>OW121856.1:111335212-111935212 GCA_933228895.1 Platycnemis pennipes
CTAATTCATTCATACACTGGCTGCATACTCAAGGTGGGGCCTAACTGGGGAAAAGTAACGTCGCTCCTTTGTCTTCTCATCACATTTCCCGTCACAGTACCCGTGTGATAAATCCATAGAAGTGGTAAAAGTGGAACTTGTGTTCTGATCAGGGGAACTGACCTTGCATAGGAAGGTCCCAAGGAAGCGTCATTAGATCCGTTCTATTCTGCTGTAATAAGTAAAGACCTAAGTACGTTGATAAATCGTTATTTTGAGTTGTGCATCAGTTGCATAAAAATGTGGTACACGGGGAGACGGTACAGAGGATCGTTGAAGAGGAGAATGACATTTATAAATGATGCAATTATAGGTTGGTGCGAAAATTTCCGCTACAATAATCCCTTGAAGCATCAAAGAATCCAACCTTGAGTATCTGAATATGACGCCTATGCGTTGAAACTAGTCGAACCTAGTGAATTCTAAGTGTAAATATACTTGGTTGGATTGTTTCTTCGTTTGATCATGAGGACAACATTAGAGAGATGAGTGGTAGGAGAGGGAGGTTATAAATGTCCCCTTTCCAACGCGCACTCCGAGATAGAGTTTCATCGAATAGACCGGGGGGACGTGATTACAGAGAGGTTGTTCATATTTCAGGCTTTCATGAGGGCCCGGGTGCCGAGCCCGATGAACGATTTTGATTATTTTTGGCCCGATGCTGTTGGAGGCGTCGGGAAGTGCGGCCGCTGGGTGGCAGTGGAAGGAAGAGGGGCAGCGTCTTGTGTGAAGGCGTTGATACGCTGCATGTCTCCCGACCATATGCACTTTTGACGTGAAGGTGGCGACTGGACCGCCGCCGTCGAAACTGCCGCACGAGAAATTCAGCTTCATTCTGGTGGGGTGTGCCCTGCACATTGAAGCGAAGCGACAATTAACAGAGTTTAAAAACCTCATTGTTTCACTGGTTGGTGAGGGTAGGATTCCCTTCATCGAGGTACATCAATGGTTCCCTTAGTACGAAGCACTACCCACACTGAAGCCTATATATGGGACATATATTTCCCATATAGTGGGCTATTTCCCTTATATGGGCTTCAGTGCGGGTACGGCGTGTGGAATTCACGCAACAGAGTGTTTAGGCCATATCATACTAGCCGTTGCCGGTTATACAGTCGACCAATCAGCGTCAACCAGCTCTCAACGGTTGGGTTATAGAAGAGCGTCTATTTCCTACCGCCAGCCGGTTGTGCAACAGTGTAGCCAATAGGAGCTCGCCTCGCGGTCACGTGCTGTTTGTGTTTACATTTCGTGATATTTTGATTGCTACTATTTCAACTGCTGCCTAAACTATAAATATATTGAGAATACAATTAAAACAGCGTTTAACTCTCATGCATCACCTAATTTATTGTGAAGGATGTATGTATTGTAATAGCATGCTTTTATCTTCATACCTTTAAATGAGGTGAGGTTAAATGTACTTAATTCATTTGTATGTATTATTTGAGGCATAAATCCCGTGTTTGAGGCAGCATAGGAACAAAATGCCAACATAAACAGCACGTGACCATGAGGCGAAATCCCATCGGCTGCGATTGCACAACTGGCTGGTGGTAACACAGGTCCGTGTGATTGGAACACTGTACACCAGCATTGACTAGTGTGACACGGCAGCGGCTGCTGTGATATGGCCTTTAAGGGGCATTCGTCTATTACCACCTGTGGCTTCTGCAAGGACCTGTTCCTGTAACCCAGAATATTGCGCATCCTGAGTTCGACTGGACATGTCCAAATAGGCCTCTCTAGGATTTGAACCCGGTACCTCTGCGTCAGTAACCCGTCGCACAGCGTCTTGCAGGTAGCCAGTTAATCCGAAATCAACTTTCAGATCTAGTAACCTTTTTGAACTTTTCTGTCTTAACTGATAATCCTGTGAATTTATTAGGGTTGAGGTGCGCAGTTCACCAGGACACGAACCCACATATGTAAGGCCTACTTTGAAGTACAATTGGAATTCGCCAACTGTATCCATGAACTTTGAAGGGACATGAGTTGAAACTGGTTGGGAGCTATTAAGAGTGTTTTGTGGAATATTATAAAGTTTAGATATTTTCGATTATGGAAAAATTCCTCCAAGTTAAGGCCGAATTTGTTGCAGTGGCTGCCAAGTTAATATCGGCAGCATATCAAGGGAGGAAGAAACAAATTAGCATATTAGAATGCATGTGTTGACGGGATTAGTTCGCGAGGTTCATATTTACGAAGTCAGGGAACGTTGAATTGGGCGTAGAAGGGCAACCTACGAAGGTAGCCCATTCATTACTGACAGGCATCAGAAATCAATGGAATTTATTTGATTTGGACAATTTTTAAAAGAGCGTGGACTTGCCTTGAGATCTGTCGATTGAATCACAAAAACATATGGATACTTTTTTTTTTTTTTTTAAATGACCTCATGGGCGGGATGTACTATTACTGCTGGTTAGGCACAGAGTTAGGCTGGTTGAAGTTCCCTGTTTCTTGGATGCATTGTAGCCGCGCGCAATTGTTGCGTGCGCAAAGAGGGCATTGGTCAGCGTTTTATATTTTTGCTACCCAGAGGTCAACAATGATTAAAAGTATGACGTCGAAATTTTATTTCTCGAAAATATTACTCTGTTTAAAGTTTTTTCAGTCGTGAACGACTTATAAAGCTTATGAAATTAAGAGCAAATATGCGAGCCATAAATTTTTAATCAATTTTCCAGGACAATAATATCGATATTTCCTTGTAATAAAGAGATAATTGAGCACTACTATATAGTCCTGTGACAGCGAACTGCTTGAATGGCGCGGTCGTGTACGCCTAACAGTGGCACCACGTGGAAACCTTGAAATCAAGGCAAATATTCGCAAAACTGACCTTGGGTTCGGTTTCAGTTACCTTGAAAACCTCTAGATTGTGATTTCTATGCGCACGTCATGAGGTTCACCTACACATTGATACCTCGACTTAGGAGTTTAATTCGATCCGTTACAGCTCATTACTCAAACTGCTCCTATGTCAAATCACGTTTCTCCATTGAAATACCATTAATCCGTTTTAGCCCTAAAAACTGCGTGTAATTGGTACGGGTTTTCAACCATACTGAAAGAGTTTAACAACAAGAAAACATACACATGTTAGCAAATGACAACCATGTACATATTACATAACAGTAATAAAATACACATGCCTGATTGCTTTTTTCACCATGTTTTAATGAAATCTCTTTGATTAAAAGGAAGGACGAAAAGGTCCCGGAGTAGGTTTGCTTCGTCGTCTCATTCAGAATATTTCGGACTCATGAAAGACGAGCGTCATAACTCCGAAGCACGACCAGTTGCCACTTCCTCAGGACTGCGATCGTCGGCGGGTGGAGCAGGTGCAGGACAAGAAGGGCTTGCTTAGGTAATCTATTTTCCTGAAAATACTTGTTAATAACAGGATCGAAGACGAAGTTTATCAGCTCCATAAAGGACTGACAGACCACCCACACATTTGACCTCTCCATGAGATCCGAATCCTTTCTTTTAGAACCTCATATGCGATTTAAAGGCCCTGGTGTTTCCAGAATGGCATGTGCGAGCATCGACTTGATCTTGAAGTCATCGCTCGCTTTGGCGCAGGGGGTGAACCCATTCCTCCTTGGTTTTTGGCCCTGCATCTTCGTTTCTTCTGCAGTAATGTAACTCCTCCTTGGCTATTTCTTCCAGAAGGGCCCTATCTCGTCACAAGTAAAGACTCGATGGGGGACGAACGTCCCGTCAACTGCTATCACTTCTGCTAAAGTTATGAGAAAATCTTCCGCTGCCGAATCAGCCCCAAATAGCTTCATATGTCTCTTCTGATGCGTCGTTCGTTGACGTGTCTGGTGTATGCTGCAACAAATTAGCGCAAATACATCGTGCCTTCTTGCAGATAATACTCTCCCCCATAGTATCTCCTGCTCAAGGCTTCTCCGTCTACCACGTCATCAGCCCCTTCTCAATCTTCTCATCGACAGAAGTTCGCCGCTTCGACATCATTTCAACTACATTGGCTGGTGTTACTGCCTTTATGGACTCCTTCTGCTTCAGTATGGTACATATTGTTGTTGTTCTGCGCTTGTACAGCCTCGCCAAGTCGACTGCACGCACGCCACGCTCGTGTTTTTCAATTATTTCACGCATTTTCAATTATTTCGCCGATGGCAGGCAGATCATTGGAGTTTGCTGTGGTAATAACGGCGCCGCGCACGACGCTCGAATTTTGGTTTGCAACTGAAGGAAAAAATCGACCAGGCTCGTATCTCGAAAAAGTCGGGGCACTCGCAAGTCAAGGTATCACTGTATGGACCACATGCAAGCCCCAGTGTGCGTCGTAAGAAGTAGCTCTAATGCATCGCAATTTTGCTGCCGTAGGATACCCACAGCGAAGACGAAGATTTATTCGATATTTTGCGTGGGGGTGTTCCTGCCGGCCCTTCGCTCGAACGCCTTCGCCCTCCCGAGTGGAAAGGGCGCTGCCGAAAATGGAAGGCCCCTTTGATGGGAAAAGGGAGGGGCCCGGGTTCTCTCGTCCGCTCCCTCGCCTTCTTTTTTTTCCCGCCTTTGAGCTTCCTTTGACCGCAGGCTGAAGGGCAGGGAGTCGCGAGTTCGGTGGTGCGGCACGATGAGCACTCACACACGCGGTGCGGGCCTCCGCAGCATCAACACACTCACTGCTCCGTCGACGACGGAGTGGCGGCGCGATCGTCAGATGTTGGGTGCAGTACCGACGCATTTGCTGCCCTCTGGCGTTGGGCCACGGCCATTTCGGAGGAAGCGTGAAGACAAGTGACTAGTTTTCGAAAGTTTGGTATAAATGTAATATATCTAGCAGACGGTAGTAATATTAAGGCATGTGGTCTTTAGGTAGCAATTAAGTTATTGACGATTTGAAGCAATTGTTTAGGAGAAAATGAAGCTAAGAGGCAAATGCGGTCGGCTTCACTATGCCGAGAAAAAGTCGCCAAAAATATGCCGTGCCCCGTGAATGTCAACACGTGGACCCTTTCAATGTAAACGGACTATTCAAATGGAATGCTTTGCAATAGAAATACTACTTAACTTAGATTCTTCCGCATAAAATTTAAAAAGCGAGGATTTTGTCGAGGATCGATATCATCAGATCGATATCTTCGAACCCCGGTTCCTGCATTCAATTGTATGCGGAGGATTCTAAGTGACGTTGTATTTCCATTGTAAAGAAGTTCCACAAAGTTATATTGGATACAGTTAGCTGTGCGTGGACTGTTTACGCTACGTTGGGATTCGAAGCACAAGACTGGATGTCATTTCGACTTGCCTTGCTCACCCGAAGGAACATATTTATTCCCCCAACGCTCGCCATCGGCAGTGTGCTTGAAACCGTCGGGATTATCTCGAATAGGTAACCAAGGAGTCATGTGATACAAACACGCATGGGTCGCAAATTCGATGTGTTGGAATCTCTAGTTACAATCTCATCGTTCATTGTTTTCACTTGAGATTTTTCTCATCCGGGGTCTCCAAGCTCGTGACGAACGAGAAAAACTCAAGTGAAAACAAGAAATGAAGACATTGTAATGAGAGATTCAATAGCACTAAATTTTCGAAACATTCATGTTTATACCACGTGACTCTTTGATTACCTATTCGAGATAATGGGGTCGTTTAACATATTTTTTACTGTCGAATCTGATAGAGTTTGATCTGATAGATAGACCAAATCTGTAGATACCGTAGGGGTGCAGATTTAAATGCCTACGACGGACTACGAAAATGGAGAAGTGAAAGACGTCTACGAAGATATCACGGAAGTCATAAAACATATAAGAGGCGAAGAAAACCTAACTATTTTAGGAGACTGGAACGCTGTCGTCGGCGAAGGTCAAGATGGAAGAATAGCTAGAAAATACGGATTGGGAAACCGAAACGAAAGAGGAGAAAGACTACTGGAGTTCTGCACACAGCATAAGTTAGTGGTCTCCAACACATTGTTTAAAAATTAAAAATGCCAGGAGACAGAAGAAGATGCCAAATACACTACATTTTAGTGAAGCAGAGATTTAGGAACCAAGTGAAGGACTGCAAAAGCTACCCTGGGGCAGACTTCGACAGTGACCATAATTTAGTGATGATGCAATGCCATCCAAAATTCAAGAAATCGAAGGAAACAGTGAAGGAACATGACAAGTAGAAAAACTGAAGGAGGCTCAACGTCAGCTGGCATTTCAGAAAGCAGTGGGAAACAACATAGGAGAAAACCTGACTGAGAAATCAGTGGATGAGCGCTGGGAAAATATTAAATGTGGACTACAGGGAGCCACAAAAGAAGTTCTTGGAAGAAGTCGTCAAGAAGATAGCATGGATCACGGAGGAAGTCTTAGACCTGATTGAAGAAGGTACAAGAATGCGAAAACTGAAGAAGTGCAACTTTGCCCTTCTTCAGTTCAGATCAGAACACGGCATGGCAACTTCAGAGGTTCCCGCATAATCTGAAAAGGCCTCTCTTACAAGGCAGTGATGTAACACCTGAGAATGGCGTCGCTTTTTATCCACGAGCAAGCTCACTCATCTCCCAGCAAACCTCTCTATGTAGAGCAGTGGCTCCTGAACGGAGTACCGCGGCATTTGAGGGTGCCCGGGAAACAGGGGTGCCGTAAGGGATCATTGCGGTATGATGAAAGAATGAATAGGGGGACCAATTCAGAGGGTGTATGTGTGAGAGAAATCGAAGCACTTCTTCTTTCTACCTATTGTGGACCCCCTACAACTCTATTATCATCATCATTGGTCAACAATCAACAAGATTTGTTTTTACGCATCCTTCCACTCAGTTCTTCTTTATCGGCTAGCCTCTTTTTATTGACGTAATTCTTCTCTTTTAAATCCTTCACATCTTGTTCCATGTATGTCATACGAGGCCTGCCTTTTCCAATCTTCCCGTTCACTTTTCCCTCGACGATAGTCTTCATCAGGCCATCGTGTCTCAAGATGTGGCCTATTAAGTTGTCCCGTCTTCTTATTAGAGATTCCAGCACATTTCTCTTTTCTCCCACACTTTTTAAGACTTCTTCGTTTGTCGATCCATTTTATCTTCATCATTCTTCGGTAACACCACATTTCGAATGCTTCCAGCTTTGACCTATCTGCTGCAGTCATCGTCCATGATTCGCTACCATATAGCATGTACACGTACTACTACTATTAGATACTATATTATATCCAGATATACTACATATTTAAGGACTGTTTAGCAATGGGACATATACTTTTACCTATACTTCATAGCAAAGGGATAGTCAATAACTTGTGATTGTCAGAATAATAATCAGGAATTAATCATTATCGTGAAATATTGTTTGAGTAGTCTGTTGTGCATGATGCGTGTATTAGTAACCCATGCGTCATAGGTAATACAAATGAATACATTTGGATAATTGCCATCAAAACCAACAATCCCTTCATTATTTTGTACACGCCAACCATCTTGTGGCACGTGACTCTATTATTATGTATTATGTTTCCATTTCTTCGCTATTAGCTTCATGTCAATAGTGCGTGTTTGGTGACCCTCACCCCCTTCCACACACCCTCAGGGTGGCTTGCAGGGTATTTCGTAGATGTAGATGAGACTGCAAACATGCGATTATCCTTGGTAATGGAGAGGGAAGCCCTGTCGGGCGATTTAAAAATATTTGCGATGACTGCCCGTGGATTGTGACCCCCCAGTCGGCAGTCGGGTGCCGCCGACGTTCCACCGCTGATTCATAGCCGTCGATGACTCATGCTGAAAGTTTTGATGTTGCCGAGGCAGAGAACGCGAATGCAAAGCGGCAAAATGAGCAGGTGGATGTTTTGGTTGGGGCCTCGGACGGAGGGAAATCTCTGTTTGCATCAGCCACCGAACGGAAGAGCAGTCCACCGGGGGTGGTTCGTAAGTAGAGGACCCTGGTTCGCGCGGCCACGTCCTCAACTACATCTGCATAATACCCTGCAAGCCACCATAGAGGTTGTTGGCAGGGGGTGGTGAATTCTCACCAAACATGCACTACATATCATGCATAAAAAAGTATATAATGTTCTGAACTTCACTATTTAAAAAATATAAAAATAGCATAGCAAACAAGGAAAAACATGCTGTTAGTTGGGTTAGCTTCAAGTCCTTATACCAACATGCAGCTACCGATGCTATCCATTGCTACACTCGTATTGGATATATTTACCGTTATTCATAACTCTAATTGTACGAGTGAAAAAGGACATTTAGAATCTGTCAGTTCGGCAATCAATTTCCCTAATTTAGTGATTATGGTCCAGTCTGCCATAGTAAGTTGGGTCCGCAAAACATTTTTAACATCATCACTGAAAATATGGTCTTGGAATTTGTTTAAGATATTAAGTATAAATTTCAACCTGCGGTCTGACAATGATTCCCAATTTAATTCGTTTAATAAACTAGTTACGCCAATAAGGTTATCGTTAATGATTTCCCTTGTTAGACCTCATTGGAATATGCTGCCAGTGTATGGGATCCCTACGAAATCGGTCTAAGTAATGAACTTGAACGTGTGCAGCGAAGGTCGGCAAGATTTGTAAAGGGACGATACGATAATTATATTAGCGTAACCAGTCTATTAAATGAATTGAAATGGGAATCATTGTCAGATCGCAGGTTGAAATTTAGACTTAATCTGTTCCACAAATTCCAAGGCAATATTTTCAGTGATGATGTTAAAAATATTTTACGAACCCCAACTTACTATGGTAGACTGGACCATAATCATAAAGTTAGAGAAATTGATTGCCGAACTGACCGATTCAAAATGTCCTTTTTCCCTCGCACAATAAGAGATACGAATAACGGTAAATATGTCCTATCGGAGAGTAGCAATGAATAGCATTGGTAGCTGCATGTTGGTATGAGTACTTAAAGCTAACCCTACTAACAGAATGTTTTTGCATGTTTGCTTTGCAATTTCTATCTTTTTTAAATAGTGTAGTTCTGACTACTATATTAATACTATTCCTTTTTTATACATGATATGTAGTGCATGTTTGGTGAGCAATCACCCCCTGCCACATACCCTTGTGGTGGCTTGCAGGGTATTATGTATTCTCAATTTAATTCATTTAATAGACTGGTTAAAAAATTGGAGACAGAGTCTCGAACCAGGGACGTCGACACTATGAAGCGAGTACTTTACCCCTAACCCAAACTGCACTCAAGTCTGGTCTAAACTAAAGTCATGGAGGAAGGGTTCGCTCGCAAGGAGGGATTTCACACGCGGAGCACCAGAGGCGTCTGGAAAGGAAGGGCTCTCGTAATTGACTCTGGGAGTCTTCACTAATTCTGGCAATTTGGAAGGAAGCTCGCTTATGCGTGGGACTGTAGCGTTCCAATTTCAAAAAGGGAGACTCGTAGCGACTTCGATGTATGAGAACTCCTTTCAGATTTAGTTAGTAAAAAAAAAACCAACGGTAAAGCGCGGTTTGGTTGCATTTGTTACGCATTGCATTTCGTGAGTTGCATGTCGTACGTAGCATTTTTGAAGAGTGTGCCTTTTCTCTTGGTTACCGGTCCGTTAAGGATTATCGTTTGTAAAACAAAATTCGAAAGGATAAAAAAAATCCAATTAGCGTGTTTATACTCTCTCTTGTTTTTCATGGAGAACGTCAACTGAAGGCGTAGGAGATTTTCGCCTTGGATGAAACAATGCTATTTGCCTTTGCCTGCCTAGTTCAATTTTGATTGAGTGTTACAGGCTTTGATTGACTACAAAATTGCGACACATTTCACAAGTTGCGTCCATATATACACATCTGGGCATTTTTCCGCTAATATTCGCCGTTCACGATCAATCTCTTAGAGCGTCATCCATCTCCAAGACGCCGGCGTCGGGTCAGAGTGACTGCAGCGCCGCACAGTGTCGCAGAATCCCCGATATGCGGTCGTGGCAAGAAAAAAATAAAATTACTATTCAGGGAATTTTGAGCATTGGGTTGTCCAAAGGGATACCTGACTATCCTCGAGTGGCAGTCAGTCAGTGATAAGCGAGCACCAGTTGGATATAATCATTTTGAAAGAAAGCGTTTTACTTAGTTTGGACGATTTTTAAGCATAAAATGGTACTTTGAGTACATACCTAACAATTGTTGTTGTTTATTTGTGTTGTTAAATTGTTGTTGTTTATTTGTGCCTAATTGGATTTTCAAGGCTGGAATTTTTACATTAATTAAAGGAAACTGGAATAAGACGACTGACAATTTATGTCCCACTATTGAAGAAGCCATGAGTAAAAAGCATAATTCTTGCTATAGAATGGTGGAAGGATGCTGGATTTCCATCAAAAAATATTTTAAAGCATTAAAAGCATTAAATAATGCTCAGAGTCCAGAATAGGAAGTGAACCCGTTGCGCTCTACACCTGTCAACTGTTATACCGCTATACTGTTAATGCATCAAAGAAATGGTTTCGTTATCGGGTATCTTTTTTTATCGAAGGGTTGGAAATTTACTATGGCACATGTTAAAAACTTCATCTTTGGGTAAGTACCCGTGGCTCCATACTAAAATTGAATACCAAATTCTTATAGCTTTATTGAAAAAGCTTATTATCATTGCGTTAGATAGGTACTCCTTTCATTTACCAATCCCAACGTGAAATTGTTGCTGAAAATTACGACGATTCGACGATTACAAACGAAATTTAACATTAACGTACTCAATGAAAGCTCATTTGATCACGCGGATTACAACGTACCTATGAGAGGAATTATTTGTGTTAAAATTTCTTGTTTGGATGAAAATATAGTCAAAAATGTCTTGCTTGTTTTTATGACTTATTTTTTTGTAACAGTCTATTTATGGCTCTTCGATAATTATAAAGTTGTTATGATAGGTAGGTTTTGCTCTTCCGTCGCTGAAGTTCACCTTTTACCCCTAAGCTGGACATTTTTTTCGCAACGTCCAAAATATGCCGAGTTTTGTACTGTATGAGAGTGATTAAAAGAGGAAACTCTATTTTCCCTTTCGTGGATTATGATTTGGTGAAATATCTCACGCAAACTGTAGTCATTTTTGCTTTTCGGTCGCAGACATGTCACGTAGTATTTCATCCGCAGCAATTCGTGAAGAATCGTTGGTGCTCATGCCGCACGGGTTCCTGGCAAAGACGTCTTCCTCCCTAACGCCTTTGGATGTCCGCTTCAGATTGTCGATTAGGAATGAAGTCACCTAAGGCGGTCACCACCGTTGACAGTGGCCTGCACACACTCTCTCCCTCTCCGGAGATTGATCGATCGATTGGGTTCACTTCCGTCCGCTGCCTCGGCCGCCGCCAACGATCCCTCTTGGGCCCTAATTTCGCCCTTGTCCGAAAGTGACCTCAATTTCCAAAGGTCGCCCCTTGTCGGTGAAAGTTGGGCCGGCCTCCCACCCGCCGCTTCTTCATCCTTTTCGTTGTAGTATTTGAAGGATTAGTTCTTATACTAATCTGTTACTTACGCCATATCTCAACGGCCAACTTAATCCTCAGCTCGATTCTAGGACAACAAAGAATAATTCACCCCCGCGGCAATGGGGTCGTGATGTTTTGATGTTTTTAACCCTTTCGGAAAAGTGGGCGTGGTGCAACCTCTGACGCATATCGACTTCGTCCAATCACAACTGAGCCCGCGAAGCTACTTCGTCTTATCGAAATGGGGGGGACACAGCTGGCTCTCCCAATGGGAGCGATTGCGACAGGATCTGTGCCAGCAGACCTTCCGAGAACCCCCCTCCACTTCCTTCTCTTCCCCGAAAAGCAGTCAGGGACGGAGGAAAATGACGTCAATGATATCACAGTAGCTTTTTCGGAGGGCGGTGACGGTATTGCTTATTTTAATTTTTGATTCATGAGTGAATGGTTGTGGTTAGACGATTAATTTTTCACTAAAATTCTTCTTTCGTTTCCATCTAACCATTTCGTGCAAAAAGGTGCGATTTCGGTTCCGAGTAAACGCCCCCACTGGGCTGATAGCTTAACGCTGACTACTGATTGGTTTCGGATGCCAGCAATGAGGACGATGCTACGGTGTCCGCCTCACAACTCCAAGGTCGTGGCTCGAAGCCCACTTCGGGCTTGGGGTGTTAGGGCTTGGACCTCTGCTTGCCTCGGAGTCCATTTGCCCGTGACCCTCTCATCTTGTACCCATGCCTCTTGGTAACAGCGCTGAAGGCGTAGACGAAAAGCAGTGTCTACCGTTGAGCGCCACTCACCACAACCGGTCAGTTAGGAAGAATTTTGCGCCATGTCTGAAGATTATGAAGTGCCGTGTATGTGAAGGAGAAACTTACTTGCTAATACATAAACTTAGTGTCAACTCAGCAAAAATATTGAAAAAAGAATGAAATAAGTTGAAACTAGTCGAAGATAAATCATCGTTATGTTTGATTGATCCACCCATGGCCTTACTTTCCTGTCGGATTGTAAATATGCACTCTTCAACCACACTAATGACGTTAGCACCGTAAACAAAGCCCATGGACCTTTGTGTTCGCAGCCATTACAGTATAACCACGAATTATAATTCTTTTCCCTATACTGCCGCCACTTGGCTTTGGTCTCGCTTCAGTTGCGAGTAATCGTTGATTCACGGAAGTGCCAACACCATTCGTCACCCTTCACTCGATGCCCCCTCGCGTATATCGCCACCGTCTGCACTGCTGGAAAGAAAAAGGGAACCATTGCCATCACAGAGCACCCAGTCCGCATTCTTTCATGGCCTTTGTTGCATGGAGAAGATCCAATATCTCTTCTCCCCCGGCCGGAATCCCTTGCTGTCCATTCTAATTGCCATCCTGCCTTATCTCTGATCTCGTGGAAAGGCGTCTTTTCGTCTCCGCCAGTTCCTTGACCTCCCTCCATTCCGGTTCCCTTTCGCCGTAACTTCCCTGCCTCCCGGCATTCCACTCTCCGCCTCGTCCCCTCCGCACCAAGGCCTTGCTCTGCGCCGCCCGCCTCCTGAACCCTTTGCGTGTTCTTCCACAGAGTGATCGGCTTCCCGCCCCGGGATATCTATTCCCTATATATATATATATATATCCATGTACATGCACCGACCACGCTGCAGCCAGCCCCCTCGAGCGTGTGAGTTATCACCAACGGGCACCTCGTCTGCACACTCTTCGGCAAGCCACCATAAAGGGGTGTGGACACCAAACATGAATTACATACATCTACATAATACCCTGCCAGCCACCATAAAGGTGTGTGGTAGGGGGTGTATTCTCACTAAACATGCACTACAATATCATGCATAAAAAAGGATTATTATTTATATACTGTTCTAAACTTCGCCATTTAAAAAAAGATAAAAATAGCAAAGCATACATGCAAAAACATGCTGTTAGTTGGGTTAGCTTCAAGTCCTTATACCAACATACAGCTACCAATATTATCCATTGCTACACTCGTATTGGATATATTTACCGTTATACATATCTCTAATTGTACGAGGAAAAAAAGGACATTTTGAATCTGTCAGTTCGGCAATCTATTTCTCTAATTTTGTGATTATGGTCCAGTCTTCCAGAGTAAGTTGGGGTCCGCAAAATATTTTTAACATCATCACTGAAAATATGGTCTTGGAATTTGTTTAGAGATTAAGTCTTAATTTCAACCTGCGATCTGACAATGATTCCCAATTTAATTTATTTAATAGACTGGTTACGCTAATAAGGTTATCGTACCTTCCCTTAACAAATCTTGCCGATCTTCGCTACACACGTTCAAGTTCGTTATTTAGACCGATTTCGTAGGGATCCCATACACGGCAGCATATTCCAAATGAGTTCTAACAAGGGAAAAGTAGCTAATTACTCGGACCTGATCGTCACATTCACCCAGTACTCTTTTGACGAATCCCAGTTTACGATTAGATTGCCCCATTGTCTGTGTTTACCCCAGGAAAGATCATGTGTCAGTCTTATTCCCAGTGGCGGATTTAAGGGGGGGGGGGGGGGGGGGTCACAGGGGTTAAGCCCCCCTCCAATTTTATCAAAATTTTTAATTTTTATTAGTTTCATAGTTTTTGTATCCTTGAAAAGGAGTAAAGGGAGTGTATATGGAAATGCATGGCTACAAGTCCCAAACGTGAGAGAAGTTTGAGTTGTATTTATCGTAGAGCGTAGCACTCCCTACTGTAAAAAAACAAGCTCAAAAATAAAATAGGCTGTGTCCCAACTCGTTAGGCGTTAGGGAGAATGGATTTGGGTGCCTAACATTTAGTTGGCTAACCCAAAAGGTGGCGTGAATTGGGACATCCTTACGCAGGTATTGCTATCTGCTGGGATCGAAACCGAAGAAAAGCAAGAGAATGTGAAAGGGATGACAAATGATGTACAAAATCTTACACAGTCCATATTGTTAACTTTCTCATGCCATTGTAGTCGGAAGTGCCTCAGAGCTTTCGGCAATGTTCGGCAGTTTCCGATGTCTCGTGATAAGCTCGAGGAGCTCGACTGACAGACAAGTGTCTTCACCTACCCTTGAATAGTAGGAATAGCCAATATGTGATATAATATGGAATAGCAGGGTCGCACCAGGCGCGTAGCCAGGGGAGTTAGACCCCCCTGAAATTTTTCATCGGCGAGGAAAAAGAGACAATAAGGGAGGATGAGAGGAAGGCTATACGACCCAAGCAGCATCGTATGGCAGTTATACGTCGGCCCAATGTCATTTTGACGTCACCAATGTCGTTTTAACATCGGATGATAATTGCGATACACTGTAAAAAGTAGATCTGATTTTAAGGCACAAAAGCGATCTGAATTTCAGATGCAACAATTTTAAGACAGGGTATGTTGAATTTCAGTAGTAATATCTTGTCTAAAAATAAGGCAGGTGAACGACTGAAAATCAGACCATCCAGAATCCTGCTTCCTCTGCTTCCTGCTTAACTGCTCCTGTACCAACCATCCATGTTCCTGCCTCTTCCGCACCTTGCATCCGTGTTCCTGCCTTAAACCAGACAGCGCTTAAATTCAGATCGCACTGAAAATCAGATCAACTTTTTACAGTGTATAAAAATGGCACAAATGATACCTTTCTCCGATTTAAAATTGATATCGTCGATCGTATCTTCAATTGATATTTAATAGATATCGTTTTCCGATGCTAAGATGATGTCAGCTGAGCTGACTAATAAAGGGCATAAAAATGATCATATTTTTCTGGTCGCTGGATTTTATAATTTTGAGTAGTCACATTTTTCCCCCCGACGTCAGAGAGAAGAAAGTCATAAGTTTTTGATTGGTCAGAACATCAGAAACCATTTGGAGGCCTACATATAAAATAAGAAATATGACTATTTAAGGATTCGATAACACAGAAAGAAAAAACACGAGCCTGCGTTATCATGCTTCGCTTCCACTCCATATCGCTTGAATCTTCAGAATTAGTAAGAATTCGATGTTTGCTTACAAATTGCCGTTCACGCGGCAGGCTTGGAATATCCTACAGTTACCGCCAAGCGCGGCTTTAGCGCTGGATGGGGTTCACCTTTGGTCGTTCCTTGAAGCCCTAGCGTTGCCATCCTTGACGGACCGCGAGAGCTCAACATCTGGTACCTTGAACCTCGGTAAAATTGCCATGCGAATTAGGGATCCTGGGTAGCGTAATTGTCTGAGCAGGCAATGGTCCGTGGTTCCATTCCCGGTCCAGGTGAATTTTTTCGCATGGCAATTAATGTGAACCCCCCATAATTGGTTATAACTCCAATAATTTCAACAGAAAACGAGTTTGAAATATTTTATTACAATGATAACGCTTAAAGTTACGTATCTTTCAGTAAGGGAAGTTCGGTTACGAGTAAAGTAGGTGTCTTATTACTATCATAAACACTTAAAATTGCCCATTTCTTAATAAAGAGAGTTGGGTCAGGGCTAAAATGCAGGGTTCTCAACGTGAACGACCTTAGATCGAAACTATCTCTCGCAATTTATTTTTCCATCGCAATTTTATTGTACGACCATCCCTTATTTTAAATATTTGTAACATGTTAATCCAGGATACATTTTAGCTAGCTTACTTATTAAATCATCCCAATATCATGTTAATGAAAAATCAGTCCATGGTAATATCAAATATACATCGGCCCAATATCATTTT
Organism: Platycnemis pennipes; assembly: GCA_933228895.1. Lineage (NCBI taxonomy): Eukaryota > Metazoa > Arthropoda > Insecta > Odonata > Platycnemididae > Platycnemis > Platycnemis pennipes. The sequence continues at coordinate 111,351,370 of OW121856.1, forward strand.
TATGCCACTGTATAGTGGTGACATAGGTCTTTTTATCATCAAATTAATGTCTGCCCAATATCGTCAGCAAATGTCATTTTTATAATGTCAAATGTTATCACTTTTGACATTTGCCGATAGCGGTAGCCAATATCGGATTGACCAATAAGTGATAAGTGACGGTGTAAAAATGATATTGGGCCGATTATATCATGATGCTCCGTGGGGAAGGATACGTTGTCGCAGAAACCGTGGACTCCTCCTTTAGACTACCAGTTCCCTCATAACGAAGTAATGAAGAAAGGAAAACCTACAAAAAATATGCACAGAGATCACATCTCGACAAGTTCCACTGATGTCTCATAAAGACTGTAAATATTGTGTACTTTTTTCATCTGGCTTAGGAAGTGTCCACCACAACGTGACTCCACTTAGGAAATTAGTTAAGGAACCCCTTAAAAAGTTTGATAATCTCTTAGGAGAAAAAGGTGACCTCACCACTCATGACGAAAACCGATTCCATGCATCTGCAGTTGACAATGGAAAAGACTTTTTACTAACATACAATGAACCATCTTAAACAACCGACTAAGGGGATCGGGTTGGTGTGGTTGGTAGTGTACTGGCCTTCCATCTTGAGAGCCCGGGTTCGATTCCTGGCAGTGGCAGACTTTTTAGTGGAAAACCGGTCCCCAACTGAGTGCCTAGTGGAGGGCATTTCAAGTTCAGTACTCCGTACGTCCGATGGGACGTTAAACCGTGGTCCCCTTGGCGCCTTTCGTTAAGAGTAGGCTAATGCCGACACCGGGTTTTCACTCCACTTCCTCCGTTTCCTGAAAACTTCTTCTATTACCCAATTACCAACCTATCCTAAATGGCGCAAATGACCTCAGTTGTCGGTTTTTTAAAACATTTTTGTATGCAATTATTTTCTAGATTTTCCCACTTTCGTAATTTGAAAAAACTGATCATGAGATGGCTTTCTATATTTTCTTTTGTTTCATGATACTGATGATACCGTACAGCAATATTAGCACCCAACTCAAACTTTTTAGTAAGCCCCTAATTAAACAGATAGTTTTTAACTTTTATGTATGTGCTTATCATCACTTCATAAAAACCTCAGTTTTGTTAGCTTCACTTATGTATTTCAATAGGCACACGGCCCGGGTTTCGTAGCATTGTTACATCTCCAGGTGTAACAGTGTTAATAAACAATTCAGGTGTAACAAGTTACGAAATCCGGGTCGTGTCTATTGAAATACATAAGTGAAATTAACAAAACTGAGGTTTTTATTTTCCATAATGGAACGTTTTCACATAGTAAAGCCTGAAGTTATCAGTTATAAAAACCTCAAGTGTTTCCATCCTCACAATTCGGTAATAACGGAAATATTTCCCCAAAATCCCTTTCCTCAATCCGCTCTCACGAACCTGTTCTGCATTCTCGCGTGAAACGGGCGTTTGTGATTATGTCGTATCTTGCTCATGCGACATCTGTTTCGATTAGATTTCACGGCCAGGAAATTGCATCGCTCAGGTTTGAAATCTACGGAGACTGTCCCGAGACCCCGTACCCCAGCCCACTACGCTACTTAGCTGCCGTAGCAGTTCATACCGTGGCATTTATGGTTTTCTACCGATTGGAATAGAAAATGATAAAGTGTCCCTACCCTTTCTTGCATTATCATTCCCTGATTGAGGATCATTCCATGCTCTTCCCATGCAAAATATGTACGTTTTCCTCCTCGATTACCCACCATTCCCTCTTCGATAACTGCTCTCTGCACTCCCGTTGACCCCAATATTACTCTCACCGACTCTTTCCTCTCCTTATCCCCACCTCCCCCCCACTCCTTCTCATTAATTCGTCCGCCTGTCATCCCTCCGTCTTACTTTCTCCACCCGCCTTTATGAAGCCTCCGATCTTAATTCTCGTCATCTTCTCCTCCAAGATACAAAATCCACGGTCAGGATCAAGCTCTTCACTTACGTTTCCTGCACATCTTGGCTCGCAGATCTCGTCAGATTCCTCTCCTGTCGGCGAATGGCTACTTGGTCTCAGATAAGTAGTCGTATAGGTACATACAAACGTCGCCGCCATCTCACCCAAATTCTTCCAATGCGATGACCAGGCAACAAAACTGTTCCACCAATTCTAAGCTCATTTCCTACTATTATTTTTACTCATACTTTTATTTTTTTTAATTGTAATAAGCAGAGCTCGATTATATATAAACTCTCTCAAGCAACATTTGTAGTCTCCAATCGATTTTTAATTCAAATACGTATCAAAACTCAATTAAAATCTTCGACGAGTCTTAGCACTAGCAAACAAAAGGACCCTGTGTTCGGCCCGATATTAAGTTTTTGCTTCCCGTCGCTTTATCAGCGAATGCAAGTGCCGTATCGATAATCGCGTCGCTGGTTACCGAGTCGAGAGTGGCGCGATCGATTGAGGAAGATGACGACCTTCGATAAGGGTTCAGTCGTCGGCGAGGGAGTTCGCAGGAAGCTTCAATCCGCGAGTCGATCCTCTTGAGTCGAGGATGATCGGGAGTCGAGACAGTTGCGAGCCCATTGCTCGAGAAATCGACAACACTGCGACTGCGTCCACCAATCGACTCGCCGCGCATTTATGGCGAGGGACTCCGTTCGTGGATTCGTCGACAGCCCAGGGAGCATTGGCCTCTGATTGTGCATTGTGTCCTTTGCACATGCGCTGCCACGGAAGTCTCTTAATAGCAACACTTCCACGCGTTAAGAATCGACTTCTACAGCAGTACGGGTCGATAAGTGCTGTAATCGATACACCATCAGTCATGATTCCAGCCTCCGGGAAAATAAACGCCTAGCTATATTCACATAAATTGCCATGAGAAAAAATTCACCTGGACCGGGAATCGAACCACGGACCTTTGGCTTTCCGGGCCACTGCGCAGACCACTACGCTACCCAGGATCCCTAATTCGCATGGCAATTATACCGAGGTTCAGCTACTAGATGTTGGTCGTGGCTTCCTTGAAGCCCAGTCCCCCTTGCGTTGCCATCCTTGATGGACCGCGAGAGCTCAACATCTAGTACCTTGAACCACCTCGGTAAAATTGCCATTAGAATTAGGGATTCTGGGTAGCGTAGTGGTCTGCGCAGTGGCCCGGAAAGCCAAAGGTCCGTGGTTCGATTCCCGGTCCAGGTGAATTTTTTCTCATGTCAATTTATGTGAATTTCACCGCCGTTCACGCGGCAGGATTGAAATATCCTACACCTAGCTATATTGCTCGGAAGTCGGCGATATCGTATTGCATCGCACAACATCCTCCGCGTAATTTCGACGAAAATGGCCGCTATTGGGTCATGGAAATCTATGAAAAAGATTAAGATATTGGAGGAAGACATAATTGAATTTATAGCAAGCTAAAAAAGCAAAATGAAGTGTGTTGTCGTTGCCTAGAATATGTAAATATGGTTGGAAGTTGATTGTTATGGTTTGTTGATGTTGCTATGCAAGGACGGAGATTCTTTCTGCCGTAATCCGAGCAAGGGGGTTGTGTTTGAAACCGTCGGGATTATCTCGTAGAGGTAACCGAGGAGTCACGTGATACCTACACGAACGGTTTCAAAATTTAATGCGCCTGAATCGCTCTGTACAACATCATTAATTGTTTTCACTTTAGTTTTTGCCATCTATTCCCACTAAAGAGCTCCCAGTTGAGATATAGCACAAGTGTAAACAAAGAATGAGGTTGCAATCAGCGATTTTAACACGCTAAATTTGCGAACCATTCGTGTTTATACCACGTGACTCCTTGGTTACCTATTCGAGATAATCCCGACGGTTTCAAACACAGCCCCCCAGGACTAGGAAAAAAGTGCCAAGTTATATAAAGACGTCACTTTATTTCTTAATTAAGTTGTGATCAATCGCTTGACACATCACAAGAGCGGAAGTGCCGTGATGGCAGCGCGAGTCACGGGAGGTTCCGATTTAATACATCGATATAGGAATATTATCGCCATGCGCTGCCTTGAAAGCCAACTTCCATGTGTAATGGGGCCTTAAGTCCCGGGTTCGACTCCGAGAGACACATTTCACACGGGCAGTTCCTCCCGAGCTCTGTACTATTCTGGGAACCTATTCTTTCTGGAACAGCAGTGGGGGGGAACTGCCCTGATTTAAAGGATTCCGCGCGTAAATGTGAATTTGGTGATATCCGCCCTCTAGAAACAGATCGAGCTTCAGTTTGATGTTGTGTGAACCGGAGACCTGTTGATCTACACGATTAACACTTGGGATAGCTTGAAATTAAACGGAGATAAGATTGAGACACCTGTTGTCGCGGAATACATCGGCGAGACATTTTTGAATCATAAAACGTCTGTTTCGTTAAATAGACTGATGACATTCACACCGATTCAGTTGCTTGATTCTAGAAATAAATGATACTATCTTAATGAGTTGCTATCTTAGCTATAACTTTTTAGTGTTTCGATAATGGGTTCCTTTCAAAGAGGGGATTGACTCTTAAGAGGGGCGAGGCATGTGTCGTCATTTCCTCCTCGAAGGAGAGATATTCCTCGCCAAGACGAAGCCGTGGCGATTGTGTTGGCTCCTTGCCACGCTTCAGTCGAACGCGTACGGCGTTTGTATCGAGGTAACAATGAAATCGTACACATTTCTCTATCATTTGTCATCAGCCCGCTCACAAGGAGGAAAGAAAAGTCACTTTAAAGCCAGAAATAGCGAAAGCCTTGAAGAGGTGAATCGAAGACTAGAACACCATTATTGATTCTAGATACATTTTGAATTAAGTTTGTCGTTAATACGTAAAACGCAAATTATGTCATTCATGCTCTAACGATTTATTGTTGAGATGTGGAAGAGCCATCTAGATTGCCAGTAATAAACTAGTTAGATGGCAATCTAGAGGTCTCTGAGATGTTGTATGCTCGGGTGACATCTATAATAACCTATTAATGTGTAGATAATATACATTAATAGAAAGTTGCCCAAGAATTCAATGCTAAAAGAGATCATAAGCTGTAATACTACGGAGACAAAAGCACAAAGCAATGAGGCAGTTAGTAAATGCAGTGTTGTTTCTGTTATTCGTGGCGGTAGAATTAGTTCTGAAGGTGCTGCTTCTACATATACCCTGGAAACCACCACAAAGGTGTGTGGCAGGGGATGAATTCAACCCTTCGATTGTTGCTCTCTCTTTCTCTGGCAAGGACCGCGACAACAATGTATGATGCCAGCCACTGCTGGAAGACGAACTCGAAAGAGAGGAGGTCAGTGCCTGCCTGCCTGTATCCCTGGACGAATGTCTCTCGTAATACGACAGAAGATGACGACCTTTGGGATTGCAATGTCTTGCCGTCGAATCTCCTTTGGTGAGAAAACGGAGTGTGAGAGACCAACCTCCAGATCCCGTAATTTTCTCGCCCGAAAGCCTCTTAAACAGAGAGAGGAGAAGCAATTTCTCACGTCCGGATCGTTGAGCGAGGCTCTGTCTTCTACGAAATGCAAGGCATCGCGCGTGTCTTGACTGGTCACTCGCAGGTTCTTTATTCGTTCGAAAGATATCAGATTTGACTCGCAAGCATTAGGAAATCAATCTCGGAGTGTCGCAGAGGGAGATACGGCGTGAGTTTACGTGCGGTCGTTTATCGAGAAATTAGTTCAGAAGCAGACTTTGAGGTTCCTAAGTTTCACGTCTGTCTCAGCTGCTTAAGGCGCTTCAGACCGGGAAGGAATCCTTGGATGGCAATGGAAGGGTAATGGGGAAGGGCGTGCAGGAGAAACGCGGCGTGGGCTACAGGCTATTGCTCTTTACGAAAGGCGACAAGGGGTCAACGCGGTCTAACGTCCTATCCGACGGACGGAGGACTGAACTCGAGGATCGCTGCTCACAAAGCAATCAATCACAAGCTACTTTAGCCATGAATAATGTTAAGGCCCACAAAACCGATCTTAAAAAAATCTTAAATTGTCATTCGGCTGTAACAATAGCTTGGTTGGGATCAACCGTGGAATCTAGAAATTCATTCGCAATATGAAAGTCAATTACGAATTCTATTCCTACCCCGTTCATGTTTGTAGCCCTGCTCTTCATCATTTGGACCGACAGACGCAGCGACACATAAGGAGAAGTTAAAGTGTCGGGACAAGCGATGTAAGAATTCCTTTTTTCTCAATACACCACTACAGCGCAAAAATGCATCATTATTTAAAGAACATTACGGATCACGCTCTACTATTATTTCCCAAAGTTACTGTCTCAGAAAACTGTCATTTTCTCGGCTGGCCCCCAGCCAAGATGAGCCCCGAGGTAACATATGCGTACCTAGATCCTCGTTAAACTGCAGGCGCTTCAAAATCTGCACAATATTGACCTCATCTCGAAAATACGCGCGGCTTCAATTTCAAGAATAGAGTGGCCACTGTGCTTTCTAGATAAAGTTCCTCGGGCTAAGTCCCCCTTTAACTGCGGTATAACTTCATCACAGTTTCCTCCAGACTTGTATCCGATACCACATGCGCGCCTAGATTAATCATTACCTTGCGAGAGCCAACGACATTTCCGCTGGTGCAATTGACAGGCCGTGGTGGCATTTGGCTGCCCCCTGAGGAATTCCAGCCTTGCGTACGTACGCCGCCGATCGCGCGTGGAGTGGCCAAAAATACGCACACGCGACAATGGGCGCCATGGATACGGCGAGTGTTTTTGTTTACTCCCCACGCAGCAATGCCCTCCCAAGATCATTCTCGTGTGTGAGTGAGTCGTCAGCGACCCCCCTCTCTCCTTTGTCCTCGAAATCCACTCCCCCGTAAGGGATCCCCATTTTCACCTTCTCACTTTTCTCATTTTTCTTTTAATTTCTCCCTTTTCCATACTCTCAGGGCCGCATCGATTTGCGCCCGCGGTGGGTCACTGCGCATGCGCTCCCGGCGCGCCCCCTCCCCCGCCTCTCGTGGCGGCAGGAGAGGGGAGGGGAGGCCGAGGAGATGCCCAGACGCGAACGAGCTCCCCAGCAGTGCGAGAACGCTCCCGAGGAATGGCGCGCGAGTCCGAGCATCGGGGCTGATCGCCGCTCGTGTGTGGACGCCGAGAGAGATCGGCACGCGTCCTTCGAAGGCGTTTCTTCCGGTGGTGCCGTGTCTTCAGCGGCCGGGCCCTGGGAGCGGGAAGGCACCCGCAACAGTTGTCTCGCGCGAGACAAACGGGGACAGAGAACGAATCCCTCCCCTCAGCGCGGCGGTAAATCAACAAGTGACGAGCATCGCCCGTTAAAACGAGCGAGAGTGGAGTCCCTTGTCAGCGGCGGCGCCGACAGTCCTGATTGCAGGAGAGGTCCCGAGTGGTTCCCGGCCCGGGATGCCCCTGGACGCGTGAGGCTGCCCCGGGCGAGCCATGGCGGCGCGGGCCGCTGCCCCGGGCGCCAAGGGCGCTCCGTCCGACCCCCAGCTGGTCGAGGCGGCCTCCAAGTTCGTGAGCGAGGTGATCGAGAAGGCCAAGGAGGAGGCGAGCCGAAGACGCCCCGCCGCCGGCAAGGAGGTAAGCCACATTTGATCGCCACTTCCAGCACCAGTGCTTGTTCCTGCCGTGCACTGCCTTTGAACTAAACTGTTGCGCACTCGACACTTACGAAGTCTGGCACTAGCTGCGTCTCTACACTGAGTGTGCTATTAGTGTTGTCCTGTTCCAAATTTCATTCTGTCCTAATCGATGTGTGTCCCGGTTTTCCAGGCCGCTGACGTGCGGTGTGGTAGGATAGCATGTATTGGGTTCACTTTAGACTGAAGGACTTAAAGTAAATGCTTAGAATATGAGGCGGAAATGTATTGTGAGGGCAGGATTAAAGGTTTGAAGACGAATGTCGGATAAGCGGAATGGTGTTGCAAAGGTTTTGTGTGTTTTTAGAAGTGTTTCTATGTTTTTAAGTCTGTTCCTACACTAATTGGCAAGAAAAGTACAAGGATGGGAATAGAAGGGTAGGGGGGACGGATGGAGAGAAACCCGGCGCCGGGATTAACCTGCTGATCACGAAAGAAGCCAAGGGGATCACGGCTTAACGTCCCATCCGACGGACGGAATACTGCACTCGAATGCTCTCCACAAAACACTCGAGTAGATACAGTTTTACCAGCAGAAACTATCTCCCTCTGGAGGGGATTTGAACCCAGGCCCTCCCGGCAAAAGGCCTGTGCTCTAACCTCGGCACCCAGGAGGTTGTGTTTTTTTTCAGGGTCCTGTCGCTCCCTCTTCGGTCGTTTCATTGGGAACTCCCGATAGCGCGGCGCGGTGGATGCAGGTCGGATGAGCTCACCAGGGGAATCCGTGATCACGGCGCCTGCATGGCGCCCTGGGAACTTGTGGAATCACTCACTCCAGAGGATGGGTACATCGGCCGGGGTCGCGTAGTTTTCAATTTGTGGACGGTGACAAATACTCGAAGCATTGCCACCCTCTTTGCAGTACTTTAACGTCTTTGGAGACAAATTCAATTCGAAGTCGTTTGAACGCCATAAAAAATAACTTCAATACTGAAGTAGAGGCACAAAACAAATTCTTGTGTGTGGTGAAGCCTCTCTTTGGTTGGATTCGACGTGCTTAATTGTGAATGTCTGTTTGCTTGTTTGTTGTTATATCTATCTCTAATTTTGAAACGATTTTTATGAAACTCGATACGATCAAAGATTTCATCTATGATAAGGTTATAAAGATAAGCGTTTTTGATATCTTGGAGATAAACGACAATAAGAAGTTTTTATCCTCAGCGAATGCAATAGTCCAGTATGTGTGAACGTGCTGATCTCGGAAACTGACCAAGCGATGAATATGATGTTTTTCAAAGTCACTATAGTGTTTTCCGGGAGGGTTAATGATTTTGCTTCTTATAGATGTTTTAACAAACCTGAATAACACTAAATTAGGCAGGAAAATGATTTTCAATCAAAACTCACGTCGTTATGATGGTTAATGCAGCAATATTCAATACTGTTGATAAAGTAATCAGAGGTGGTTAAGAGATAGATGTTTATAAATTCTTATTCAGAATTACCAGAGGCTTTTTTTTACTACGTTGGGCTATGGAAGAAGTCACATCGAGTGAAATCCGGAATTACGGAGGGATTATTTTGGGGAGGGTGAATTTTTTTAGTACGGCCCGTCAGAATTAACTTAACAGCAGCATTTAATGAAAGGCCAGTGCTGGCCACACTCGAACTCAAGTAGGTAGTCTACTTGCGATAATGGTAACGATTCAGCTAATTGATTTGGTGGTGGGGAAGCGTTTAAAGGCAAGGAAGGATGGATTGAAGCGGAGTTGGGCTCACATCAATCCGCTCAACACGAAGGAGTCCGTGGCTTAAAAGCCCCACCATCGTGAAACACTCACACATGATAATTTTCAATCCCATTTCATTATTTAATTCCAGATCTTTACCATTTCTCGAGTGTAATCATATTGTATCAATATCTACGTTACTTTCCAAAAATTGATTAGATCTGTGCGCTAAGAAAGTGTGCTTTCCATACATGAACAAAAGTTATCATGGAATTGAAGATGTTAATGCTTCCTCACTATAAAACAGGCTGAAAATGGTTCCAGTAATCATTCTGTTTTCCAAGCCATTTATGAAATACGATTTTTAGGGGAATGGAATTGAATGTTTTCAAGTTATTTCACGGTGCGCAATAAGATAAATGAATTTGCCTCCCCATAATTATCGGTTTCTTTTTTTTAATTTCCTTCCACTTGAATGCCAACATACCAGACCTCTAGGAGAATTCCGTGAGCACAATTCCGTGAGCACAATCCCTCGAGCTATCCACGGTGCACGGCGGAACGCTTAAATGAGAGGGTGTGAAAAGGGTGTTTCAGGATGAAAGAGGGGGGCTACTTGGTCACAGGAAAGGGTGGATTACTTTGTGGAAGGCGGGGCACTGTTGTGAGTGGAATCGAGGGATGCTGTGTGGGATGAAGCCTTGGAGAGAGCGAGTCGTTGGAGGAACTCCTTGATCGGGATGCGAATCGGAGTGCGCTGCTCAGGAGGGCACCAACCCATTCGATACGCGGCGGATATCTTGGGTTGCTGGACTACAGGATCGCTGTGTTGGCGCGGGAGGTCAGGGTCGGAAACGGGAGAGGTGCCCGGGTGGAGTTCAGGGGTTTCCGATTAGGGTTTCTTGGCCTTGCGTTCGGCGATGGATAACGAGTCACTGCTGGAAATTTCCAGGTGGGAGGGGGGGGGGGGGTGAATTTACGAGAGAGAGAATATTGAATTGTTTGGCACTAAATAATACGGCAGTTCAATGACTTCGTACTTTTTGTTGTGATCAATTTTGAAGTAGCGACTACTAATTTTTCAGCCATGACACTCATTCATTGCTTGTTTATCTTCCAAGCTTCCATTGCTTGTTATCCCTCCAAGAGGGATAAACTGCAGGAGTGGGAAGGTTAGATGGTATGTGTTGAAGGTCAGGATGAAGGGGAAATGCTTTTTAAAGGGGAGACGGAAAACATGACACCATGGGGTAGATTGAATGGTACACTTTCATTTAACAATTTTGGTCCCAAAGCATTTGAAGCAGATGCAATCTCAAAATTTTCTAAGAAATCCAGCTTTCCACCTTTGTCATGAACATTTAAAATCTCTTATCTAATCAGACATGTGATTAAAACCATATAAATGAGAAGCAAAGACTGACTTGTTGTCACCATGAATAAAATAATTAAAATGTTCCTTTGTCCTAATGTTAAAACTTCTACCCGTCGGTCCTTTATAAAAACAATTGCAGTCCAGAGTATCACATCTTAACACATACACTCCACTTTTGTCTGAAGGATTAAAAACATCTTTAGAATTAAAAGTAAATTTCCAATGGTCATTCTAGGTTAAAAACAAGGCTTCAGATTTACATGGCGAAATATTCTATCAATACTGTTGGACATCTGAGACCCGTTCTTTTAAGGAAGGGGGTGGAAGGGTGGTTACAATGGATTCCTCCTCGGCAATTATTCAACGGGTTGTACGCTCAAGGGCACCGAAAGGCTGAGAAAGGCTGGTGGATGATGAGGTGGTCAGCCTTCTTTGTTTCCTTTTTTGAGATGCTTGTCAATGAGAGAAGGCCCATAACCGTCCCTGATCGCAAGGAGTTTATTGGTATTCAATTCTTTGTTAAATTCTTCACCTGTCAGCGGAACAGAAGTCAAACGATTCAAAAAACGAGTGAAAAGCAGCCAGTTTATGAGAATAATTGTGGCTTGAGTCCTTGGGAATGATGGCATCGGATTACGAAAGTGGTGATTTCCACCATGGAGGGAAATAGTTAGATATAGAAAGTTTAAGTTATTAATGCCCATCTCCATCTTAAAACTGATAGCTTCATGTAAGGAATTGAGTAAAACTAAAAATTGATCCGTTATCCATAAACAAATCACGTCATCAACATATCTATAGTAATAAAAAATGTTTTCGATGAGCGGTTGGTTCGAACTATAAGAACTTCGAAAATAATTTTGATTAATACATAAAGTCATAAATGTGTCCATTTCTTGGGTGATCTTGCTACTGCAACCCGCCTTCTTCAAACAATCAAGTGCGAGAGATACCGATTCTTTGGCCGGAACGAAAGGAAACAAATTTTCAAATGCATCAAACGAGACTAGTTTTCCGTTGGGCGGGGGTTTGCCTTCCTTCAGCTTATTAGCTAGTTCTATTGAATTCTTAACACCGCACTTCGGTTTGAAATTAGTAAAATTGCGAAAAAGTACATTCAATTTCATTCAGTACATTCAATAGAGCTCCTGGAGCAGCCGCCAAGAAGATGTGCGTCCGGCAAGAATTGGAAGCCTGGCATGGGATGCACTCTCTCACCATCTGTATCTGCTACACCTGGATTTGGCGAACAATCTACAGTGAGTGGCAGGAGTGGATTTTACTTCAAGACGTTAAGTTTTCCCACCGCGGATGTTGGGAGAGTTGGTTTTTACCGTGGGCCTCATATGCATTAGTACAGGCTTTTTTGATCGTGTCCGTGCTGTTATCATTTTGAATCACACATCCCTGGGAGGAAGTAGTGATTGTGTGGCTCCATTCGCGTTCTTTTCCACTGACGATTAACAAAGGGACTTCAGATTCATTATTCCCTTCCTCGGTCGAGGCCTTCGTCCGACTCCAAAGAAAAGTATTCAGTCTCCGGCGTGAATGTGGCCGACGGATGAATGGCATCGGTCGTGGTGTTGCCCGAGCAGTTGCACCAAGCCAAAACACCTTTCGCTGACATAGTATTCGCTCATCACTAACCGCTCATTCTTCTGACTTCTTTTATTTCACTTCAGTCGAAAATCAGTATCGTCCATTTGACCACATTCTATTTATTCTATGATTTGAGCTCCTTGCCCACCGTAACTACGGGCATTTCAGTGGCCTCCAAGATATTTGCCATTTCTCTCGGCCGGAGCATTTGTTTATCTCTCAGTCTTCATATCATTACCTCACAAATGATTTCTTTATTACCGGATACTGTTGGTCATACAAGCGCTGTTAAGTTACCTGTGAGAGAGAATTAAAGTGCGGCGGTTTGTGTGTTCAGTAATTCATGAATTCAGAATGCCTAGTGCCTAGAACACTCTCTACCCCCCCCCCCCTTTGAGGGATCGAGGGAACCCAAGGGACTCTCGATCAAGTGCCTGATGTGAGCGACGACGAGGAGGAGTGACCGTGGCCGGTCGACTGCGGTCGGAGCGGCGGCGGTCCTCAGGGAAGGCGATTCGATTCCTCGCCATGCATTGCACCGGCCAAGGAGCGTCTGAAGACGGATGAGTCGATTTGACTGCCGGCGAAGGTGGTTGACGACGACGACCACTGCCCCTGTGATTCGCCGGCCATTGTCTCAGCAGCGGCGATCGGGAGTGATCGAGTGAAGGGATGTGCTCTGCGTTTATACTGCGCGCTCTCTCTTAAGGAAATCCCTTCGCGTTTCCCTGTTTCTTTATATCTGCCTCTTCACAGATTGTGCCAACGCGCGGGATGAATGACGCTAGCTCGCTCCGTTCACTCTACACGTTCAATCTCTGGCCAGGTCAGCTGGCACGCCTCCTCCAGTGAACTCCAATCTCCACGTTTACTAACCACCCGCGTGTGTTGGGCTGCGGGGGCCTGGGAGTGCGACTTCCAGCGCAGTTGTGTGTCGGAGTGAGCTCCACTCCCAGAAGGGGGCGTACTTTGACGGAGAGGTCGGCTTCCGAATGGGAGGCCCGGGCTCGAACCCCCTCTTCCTTAGTCGTCGACGCCTTGAGACCCGTTCTTTTAAGGAAGGGGGTGTGACGGGAGGCGGGGTGGTTACAATCGATTCCTCCTCGGCAATTATTCAACGGGTTGTACGCTCAAGGGCACCGAGCTCATAATTCCTCCCGAGTCTAAGCCTACTTACGTCCATATAATACCCTGAAAGCCTCCGCTAGGGTGATTGGCAGGGGGGGAACATCACCAAGCATGCATAATCTATCAGAGATGACACTTACTACACCATACTCTCAGAGCCAATGAGAGTGTGTGACAGGGGGTGAAGATCACCAAACGTAACACCATTTACAGGCTAATAAGAGGTGCCGAGTCAAGAGGCGGCCATGCAATGCAACTAAGAGCTACAAATCGAACATGCAGGATTGCAGAAAGAATTCCTCGTCTAAACACTACTTACATAAAACCATGAGTAGCAATACTACCACCCTGAGGAAAATATGAAACGTAGTCCCGATGCATGCGAAATATTAGCTATAAATGGCACTAAATTGTTAGTTAATACAATTTAATGGGTTAAAGTCGCTCTCGTGGGGAGGACCGACGGTCAGACCCTCATTACCTCTCGAAGCAGCTAATCCAAGACCCTTCCTCGAGTTCGGGGCTCGTATGGACCCAACCCTCACTGAAGGAGGCCCAACCACAGAAGTTGACCATTTGCAGTTAAATATGCAATTTAAAAGTTTATAACTTTAACCCGAAAGTATCATGTTTATCGCATAGCAGGCGAAGATAGGACTTGTAATGGTTTTTAATAAGGTGGCCATTTCTATAAGTAAATTAAATTATAAACTTATATTTCCTAGAGGAAGAATCTGTGAGTAGTGTTAAAATATCCACAAGTTATCAAAAATATCGATACTTCGGGAGGGGGTCGGTTTAACCTCTGTTCGAAATTATATCAGTGGGAGCGCACTCCCTTAGACAATGAGAAGGTGTCGTACGCCTAAGTCAATTGGATAAGTGAATTAAAAAGCGATGAAGTGGTGGCATGGGCATCATTGGGTGCAGGGGAACTGGCCCGTTCCTACCGATGTCGGGAGCGGTAGTCTGCAGACTGCGCCTTGAAGGGCCGACGTCTTCCATCTGGATTCTCAAAGACCGTCTTCTCATCTTGTTAGCGAACGGGAAGAGGAGGCCCTCTCCGAGGAATGGTGTAGCGGTTGGTGTCTCCTCCGGTTTCCGTCGCCTCTGACGAATGGAACTTGTTGGAATAACTGATTCGGATCTGTGGACGTGAATTGTCGGAGAGGTAGCTCGGGGGCTGCCGGGAATCGATGTCGGGCCAATCGAATCGCAGGGATCCATGGAAACGGACTCCATGGCAACGCGAGGCTCTGTGTTGATGGCGGGGTTCCGACCGCACAGCGCGCCGGCGACGGCGATGCGTGTGGACAGAGATGCATTGTTTAGTACGGCCTGCCATGTTGAAGCGGGTCTCCCGTAATTTGTAATGTTTACATCGAGAGAGCCATCAATGAAGTCAAGGAGAAGTGTTCTGGAGTGAACATCCACGGAGAAACAATCAGCTTGCTACGATTCGCTGATGACATAGCTCTCATAGCAGAGACAGAGAAGGAGCTGAATAAGATTCTAACAACCATGGAAAGGACAATGGCCAGACATCAACTGAAGATCAATGAGAAGAAAACTAAGATATTGGTGTGCAGCAAGAGAGAGGAGGCCAAAACCAACGTTATGCTAGGAAAACAGAAACTTGAAGAGTCGAAAGAGTTCTATTAACTGGGAAGCCGAGTAACCAACGATGGACGAAGCAAGAAAGAAATAGTTTGTAGAAGAGCCCAGGCAAAGAGGGCGTTCCATAAAAAAATCTACTTACAGCTGGAAATACGAGCTTGAAAGTAAGGAAGCAATTCATCAGGACGTATATCTGGAGCATGTTTCTTTACGGCAGTGAGGAATGGACAGCAGCGGAGAAGAAAAGGGTGGAAGCATTCGAAATGTGGTGCTACAGAAGAATGATGAAGATTAAATGGATCGACCGAGTGACAAATGAAGAAGTCCTAAGAAGAGTGGGGGAAAAGAGAAGTCTGCTGAATACTATAAAAAGAAGACGGGACAACTTAATCACTTCTCCGCTATTAATTACATTTTCCGAGTGGACTGGAGTTCTTCATGCGCCGAATTTCAGAGCGGTTTCAAAACAATAATTCGTTGAAACGACATTCGGCCTCCGTTGTCTGGAAGACATGAGTCTCCTGCTATTGGGTTGCAATGCCGTAACCTGTCTTAGTAATCTTCCGTCATACTTCTCAATCAGTTGCCCCCTCGAGTTATCTTTCAAGCATTATTCCCGTATTGATTCAATTCGTGAGTAATGGCTGTCAATATTGCGAGTGTCTTCAACTGATTCCTGTGTAGCTGAATACGAGTCTTTTTCCAACTTTTTTTCGCTTTTTCCTCATCAAAGAACGCGAAACTGTTCTATTGTCTCGCATTTCAATCCAAATGAATGATGAAGGTTTTCCACCAATCTCTAGGAAACGAACTGTGAGTCATCGATGGGTGTCCCACAATTCCAGATTATTATTCTAAGGCCTTCCTCGATCTCACGTTTGATTTCGCAAGTCCCTCTCGGTCCTCTCTCTCTCTCCTCTTTTATATACGTATCTAACTTGCCCCCCTGTTGGTTTTGTATAAGGCATGTGATTTTCTGTAAATCAAAATGAAATTGTAATAAGCCGAATTTTACTCTTTTCAATGCTTTACATCATGTATTGGCTGTAATACTGTGGTATATTTTCCAATGTTAATCTGTCAAATTGATAATCGTAATTAATTACTTCAAAATTATTGCATCAAAATATTTAATCCTTATTTCACTGTTTGAACTTAATTTAATACTTATTTCATTGCTTGCAGTAATAATTTAATACTTATTTATTTGTGTGAACTTGCTTCATATCCCATATTTCCTATTGTGTTATTTTGTACGATGTTTATTGCATGCATTTGGCATGTTAGTTTTTTGTAATATCAAATTGTAATACTTTTTCGCCTCTCCCAAACTGGTGCTGTGCACCCAAAATGTAATTGTATTTTGAGCTCAAATTTGACTCAAGAAAATATGTTCATATCGGACGTAAATCCTTGAACAATAAATTACATTATCATTATTATTATCCGCAATCTTTATCCTTCCTCGCTCAACACTCCCCCTCGACGCGAACTAAAAGATCCTCGCCACTCATCGCCGAGTGCACCCTTCCAAAGCTCTAGCACCTAGTCGGCGAAACGTCGGAGCTGCTGCTTCCGGAGGCAATCTCGTCCCCGGTCTCCCTCCATATAGAGAGTGTCCCTCCTGTTGGCCCACCAGTGTCCTGGGAGTTGACTTTTAATTTTCCCCGCTGTCACTCGAGGTCTTCGCGGTCGATGAATCCAAAGGGGCATGGCATATGGCATGGCATAGTGGCAGACGACATTGTGGCATAAAAAGGAGAGGACTAAGGGATCCTCCGACGTCCCTGGATTAATCTTCTCGGCTAGAATGTTAACGGCGACAATCTCTCCCAAATAAGTCCTCCTTCGTCAGCGTCTACAAGTATTCTTGTGGATCAACCTTTTTCTTCAGTTCGTAGATGTATTAGAATAAAAGTAGTTTGGTCGTTGGAGAACGCTTTTCTCGAGAGTTATTCAGGATGTGAAAATTGCTTTTAAAAATTTTCAAACCATCATTTTTCAACATAATAATGATTGATTTCAATGTGTCCGTGTGATCACGTAAATGGTACACCTGTGGGTACACCTTCGCAATATTTGTTTTTTGCTGAACGGTCGACGGAACTTTGTTTTAGGTTAACTTTGCCGTGCAAATGTTCTTTGCTTGCTCCGTATGTTCACTAAAGCTATCCCGTGGATTTTACGGTGCTCTTTGGGCGCTACTTCTCGTCGTAGCTCTTTTCCGAATTCTCCTGCTGCGATTACTTTAATTAGAATCCGACGGTCGGATTGCGGTCGGAAAGCAATTCGAGAAAAAGTGAACCACTGTCGGAGAAAACAGAAGGAAAATGCTATGAGTATGGCGCGGTGAGTCGAAGGAACGAAAGTCTCTGCAACTCGCACTCCCTGATCTCGGGTTGACCGTGTAGAAACCGAGCGACGGATGACATCCACTGCAAGCGCAGACTCCGTTGCTTCGCGGATAATTGAGTGCCCGCCTCGCCCCCCCCCCCCCTCCCCCGCATAAATCACCGTCTTCCGACCCCACTCTTGACGACGCGTCAGATCGGGGAAGGCGTTCGTCATTTTAGCGATCAATTTTTGGAGGAGGAATAATTGGATAGAGTGGTCCTATAAAATGCTAGATATTCTCTACTTTATGTGAAATTTTGTCCAAAAACAGCTTTCGCCATTTTGTAACGTAATAGCACACAAATATTATAAACAATCTTCGAAACTAAAGCATAGTAGAGACAAAGCATAGTGTTAATAGATTATACCATTTTTTATTCGATCAAATTCCCCCCACAACGACACCATCAACATTACTTTGAAGATATTCGGAGAAAAAGGAAGTCGGGAGTTTTTTGGAAATTTGGTCATCTTTGAGCCCCTGTATCTATCCAACGGTTTAGAATCATGGCAAATGACGTACTATTGCTTAATCAGTAATCTTTTGTGAGTATATGTGCGAAGTTTCAAGTCCATATCTCAAAAAAAGCGATTTTTGAATTTTGTCCAAAAATTTCCGGTTTCCGACCACTGTGCGTTGTGACACCATGATATTTGTAAGGAGTCGTGGTAATAATATTCTACTTATTATTTTACGTTTAGAAGAAAGTATGTATGTATTTGCACGTTATCGAATTACAACGAAATGTATCTCATGTACCATAAGGTGTTTAATAAGTGTCGAATTTCCAAAAAATATCAAACCGGCAATAAGTATTTTTTTCACTTTTCCCCACACGTATCGCTAATAAGGACAAGTTTGTAAAGTTTCTCGCATATTTGTGCGTAGACTACTCCAGCCACCCGAGGAACGACGGCTGCGGTGTCTGCCGACGGAATGTCGCTGGCAATATTTTCAGCGGCGCACTGTAATGGCTCAAAAGCTAAGACGCTGTCAGCATATAATACCAATTCTATTACGGAACGATAGACATCTTCGTCAGTTTTTGTCCGGTGCAAAGGCGGGGATTAGGTCTATTTTGCTTCCACTTCTCCCCTCGCAGCGGCTCTTCTCGGCGATGTCCGGAGGAAGATTCGGTTCCAGAAACCGCCCTCTCCTTCTCCCGGGCTTAACACTCTGGCGAAGAGGACGATCGCGAAGCCTCTCCCTGGGGCAGCGTGAGCGTGTCGTCATCTGGGGGCGATGCATTCTGGGGAAAGCGGTCGTGGGACAGGGCACACTCATTGTGGCTCTCTTTGTGATGTCTCTGTTTTTGCAGATCTTTGCGGTTCACTGATTCCGTCGTGAATGCGAGCAATTCGTAATGACACATAAATGTCATCACGAATTTATCAATCAGAACTCCAAAAATAACATTATGCCATTCCACTAATATACGTAAAAAAAGAATTAGGATCAATCAAAATACCTTTTACGGAGAAAAATTGGTGAATTGTATGGCTGATTCGAACTTTTACCGGACGATTCCCTTCGTTGCTACTTTCTTATTTACCCTCCAATTCCCTGACCTGACTGCGCATGCGCGAAAAGCTGGATCCAGCTATGTTTAATTTTATTTGCATCCTGGCGATCGACTGCTCCTGCGTTCGATAATCGGATATCGCCGCACCTAAATGAAAAGCACCCTCTGAATGATCAAATCGATTTCGCCAGTGATTTCTTGGCGGTATTCAGGTAAGCCATCATCATCGAGATCTCAACGAGACGTGTGGGAATGTCGCGAAAGGAAGGAGTGAGTGATGGGGGAGGGCCATCCTCCCACGGGCCTCGCCTTGAAACGGCTTTCCCGTCGGGCTGCGCGATGAACACTGCCCTGCCCTCCCATGTCTAAAGGCCGTTGTACACGGTACCCTTTCTTGTACAAGAACTTGTACAATGCGCAAATTGTATCGCATACGAGGGGTTTGTACAATTTCTTGCACAAGAAATTAGATCATGTTTTATATTATTGGATGAAACCGTCCAAGATCCACTCCGTAGCTTCTGCGCATGACATGTGAAGGTAGTGATGCGTTCGTTTAGTATTCGCAAGGTTGGTGTTCTGTGTTTGTGGTCACTTTTATTCCTATTAGCTGGAAAAACTTCCAATTTTTGGCACATATCGTGATATCCTTTGTTGCTTCCATATTATGATATTCTTTGTTGCTTCCATATTGTGATATTCGTCGGTCGCGTTGAAAGTGTTCTATTTCTCAAAAGATGAGTTGGACGCACTGATAAACATTAAACCACAATCAAATTAAGATGACGTTATTAAACCAATAAGAAAATATTAGCAGCAAGCATAAACTTGTTATTTGGAGCATAAATAATGGGTTTCAGGGGCCGATGAAAGAGTGCAAGTAACCAATCGTATAATTTCATTTTATTTCATTCATTAATGGCAGCAAATCATTGTAACCCAGTAACTATGGCAGTATTTTCAAAATAATATTGTCATCGGATATCGCAATTCAGCTGTTCGACAGAAAACGATATCTGCGCATGTTATTGGCGCACAAATTGCATGAAAATCTTTAATCGTGTACAACAGTCAACCAACTTCTTGTACAACTTCTCGGCCAAATCTCGCCGTTCACTTTATGGTACAAGATCTTGTACAAGAAATTGTACCGTGTACGACGGCCTTAAGTGCCTGACGGAAGCTCTTGAGTAGCCCTCGATAGATCGCCTTTCTTAGCGTTGGTGTCGCGTTTAAAACATAAAGAGGCAGGCAACCTGGATAAGTTTTCCCATTTTTCGGTTCCACATCCGTCATAGCCTCTCTTGACCGCTGGAGCTCTGATGACGGGAGAAGAGCGGTGGTTCCAGTTGAATTAAGGAGGTTCCACCGTGACTCCGCGATTAAAAATCCCGTAAAGAGCTGTGTGTTATTTAATGAATTAATACCGATCCAGAATAACACCTACATGGAAAATCATCTATTGGGTGAAAACGCATGCTCAGTAATTGTAGGAGTATGTTATTATATAGCGAGTTGTAGCTGCATTCTATTTTTTACAAGCCCTTTTAACTCATTTGGACTTCGAAACATGCCTGACGTAATGTTGCCACGTTTAATTTATAATATGAGAATACATGGTCAATCCCGCTAATACGTATTCTAAAATAGATTATATATTTTCTTATTTAGTTTTAAACTATTCCCTTGCAAATGCAACTCTTTGTTTTGAATTTTATTAATATTGATATTTTTGAAATTTGTGTGGCAACAATGACGCTTCTACCATTTGGAAGAATTGGTATTAATTACACCATGTCAATTACCAATTAAATACTTAAATTACATAAAAATATAAGAAGGACCTTGGTAAGGTGTAGTCCTCAATTAATTCGGTAAATAACGTTGTAGGCACGTTCCGTCACAAGTACCGTTGCCAATGATAACAACATACTGTAGCGCCACTTTAAAGTAACTAAGGCTTTTCTGTTTTTTTTGGGACAAACATTAATTAATATCAATTAAACAAGTGTGGTAAGGCGAGCACTTTTTACAATGCTAAATTATACATAAAATCGCGCATCTTTTATTAGTTTTTCGTCAAACCGACATTTATCTCTACATTATTATTCTGCAAATTTTACTGCAAGAGCCATGCTGTGCCATGTGACCAAGTATAAAATAGCAGATTTTCATCGTCGTTTTCCTTCAAATATGTTATGGAAAGGCCTCATTATTTTATTGCCAATCGATAGGTGGGCCAAAAAATTGTGTGTCCTGAAATTTTCACAAAAATGACATCTAATTCATAATTCGGTGAAGTTGGTGAAAGAGATCCATTCACCTAAGGTGGCCGCAGCATGGGAGATGCGATTCTACCCCCTTTTGTGCGAATACGCTGTTACAGCGCCCTTTCCCGTTCGCACCTTGCGCTCAGAATGTTCGGAGGACGTAGAACACATGACCCAATTATCTAACATGTCTCCATGTAGTAGCCTAGTTTGGTGATCTTCACCCCCTGCCACACACCCTCGCGGTGGCTTAGTAGGGTATTACGTAGAGATGTACATAGGTGAGTAGATGGACATTTTTAAACCTCCAATTCGTTTTTTTTATAACAACCCCCCGGAACACTTGTCCTGAAAACTAATAGTGCGTCCTCACAAAGTCCGGTATTCATTCTCAGTTCTCAAACCGTTCCTTCGGCCAAACATTGGCTTATCGATGAAGCGGATAACGTATCAGATTCTTTTTATAAGGTCCCCTCCAACAGCAAGATAGAGCAATTTCCTTATCTCCCGGCCAATATCACCCCCTCCCACTCACAGAGTAAGACTGGATTTGGGATATCAAGTTGGCGTGTGCACGCGTGACACATCGATGGAGGATCGTATGCATCGTCAAATGAAAGATATGCCGTTTTTTCGTGTTCCGGGCACTTTTAGAGAAAAGTGTCCTCTATCTGTACTGAAGGCAACAGAACCCCCACATTCTGCGCCACCTTTTCTATGATTCGCACTTCAAATTACTCACGCTTTGTGGAAATAATGGGCGTTACCTATTAATTAGCTATGTTTTCATATCGCAAAAAGGTTTTCAAAAACTGATATTCGATGCGCATTTTGATTTTTGAGCAATGGATTGGTAAAAACATGAATGCATCGATCTGTCTCTTTTTTCAAGATATTAGTGTTTGCTGTTATTTCAGACGAATTTCCTTAGTGTGATTGAATTGGAGCTGCAGTCGGTAGTGCATTTCGCAACACTGCATCAGCTGCCAGTTTGAAATAACTCCAATGCATTGTTACGCTCAAGCAAGGCTTTCACAAAGAGTGCTCACTCCAGCGTTGCCGGATCTATTTTAAAATGAATAACTCCATAAAGAAGTAGATTCGAAGGTATATAGTCTAAGTTAACTTTAATTTTTAATATTTTGATAATTAATAACGGTGTAAGAATTGCATAAATTTATTTATACTTGAAGCATAAAACACTATTTTCACTCCATTTCGAGGCTGTGAAAAATGCTCATGAAAACTATTTTCTATGGCTACTCTGCACCTTTATTGCGTTAGATTTGCTTTTCAATAGTTTATGCATTTTTTACAAGTGGGCAGAATTTATTTTATCCGCGTACAATCAACACCGCATCCTAGTGACGCCACTCCATTGTTTCCCAACTGAGGGCCATCGTCGCGGGCACTTGGAGAACAAAGTTAATGCCGGTTTACAGAAAAAAATAGCGCGAAATTAACTTCAGTCATCTTCATCATCATTAGTCAACAATCCTAGGGTTGCTTAGCGACGCAGCCCTCCACTCGATTCTTCTATCGGCCAAACTTATTCTCACATTGACGTAATTCCCTCTTTCAGCTCCTTTGCGACCTGTTCCAAGTATCTCATACGAGGCCTGCCTTTTCCATTCTTCCCGCTCACTTTTTCCTCGACGAT
This sequence comes from Platycnemis pennipes, assembly GCA_933228895.1. Classification (NCBI taxonomy): domain Eukaryota; kingdom Metazoa; phylum Arthropoda; class Insecta; order Odonata; family Platycnemididae; genus Platycnemis; species Platycnemis pennipes. Next base: position 111,374,203 of record OW121856.1, read on the forward strand.
TATCTTCATCAGGCCATCGTGTCTCAAGATAAGTCATTAACTTAAGTACTTAATGAAAAAAACGCTCACGGGCCGTTATTAAAAGAAATTAGTTTGGAATGGACACCATCTATCTGTTTTTTTAAGAACTAATCGTGAATGATGAGCGTTTAGCATAATGTTCAGTATTCTTACGTCGGAAAGATTCTGGAAATTTCGTGTCATATAAATGCAGAAAAACTGCCGTAATAATCTGGAGGAAAACGGAGTAGACTTCCACCATATATTTTTCATTCCGTGATATGATCTTCCCATGATGCATGGCAAATATTAACAAAACTCTGAAGAAAGGCGTTGAAAAGAACGACTTAGAACCTGCACTCTCAGCTTAATTTCACGCTAAATCAAATGTAACCAATCCTTTGGCTAAATCTTCCGTAACTTAACTCGGGTTTCGTGCTATTCTTTCCTACATGAACTCCTCTGCAATGTCAGTAAGGTTCTAATATCTCTCGCTAAGTCCACGTAAGCGTTAACTTCACGCTAATTTTTTCTGTAAACCCACGTTGAGCTATGAATTCCTGCGCTGAAGGGTTTCAAAGGGCAAACGATTGCGATTACGACTGTCGGTCGCCGACCAAAGGCTGACCAGAATATGCGGCCTTTGCTGGAATACGTCAGGGGAGCATTTCACTGTAGCTCCCTTATTAAGCGGGCCGACTGGAGCTATTCCTTTGCCCACCCAATTAACTATATCTTTGTATGTTTTTCGTTGAGAAACACAAGCATCTTTTTTTTAATTTTCACGTAGAATTCCTGCTCCGTCTGTCATCTTTCCTGTGAATATTACATAAATACTGCTTTCTACTTCCGGAATACAGGTATTCTATCTGCAAATCCAGACTAAGGTTTCTAAATAGGTTTATGGGTCATAAGTAAGTGTTTGGTAATCGTAAGTTAATATGCTCCTCCGCGCATTCCACTCCGAAATACTACTAATCGACTTTGGCGCTGAAGCTCTTGCGCCTCAACGAATCCAACAGGCAGTTGAGTGAAACTTCACTCGTCCGCTGATAACAAGAGAGGTATGCCTTTTCGGAGCGCCAGTCTCTAAGTTCGAAGAGCTTCAGATAAGGATCAGTTATTGATGTGATTGAAAGTTTATGTCCAAACGGGGCGTTTACTCGGAACCGAAATCGCAATTTTGTACACGAAATCGTTAGATGGAAACGAAAAAAGAATTTCAGTGAAAAAATCAATCTTCTAACCACAACCATTCACTCATAAATCCAAAAATCAAAATAAGCAAAAGGTGACGCCCACCGAAAAAGCTGCTGCGATAACATTGACGTCATTATTCTCCCGTCCTCGACTGCTTTTAGCGGAAGGGAAGGGAGTGGAGGGGGGTTCCCGGAAGGTCTGCTCGCACAGATGCTGTCGCAACTGTTCCTATTGGCAGAGTCAGCCTTGTCCTCCTCCCCTTAGCGATAAGGCGAAGTAACTTCGCGGGCTCAGTTGTGATTGGACGAAGTCGATATACGTCAGAGCCCACCACGCCCACTTTTCCGAAAGGGTTAAAAACATCAGTTTTTCGCCGCTTATAACTCGCGAAATAATTGACGGATCAAAGAACGGAAAAATACGGGTCTTTTTATTTCACAAACTCTATCAGATTCGGCAATGAAAAAAACATGGTAAACGAGACCCCATTGGGAGTCGATTGAGAAAAAGTGTTCGGAGGGAAGTGGACGACAACAAGAACATATATTCTGCCCAAATCACGAATGGAGAGCGAGGAATCCGATGGGTAAATAATTACGCACAGCTCTTACTCAGGACTTCCTTCGATATTCTAGCCCGCGTATTTCATCGAGCTTGATTCAAACCTTTAATGACCTCAGGTAGTGATAATTGTACGAGCCGTGTGCTGTGGTTCGTTGGAGTAATACCCTGGGCGGCAAATGGCCAGGCGGGCGGAGTGTATCATGCCGTGGATTGGCATTTCCTTCGGAGGGGATTAAAGCGTCCGTGTGCGGCAGGGAACGCCAGTCGAGCGTCGAAGCGGGGACCTTTGAAAGAAGGGAGCCTCCAGGAAGGGACCACTTCAATCCGATAACTGATTCTCTGGCCTTGCATCCAGCCAAGGCCGTCTCGACATACAGGCCTGCTGCATGGGACAAAAAACCTGTCAGGTCATGAAAGAAATCTGAACGAAAGGCGTTGATCAATTATTTCCCGGCTTGTTTGAAGGACTTGTGTTGTTGATATTTGTACATTCATGGTTGGGAGTGTGAAAAGCGTTGTTTTAATCTTATGTAGTATCGTCTATATGCATGTCCTGTGCAGTACTAATCTTTTATCCTTCTTGGTGGTTTTGGAATCTCAGAGGTGCACGGCGGTGAAGCATAAATCAGACTGGGAAATGACATCCTTTACATTGGCGTGCTACGTTGCAAGTTAAATGCCTTTCAGTTTCCTCATATCCGATGTCGTTATGCATAACTTTATTTGTCTTCTTAGTGTTCGTATTTGTATTCTCTAAGTATTCTTTACCTGAGGTTAGCTTGCAAGATAAATTTATTTCAGTTCCTTATAAACATTATGATTCACTTTGTATTCGTGGTTAAGTGGCTGCCGAAAATATTTAATCAAAGAAATCCTTATTCCTTTTTATGATATTGCAGCGTTACTCTCGTACAACGAAATCATGTTACCGACTGAATTGAACATACTTTTACCGACAGCAATCTTTCACGCTTGTTCTGCTTTACAGTAACACTGACATAAATTTTATTAGGCGCGAGATTTTTACGAGAAAAATATTGTGACAATAAAACATTATCAAGACTAATTATTGCAAAAATAAAAAAGGGTGTAGTAAAATGGTAGATGATTACAAAACGTTACTTGTGTTGCTTTAAATGCCTAAAATACAAGATTACCTAAATTATTTAGATTGTTATATTCAAATGGGGTTGAGAGTGGTAAATGTATAATAGATAAGCGATGGAATATTATTATTGGAATTAAAAGCAGATCGATTTAGCACGTTAAATGGATCAACTTATTCAAAGCATCTTGCATTTCTCCTCACCACGTATTCTTGTGAGATCGCGACGTCGTAGGAGTGGATGTCAGGCCTGTACACCTATCGAGACGGCCTTGCATTCGGCGCCATTAGCGCTGTTCTTCATTTTTCTCAAGATGCCTCTCCTCGTTTGGTCATTGTTCCCGAGCATTGCACGAGGACATCCATTGTCAGTTAACCGTGTATTCCAGCTCGATTGAATTGTAAAGCGACTCGACCCGCGGCGTTCTTATTTAAAAGTCAATGTTCTTCGCCTGCTTCCCTCTGGGAGAACGCCGACTCCAAAGTGCAGCGGTGGCTTTGCTTCCCAGATTATGGTTCATATCCTTCACTTCGTCTGTTGCACCAAATGCGAATTGCACTCTTCGCTATAATTGAACTGCGACGTAATGGTTCCAGTTGGGAAAAATCATACGTACAAGTCTCGAAGCCATTCGCACCAAGCAGATATTTATACCGCAATGAAGGCACTGCGAAGCTGGACTACGTCTACATAATAGTCTGCAAGTTCCCATGAAGGTGTGTGGCAGGGGGTGAATTCACACCAAACGTGCATTACATATCATGCATAAAAAGGACTAGCTCGTTCGGAGCAAGGTAAATTGTTGGAATTGATCGGATATAAAAGTAATTATATCCGATCTAAATAATAATAATTAGTATAAATAATTATTATTCTAGTCTCTTGATAACTGTGCTTCGAGAGTTTTTCAACATCTCCTTCCTCTAGTACTCGTCGAGAGCCCTCGTGTCGCACTCTTCACGCTATTTTCGCTTATCACGTATCTCGCCTCGTGCCAGTGCGTCAATGCAGGCTCGTAGTTCCGTGTTTCCGTGCATCAGCTCGTTCCCGCCCACGCCCTAGGCCACGATCATTCGCGAAATTGGATTATCGTCGCATGGCATCACGTGGGCCGATTCGGGAGTCACTCTGTGCATGGGGAACCAAAGCTCTCACCCTTTGTCTTCTCGATTGGCCGCCCTTGGCGCTGCACAGCGCGTCTTAGGGGGTGATACGTGGACGAGGATATGAGCGCTGGGTTTCTTGGAAGTCGTAAAGTTGGCTGAAGAATGAAAGAAGATTCGAGAGTTTTCCCCCGGGTCCGGTTGCCTATGCTGGTCGACGATTCGATATTCGACTTGGGGATCATCCTCAGGGCATTTGAGTGATACCAAAGTTAAACGTCGGACAGAATGGGTAACATGGCATGGTTGAAAACCTTGGAAGCTTTTATTCAACAAGTTTTCCGGGAAAGAGCACGTTCTTGTGGGCCAAATAGTCTTATCCTCGGTGCTTCCGTTCGGTATGACAGTAACATTATATCATGGATTAATGATTTTCTGCATGCTCGGGTGCAAAGGGTTGTTTTGGACGGTGTTACCTCACCGGCAATTAAAGTCACTTCGGGTGTCCCACAAGGTAGTGTGATAGGTCCACTCCTGTTCCTTTTGCACACAAATGATATCAATGAGGTGGTTAAAAAGTAAGCTCCGTCTATTTGCCGATGACGCAATAGTGTACAGGGAAATTCTATGCCCAAACGATAAAAAATATTTAAATGATGACATAAAAGCAATTGAAAATTGGTGTGATACATGGCAGTTAGAATGAATTTTCAAATAATATGTGGTCATGAATTTTTGGATAAAGAATTGTTCTCCTCCTGTTACAATTAACCTTTAAAAAAGGAATGTCTTGTGATGAATTTTTCGAAACAGAATAGCTCTCTTCCTAGCACTTACAAAATAAGTAATAATGAATTAACAAACGTGTAATCCATTAAATATCTTGGAATAAGACTAACACATGATCATTCCTGGGGTAAACACATACATGAAATAATGGGTCAAGCTAATCGTAAACGGATTCATCAAATGAGTACTGGGTAGGTGTGACGATCATGTACGAGAAATCAGCTACTTTTCCCTTGTTAGACCTCATTTGGAATACGCTGCCAGTGTATGGGATCCCTACGAAATCGGTCTAAATAACGAACTTGAAAGTGTGCAGCGAAGATCGGCAAGATTTGTAAAGGGACGGTACGATAACCTTATTAGCGTAACCAGTCTATTAAATGAATTAAAATGGGAAACATTGTCAGATCGCAGGTTGAAATTAAGAATTAATCTCTTAAACAAATTCAAAGGTCATATTTTCAGTGATGATGTTAAAAATATTTTACGAGCCCCAACTTACTATGGTAGACAGGACCATAATTACAAAATGAGAGAAATTGATTGCCAAGCTGACAGATTCAAGATGTGCTTTTTTCCTCGTACTATTAGGGATATGAATAGCGGTAAATATATCCAATACGAGTGTGGCAATGGATAACATTGGTAGCTGCATGTTGGTATAAGGACTTGAAGGTAACCCAACTAACAGCATGTTTTTGCATGTTTGTTTTGCTATTTTTATCTTTTTTAAATAGTGTAGTTTAGAACAGTATATAAATACTAATCCTTTTAAATGCATGATATGCAGTGCATGTTTGGTGAGAATTCCCCCCCTGCCACGCACCTTTATGGTGGCTTGCGGGGTATTATGTAGGTGTAGATGCTTAGGTCATTGGCGCCAATAGCGATCGTTGTGTTTCGGGAGTGTCGGTGCAAAAAGCAAAGGCGACAGACGCTGCAGCAATTGGACTGCCCTCCACATGGTTCTGGAGTTGCTGCCGATATTCGAACCTAGATGGCATCGTCGTCATTTGTGTGTTGCGCCCGTTGGTTTCGGACGGCGCCTGAAGATAACAGCTGACGGTCGCGATGCGAGGAGGACCGTGGGGGTGAACACCTGTTGCCCGCTCCACCCCTTTAACCACTTCCAGGCGACCGCACCCGACACTGCGGCGCTTTCCATTCCCATCCATCGGCTGCACCCGAGGCCGCTCTCCATTTAATAGGACCGCAGAGATGTTATCGCGGGCGAGCGCTGATTGGACGCCTGATTGAAGCCTGTCATGGCTACGCACCAATGGACCTTCAGCCAAGAAATCAGCAAGTTGGGGGGAGTGTCATTCGCAGCCAGATGGGTTATCCCAACCTTCAGCTCGCGGGTTCGATTCTCGCCCCATGCAAAGATGCCATGTGCTCGTCTTGGGGTCCCAACATTTTCGTCTCGTCCTGTTCCCAAAATTTGTACGTCCCGATACTTTAGTCTCGTCCATAAAAATCTTTTCTCCCGTCCAGTTCTGAAAAATTTTGTCTCGCCTCGTCCCATAAATATTTTCGTCTCGCCTCTCGTTTCGTCCGGCCCAGCACATATTTTCATTGTGGAATTGTTCTATTCTGGTCTTGATTGCGGTATTCATCATGTTATTTTTACCCTGACTAATTTTTTAAATTTTACCACATTAACACTGTTGTTGTAGCCAACCGCGTATATTTTAGAGGCATTATCTTTGAGTTTAAAAGCGTTTTTTTGAGACGTAGCACTTTCCTTAGCTCTGCATTAGGGACGTATTCCGTTTTGGAAGAACCCCGACCTCCTGATAACAGAGGTTTTAGTCAAATGCGTTCTTTAATTAAAATTATTCAGCTTATTCCTTCTAATCGGTGTATTTTGGTAGAAAACTAGATCAAATTTCCGCAAGCAGTGAATTAAGACTATTGCTATGATACCTAATTGAAAGCAAACTATCATTCTTTTTCTGACTCATACTTTCACAAAGAATTATTTTGGGATATAAAAATTTTCATATCAAGAATCGCTAACTGTAACTCTTGAATTATTAAAGTTCTAATGAAAAATGGGTCACCTTTTTCCATGGTGAGAGTAAAAACTGTACAAAAATTCAACTTTACTTCAGATATCGTTGATGTTACCACTGCTTGTCTAAAGATGACCCAGCGGAGGTCCTCTTTTTCTTTTTCTCAGAATAGGTGAAAATATTTAAAGGGACTTCGTACTGTTTTTCCTCGTTAAATGTTTCTTCCTCCTGAAATTTTTGTTTTCTCTCGTTCTACAACAGTCCCTTTGTCTTAATCTCTTTCCATCCTGCACAATTTATCCGTCCCATGATTTTCGTCCAGTCCCCACCCTTTTTTTTCCTGGATATCTCGGCTCGTCCCAAATCGTTCTAAGCCCTTATTTAAAATCCAAAGTACTGCAACCCATTCAGCTACAGTTGTGACATGCGACCGAAGTCTCTCCGGTAGGTGCGCTGCGGCGGGGTCATTTATTCTCCGTGATTTCCAAGAGAGAGAGAGACCCTCTGACTGGCCTCAGATGGACGTGTCTTCAGCTGGGATTGAACTAGTGATGGGCGAAAAGTAACTATTCGTTACTTTCGCATTCGTTACTCACTTTGAACCGAACTAACGATTACTCAATTTGAGAAAAACCGAGTACTCGTTTGAATACCTGCTCCAAGAGTCCTCTGGATGGCATTCTCAACACTACTCACTCACCAGGTCATTCTCACCACTTAATAGTTATTATTCGGCAATCCAGAGGACTCTGCCTACCTAAGATCTTCTTCCTTCATGCCTACTCGTGGTAGGAATTCGGTACCCGTGTACCGAAAAGTAACCACACCATATGTGGGTGCACCATACATTTCGGTACACCATATGTGGGTGCACCATACATTTCGGTACACCATATGTGGGTGCACCATACATTTCGGTACACCATATGTGGGTGTACCGAAAAGGAATCGATGTCAGCTTAGGTGAACCCATATCTTGTGCACCGAAAAGTAATTTAAGCGATGATGGTTAGGCATTATTTATATCCATAATTGGGTGGGTGCTGACTGAGTTGCATCACGTACATAACTATTGATATAATGATAGATATTTGATTAGAAAAAGGTTTGGATCGTTTTGATCAAATTGGAAAACTGCTGTCTTATCATCATTATCAAGGCGTGACGAAAGTATAGCTAGCATTGTTAGGACTTACTTTATGAAAAAGTTATTACGTTATTTATTTCAGGAACATGACACATTATTTCACAGGTTAAACATCCACCAACTCATTGTCAACAATTACCCCATCACACGTAAGGCAAAAAGGAAAAAATCCTCGACAACTTGGTGACATGTAAAAGAAATTGGAAATTAAAATTATCCCTCAGTCGTGCGAACGCATGATGGCATCATTAGAATTATTAACGAAAGAGTTTTTTTCAAAGACATCCCTAAATGTAATACTCAGGAAACGATATTCCCCGTCTTCCTATAACAGCGCCAATAATTTATAAAAGGGTTTATGCTTTTTGCTATCAACAGAACGTCTTCCTCAAAACTGGGGCCTCAAATGCTGAAGAAGCAAACCCTTAGTCTACTCATTTCAGCCCCAGCTCGCTTCCCGAAGAAATTGTTTGAATTCTCAGTTTCCAGCTTGACAATGAAGTTACAATGCACAGGTCGAAGTCTTAACGACACTATTATTTATTTATATCAAAGCCTGCGTACATGTTTTGCTCCCTGGCTTATTTTTTTCTTATTTATTAGGTTGGTATATCTTATTGTTTGCCCTTGCATATCGTTACTCATTTGTCGAAATACGAGGCAATGCTTGTTCAATATAGTTCCGCCTGGCGCTGTATTCGGACCTACTTCTAAAAATAGGCAAACAGGTTGATAAAAACAAATGAGAAACGAATACCGAGTAACTATTCGAAAGTAACGAGTACTACCGATTTCCGAAAAGTACCGATAAACCCCTCACTGGATTGAACCCGAGACCTCCCGTGAGGAGAGCGCACCCCGCCGTGAAGCTCGCGAGTCTAGGGCTCTCGCTACCCCGAAACCTGCGGGTGCAGTGCAGGGGGCTCACGGGTGATCGATAGCGTGACGTCCCGGGGATATCGAGGGCCCCTCGTCCGATCGAATGCCCCTTGTGTCACCTCTGGGGCATGATGTGTGCAGACGGCTGCCTGCTCCACTCGGCGACGTCATGAATTTGCATCGCGAGGGCGATACATCCACACGCTTATGCGACGTGGAGTTGTTATCGCAATGCGATGTTCGAATTCGCTCTTCGCACAACCCCTAGGGGACCGTGCTAGAGGCCGATGGACGTTGCGGTCCCTGAGAAACCCCTGTGGATTCCCCTCTCCCCAAAAACGCGGCCGGGACCAGTGCCGACCGGGTCCATTTGCAGTCAGATGAGCATTCGACGATTTTCTGCTGATCGATATTATTCGTTTCCTGCGCTCTTGCCGGGATCAACTGAAGATTTGTATGACGATGGAGTTCCTCATTTTACTTCGATTAACGAGCGATCTGCGAGCGTCTGGTTCGTAAGAGCGGATCCTCCAAGTAGTTCCAGTAGGATCTTGGAGTGGGTGTTTGAAACCGTCGGGATTACCTCGAGTCACTTGGTACAAATACGAATGGTTCACTAATTTGATGTGTGTTTGATCGCTAATCACAATCTCACTCATTGTTGTCACCACTCGAGTTCTTCTCGTCTGTGCGCGAGATGGATGAGAAAAACTCGAACAATGAATGAGATTACAACGAGCGATTCAAACAAACCGAATTTGCGAAGAGTGTGTGTTTGTGTCACGTAACTACAGGACATCCATGCTTTGTTTCAGTTCTGATCACAATCCAGACAGCTTTGTTAGTGTTGCTAGCTGTCTGAATGTAATTTTTATTAGCCATGATTTTACAATATTTGTACAATAGTACAAGGCACTCACTTTAAAGTGGCAAGCAACCGCAATTCAAGAGGAAGTTGAGATCGAATGCTTGTCTTCTTCAGCCTGTCCTTAACTAAGTTCAACAAGATTTTAAACTGAGAAACAGACATTCTGGTAGTCTTCTTAAATCTAAATCATTATGTTCAAACAGCCAAGTAACAAGGGTCTAAAGAGTACTCAGAATAAAATATCAAATGCAGATTTCACCACCTTTCTTCAGGTCCATTCATTTATTCATGGAATAGGTTGTTATGGGCACCATGGATTGTTCTCATGTTCCCTGCAAAGTTGGATGGACCCAACTCCTTCTCCTAGTCTAACGTCTTTTCGATTGATGAACATGCAAAGCTGTTACTACACCTGCCCCCATTACGATAATCAACGTTGAAGCAGCGGCGGCAATCTCTGCGTTCATTTTCTAATACTTAGTCACAACAGTATATTTGTTGACAGTTTTCTCGATATTCTACGCCAGAAAAAGTTCGAAACTCATTTGTCTTCAATGGCATATACGACCGGAGTTGTTCCGAATGGGCGGTGATCGATGTCGATGCTTTTACGGCATACTTGGCGACATCGTGTCGTCCATGCTGCTTAGTTGACGCCGAGAAGGAGCGGTCGCCTAAAAACCTATGACGGATAACAATGGGGAGGGTTTCATTAAAACGAACGTATCTGTTACAATGCGCCAATCTACGTATGCCTTAGTGGGCGACATCGCGTCATCAATGCATCACCTCCAGTGAATCGCGAAAGAGGATGCGAAGGCACACCCTCAGTTTCTATTCTAACTCTATACAACAGCAGTTTACGCTGAAATTTTACAATTTTGAAGAAATACTTTACATCGAAATCCATATAAAAAACTAATTAGTTTTTGATATCGAAGGTTAACCTTAAAGAACCTTCTACCGCACAGGAAAAATCTTTTGCGGCAAATTACAGGCGCACCATGGTTCGTCAGAAAGTCTTACATTCACGACAACTTAAATATCCCGGAATCGGAGCTCCACGTCAGAAAAATCGCCGAATCCCTTCATCAGACACAATAGGAAACCTGACCAACAACGCTCTGGACACTAAATGGAATTGCAACGAAAATCCCCACTTCAAATATTTTAAAACAAATGGACAGGTACGGATGGAAGAAATAGCAATGACAGTGTTTCCTTTGTTTGTCAAAACAAAAAACCATATAGGTCTCTATCAACTCTGTATCCAATTTTCCAAAGTAAGTGAAAAAGTAACTTTTGACGTAAAAGTTATTTTTTCAGAAAAGTAACTTTTAACTTGAACTAGTTACTTTTTACAGAGATTAACTTTGACTTTAATCAATTGATTTTTTTGGTGACTTTCCCGAGTATGGTCGCCACCCCTGAATAACTCACTAATATGGGCAGGGATCTGTATGATATCCCGTGTGTAGGCACCCTTAGTAGGGCGTCTTACAAGTCATTTTGAATTCTTGATAGTTTTGCGAGGTGCCTCGAGCTTACTTGATTTTCCGGTAGCAGCGCCCTTGCCGTCTAGGAGATGTTTTCCAGTGACGAGGCTTGGATTCATTCTTTCCTCACTTCTTGTTCTCGAAAGCAGTTCTCTTATCTCGTGCACATGTAAGGAAATCGTCGATTGCAATTTGTAATGCGCTTACCTGGGAACTTTCGTAAATTGCATGACCCGAAGATAATGCGAGGGAGATAAAATAACCGCGAAGCGATTGGAGCGGCGTGATGCGGGAAATCTGCGAATCATTGCGGGGGATTAATTTTCCGGGACATTTGTCGAGCATGCCGCAAATCGTTTCCCGCTTACACCAGACAAAGAACATTCTCCGTAAAATTGAGTGTCGCAATCAATTTTCCTTATCTTACCTTTATGGCAGCAGATACAAACGAGCATTAGATTATATCCTTATCTCTTTCGCCCAGAAATCCACTTCACCACGTTCACCTTGTTTATCTCGCCTCAAAAAGCGATTCCCCCTCAACGTCATCCTCAAATCAACGCTCAGCTCTAATTATATGACGGTTGATGAATCAGGAATGCAGAGCTTGATGCCAGCCGAAAATATATCATTTCCCTACCGTCTCAACGGAGTCTCTATATAGGGGGGGAAGGAACTAGGATTTTTTAACAGAAGTTATGAAGCATCTGGATTAATTACGGAGATATCATCTCGCCGCGGGCTGTAGCAGTAGCAACTGCGGGAATCAAATCAATCTTAACCTTTAGTTTTGCCGCTGCCCGTCGTTGGGGGGGATTTCCATGACAAGTCAACTAAACAAGAGGTTGGAAAGGTGTCGTTCCCGGAAGAAGCTGTGACGAGCAGTACGTGAAAGATTATTAACAAATATCTGGGATACAATTCTTCAGTTACTTTACAGAAAATTTACTTTTATCTATTTAATTCAAAATTGTTTATTCAGTTGATTCATTGAACAGTTGGCATTAATTTTCCTAAGCGTACTGTGATCTTGGCCCAAACTCGCGTGATCTTCGCGCCATATGCTTCGCAGTAGCAGAGAACTCCACGAGTAGGATGCCCTGTGGAACTTATATTATAACGACTATTAATTAATACCATGTTTTTAATGGAGGAGACTTTTCGATGTTGGATAGTTTTCTTAAGCTATTATTAATACATATTCACAAGGTCTTAGTGGCTCTGAAATACAATGGTACGTGCAGGAGACGAATATTCCCAAGATGCCTCGCAACGTGAACTATGTCCAACCTGTGACGTCAGCAACAAGGCTGTCGTAGTCCCGACAGTACGAGCTTTCTCAAATCAACTTAAAATTAACATTTGATTCTCTAGTAAACTAAGATTTATCAATCCAAATTATTTGCGTTTATCGGATACATTTATTTTGGGGCACGAGTCGCAATTAATAAATTCTGTTTTCTTTGATGAAGGACCCCTATAAGATAAACGTAGATCTGACTGTAGTTTTATAAAAATGTCCTTACGAACTGGAATCTTGCGTTGCGATGTGGTCTGCGAATTGGCTAAAGGTCCGTGGTTCGATTCCCGGCCCGGGAAAGCCTCTTTCCTCTGTGGCAGTGCTCGGGTGGAAAACCTTCCACTCCCCCCTAGGGCGTCACGACCTCCCCTCGATGTGACGCTAGTGCCCAGCTCCCCTCCCTCACCCCCGTGAAATACCCTTTTAATTGGCGCGCATCCCCCAGGATGACGAGGGGGTGGGGGGTGAGCGGTGGTCCCTTGAAGAGGGACCCATTTTGGACCGTTCCGGCGGCGAATCCGCGCCCTCGGATTGCATTTGCGTCCGTTGCACGGTTGTCAACGCGGCAGGGTGCAAGTGCAGTAAATGGCAATGCATTACGGAGCGAGCCATGTGTGTACATACCTTCATCTACATAATACCCTCCGAGCCACCATAATGGTGTGTGGCAGGGGGTGTTTTCACACCAAACATGCAGTACATATCGTGCATAAAAAGGATTAGTTACCAAATTCAAGTCTACACTTCACCATTAAGAAAAAAGATAAAAATAGCAAAGCAAGAAAGCAATAACAATAAGCTGCTACTTGGGTTAGCTTAAAGTCATCATACAAAGGATTAGATAAACCAGAGAATTACTTAGGCCTTCCACTGAGAATAATGTATTTATTAAAAATATATTTGGTACTACATGTTTCGCTACACTGTAGCATCTTCAGTACCGATCCCGGTAACCAAAGACCAGTAAGTCAGTAACCAGTACCGGTCAGTGGAAGGCTCAAGTATTTCACAGTTTAATCCAATTCATCATATACTTCCACAGTCTCGGCCTCAGGAATCCACTTCCTTATACCAAGACGCTACTACGCATAGTATCCCTTGATACACTTGTATTTATACTATTGTATATATTTATATTTGTTCATATCCCTAACTGTACAAGGAAAGAAGGGCATTTTGAATCTGTCAGTTCGGCATTAATTTCTCTAATTTTATAATTGTGGTCCAGTCTACCATAGTAGGTCGGGTTCGCAAAATATTTTTAACGTCATCTGTGAAAATACTGTATTGGAATTTAGTATAGGAATGAGGTCTAAATTTCAACTGACGGTCTGATAATGATTCCCATTTTAATTCATCCGGTACACTGTTAACGCTAATATAGCTATGATACCGTCCCTTTACAAATCCTGCCAATCTTCGTTGCACCCGCTCCAATCCGTTAAATAAGCCCATTTCGTAAAAGGATCACATATACTAGCTGCGTAATCCAAATGAGGTCTAACAACCTTCCTTTGGTAGACATGATGTTGAAATTATTTAAGGAACTATCACAAACTAGGATTCTGTTTCCGAGGAGTCGAGGCGTATTGAATTATTGTACCATTCGCTTTAGCTTAGCCGACTATAACTTGCTAATAGTTGCAATCCGATTGCATTTTTATGGGAAGCTCCGTAAGAATCCCCTCCGTGCTCTGTGACAGTCACGTCCGCCCCTCTCTCTCTCTCTCCGCGCTGCGAAGCGTTTCGCATTTTCATCGGCGTCGCTCGAATCTCGGACGATCCATCAGTCCGCGGCGGGACTCGTGGAGGAGGTTGACATCCCTCTGTCTCAGAGTCCTCCCCTCGCTGCGCGGCAACGCCACGTAAGGAATCGGCTGCTACTCCTCTGCTATGGAGTGTGTTTGGGGGAGGATATGGCCCGACATGCACTGCGCTCGGCCATTCGTCGCGAAAGATGTTTCAAGCTGACGACCTTTCTGGTTTGGACGCCATCGGTGAACTGTCCTCGTGAATGCGCGTCGTGGCTAGGGAACTGATTATGAACCGTAGAAGTCGCTCGTGAAATTTTCCATGTGATAGCGCACGGCTCGCCGTTAACGTACCTTAATCGTCACATTCAGAATCTCAGCTACAGCCTCTCGCTTGTACTGCTGGCGTCGTAAAATCCCCAGAACGTGTCAAATACGGTTCACTCTGCAAAGGTGGTATTACGGAACTGAGATGAGATTCTGAATATGGCACGAAATCTCAATTGCCTGCGATTCGAGGTTGCAGGCGCGCACCAGTAGTAATTGAGGTGTGGTCGTGTGGCAACCCTGAGTTATGTCTCTACTCCAGTTCATTTGCGGAGGTGCATTATGATAATTAACACTTGTACTTTTCCACAAAGATGTTTCAATAAGGCACTCTAAATGTTTCACAGCCTTTGCGTCATTATCAAAGGTCGCTGTTGGTGACTCTTGAAAGTGCGTAGGGACATTGGTGTGCTCTTATTAAAAATCTTGGCGGGAAGGTAGTGGACATTATATTGATTTATAACCCTAAGTTTGGTAATGATGGCAGCAGTGAAATTTGAGCTTTTGCATGGTTATGTTAGGACGTAGATTGCTAGGGTTTGCGACCGATAGTGAGTTACCACTTGACGTGGACGATTTTACGTGCTACTAAACGATTGAAACCCCCGAAATCACGAGTGGGGACTATTTTTTGAGAGGTTGAGCCAATTTGCATTATTTTATTATAGCAGGTTTATGGTGAGGGCTCGGTCTTCGTTTAGTCGCGGAGGGGAAACATTCTAAAAATGCTCGTTTCACCACATTTTCCTCTAATATTATGTATTCAATCAAATCGGGCGTGTTGCTAAGGTGTTCACCGAAAAATTTCAATGTCTGCGAAAAACAGATCTGATTCCAAGCTGCTGAAAAGATTCAGTGTGCGCATTTGGCCGCGATATGGTTGTTTCATCCACCGCCTTCCTTATCCAGCAAATCTTTTGACTGAAACTGCAATACCTATCATCATGCCTTCCTATTCAGACTGAAGCGATCTTCGTTGGCCTCGTTACGATACGTCATTCAGGTATCCTCTTATTGGGCCCGCTCACTGACTCCATTTCATGAACGAGAATTTGGGAAGTGGTTACTTTTTCCATCTCAATTGTCACGTTGTATGAATCCCGATCGAAGGCTCACTCTTCCACGAATTTCCGTCCTTGTTCCTCGACCGAACTTGTGTTATAATCTCGCGAGATGTTTAATTCTGCGTTCGCTTTTTATACATGCAGTTATGAGATGCATTGCAACTTCTTCATGCCGACACGTTAGATATAAGGATCACGTGCAATTACTACTACTAGTAATTACGCATTAACGAATTGATTACTGGTTAGAAAAACATTTTCCTAAGTACATAAATCGGCATTTCCCTATCATGCATGTGGTAGTAATGCTTAAACATGCCTCGTGCAATACAGACTACTCTAGCAATTTTTACCTACCCTTTTTTTTACGTGCCCTATTTTTATTTTAGCAATTTTTTTAAGTACCCTAACCCTTTGCTATTCTGCTCCCTTATCGTCCGTGGGAAAAATGACGTTTTAAATCTAAAGATACGACAATGTATCTCTTCAATGTTGCTTATCCGATCAAACCTTAGCGTAATACGGAGGGGTTATTAATATATGTCTAACGTCGTGTGTGAACAAATCAGCTTTTAATTTACTTGAAAGGTTTAGCCTAAATTTCAACCTGCGTTCTCTTAGTAATTCACATCCCAGTTCGAATATTAGTATTCAAATCTTGAAGCATAATTCTAATTCTCTGATATTCAATACGATAGTTATTGATTACTCGAATTCCCTTGATTGACGCCTGATGAACGAGTTTTCGCGGGGGTGCATTTCGGGTCTCTGAAGGTTATTCCGGCAGCGTTGAGGAGGCGGAGCCTAACTTTCACCACGGTATAGTATATGCCAATGAAATAGGAAATGCACGGAGAGCAGAGGCATGTATTGAACCGATTCTGGTGGTCAGTGTTGCAGGTCAATAGCTTAACTGATGCCATGGCGCAGCGCGACACTGCCCCTCGACCAGTTTCTTCTAGAAGCAGTCTCCTTGCCGCCGCCGTGTTGTTCCAGCGCTCTCTCTCTCGTGAAATCGGTCTCCTCGTCTTACGCCGTCTGGGGCCGAGAGTTTCTCTCCTCTGTGGCTGCGCGGCTTCCGACGCGCGCGCTGCGCACCCGGCCAACACGTGCGCGCAACAAGTCTGGGGAATGCGGGTCAAGTGCCCGCGGCAACAGGCGCTGCGGACTGATCGACGGCCGGCGAAACCCACACATACAACGGCGGCGGTGCAGTGGTTAGAGTGAGTGCTGGCATCTCACCGGGAGGGCCCCGCTTTGAATCCCGACGCAGGAAGATATTTTTTTTCTCTCGATGGCAATCGGACCCTGCTTGAATGCTTCGTGGGGAACAATACTCTGTCCGTCGAATGGGACGTTAAAGGCCGCTATAGAAAAAAATAGCTTGAAATCAAAGTAAGCGTACCTACCTACAGTCTTAGCGTGAGATTACAGAGCCCCACCGACCAGGCACGTAGCCAGATTCGGTGCCGACATGTTGCACACTTCTTCCCTTAATTTTCAGTGCTTGGTATTTACTTTGAAAGTGCCCATACTTATCTCTTCTCACTGGTAAAGTTCTCTGCTAAAATCAGAACAACAAAATTATTGGGAATAAATTAAGGGACCAGAAGCACCCCTGGCTACGTGCCTGCCACCGACATTAGCGGCGTCCACAGAAAGGACTAGCGCGAGACCCGCTTTAAGCTACGGAAATATTATCGTAGGGATTGGTAGAATATGAATTAGCGTGAAATTAACTCAAGAGCGCAGACGCGTGGTAATTTGTTTCAGCGCCTTACTTAAATGTTTTAATATTAGCCGTGCATCATGGAAGAAAAGATTCTTGGATGAAAAATATGCAAAAGAAGCCCACTCCTTTTTCCTCCAGACTATTACGTCAGTTGTCGTGCACAAATTGAGAAGACGTTTCCACAAGCTTTCCGACGTAAGAATACTGCTGAGCGCTTACCATTCGTGATGGGTTCTAAAAAAAGACGGATAGATGGCGTCCAGTCAAGGATCTTGGGGATGTTTACTCGGAACCGAAATCGCCATTTAGTGCAAGAAAACGTTAGATGGAAACGAAAAACGAATTTTAGTGAAAAAATTAATCTTCTAACCACAACTATTCACTCATAAATCAAAAATTAAAATAAGCAAAAGGTGACGTCCACCAAAAAAGCCGCTTTGATAACATTGACGTCATTTTCCTCCCGTACCTCCACTGCTTTTAGGGGAAGGGAAGGGAGTGGAAGGGGGTTCTCGGAAGGTCTGCTAGCACAGATGAGGTCGCAATCACTCCTATTGGCAGAGTCAGCTGTGTTCCCTCCATTGCGATAAGGCAAAGTAGCTTGGCGGGCTCAGTTGTGATTGGACGAAGTCGATGTACGTCAGAGGTTGCACCACGCCCACTTTTCCGAAAGGGTTAAAAACATCAGTTTTTCGCCGCTTATAACTCGTGAAATAATTGACTGATCAAAAAACGAAAAAATACTGGTCTTTTTATTTTACAAACTCTATCATATTCGGCAATAAAAATGTGGTAAACGACCCCGTTACTCTTATAAATGCCCCGTGGACGTTAATTTTTCTTGAGTACTTAAGTTAATGTCGCGCTGATTGTTTTTCTACACACCTGCAGTGGCCCCTTTGGCAGCTTTCCTTATGAGCAGGCCGACGCCGAGTTTCTCTCCTCCCTTGCGCCATCCCTTTCACCTTTCCTCCTCGTTTTGAGCGCCTTACGGCCTTGAGAGCACGCACGAGATGAGAGAGTGTGGCTAGGGTGTAACCCACTGACTTCCCATCCTTGGGTCCCGGGTTCGATTTCCTGAGATATTTCGCTGGGTCGCCCGCTTGGATACCGTGTGTTGAGCATTTCAAGTTCACTTCAAACGTTGGCCCTTCAGTGCCTGTCGTCAAGGGTTTCATTCCAATTTTCTTCCTTTCCCTTCCAATCAAGTTCCGGCACCTCTACTTCCGGTCTGGAGGGATTTTAAGCGCAGGACCTACTTCGGGGTTTGGCCCAGTGAGTAGAACGCTGGGACACGGACCCGAGGGTCCCGGGTTCATTTCTCGGGCTTTCTGGACACCCCCACCTAAAATCTTCGCGAATCGACTGGAACCCTACCCTGAATGTGTTAATTTCACACGTCAATGGCTTCGTACGGGGTGAGCTCTACCCCCCTCACCTATACAAAAAACCAACCTTCGGGTTGATACGAATTTTTTTTCCACTTTGATAGCCTATGGTTTCCCAGGGACATACGATGCCCAGAAAGTCTCATGGTTATGCAGTAACGGGACTAGGCCTGTCCTAATTTAAGCACAGGGTTTCCTGTCAGTTGTGTCACAGGATAACATGTCCTCAAAACGCCATCCTCTGAGCTGCCCCGTCATTACGGTCCCCACATTAAATTATGAAAATGCCTTCTCCCTCTAACGTGCCAATTTAGTACATATATGTTTTGCTCATATACGGATCTCGGGTCATTAGCTTTAGTGAATCCAATGCCTTCGTTGCGGAAAGCGATAGGATTAAAATATTTGAGAGTGAATCAATTTCGAGAGCCCTGGTCCTTGACATGAGACTCACAATTTAAGTCTCGCGATGTGAGCACTTAGCTCTAAGAATATTTCGCACTTTTACTTATATTTTGGACAGCCTGTGGTCAGAGCACACAATACCATGTAAAGGTCAGGAACTAAAAGGGTAATTTAGTCCTCTATACGCGGTGTGCAACGATGTGTATCTTTAAAAACGGCGAACATAATGAAAAACACAGCCTGTACGGTTCCACAGAGATTTTACGAAAATCAATCAATTTCGACGGCTATAAGAGTCCCTGACAATGATGCTGTAGCCGTCGAAAGACGTTGGTTTCAATTGAATCGCCGTTTGAAGGTTTGCTTTGTCGTTGTGTTGGTCGTATCCTTTCACAAAGTATTGCTGAACTCTGACAAAGGCAGTGAACTCGTTCGTATCGCTTTCGATCGTTCCCATGGAACGTGGACAGAGGCCAGGGGTGCCATGACAACGCCTTGTTGACTCGTCCGAAGAAAAACGTTTGGATTTCCACCGACCAGTAATTTCTTCGCATAACTTGCCGGCCGCACGACTGAGAACGCGACCGAATGGAAACATAGCTGCACAGTGGCAGTACTGAGAGGCGATTATGATCCCCATGGCCCCTGCCGATTGACCCGAGGGATTCTTTGAATAAAAATGAATTCACCCGAAATACACGCAATAAATCATTTTGCTTGCCTGGAAATATGATTTTTCTGCATCAGTTCTTTGTACTCGGGGTTCCTCTGCTTCCAATTCCAATATTTATTGACCCTAGGACCTATAAAAACCATAAATACGGAATTTTATTGCGCCATTGAAAAAACTCAGTAGAAACTCGATAGCTAGAAACTTCCGTTGCATTCACATGTGAGAGCCTTGAGTTTATAATTTCACACTTAAGCTATTACGTATGGAACTAGTTGGACAATGGATTGAAGGCTTGCACTTGCTGCCTGGACTATTTCTGAAACTTCGTTTGACAAATGTAGCCGATTGTTCGTATAACATGTTTTCAGAGAGTTTCGGAGAGGGTTTTCGCATTAATATAGCATCTTTCATAGCATGTGTAGGTTGATGACCACTGCTCTGGAAGATATGGTATTATCAATGAAAATAAGCTCCTGGAATTCGACAGAGTTCCACTAGGAGAGGGACGTCCTGTTTCCAGATCACCCCTTTCCGCTGGAATGCGAGAAGTAGTTTTTTTTCTTCTCTACAGTCATCTACTCAAAGGTAGTTGGTGTATGCGTCCATGTATTTCTTTCGTATGTTCCTTTCAAGTTAGGAGACTTGGCTGGTATTTGATCGTAATGAGTCCGTCATGACGCTGTTTGCAATGGTCTATTTTTATTTTTTAAACTTTTGTCGGCTGCAACTTGGAGTTTCTCGTCAAATAACTCGTAGAAATTGCGGAGAAAAAGCTTGGGTTGCTCAAAGCTTGACTTGTTGATCTCTTGCTATCTATCATCTACATCTACACGATACCCTGCAAGCCACCGCGATGGTGTGTGGCAGGGAGTGAAGATCACCAAGAATGCACTATTGACATGAAAACAAGCAACTAAAGCGTTTCATGCAACTAGATTATTAGTATCTATAGTATTTAAGGGATTAATACAAACATCTATTCTAAAATATGCAAATGTAGCCGATGAATTGTTCGTATGACATGTTTTCAGGGGGTTTCAAAAATGCACTACAGACTACTCTAAAATATTTCACCTACCTATTCCTTTGAAATGCTGCCTATTCTGTTCTCTTATAGTACGGCGGAGAAATGCCATTTTGAATGTATCAGTACGACAATCTATATCTCTAAACTTATTTATCTGGTCGAATCTAGCATAATACGCTGGTGTTTATAATATGTGTGTAACATCTTCAGTAAAGCTATCCGATTGAAATTTCTCTAATAGATTCAATCTGTACTTTAACCTACTCTCCGGTAATGATTCCCACCCTAATTCTTGTATTAATTTTGATGCATTACTCTACCTATCGTAACACCTTTTGACGAACCTAGCTGCTCCTCGCTGCACACTGTCTAATTCTCTGATCAAACCCGATTCATTCGGATCCCTTCCACAGCAGGGATTCGAACTCGGGCCCTTCCGATGAGAGGCCAGTAACCGCTTCCCCCACCTGTCAGCTACTTAAACTACTCTGCGTCTCGGGAGGCTGACACTGATGCTGAGGGATATCAGGTACTCCCACGTTGCGGACATTTGCGTGCGGGATTCGTGGCTGATGTTAGCACCTCCTACTTTCGACTTTACCTCCGTCTCACACGTGCCCTATACGTACGCACGCGTTATACGATATAATGCAGTGCATAAGTGCTAGGATCTCCGTCAGCTCTTTCTGAGTATCTTTCGAAGTGCACTCGAAAATGTGGCCATTTTGGGAAGGCGTCGAGACAATTGCACGGTGAATGGGCTGCAGGCTCTGCGGGACGCGCTTTGCTTCTTTTTTCCTCGCGAGGTCACTCGGGAGATGATTAATTCACGAGAGCGACGTGCCTCATTGATAAGTGGCTCACGAGTTCTGCGCATGCGCCGTCGCTCGCGGTGGACGGACGGAGGGAGAAAGCGACCGAGATTCCCGCGAGAGGTCACTGATTGAGGGAAGTTGTCGTGGGAGGGGGCAACGCCTTGGAATCCGGCCTTAACTTTTTACATCCGTCCTCATGTGCGGCGAAGAAGTGGGTCTGAGGAACCATGTCAGCCTCCCGTGTAAGTGACACGGAGTAGTTTAAGCAGCTGACAGGTGGGTGTCGTGGTTACTGGCCTCTCGTCGGAAGGGCCCGAGTTCGAATCCCGGCGGTGGAAGACATTATTTATTGGTAAATCGGCCCCTACTTGATTGTCTTGTGGTGGGAACTCGAGTACAGTACTCCGTCCGTCGGATGGGACGTCACGCTATAGTCCCTTTGGCGCCTTTACTTTAAGAGCAGGCTAATGCTTACGCCGGGTTTCTCTCCACCCTTCCTCCCTCTCAACCCTTATACCTTTCCCTCTGCTTGAAGATACAGATGAAAATTTCGGTTAACTTACAGCGGTCCACATGTTGTCTGATTGTGTCAAAACGGTCGTCGTATTGCAATGACACCCTCACACAGAGTGCTTGCGTCACAGTGCTTAGTTAATGTTTTTCATACTTATTTCACCTCGTCGGGGATCGGGTTGATGTGGTGGCCAGAGCACTGGCTTCCCACCCCGAGAATCCGGGATCGAATCCTGAATGAGACGGTTTTTTCATTGATTAACCGTTCTCCTGATGAATATTTCTCTGCCTGGTAGTCGTCTCATCGTAGTTTATCGTGCTTTCGTACCGCTGAAGTAGATCAGAATCGGCCTTCGGCTCGTCTCTCTTCACCGAAAGTTCGGCGGGAGCCCCGGCAGTAGGAGGTACATCTGCCTTGGTAGGAGATGGAGCCTTGGCCGGTGGTGTGCTACTCTCATCTTGCGGTTGGGGTGTCGTTTTCTTGTGCAGGTGATTGGCGTAGTCGCACAGATTCTGCTGCGACGGATGGTTATATTCAGGATGCATCTCACACCACAAAGAGTGCATCCTCGCCATGTATCCCCTGCGACTTGGCTCACTGGCAGCATGGCAAGCGAGAAGGTCTCCCCTCAGGGTCTCCGTCCACTCCATGCGAGCTCCCTTCTTAGATGGCATAGGTTTGCCACGCCCAACTTTACAAGGGCCCTCATCCGAGAAGGGCCGGTTGTGGCTGGCTTTCCTGGTATTCTCCTTCGGAACCAGTAGAACCGCGAGTGGGGTGGTTAGCCCCTCAAGAGCAGACGGCCACCATTAGCCAGCCGAAGCCGTTTCCAGGGACGCCACGAGGAGGTCCGTTTTTGACCCCTCATCGTCATTTTTATTATTTATATTTAGCCCTATGGGGCTATGCGAATTTGTCTTGGCTACTATGTTAGCATAACTCAGATTCATACATTTTTCATCACGTATATGGTGTCTGGGGGTCGTGGTGGCCTAGTGGGTAGAGCTACTGACCGGAGGGTCCCGGGTTCGAATCCCGGGCAATAGCCTTTCTGGACACCCCCATCTAAAATCCTCGCGATTCGATTTTCTGCTAGTCAGAACTTCGTAGGAAATCTTCGCAGGTGGCCCAGGGAAAGGAACTGCCCTCCCCTACCCTGAAGGTGAGAATTTCACACGCCATTGGCTTAGTACGGGGTGAGCTCTACTCTCACCTATCAAAAACCAACCTCCGGGTTGAATCACTGACTGTGAGTCTCCACTTGGGAGAACGTTCTCCACATATTAAAAACACCAGCGTACTATGCAAGATTCGACCAGATAAACAAGATTAGAGAGATAGATTGTCGTACCGATAATTTAAAATGGCATTTTCCCCCGTACTATAAGAGAACAGAATAGGCAGCATAGCAAAGGGATAGGTACGTGAAATATTTTAGAGTAGTCTGAAGTGCATGATGCATGTATTAATCCCTTAAATACTATAGACACTAACAACCCAGTTTCATGAGACACTATAGTTGCTTGTTTGCATGTTAGTAGTGCATGCTTGGTGATCTTCACCCCCCGCCTCACACCCTCGCGGTGGCTTGCAGGGTATCGTGTAGGTGTAGATGGGTACTGTGTGGAAAGCACTTCGAGGTCATCACTCCGTACGCCGCATTGGCCGTCAAATCGCAGACGCCTTTCGAATTGCCTAGTACTACCGACGACGGCGACGGGTCCGCCCTTCCTTTGAAGAACACCGACCCGTGTCACTAAATGCCCTCGTGTGCGCGAATGACCACAGCTGTCGGTCGCCTTCCAGGGATGACGACTAGGTACCATCGATATGCCGCGATGGCTTCACGCTCCAGCGTGCATCCATAGTACGCATGCTAGATAGATAGTGTTCATAAACTATGAAAAACTTATGATGATCTGATCATCTCAGCCAAGGTTGCATAGATCTAGATTAATCACAGTTTTAAGAATAGAGAATTCAATGGATTATCAATATCCGACTGAATTGTGACGGATAAATTAGAAGCATGTTCATAAGGTAGTTAAAGAACTAAAATGGCACGTAGAACATGAAGGCAGTTAACAATGAATTTTAGGGTGAAATTTTAAGTTGTAAATATACTAGTAAGAGGGTTTGAACCCTACGTTCGGGATAGTCCTGTGGTGCTGCGGTGACGCAAAAGAAACGGGTTTTGGAACTGGAGCGATTTAACACAATGCTAGTCTTCGCCCGTCACCCCCTCTCGTGCGTGCGGCGGAAGATGTGGTTGTCTGACTCCATGAGCCGGATTCACGAAGGAGAATGGATTGTAGCAGCGATGGAAAAGTCAAAGACTGGAAGCATTCAAAATGCGTCGTTGCAGAAGGTCGATGAAGATGAAAAATGTGTGTACACACGGTAATATGTGATAAAGTCATCGGATGACAGGAAAAAAGAGTATTCCGACGAATGATTAGACGACCTAATCAGGCGTAAGGGGGACATGGCTAGGGTGGTCTGATGAGAGAAAAGTGAATGGGAAAGGAAAGAATGGTGTGAATTGTTGCGAGGAAATGATGAAGTTTGCAGAACACATTTATGTAATGTGAAGAGGTTAGTTGGCGGGAGAATGAAGTGCAATATTTAATTTTCTCATTCATTTTGGGAGAAAGTATATCGGGCTAATTAAATGTTTGTGTAGCATCGATGCATTGATACTGTGTATGAAATGCGTGTGATAATGAATATTTCAAATACATGAAATGAATATTTCAATATTACAAATCTTCCACTATTGTTTAACATCGTTGTGGCTATTCCATAGTTAGCGTATTTACGTTCTTATTTAAATTTTATCATCACCATAGTTTTGTTATTCTAAGTATTTCTCAGTTATAGAACCGTTCATATAATCGATTGTTAACAATATATTTCTAGACTTCACTCGGCTTTAATTTAACTTTATTCGTTCTAGCTACACTGCATTACTTATTGTTTCATAATATCAGTGCTTCCGTACCGCTGTTTAATCTCCGTGATATTATATAGACTTGTTCTCCTACAAGTGAATTTCTAATTTAATATTATCTTATTGTTATTTATTCATAGTCCTGTGTAGAACCGTATAATCCATCCTAACGTGTAAGGTGTAATTTGCACTTGTGATTATCATTCATATACAGTTTATAGTAACTCTGTAGTTTGCGTAACTTATTTTTACCTAGTAGATTCATATAGTTGATCTTTTTTATCGCTTATTGTTATTGAACTTAGTTGGTAATAGTTTTTTTTTAGATATATTTATATTTCCTTGACTAGTGCTTAATCTAGTTCGTCTTTCGTTGATTTTTTAGTAGTAGATATTTAATACATTTACTTTAGCTTTATACACATAAATTTTATTTATACATATATAGTTTATACTAACTCTGTAGTTTGCGTAACTTATTTTAACCTAGTAGATTCATATAGTTGACAGGGAGGGAAGGGAGGGAGTATTGGTGATAGGTAGCTCCAATGTCCGCCGGGTAGCGGACTCGATGCGTGCCAGGGCCCGTCGGGAAGGAGGTGGTGAATCCCGAGGGACAGGTGACGAAGAACGGGTACGTTCCTGGTGTATACCAGGAGGTACGGTGGCACAGGTGACGAAGGCGTTGAAAGCAACGGTCAGTGCCACTAACTGCTCCAAGCTGCACGTAGTCGCCCATGTCGGCACTAACGACGCCGCGAAACGGGGGTCCGAGGATGTAATGGATTCCGTAAGGGATCTATGCACCGAGTTCCACCGTGTTCGTGGAGGTCTGGGTATCGATATGAGGCTGACTATATGTAGCTTGGTACCTAGGACGGATCGGGGGTCGATGGTTTGGAGCCGAGTTTTAGGCATAAACCGGAGACTCCGTGAAGTCTGTGGGAGCGAGGGAGCTGAGTTTTTGGACCTCGGGCCGGAGCTGGAAACGTGTCGGGTGCCCCTGAATCGCTCGGGTGTCCACTACACGGACGAGGCATCGTCTAGGGTAGCGCGTAGGATACTGGAGCATACACGTAGCGTTTAGCTCAGGTGGTAGCCCAGAGTGCAGGTCAATCCGCGGGGGAAAAATCGTGCAAGAATTTGACAGAACATGCAGAGTAGTTTTAGAAGGTCAGAGAAAAACACATGGAGAGAAAGAACATGATAATTCATCAAAGGTAATAGGTAGACCAAATAGTTTGTCCGTCAAAAAATTATCGAAGAAAATTTTAGTTGGAAAGGAGCACCAAGAGAGAAACAGATTGGAAGAAAAAATTTCAGTGATAGTAGTGAATTGTCGTAGTATAAGAAATAAAGTAGCAGAATTTCACCACCTCATTAAGAGTACTAATGCAGATATAATCGTAGGTACAGAAAGCTGGCTTTCGACGGACATATCAGATCATGAAGTATTTCCGAAGTGTTTTACCGTATACAGAAAGGATAGAGTAAGCAGAAACGGAGGAGGAGTATTTATAGCTGTGAAGGACCCGTATGTCAGTAGAAGAGAACTTATTTCAGAGCGAAATGTAGAAAGTATTTGGTGTTCCGTTAAAAGTAAAAGTAGTAACGCAAAAAAGATATATGTAGGTGCATATTACAGGCCACCGGACGCACACGTCAATTCTATAATAGAGCTAGAGTCAGAGATACGTACATTACTTTCTGGGAAGAATGATAGAGGAATAATAGTAGGCGGAGATTTCAATCTCCCCTCGATAGACTGGAATACGTGTAGTTTCATTGCAGGAGGTAAGGATAAGGAACATTGCGAATCACTGTTGAACACCTTTACGACACATTCTTTACAACAGCTAGTAACAGAGCCGACCAGGGGAAACAACATTCTAGACTTATTAGCAACAAATATACCCGAGAGAGTTCTAAATACAGTTACAGACACAGGAATTAGTGACCACAAAATAGTGCATGCGAAATTTATTGTAGGCGTTGAAAGACATTATAAACCAAGGAGGAGGGTATACTTATTTGGCAAGGCAAATTACGACAGTATGAAAGAGGAATTAAGGGAAGCATTTAATGTATTCAGCGAACAAAGCAAAGGATTAAATACAGAGGATTCGTGGAGAGAATTTCTTGAGGTCACCCGTAACGCAGTTCATAAATACATACCAAGTAAATATATTAGTGATAATACAGAGCCAAGGTGGTATAACGCGGAGGTTAGGAAATCACTAAAGCGACAAAGGGTATGCCACGCTAAGATGAAAAATGCAGGACGGGGTCTATCGGTAGAGGAAAAAAATGTTGTTGAAAACTATAAAAAATCGAGAGCATTAGCAAGAAAATCATGTCGGCAAGCGTTATCACATTTCAAGAGCAAGATGTTAGGAGAATATTTAGATAGCAATCCTAAAGCGTTTTGGTCATATGTGAGAGAGCTCCAGGGAAATAAGTCCACAGTGCACACACTTAAAAATGATAAGGGAATCAGAGTCACCAGCAGTGTAGAAAAAGCCAATACTTTAAACACCTTCTTCCAAAGTGTATACAACTCATCGTCACAAAACGCAGTGGAACCACCGCCGAACACTTTCAGTGAGCAAATGCCCGAAATAAACATTTCATGTCGCGGAATAGAGCAGCAGTTAAAAAGCATAAGTAAAAACAAATCACCAGGTCCCGATCAAATTCCTTCCAGAATATATAAAACATTAGCTTCTGAAATAGCCCCCTATCTAGAAATAATATTCAATAAAACACTAAAGAACCACACAGTACCCAAGGATTGGAAAGTAGCTAACATTACACCTATATTTAAAAGCGGTGATAGGGAAGAACCTAGTAACTACAGGCCTATTTCACTGACGTCAATCTCTTGTAAGATATTTGAGCACATAGTAGTCAGTTCGATCATGGGGCATTTGGATAGTCAGGGATTACTCATAAACAGCCAGCATGGGTTCCGGAAAGGTAGATCCTGCGAGACACAATTAGCTTTATTCGTACACGATATTTTAGTCCACGGCGAAAGCAGTACTGAAGTTGATGCGATATTTTTAGATTTTAAAAAGGCCTTCGATAAAGTTCTTCATGACAAATTAATCTTGAGGTTAGAGAGTTTTGGTATAAATAAAGACGTTGTATGTTGGGTAAAAGAATTCTTAAGTGGGCGAGAGCAGAGGGTTGTCATAGATGGTATCATGTCGGACACAATCGAAGTCACATCGTGAGTTCCCCAGGGTAGCGTAGTAGGTCCGCTTCTATTTCTTTTATACATAAACGATTTGGGTACCGTAGTTAGTAGTAACCTTAGACTTTTTGCAGACGATGCGGTGGTGTACAGGGGTATATCAAACGAAGAGGACACGAAATCACTTAGCAAGGATTTAGATGCAATTCAAGAGTGGTGCGACAAATGGCAGTTAGAACTCAACCTTAAAAAGTGTGTAGCTATCAATTTTTGGAGGAGGAATAATTCGATAGAGCGATCCTATAGAATTAATAACACGAAGATCGAAAACGTTGAAACCGTAAGATATTTAGGTGTAACAATCACTAAAGATTTATCGTGGGGAAGACACATAAGGGAAATATGCGGCCGAGCGAAGAGAAAGCTAGGATTTATAAAAAGAGTACTTGGGAAATGTGATGAGAAGACAAAAGAGCGATGCTACTTTTCACTAGTTAGGCCCCACCTTGAGTATGCAGCCAGTGTATCGGATCCTAATGAATTAGGTTTGATGAGAGAACTAGACAGTGTGCAGCGTAGAGCAGCTAGGTTCGTCAAAAGGTGTTACGATAGGTTGAGTAGTGTATCAGAATTAATACAAGAATTAGGGTGGGAATCATTATCAGAGCGTAGGTTAAAGTACAGAGAAATTTCAATCGGATAGCTTTAGTGAAGATGTTAGGCACATATTAAAAACACCAGCGTATTATGCTAGATTCGACCAGATAAATAAGATTAGAGAGATAGATTGTCGTACTAATAGATTCAAAATGGCATTTTTCCCCCGTACTATAAGAGAACAGAATAGGCAGCATAGGAAAGGGATAGGTAGAGGAAATATTTTAGAGTATTCTGTAGTGTATGATGCATGTATTAACCCCTCAAATACTATAGATACTAACAATCTAGTTGCATGAGACCCTTTAGTTGCTTGCTTGCATGTTAGTAGTGTATGCTTGGTGATCTTCACCCCCTGCCACACACCCTCGCGGTGGCTTGCAGGGTATCGTGTAGATGTAGATGTAGATTTCAAATGATGGAATTTTATATTGAATCGTGTTCATGAGCCACAAATTAAGTAAATAGTTAAAGCCACATTTCAGTACAGCTCCGCTCGAAGTATGACTCTGGTTTCTCGTTTCCAAATGAATCGTGATGTAGGTAACTCATAATAAATGCAACTTCACGAATGCTGATATTTAGTTGTGATGTCTTACTCGTTGATGATGGCATGGTTTTGAAATAAAGCGACTTTGCTGTTCACCGGATGAACAACGGGCTGGACCAGATCATATGACGGTCTGGTTTTCTATGAGCTGCCCTAATAAACATGGTTTTCTGGGCGATTGGTTATTTTCCCTGGATTCCCACATTTAAAAGATTCTCTGACACGCTGCTGACTGTAGCGCATTCCCACTCATGTGGAGTGATTCTCGCCTCTGCTCCTCTTTATCTGTCGTGGTGCAGTTGCCAACGTGGTGCATATCTTGATTATCGTGAAAGATACTATCAGGGGATGCTGTAATGGCTTAGAGAAAAACGCGAGTAAAATGTTGTAGTGTCCACAATACTGCGATTTGTGGTTTACTTCGTGTGAACAGTTGAAACGGAGTCCTTACCCTCATCTGTTAAAATTGATCTTTAAGAAATTTGCTTCATAGACTCGCCGAATGCGAAGGGTACGATGGCCAGCAAAGAAGGAATACCCAGGCTGATAAATTATGGCATCATCTCACCTGATTCCTCCAAACTATTTTGCTGCTTTTTAAAATTTATTTTGTGTCTCTTACGATCAAAAGAATATGGCGCTCAAACCCCTTTCTCCATACTATCGTATTCTACGGCGGAGAGAGAGATACGCCTCTCTGTTCATTCCTTATAACTGGAGATAGCGCGACACACTGTAGTATGTCGGACATAATCCGGCCGATTTCGTGACGTGATGAGAACTTCCACCATGGCTAACTGGAGTGCACGGAATGAACTCGGTTTGACCGCTTTTTAAAAGTTAGCAGCGAGAGAGAGAGAGGAGCGACTCATAAAAAAGGGACTCGGCCAAGGAAGAGTGTCATTGAGCGCCGGGGACCTTGGGTTCGTCTCCCGGATTACATCATCAAGCAGCACATTGGCAGTGTTGAGTGGGCGATGACCCTGATTGCATTACTCTTCACTGCACAAGGCGTTTCTTCCCAAGCGGTCTTTAACTAACCCCAGGAGAAACACACAGAGGAAACGCACAAAACGCCCCAGTGGAATTTTATATCTAATTAACTACTGTATTACTTTGTATTAACTAACGATTTGGCGTCATTTATAGTTAACATAACACGCGTCTTGTGACGGCACATGTACTTTAATATTATCCTCAGGATGGTAGTGCTGTGACTATTGGTTCCATGTAAGTAGTGTTTAGACAAGGTAGTATGTATTGCTATTTTTATCTTTTTTTAAAATTGTGAAATTCAGGCTAGAATATAATTACTAATTCTTTTTATGCATGTTTGGTGTGAATTTTACCCCCTGCCACATCGTGGCTTTCAAGGTATTGTGCATATGTATTGTTTTGCATGTCTGCTAGATAGTAAATGCTCTCCTTGGTTGATAATGCATGCCTGGTGACCCTGCCACACACCCTTAAAGTGGTTTTCAGGGTATTATTTAGATATCGCACCGTCTTATAGGAGATCTGTAGCCAGAAGTAACTTCCTTGCCCTAGGTGGAGTTCAAACCCGCGATCTTCCGATACAAAAGCGACACAGCAATTGCGTCGGAACAAAGGCTTGGTGAATATTTGTGAACTCGGGGGTCCCTTGTAACTGGAAGCACTGGAAGCCGCTGGAGGGACACGCGCTGCCTTTGGAGTGAGCACCCCGCGGTCGCCCTGAGGACCGGAAGCGACCCCCCCTCCATTGTCAATTCATCCCTCGAATCACCCGTGCCTCGGCGTCCGCCCGCTCTGCGCCTGAAGGCCCACCTACTCCTCCTGTTAGACGAAGGGATCTTGGTTGTGTGCTGTCCAGAGGACCGGTTTTGATTCCAGGAACAGGCCTTTCAGTGGAATACTGGTTCCAGTTTAAGTGTACACTTCGGGCTCGTTATATAATTTTTGGTGCAAAATACGTGGACATTAAGTTAATGAAAACGATAGGTTGGTTTTATGAAGATAAAGAGACCTACGGTCAATTGACGAAAACCCAAATAACAGATATGCAAGCGTGCAATGATTATCGGACCGCAACGACGTCAGACTGGTGATAACAATTGAATAACAGTGAAATAAAACGTGACGGAGGAATTTTCGAGTTGGTTCCTTGCATCGGGAAAATTATTTATTACCGAATCACCGCATTTATAACGTAGAAGTCTCATTGCAAATGTCCTCATTTCTTTTTATACTTCGACAGTTAACGTGTCCCCACGAGCCGGAAATATTTAAGATACTTCAGAATAATGAAGATTACCCAATTCATTTACTTTTTCTTCCCTTCGGCGAAAATATATAATAAAGAATTAACGTCTATCAGCAAGTTGCCTGAGAGGAATCCATCAACAGAGTAGTTTGCTGTATTCAAAAATACCTTCTAGACCTTTGCCTCGAAGACATTTGTGGACGCTATAGCCTTGACATTAAGAAGTAGTAGATTGTTAAACATCATTACAAATGAAACACGAGCTCCCTTCAAGCAGCATAAAATGCTATTCAATAGAATGTAATTATAGTATAGTTTTTTCTACATAGGCGCTCAGAAATACCAGGTACAGTTACATTCTATGCTCTTCGTACATGCCAGATTTTCTAAATATCTAGCTAATTCAAAGTAAATACAACACTGCACAGCAGAGTGTAAATATCAGCCCTAGAATCAACGTAAGGAAGCATTCTTAAAACACGTTCAACTCTTCATTAGCGTCAGTGCCATTCTTCGTAACCTTTCATGAGATAAATGCATCTATTTCGCGACATATTGACCAGCTCATTACGAGTAAGAAATTGGAAGGGTACAGATAATTACGTCTCACAAATGTATTCCATGTAAGGAACTAATCTTCTATGTTAATTCGTAGCTAAATAATCTTCTGTTGCCACCAGAGAAAACTATTGTAGTAGCTCTTGAGAAAACTTGATAAATGAAATTTGGGAGAGCTGCAACACGAGAAAAAGTAAACAAATAATCTCATGCTATAAATGCTATTTCCAGGACTCCATGAAATAGTGCCACTCATGAATGTCAGTAGAATAATAAAGCGATAGGAGCACAAGTAACAATACCATCTCCACTAAAAATAAGTTACGTCCTAAAGAATGACATTGCACTGTAATTAGTGAAATTTATACACTGGTCCGTGACAGCATAATCAAAATCAAACTAAGCCCTCCGCCTGAAATAAATGTCATTTCCAAAACAAAACATCACCATAGCGGTCACAAACTTCAAATTACCTAGTTAGAACCACAAAAAAATTATTGATAGTTATATTCTGTCTCGTGTTGAAGACTTATTCCTCCTGCGCCTATCGTACGGTCTGAACACCAATAAGATATTCGCTAACAGTTCCTACGTTTTCAGTGTTCTTACATTCCTTGTTGAGGGAGTTCATTACATACCTTATACCCTAGGTGACACGGGAAACGTGAGTTCACACTTCACGAACGCAATTCTCGCCTATGCAACTACGACTGTGAAGGTATTCTCTGCGAATCAAATCTGCTGCAGTTCCTTGGGGGGGAGATAGTTCGTCTTCACATTGCCCACCTTACTTGCATGAACTCGTCTTCTTCGACATAAACGCCCATTTATTTCCTGTTTACTTCCAGCATTACCTGAATTACGGCTATTTCATTCGCAATTCAATCCCTTCCCTACGATTACATAAACACTAAACTCTAGTTACGGGCCATTACACATGTCACAACTGGAAAGGACGAGTTGTTTTTTGTCAAATTAACATATTCCAGGGGGAATTCTCTCTGGACTTAATCTGAACTGGATTTTATATATGATGAAAAGTTTCATCGCTATGTGGAGAAGCCATCACCTTTGATACTGGGTCTTAATGTGACTGCAATCCGTCGTAAATTAATTTTAAAACTCACAAACCTGCTAGCTTACAATGGAAAGGTTTCGACGATTATCGCCAATGACGTGCTTTGAGTTGTATTTCGTGCGATGAAAACTAGCTAACAACTCACTCTCCATCTAACTAAAAGCTAACTCTCCATCGCTCCAGATTTCCGAAACGGCTTCGAAGTCCAATATCTAAGTGTTTTAAATCTTCGTCTTCAATATCTTCATCCATATCGAGCAAAGGTGGACGGAAATAGAAAGAAATGTATATCGTCATGCACCGCGATAAATCTTTATTTTAACAATTTGTTTTATCCAATGGAAACTTGTCTTTAAGATAACGAGCACTTTAACGTCCAAATTTAACTAAATGTGAGATAATAAGACTGAATTTTTGGTTTGACTGCTGGGTTTCTCTTCTCCATTTGGGTATGATCGGTACGGCGAGACGTCTCATTGCCCATGAACTCGTCGAATAATATGCTCTTTGGGCTGATGAGCGTACTTACCACGATCGGTCACGCGTCATAGATTTTAAGAATTTAAATCCCTTGGAGTGAATAAATGGCGATGAATGTCGAAAACATCAATATTCCTCTGCCTGGAGGCGTTGAGGATTATTTTCAATTCCAATTAAAAGCAAACTCCTTGTTTTTGTGGGTGCCATTCCAAGCCACATTCGGAATCGACCCGAGGATTGGCTCCTATCGATTCGTGGCCTTGCCCTGGCGCCTCGGGAAGCCCCGTTCCTCAGAAACAGGAACCTTCGCCGTGGAAAGTGCCCGTCTTGAAGCGGTCTCTTAGATCGCCGTCTGAAGTCGGGAAGCAACGCGGCACATGCGATATGCTCGGCCTCGCATTTTCATCCCTAAAATAACCTGCATCCGTCTTGGTGAACATTTGCTAGTAATCTACATCTACGCCATGCCCTACTAAGCCACCGCGAGGGTGTGTGGCAAGGGGTGAATATCATCAAACATGCACTATTGACATGCAACTAGGCTACTACATGGAAACATGATAGATAATAGGGCCTCAGGCATCTGGATGGATCTACATAGTAATACAGGGATTATGGGTTATAACGGCGTTCATCGACGTATATTTATATGCATTTACCTATCGTGCATGGGTTTGAAATGTTATTACATGCATCATGCTCTACAGACTACTCCAACGACGTTTCACCCACGCTTCCTTTGCTATGCTGCCAAATATGTTCTCTAATGATACGTGGGATAAGTGACATTTTAAATCAATCAGTGTGGCAGTCTGTCTCTCTAATCTTATTTGTCTCGTCGAATGTAGCATAATACGCAGGTGCTCTTAACTAAATATGTCTAACACCTTCAGTGAACCTATCCGATCCGCTGGAGAATTGATCTGTATTCGCGATGGATGCGCTGCTGAAGCGGTGTGCGGAATGACCTCTCCAATTTAATCGCGGTCGCAACCCTCTCCCCCCCCCGTCCTCCTTTCCTCTCTCTGCAGCGATATCGATTCCGACTTGCAAAGAGCCCTACGACCCCTACGTTTTATGATGCATGGCTAGTGTTGGTTAACATTAACCATAAATTAAGGCACCTTGGCCGTTAACCGAATTTCTTGCCACGAAAAGCTTATCTGAGGAACAGCTGCTCTCTTCACAACAGGCTCGTTACTATGGAAACGCTTCGTGCTTAGCGCGACACAAACAAATAACCTAACATTCCCCAAAACAATAAAAATCGACCCTTCAATGAAATCATACTGTTAGAAATCACCTATCAAAAGCCAACTTTGAGTCTAACACAATCTTTTAAAAATCTCAATCTTTTGGATTAAGGAATGGTAGGTTACTAGAGAATTAAATGTTAATTTTAAGTTGATTTGAAAAAAGCTCGTACTGGCGGGACTGCGCCAGCCTTGTTGCTGACGTCACAGGTTGGACATAGTTGACGTTGCGAGGCATCTTGGGAATATTAGTCTCCTGCACGTACCATTGTATTTCAGCGCCCCCTTAAAGCTCGAGTATGAAATGATCGTCTATGAAAACTATCAAAGATCGAAAAGTCTCCTCCGTTAAACGAGGTATTAATTAACAGTCGTTATGTTATGGGTTCCACAGGGCATCCTGCTCTCGTGGAGTCCTCTGCTACTGCGAAGCATTTGGCGTGAACTTAGAATGACTATGGGCCAACTTCACAGTACGCTTAAGGAGGTCCCACCGTGACTCCGCGATTCAAAATCCCGTAAAAGAGCTATATGTAAATAAATACCGATCCGGAAAAACACCTATACATGGAAAATCATATATAGGGTGATAACGCATGCACAATAATTATATGAGTATGCTATTATATACCGCGTTTTAGTTGCATTCTATTTTTTACGAGCTCTCTTAACTCATTTTTACTTCGTAACTTGACTGAAGTGTTGTTGCCACGAATAATTTACAAAGTCAGAATATATGCTCAATCCCACTAATACGTATTCTAAAATAGGTTAAATATTTTCGCACTTAGTTTTAAACTACTCACTTGCAAATACAACTCTTTGTTTTGAATTTTATTAATATTGATATTTTTGAATTTAATTTGGCAACAATGACGCTGCCACCATTTGGAAGCATTGGTATTAATTACACCATGTCGATAACCAATGAAATATTTAAATTACATAAAAATATAATAATGACATTGGTAAGGTGTATTCCAAAACTAAGTCGGTAAATAGGCTTGTAAGCACGTTCCGTCACAAGTACCGTTTCCAATGACAACAACATACTGTAGCGCCACTTTCAAGTAACTAAGGCTTTTCTGCTTTTTTTGGGACAAACATTTATTAATATCAATTAAACAAGTATGGTAAAGGGAGGAATTTTTTACGATGCTACGATTATACATAAAATTGCGCATCTTTTATTAGTTTTTTCGTCAAAACGACATTTCTCTTTACATTATCAATCTGCAAATTTTACTTCAAGAGTCATGCTCTGCCGTATAACCCCGTATAAAATAGCTGAATTTCAAAGTCTTTTTTCTTCAAATATATGCTGGAAAGGCCTCGTTATTTTGTTGCCAATCGATAGAAAGGCCAATAACTGATGTGGCCTGAAATTTTCACTAAAATCACATCTACCTCATAATTCGGTGGAGCCTCCTTAAAAAATGAATAGTATATGTTTTTAAAATTAATGAACCCTAGGCACGTTGCTAGGGGTTCTCTAGGGTCTCTTCAGCTCCGCCGAGATTTTTTCCCAATAATTTTGTTGTTCTGATTTTAATTGGACATGATAATCCGGATAGCACTGCACATAATTCAAGTGTGAAGTGTCTTGAAACGTGACCACTAGTTTGATGCATGTGCATTACTAATAGTTGCTCTTTTCAATCTGGTATGTATGTATGCGTTGAACTTCAGTTCTGGAGCCGGTCAAATTAACTGCTTCATAACAGGGTAAGCATTGAACTTTATCAGTGAGAAAAGAGGGGAATGGGAACTGTGAAAGTAAACAGCAAGCACTGAACATTTAGGGAAGAGTTCGTCGGCACCGAACGGGCGACGCTGATTTGTTTCTAGTTACGCTGCATTAGACTCAGCCCCCCACCCCGAAGCTAATTCCTGGCTATGTGCCTGATAAACCGGATAAAGAATATCGAATTAAATACATAAAATAAACAAGAAATTAACTGAATGTATCTCAGATATTTGTTAATAAGCTTTCACGGAGAGCACGGTCTGCTTTTGGAAGCATCCCCAGCACCACCTATCGGCATGGAGATGAAATCCCTTTCACGTCACACATATATACCGGCATGCAACAGTTTGCCGTCGCGCTTTCGCGCCGTTGAATCTGTTCCCTTTTTGATTAATGACGAGAAATACCTTGCATCATTTTCATAAGAAATTGTTTAAAATACGTACTCCAGATGTTATAAACTCTTGCTCTTGACAATGAGAGATCTACACAATCCTTGATGCCTCCGCGGTCAAGTGGCATGACGAATTCGGGTCGCTTAGAAGGTCCGAGCGAAGGTCCTCCTCCCAAGTCTACTCATACTCCATTCTTCCGATTTGAATCCGGCGTTGTGATTCCGAACAATACCACTGCAATTAATTTTGAGGCTACTTACCGCGTTTTTGTGCGGTTGATCGTTTAGAGTGATGCTGCTTGAAATTCCTGGCGATCGCCACAATCGCCTGTTGCAGCCGGAATAAGTAGTTTCCTCACTCTTCAACTCGGAGGGGCAAAGAGTTCAGTGGCATTTATGTTTGTGCGTGCGCATTCGCGATCGGGCTCTGTCAATCTGCGTGCTAAGCCGGTGTCCCACGGTCAAATTTTCGTTTAATTTTTGCATGCAAACTGGATTCAACTTCCATTAATTGCCATGAGAAAAAAATTCACCTGGACCGGGAATCGAACCACGGACCTTTGGCTTTCCGGGTCACTGCGCAGACCACTACGCTACCCAGGATCCTCAATTATCATGGCAATTTTATTGGTCGTGGCTTCATTGAAGACCTTTCTCCCTTGCGTTGCTATCCTTGATGGACCGCGAGGGCTCAACATCTAGTACCTTGGACCTCGGTAAAAAATTTTGCCATACGAATGAAGGATCCTGGGTAGAGTGGTGGTCTGCGCAGTAAGCCAAAGGTCCGTGGTCCAGGTGAATTTTTTCTCATGCCAATTAGTGTGAATTTCACCGCCGTTCACGCAGCAGGCTTGAAATATCCTACTGGATACAACTTAGTTTGACCTAGTGGCAGGGTAGAATTGTATCAAAATGGATTTCGGTCCAACTTTTTGTATGCCAATATTAGGTCTAAACCGATAGAATTGGCTCTAAATTCCATCCAAATGTATTGAACCGCCCAATCATGGACTTTTTCAAATGCGAGCCTCGTACTCCGCTTTTTTGAGTGAGATTTGATTGGAGCTCCTTGGATTGGAGTGTTGCGATCCGTAGCCGTAAATATAGAAAGCCTCGGAAAGTAAAGAGATTGCGAGCCGTAAAATATAGAAAGATGTGCTCAGGATTAAAGTAAATTGGAAAATTAAAATGACACGAATTCGAGTCATACACAGCGCACATATTTCTATACTAGACTAGACTATACCAGACTATATCAGCTGCGGACTATATAAGGAGCGGCAACCTATGAGAGATTAACTGTGGCTCCAATTAATACAGGAATTCGTCTTTACCACAGAAATACTCGCCACAGCGTAAACATAATAAAATTCTTTTCATCATCATCATCATTGGTCAACAATCGTAGGATTGGTTTGACGCAGCCCTCCACTCGATTCTTCTATCCTTTTAGATAAATATTATTTGTAATTATTACGTAATAGCGTATTTTTTCGGCTGAACTCAACGTCAAGTTTGGCGAACTACCACCCCGTGCCACACTCCCTTGCGGTGGCTCGTCTCCTCCTCAGGGCAAATTGAAGATGCGTGTAGAACGGGAAAATGGTCAGGGCCCTTGTTCGGGTAGGAATGACAACGAATACAGAGGCGCCTGGTGGTCATCGCTCGAGAGGTCGAACTGACAGAGGCGTCACCCAATAAAAGCGATGAATCATATTTATAAATCGAATATGAACCCTTTGAAACAATAGGGAATGCATAAAACACTCACACACCCCCATATTTCATAATATTTCATTTATAACTGACGAGATATACAGCAGGCTTAAATTCGGCGCGGAGCTGTATAAACCGCGCCCACTCCGCGAAACGTATTTCTATTGGCTGGCTCAAATCGTGACGTGGGACGATCGCAGGAGTAGGCAGAACTGTCCTAAGGCCGTTGTACACGGCACAATTTCTTGTACAAGATCTTGTACCATAAATTGAACGGCGAGATTTGGCCGAGAAGTTGTACAAGAAGTTGGTTGACTGTTGTACACGATTAAAGATTTTCATGCAATTTGTGCGCCAATAACATGCGCAGATATCGTTCTCTGTCGAACAGCTGAATTGCGATATCCGATGACGATAGTATTTTGAAAATATTGCCATAGTTACTGGGTTACAATGATTTGCTACCATTAATCCTAGCATTAATAAAATGAAATTATTCGATTGGTCACTTGCACCCTTTCATCGGCTCATGAAACCCATCATTTATCCTCCAAATAACATGTTTATGCTTGTTGCTAATATTTCCGCATTGGTTCAATGACGTCATCTTAATTTCATTGAGGTTTAATGTTTGTCAGTGCGTCCAACTCATCGTTTGAGAAATAGAACACTTTCAACGCGACCGACGAATATCACAACACGGAAGCAACAAAGAATATCACGATATGTGCCACAAAAATGGAAGTTTTGCCACGCTAATAGGAATAAAAGTGATCACAAACACAGAACAACAGTATCGCGGGAATCCTCGGATTTTGTACACGAGATTAATCTCTCGAGGATGAAACTCGGCGAAAGTGGTCCACCAACGATTGCTGCGATCCAAACGAAGTCCCTCCTATTGACGCCTGCCTCATCTGCGTCCACATGTTGCACACCCATCCGGACGCTCGCCAGACGCACACCTGTGGATCCCTTCCACCACGCTTCGTGCCAATGCTGGTGGATGTCTGTCTTTGGAGCCCACGGAGGGGGAATTCAGGGTTCTCCCAGCCGATGCTCATCAATGGATTCGACTCGACAGTTGTGCGACGAGCATTCCAGTTCTCCGTCCGTCGAATTGTTGAAGCTTCTCGTAAAAGAAGGCTAAGGATGACGCCGGGTTTCACTCAACCCTCCTTACATACATTGAATATCCACCTGAACAATGGGAACATTCAAAGAGTTTTTTAAAGCTCTTTGAACGTGAAGTTTATTAGCTAAAATGTACTTGGCGAAAATTTTGCTGAAGAATTAAGTTGCGTTACAAAGATATTGCTCTTTGAAAACTGTACCTTTTCAGCAGCTTAAAAATACGGACGTCATCGCATGACGTCACGGCCCGGTATCACTAAGGGCGTTGTTTATCTGTTGCTATGCGTGGAGGTAAGTTGTTAAATGAATACTTGGTGATAACGTATGTATTTATCTCATTTGTTTAATGCAATAAACGATTGTATTTCGTAGTATGGATGGTAACGAGCAAATTGTCGATTAATTATATAATGCCTGTTCAGTGCCCAAGAATTTCTACTACGTCTATGCTATCGCTGGTTTTTAAGAAGAACGTCGCCATAAGGGAAATTGTCCAAAGGAAATTGTCGGAATGTGCTTTTTTATAAGTATTTTTTCAGTCATCGTTTTTTTCGAGAAACGGCTAAAAAACCTCAAAACAATATATTCACTTCGTTTTCTTTCAAAAAAATAAATGTCTATCCCCGTAGCAACATGGAACCTACACCGTGCAGTGACGTCAGATGGCGTTTCAGGTCACGTGACTTTCGTCGATTTTCGGAAACCTTTTAATATCATTTAATAATCTTTGTGGTGTGCGTAGAAAAATTTGGCTTATATATTTAAATTGGCGAGAAAACTTCGCATCAAGTACGTCATTAATCTTGGAGAAACAAATTGAATGCATATTCCCCATTAAGTTGCCTACCGAGGACTTCGGAAGTCCATCATTGGGCGTCAATCGGGGAACCCTCGCGCGAGGCCACGCTAATAACAGGCTCCCTCCCCATTCCTTCTTGTAGACTTCCTTCCTTCTTACGACATTCAGAATACCTCTCCCTCCCTTCAGGGGTAAGGTGGCATCAGGGACAGTTTAGCGTCAATCTCGCCCCTCTAAGCTGAAGGCGGATTATTCTCATTATTATTCCCTCCTCTTTATTTTCCTTCCTCCTATCCCTACATCCTTCTTTTTCCTCCCTCTTCCACCTCGCGTCCTCTCCTTCCTACCTCCTCCACCTCACCATTCTGCCCACTATCACTCCGGGGGCTTCCCTTCAATCGCTGGATCTCTCTGTCTTCCGCCGCTGTCCCGGACGTGTCTTCTGAGCCACGCAACTCGCGCTGCCCGGCGAAGCAGAATCCGCGGGATGAGAATTAATTCAAGAGCTGAGGCCGGGGGGCACAATTGACTAGTTTTAGCCGGGCACCTATAGTGGTGTCTATTTACTTTTGGCCTGTGGCGTTACGGCTCGCCTTCGGAGTGATTATTTGGAGCGTTAGCGCAGGAAGAGGGAAGCCGTTAGTCAGTTCCATGCTGAGGATTGATACCCTGCACTAGACACCATCGAAAACATCTTTTGG
The DNA here is from genome assembly GCA_933228895.1 of Platycnemis pennipes. Lineage (NCBI taxonomy): Eukaryota > Metazoa > Arthropoda > Insecta > Odonata > Platycnemididae > Platycnemis > Platycnemis pennipes. Next base: position 111,415,821 of record OW121856.1, read on the forward strand.
AATGTCGATTTTAAGTTTTTCAGTGTGTTTTTCCACGTCAGGCTTGTTCTGCTTTTCGGAATTGGTAATTAAAAACATCATTGGACACGAGCTGTCGCCGACTCCTCTGCCTGCTTCGTCAGGAAAAAATGAATGTCTTCGGGTGTTGATGTTTGGCGGTTGCAGCAATGGAGACGTTGAACGGTTCCCATTTAAATTTTTCCATGCGTACGGAGGCTGGTATCCACCATTCTTTCCCTGATTATTTTTGGGAATTCCTTTACACGCATGCTTGGTTCCATGACACTTAGTTGTATCCTCTGTGAGGGTATTGTGGTGCCTCTTCCTAAATCGCCCTTTCCTGCTCCTGGGTACTCGCTGAGCGACCAGATTCTCCCACGAACACTGTTCCGCGGCTACAAGAGATTTCATACCACGCCGTGGGGGGCGGTGTTTTGCGCGAGGGAGGATGTCGCGTATCCCGACTTCGGGGCTGATGCATGTCGTATTTTTCCAGATTCTGCCAGTGCGGCCTGTCACTTTTGCCTGACGAAACTGGCAGGAGGATCGGCCAAAGGTGGCACTTAATTAAATTAATAATCAGTGTTACCAGAAAGCAGAACAATATTGAAATCGCAGCAAGTTGCCGTTCTAATGTATTGCGTCGACAGAGAATGAAGAGACTGATATTTCTCCGAAAACAGATAGTAAGGATGGAGGTGGAACATTCCGAGTGCAGATGACTCCTGTGAGGCGGAGGGAGTGTTTCGTAGTGAGAAGGGGATGCAAAGGAGGGGCCCCCCCGAGGGTGCTCTCCACCCATGTGTCGATTCCGTTTCCTTTCCGCTGCGCACGTGACACTCCTGGGAATTTCGATCCTCGGGGCGAGAGTGTTAAAGGGGAGGGTCCGCTTCCGACCCGCTAAACTCCGAGGATTCCTCGAAAGCGTGTGGCGAGGGAATCGCTTGAAGGGAGAGAACAGCCACGTCGCAGGCATTGATTCCATCATCGGTCCATTGCAATGCTTGCTTCGAATGCACCCACTGCGAACGGCAGAGATGATTTTTAACTGTCATTGTCGGTCGGGAAAATCCCGCTTTGTCCTTCCCCAAAAGTCGTTTTCGATCGTGCATCTACACCAGTGGTCCCCAACTGTCGTGCCGTGGAACTTCAGGGTTCCGGGAAAGCAGCGACAGGCGTGCCGTGAGGTTTTATCGCTGGAACACGAAAAATGTTTTAGCAGGACCAAATTCTGGATTGATTATTCTCTCGCCCGGCGGGGGAATAATCGAAGCACTTATTTCAACCTGGGGGCTGATTACTGTAAAGTGCTGAATATCGTTTAGGCAATGGAGAGGGAAGCCCGATTGCAGAACGAAGGGATAACCGAGATAAGTGCATTAATTTTCCGAGAGCATAAGGATGTCCAACACTTATGGGGAGGGGGGGGAGAGAGAGAATCGGGGGAAGAGCCTTGCACAGTTTCCTGCAGAGGTTTCGCCGCACCTCGGGGTGACCTTCTTGGGCGAGGGTGACACGGCGATGGGTCACGTTCGACCGATCGGTTGCGACTGTCGCGAAGAGGAGGAGAGGGGCGCCATTGAATGCCTGTTCCGATGTGCAGGCAAGCACCAAAGCCAAGCGTGGATTTCACTCGTTCGGGAGAGTGTGCTTCCACGCCCTGGCAGCGGTTGTTCCAGGAAGAACATCGACCTTCCATCTGTTAGGATACGCAGCTGTGGGGTAGGTTTTGTTTTAAGGGTGCTTCGACAGCTGAGGTCATTTCGCAACATTCGTACTCTCTATTTTACCCTGAACCAAAAATTAAATCGGGTGATTAAAATTGAAGACAATTTATATGTACGTACAAGTCATATTTTGTCTTTTAGCAGCGATATGACGCGGTTAAGGCGATCCGGGTCGTTGCCGAGAACATACTCATCTACATCTACACGATACCCTGCAAGCCACCGCGAGGGTGTGTGGCAGGGGGTGAAGATCACCAAGCGTGCACTACCGACATGCAAACAAGCAACTATAGGGTCTCATGCAACTAGATTGTTAGTATCTATTATAGTATTTAAGGGATTAATACATGCATCATGCACTACAGACTACTCTGAAATATTTCCCCTACCCATTATCCCTTTGCTTTGCTACCTATTCTGTTCTCTTATAGTACGGGGGAAAATGCCATTTTGAATCTATCGGTACGGCAATCTATCTCTCTAATCTTATTTATCTGGTCGAATCTAGCACAATACGCTGGTGTTTTTAACGCGTGCCTAACATCTTCAGTAAAGCTACCCGATTGAAATTTCTCCAGTAGATTCAATCTGTACCTTAACCTACGCTCTGGCTCTACTCAAGGCTCCCCCTGATTCCTAACCTGAGGGATGTATTCCCGTACACGTCACACTCCGTAAGGGTATGTCACAATATGAGACACACTTGCGACATGGAGGCGGTTCCTTCTCTTCGCTGAAGAGTGTGTCAGACGGCAGTGACCGGAAGTACGTTTTAAATGGGTGTCCTTACTCATGTTTCCATTTCTGTCGTGCGTTATCCCCTTCCTACGTCATTTCTTCCTTCAGTCTTTAATTTATCTTCCTCGCACTCGCTTCCAAAGCGTTCGATTTCAGCATCCCCCCCTCAGTGCCATCCACTTCCTGATTTCTCCAATCTTCCCAGCCACGCTCAACGCTTCCCTTCCGTCCATATCACTTCTTGTTCCCCGTATAGGTAGACAAGGCACCACTCTATTCTCTTGCACAGAGAGGTCAACGATATTCTTTGGATTATGCGTTTATGCGCGTGACTGAATGTCAGTCCTTGATTGCAGAATACCAATTGTGCATTTCAATTTTTAAAACGGCATGCGTTTGACTGATTGGTATATTTACGATTCTACTCATTGTCATCAAATTGATTTCTTCAATACGAGGGGGAGAGTGGTCCATTTCGAGAATCAACTTTCCATTGCTGGAAACAAATATTCTTCTCGGAGGGAAATCTCGACAAGCACGAAAGGAAAGGTGTGACTCGGCGATTGCCTGGAGGCGATGTCGGATGAATGAATGGTCGCCTTATCTCAGTGCCGCGACTCGAGCGAGAGAGGTGCGCCCTCAAGAGGCATTCCGCGGAATTAACGACTCGATTCGGCTGCGCGTGCGATGCCAGCCACTTCCTCTCCGCCGAGCAGCCTTTCTTTGTTTCCTCGAGGAGATTCCACGGAGTCCGTGGAGAGGGCTTCTGGACTTGATCTGATGGAATCAGCGATACCAACTACCCCTTCTTCAAACCTCGAAAGCATTTACTAACTTCTGGAATTGTTCCTACAGTCAAATACGTAGAAGTCTTCAAGAGTAGAGTCTAATTTGAGTCACCTTGAAAACTTTTGTAGAGTTCCAATTACGTTAACACTCTCGAGATGAACAAATTAAGATATCTCAGTGACAACTTTATTTTATAATACACTGTTAGATTTTGAATTGAAAGGTCTTAATTTTAAATTGAGTATAATAGAGTTGACAGCAGCGTAAAAAAGAGGGGAAGCATTTGAAATGCGGTGCTACAGAAGAACGATGAAGATTTAATGGATCGACCGAGTGACAAACGGAGAAGTCTTAAGAAGAGTGGGAGAAAGGAGAAGCCTGCTGAAAATTCTAAGAAGAAGACGGGACAACTTAAATTGGCCATATCTTAAGACATGATGGCCTGATGAAGACAATGGTCGAGGGACAAGTGAACGGGAAGATTTGTCAAAGGAAGGCCTTGTATGAGATACATGGAACAAGAGATGAAGTAGGTAAGTGAAAGAGAAGAAATACGTAAATATGAAGAGATTAGCCGATAGAAGGACTCATTGGAGAGCTGCGTCAAAACAATCTGAGGATTGATGACTAATTGTGATGAAAATAGAAAAATGCTAATGTTGAAATCAATATTTGATTGACAAAAAACTACCATTTTTGACGGTTTCCGACTTTTTTGCAATCACTAATGGACAGCATTTTATCTATGAGGACTGTAACTAAAGATATTTTAATTGCATACATTTTGGCATCGCAACTTTGTCATCCAATACTATTGTCTCGGCTTCTGGACGAAAAAAACCACATTTATGCTCGTGGGTAGTCCCGTGTATTGTATCACGTGTGTCAGGCATGTTTCGAAAATTCCTTCTATCCCCCTTTGCACACCGAAATATTCCATCGTTGATGCACCAAACAGTCACGTTCTGTACCTAATGACGTAGTCATGTTTCGGAAATAGGATGGTTTTTTCCTGCTATTGTCATGTCTTGTGTAGCGTTAAAACTGAAATGGCAAGGAAAGGAAGATGTCGGAGGAAATAAAGAGAAGGCGGGACTGACAGGTGGTGGGAGCAAGGAATTCGTGGCGAAGGAATGGAAATGGGGGCATTAAAGAAAAGTATCTCGGAGGAAAGTATCCGAGGAAGAGTTGAGAGGAGTAGTGCATAGAACGCACCCTAAACTGGTATAGAATGATGCGACATAATGATATGTTTAGGTTCAAATGCACTTCGTAGTGTCATTGCATGTGTCTCGGCCCGCGGGGGCCAAGGCAGATGCAATTCCAGACGCTCTCCTGATCTCACAAGGAGTCGATGGATCGCTCGACTCGAAGCACAGAGGGCGCCTCATAGTTTGCAAGAGGCTGTTGCGTGTATTGCATTACCTTCAGTTGGTAGCTGAGTTTTGAAGCTTATGAGTTGGTAATACTGATTTGTACGTTGTCGTTCCTTGTTTTTTTCTTACGTAATAAACATGAAATTGTGGGGACTACTCTGTGCTTGTTTATCTTAATTAGTGCTAAAAATGGCCCAAATGAAAAAAGTGGAGTAGAACTCCGAACAGGTTATGGCCCCAGATTGTAGGAGAGCGTCCACTCCGACATTGGTGCAGTTTAAGTGGGGGAGTGCTAATCGAAAGAAGTGGTTATGTCGGCCGGGTGTGAGGATGGACAAAGGCCTCAAACTGAAGGAGGATACGTGTCATGCCCGGCTTAAAAGTACGCACATCAGAAACCAGGGCACTTATTGGTTAGAACACGCACTGATCTCTCATCTCCGATATCAAACCTGAGGAACCGCATTATTTCGCGGAAAAGATCCCGAGACGTGATCTTTGCAAAGAAAGGTGGCCCCCAGTTTGTGGACCAAAGACTGTCACTTTCTAGATGTCTAGCTCCATTCGCCCCCTGTGCACGGAGAGTATGTACCTATGGAAGCCAGCAGTTCGTCAAGAGAGAGAGAGGCCAGATACCCTCGTCTGTTTCTGCGCGAGCTCGGATCTTGAGTGCATAGCTGTATCTGTTTCGATATTCCATTGAGTAATTCCACGCCGATTGAGCACTTATCTTTGTCTATATTGCGCTTAGCGTAAGGCATGGGACCTAGAACTTCCCTCAGTATGTTTTGAGACTCTTGTGTCATACATTTTCTTCTCCTTGTTCAAAAATATCCATTTTGTACCATCTTTAGCACGTAAGGAGTTGGAAGTGTACACAAATTCCGCCTTTGTATAGAAAATTTCCATGAGGGATGAAAATGATCCCTTCCGTCGGAAATTGTATATCATCGCACAGAAACCGATACAGTGGCCAAACGAGGAGAAAACTTCATTTAAGAGGACGAAAAGTCTCTTTTCATGGAAATATTCAGAAAGAGCCAACCCGTAGTTTTGAAGAACAAGTATGAAAAATATTAAGCTAAAATGAAAAGGGGTCGTATTGACCCCTGTCCCGGATCTAGTGTTAAGGGAAGAGCCGCTTTCTGAATCGGCGAGATTGTGTGGATGCAGGATTGGGCGGAGAAGGATTGTCTGGAGGATTTAGTCTGGGAGAAAGGAAGGAAAACTAGAGGGCATTACTGTAAGAGACAAGTCGCAAACTCTAAACCAAGAATTGAGTTCACTCCAACGCATTGAGTTCATGGAAGATCTAATGACGCGGAAGAAAGCCGATTCTTTGCCCGTGACGGATAACATGTCCAAGGTGGTGTGTTTAAAAAGGGAGATTAGCAAGTGTGGCATACCATTTGGTGAGCACATTTTATCCTTATTTTGCTCAGGGGATTACCGAAGGGGAGCTACGAGATTTCAATTCGCACCATGGGAGCAGCTAATAGGACAACGTACAGTTGACACGTATCACTGCGAAACTCGTTGAAACAACGTGAAACTGTGTTAACGTGAGAACCAATACAAGAAGCAAATGCACGGCACAGATCGTGACAACGCGCGGCTTCAAAGCCCTCAGGAATCCACAAGTAAGAATGACTCCTTAAGTGGCGCGAAATCTGGGGATGCAAATACGCAGCTCGCTTAAGATTTTCGCTCTGTACACATCTTCCCGTCATTGAAACAAGTTGTGTGCTTTACGCTGCAGGCAGGGGGGGGGGGGTAAATTAGTTTCCTTCGGTGAATGAAGTGCTCGCCTGCAGGTCCATGCTCTGTGTTGAAGAATGGGTGAACGCCAAGGAAGATCTGATGTATAATGATGTGCAATAGGCTCCTGTAGACTCGCCTCCTCTCTTCAACGAAAGAAAAAGACTGGCAATTTTCCACAAGAATAAGGTTTTTACTCGACCGGTTTCGGCGTACAACACCATCATCAGGTGAAAATTACCTTCCCCCCCTCTCAACCTTTCCCTCCCCTCACTGCAATTGTGTGTGTATATATACATATATGTTTAGATGTCTGAGCAATAATTCACACCTGATGATGGTGTTGTACACTGAAACCGGTCGAGTAAAAACCTTATGCTAGTGGAAAATTGCCAGTCCGATCACGGCCGAAAGAATCTCCGCCCTTGCATAGCAACGTCAACAAACAAAAACATTCAACTATCAGCCTTATTTACATATTATAGGCAACCATAAAAATCACAAACAAAATACACAATTTACAAACGATAAAAATAACAGAAAACTTTCTTTTTGCTTTTGTAGCTAGCTTTTCATTTTATGTCGTCATCCTCTGACATCTTCAACCTCTTCAAACATTCCAATATTCCGCTAGCGGCCATTTTCTTCGGAATGACGCTGGTTGTTGTGCGATACGGTATCGCACGACCCCACTTCGAAGCAAAATAGCTCCGCCTGTTTCGAGTGACGAACGGAATGGGTTTGGTGCTCATCTGTGGCCGTGGCGGGAAATATCGGGGTGCACGCCGGGATCGAAGAACTCCGAGCGACGACGACGACGGTTCGTTCTGGAAAGCAACCCTCCACGCCTTGGAGTGTGATTGGTAGCCTACGCTCGCCAACGTTGAGGGCGCTTGGCGTGAGCTGCTTTCGACCCTCCACGATGTCGTTCGCTCACTTACACAGGTTCGCTGCTTCGGAGATAATCCCCGAACGACTCAGGCGCGACAGTGAGTGCCTAGCCACACATGGTCACTGCTCATCGGTGTACACTCCCAAGGAAAAAACCACCCAAACACTTAGAAGAGCACCATTCCATGTGAGGTAGAGACACAGCAATTCCACTCACCAAATATTTGTTTTAATGACCCAGGTTTCGCCGATGTGAAGCATCATCATTGGTCTTGAATCTTTCGTTACGAACTGAATAAATATTGACATCTTCGTTAGCAACGAAAACTTCGTTAGCCTCGTAACGAATTTTGAGCTGTACGATTCATGGAGCGAGTCTTCAAATTATTCGTTAACAATGCTCCAAAAATATTCGTTTCGTTCGTATCACTTGTTCTGCAGCGACCTTCGTGACGGAAACCGAAATAAAACAAACGACTACGCCAAGGCATCTATATCCATGCAATTTTTATGCACGTACTAAGTGAGCCATGGAAGTTTGGGCTGTTTCGTAATTTTGTTTACATAGCAAATAGAAAAAAAAACATTCAAATACTAGGACGTTGAACTATATTTTCGATTTTTAAAGCTACTTTTTTAAAAGAATTGAATGAATATGCTACAGAATATTTAGAGGGCTTTAATAACGTCCTAATGGTTTCCCTTAAATTAGGTCTAGATATGTTATGGACTAAACATAATTCCTCGTTTGAAAAACACGTTGAAACGAGAGGGATAACGCAATTTAGTAGTATTTAATACTTTTTATATTTTAGTAATATTTTCAATGTTTAACAAACAATGCTCAATTAGGAGAATCAATGAAATCAATCAGGAGAACCGAGTTCGAATAATTTACAGGCAAAGTCTTTGGGCTCTTCTCTTAGGTTTTACTCATCTCTGTTTACATGGGGCTGTAAAATATCACCCTCTGCCAATTTATATCTTTTGAACATATTTGACGTCTTCTTCAAACGCTCCTCGCAACTACAGAAAACGTGTTAAGGCCACCATATTCGTTTGCCAAAACCTACCAAAACGATAAGGTTCCCTTCGATGAAATGTAAGCGAATGCTCATTATTGTTCGCTGCGCAAACGAAGGAAATATTCGTTAACAACGAATGGTGTCGAGATTCGCTCTTGTGAATAAACTTGAAACGATCGACGTCGTCATAGCGACAAGTGAGATTCGTTAGAGCGTAGCGAAAGATTCAAGACTCGTGCTACAGTGAATGAGTCGGTTAACAAATAGTTGAGTGGGGAATTGCTGAGCGGGTCTCTACCTCAATTCGACCTCAATGGAATACTTCGGCAGTGTAGAGCCAGAAAACAGTTCCTTAGAGCACGATTCTTATCAAAGCCATAATGAGGGACCAATAACTTAGTTTCTTGTCCTTGACCCTTATAAAAACCAGAAATCTACATGTAATTTTATGTAAACTTGAAGGTGGTATTCCTGTGGACCGGAAGAAGTTGTAAATGGCTTAGGACTGGCTGGAGGAATCGGATTAAGACACAATTATTTGCGATTAGTTTTTGGGCAAGAACTACTATTGCTGATTTGGACTTATCATCTTTAAAATTTACTTAGACCAACGAGTGACTCGACAGCTTTTGCCATGATATTTTCTTCGATACACAATCGAGAGAAAAATTCAACTAATTCGATGTCATTCTCGTACCTATATACAGGATGAAAATATCTCTTTAAGGGGATTGGTACCATGGTGGCTAGGACTACTGGCTAACCTCCCCAGGGGGTCCGGGTTCGAATCCCGGCACTGTCGGATTTTTCATTAGCATACAGCCCCCACTACGCACTGCCTTGTGGAGAGAGCATTCAATTTCAGTACTCTGTCCGTCGGATGGGACGTTAAGCCGACTATTCTTTTTTGTTTGCTGTCTGTGAACCAGCGGCATATACTAACCCTGGCGAGTCGATATATAGTAAATAAAATGTGTTTACATTTTGCAGGCCCGATATACTGATACGACATATTGCGATGTTGTCACTGGCCTGGAAATAGTTCTAGTGAGTAGCCTAGTTTCAAGCGGGCGCATATAAACCGGCGTCTGTTCTTTCTCGCTGGCACGCTGGCTTTCAAACACAAAGCTGTTTTTTTTGCTGTGGCAAGCGATGTCATCAACTCTCTACTCTTTCCCAGCGTTGGATCAGCAGCTGTCGTAACTTCGTACAGAGATTCCAGCGGGACTCATCGGTTGGCGAGCACTGCCGACGGGTGTCATGACAAAACTAACTCTGCGAAACCGCTGCTTAGGGCTCGCTCTGATGCGAGCGGAGACCTCTGGGAAGCTCGCTATCGAGCCGCACTCTGGCTTTTCGCTGTCAAAACAAATCCGGCGAAGGGTTCGCCCCGACAGGTCTGATGTGATGATCGGCCGGGAGACGCAATTAAGCCGCGTCCACAATCAAGGCCCCGGGTCACATGACCTTTGGAAAGGGGCGTAAACAAGGATGCCAACGGTAGAGTCCTTGAGAGGAGTCGCATCGTAAATTGAGAGATACGTCATTCTTTCGTATTCTGGGTGCTTACAGAGAAAGGTGTCCTCCATCTATACTAGGAAACTGTGTACTACTTTTCCATAAATCGCAGTTGAAATTACATACGCGTTAAGGAAATAATGGGCGTCACCTACGAATAAGCTATGTTTTCATATCGCAAACATTTCATTAAAAAAGGATATTAGAAGCGCATTTTCCCAGGAATAAAATGGTGAAAATGTGAAGGCAATCTTTGTCTCAATTTTCAAGATATTAGCGTTTTTTGACAGTTACTTCTGCCGCTGCATCAGCTGCCAGTTCCAAATAACTCCAAAGTTATATTACGCGCAAGCAAAGCGAGTGATCGCTCCCGTGTTGTCGAATTTATTCAAATATGAACAAATTCATTATTAATTGAATTTAAATGTGGATTTGAAGATATATTCTAATTTCACTATGATTTTCAATTGTCAGATAATTTATAACGGTGTAATATTTGCATAAACTTAATTATATCTGGAGCATAAACATCATTTTCACTCCATTTCGGCGCTGAGAAACATGCTCGTGAAAACTCTTATCTATGGCTACCCTGCACCTTTAGTGCGTTATATTTGCTTTTCGATAGTTAGTGTTTTTTTACGAGTGGGTAGTAATTATTTTATCGGCGTACGAGAATGTCCTAAGAAGTGGAATTTCTCAGCTGTTTCGACTCACTCGGTCGCGAGCCGACCTTCTCCAGGGGCAAGCCACAGGAGAAGGGCTAGAAGCGCTGCGCTGCTAGAATCGACTGGAGGTGAGCCTGAACCCGTCGGGATCATCTCGAATTGGTATCCATGGAGTCCCGTGGTACGAACACGAATGCTTCGCCAATTTGGTGTGCGCTTGGATCGCTCATTGCAGTCACACTCTCATTGTTTTCAAGTGTGGGGGCTTCTTAATGCTCGGGGCGGATGGCAAAAACTCGAGTGAAAACAATGAGTGCAGTTGTTACGAGGGATTCAAAGGCACCACCAAATTTGAGAAACATTCGTACCACGTGACCCCTTGGCCACCCATTCGAGATAATCCGGGCGGTTCCAGACACAGCAGTCCCCCAGGGGTCGCCACTTGGCGCTCCGCTTCTCGATCCCATCTTGGAACGAGGAAAACGAAAGTGTTTTGTTTGACGTGTCTCCTTCGCGCCAATTCCAAAGTTATCCGATGCGTGTTTTAATTTCTGTGAATTTTACGCCTCCCTAAGTAACATGCGAATACATTTCATTTCGGACTGCCGCTCGCATGCTTAAACTAAATTTCCTTTCATGAATCGCGAACCGAAACACCGTTGCAACGGCGGCTGTGTTTCGGTCAACGCTTCCGTGCCTACATCAGCAACGGTCCATGTGATTGCGGCCGTTATCAATCCTCAGGCAAGAGGATTTCTCATAGATTTTCCATTGGATCCCTTTTGCATTCGTTAAAAAAAACAAATAACCGAAATAAATACAGACGCTGACATGGAAGTAACGTAAACTAATTCACTTAGTAAAATTCCACAGACTTCTATTTAAACCACGTTATAAAAACGTTATCAATATGTGGTTCGACGAAGTCAAGCCTAGCAATTTGTTATATAGACACCTACATCTATATAATACCCTGCAAGCCACCATAAACGTGTGTGGCAGGGGGTGAACTCTCACCAAAAATGCACTACATATCATGCATAAAAAAGGATTAGTACTTGTATAGGTACTGTTGAAAACTACGCTATTTAGGAAAAGAAATAGCAAAACATGCATGCAAAAACATGCCGTTAGTTGGGTTAGCTATAAGTCCTTATACCAACATGCAGCTACCAATGTTATCCATTGCTACACTCGTAGTTCTGAATTCAGGCGGAAAAGAAGTTGCTGATCCTTTGGAAGTTGCTACGGCTTTTAATAAATATTTCATTTCAGTCTTTGGTTCGGTAGTGGAAAAATATGATAATTCCTGTATATTAGACAACCCATGCCCCACTAATAATATACAGCAATCGTTCTTCCTTGAACCAATTTCCGGAAACGAAATCTCCACATTGATTAAGTCTCTTCCAAGTAATAAATATCCAGGATTTGATGGAATCAGTAGATACCTAGTCAAAGAACTGATTACCTTTTTGACTCCTTTACTAACACGCATCTTTAATTTGGGCATTTCTTCTGGCGAGTTTCCTTTGGATTTGAAGAAATCTGTAGTCATCCCCGTCTTTAAAAAAAATAGCAGAGAAAATATGGAGAATTATAGACCTATGTCCTTGCTCCCAGTAGTTTCCAAAATTCTAGAAAAATTGGTTAAAAAAAGGTTGTTAAAATTCTTGGACAAAATTAGCTTCTTCAGCAGTGGACAATTTGGGTTTAGGAGTGGAATGAGTGCTGAAGATGCAGACCATATGCATAAACCATATTCAGAGTGTGTATAGTGCTGTTAATCTCAACAAGTGAACAGCAAGTTTGTTTGTAGACATTAAAAAGGCGTTTGACTCAATAAACCGTAATATTCTGTTTAAAAAAACTATATAAGGCCGGAATTCGGGGAAAAGCCCTGGATTGGTTTAAGAGTTATTTAAATGCACGCAGTCAATGTGTACGTGTGAAAAATTGCTGTAGCGAGATTAAAATCATAAAAGCAGGTGTCCCGCAAGGGTCTGAGCTTGGTCCTATACTATTTTTAGTTTACATTAGTGATTTATGTAATTATAAATTTAAAGTTTATCTAACTGAAAATAGCGATGACATAGCCTTAAGCTATGAAGATACTTCATGGAATAACATAAAAATAAAATTAGATGAAGACTTCAGATTGTTGTTACTGAACGTGTAACACACTTCAAGTACCTTGGGGTTCATTTGGATTATGCGGCAAAGTGAAATGAGCAAATAAAAGGTGAAGCTTCGGTTCTGAGACAATGCCTGATAACTTCATATTACTTACGTAATCAATGTTCAATGCACTTTCTAAGACAGATATATTTCTTGGCACTTGGGAACTCAAAATGAAGACACGGAATTGTTTGTTGGGGTGGTGCATATAAATGCACGGTCAAACCTGCTATGGTCCTCCAGAAAAAAATAATGAGAACAATTACTTTTAAAAATCGATTTCATCACTCTCTTCCATTTTTTTGCGACCTTATTATTCTGCCTTCACGCTATTTATTTGTGTATAAAGTTTTAAAAAAATTTTACATGCGGAGTGCTAATTTGCTTGGCATATTGGCAAGACAATACAAGTGGACTTTGCACATTCAAACTAATGTTTTGCCCCCGAGGTCATACATTACAACATTTCAAAGAAGTCTTGTTTATTTAGGACTATATTTAATCTATTACCACAGCATGTAAAAATGGAAAAAAAGGATAGATTTTTTTAAAGACAAGTCAAAACATGCTCCTTAAGTTGGATGATATTGAAATAAATTTCAATAGTTCCCATGAGTTTGATTTTTTTGCCAAAAAGTAATGTTAATGCAGCACTGATTGCAACTTGTACACACATTCTTAGTTCTTTTCAATTTTTTGCGCGGTAATTTTGGTTTCCCCCACTCGGGTATTTATCTTTGGGGTAATCTAAAAAAACTTCCTTAAAATGTATTAAATATGATATAAAAAAAGTACGTCCTGATGAGTTGCTTCCTTACTTCCAAAGCTTGTGCTCCCAGCTAGAAGTAGGTTCATTCTTCTTTTGGTGGAATGTCCTCTTCGCCTGGGCTTATCTATTTCTTTCTTGCTCCGCTCATTGTAATTCGGCGTCCCGAATAACTGTGGGTCTTGGTAGCTTAGTGGGCAGAGCACTGACCCACGAGGGACCCGGGTTCAAATCCCGGGCAAGAGCCTTTCTGGACACCCCGACCTAAATACACTCGCAATTCGATATTCTGCGTGTCAGAACTTGGTAGGAAATCGCAGGGAAAGGAACTGACTGCCCCCCCCCCCTACCCTACCCGGAATATGCGTGAATTCCACACGCCAGTGGCTTAGTACGGGGTGAGATCTACCCTCTCACCTATCGAAAAACCAACCTTCGGGTTGAACACAACGTCCTGAACAATATTACTCGTTCACCTCTTCCATCTTTCTTCGTTTAACGCTAGTATTGGGCTCTTCTCTCCTGATTCATTCCCAATATCTTCTTCTTATTGATTTTCCGCTGGAATCTGTCCATAGTCCTTTCCATGGTTACTAGAACCTCATTCGAATACCTCTCTATCTCTGCTATGCCAGCAGAATGCTATTTTCTCCCGTGCTTATTTACTCCCGATATCTTCTCTTTGTTGTCATTGATGGCTTTCTCGATGCAGTCCTTGCATATGTCGGGAGACATCTTACAATCTTTTCCCACTGCTTTCTTCATTCTTGCTTCTTCACTGGTTGGTCCAGATTCATTCACAATTGCATGATGTGTACATAAACTGTGGATAATTCTTCCATAATTGTAGGAGATTCCTTTTTCCCTTAAGAATCCAGAGAATTGAAGTCAATACGTGTTGTCAAATACCTTCTCCAAATTCACACGAGCAACAAATGTCGGTTTGTTTTCTATTTTCTTCGCTACGAGAAACCCAAGGCGCAAGATTTCTTCCCATCTACCTTCGACTTACCTTAAGCGTAATTGGTTTTCGTCCAGGAACTCCAACGCTTCCCGTTCCATTCTTCTGTAAATGATTCTTGTCGATATCTTCGAGGCATGTGTCACCAGGCTTGTGGTCCTCCAAAAATGTTCTCAGCCCTCTTCTATTTGGGAACGATTTTCTTCTCAAAGTCCGCAACATCTCATTTCACTGATTTTGTCGAGGTCCATTCTCCGCATTTCCACTTTCAGGTTCTCCTATCTTACGCAGGTCCGAAGCGATCTCGCGTTCAACGCTCCTGAAATGCGTATCACATGATGCACTCTACTGCGTGGATTCCTCCCTGAGATTCGAATGCACTTTTTGGCTCACTTGCACTTATTTTCACCTTGCAAATGGGGGACTATATTACCTCCGGAATATTTTCGAATGGCATATATTATTCAAATAGTTTCCATCACGACTTGAAAATGGGAAAGAATGGATTAACTGCGACTAATAGAGATACTATGATCCGATGGTTTCCCCTTGCCTTCCACATCGCAGTACTACCGCCGTTACAGTAAATGTGACCCTACATGTAATGAAGTGAGTGTCGCTGTACCCATCACTGTGGTCTCCACCTTCACTCATGTGAAGAAGAGCTGCTGCCCTCTTCTACGGGTGATGGGGTGCATAATTGTTGGCGGCTTCCCGTCGCCAAGTCACGGCATCTTCAAAGGTTTCCGTATCATTTGAAAGGCCTACCTAATCCAAGAACAGACCAATACTACTACCATGGAATGCCGTTGCTTTTTGTCCACGATTTCTTACAAGTTTGCTTATTTCGCATCTGACCTCTGGATATCTATAAGTCCAGCCACTTCAGGATTTCATTATTATTATCATCCGCAACTCGGGAGGATTTGGGCTCAGCCAATCGCTATCCGTGAACTCCTCTTTGGGTTTTGACGACGAAAAAAAAGTTCGGTGGACCGCGATGTGCTTTATAGGCGTGGATCCCATTACGGGCATAACGTCGTCTGGGGCTGTCGCCTTGCCAACAGCCCTCTCCCTCACCTCCTGCAGCCCCACGAATCACCGCCGGAAGGCTAACTCCTTTTTCTTGGGGTTGTCAACGACACGAAATGGATTTCAGGACAATCCTAAAAATAAATCCTCCAAACTTTGTCTTGGACTTTCATACCAGTTGTTGCCAATATTTACGGTCCATTGTAATAGATGCGAGGCGTGAATGTGTTGGATCGACCGAAAAATGAAAAAAAAGAAATAACTAAGACGCCAACCTTAAGATGCGTTCACAAGTAGCAGTTAAATACTAAAAAGCGCCTATCACAGTGAAATACTAACTACTGACGATACCCACTGGCACCAATGAAAAGCAACTGCGGTCCGTATTCGGGTCGGTACTGAACGTATCAGTCGAACACTATCAATCCACTTGAGAGCTATTAGCAAAGGAAAACGTCCGTCTATTTTCCAGCGGAAAAATGTTCAGCACTATCGCATCGTAAGCGAATCACGATGTCAGAGGATAACGGGAATTAGGATATAATAGGGCATTCCCCAAAGGGATGATTCTAGAATTTAGAGAATAGGTAGACAGAGTAAACGGCAGTGGAATTTATTTCTTGACGTACTGCATGAAAATCCAGGTGACAATAACTAGTGACATCGAACGCTTTTTCTTTGTTATGACAACGCTGAGCTATCGGCTTTAAGCCGCATAGAAGTTGGGGCAGGCGTAACGGTAGAGATATGCTGCCCATCTAAGACTGACAACGCATTCAACTGCTAAATATAAACGCCGCCTAAGAATACTCGGCCTAGAATTCGAAACAGTCGTGTCATCCTCGATAATCTCGCATTAGATCAACCACTATTTTTATTCTTATCCAATACATGCTCTGAATTCGGAATATCTAAAAGTCAAACGAAAAACAATATCCTGTGAGAGGTAAAATCACGTTCGGTTAGTGCGCGTCAATGGCTGAAAGAGAAGAGAAAAAAAAATCTATTTGATCCGACTTTGAATTTGGCGCTGTGAAAATGTTTCCGCCTGCTGCACGACGTAGTTTCTTCGAGATCCACTGGCGTCGCTGTATCTTTCCACTTTCACTCTTCTAACTCTAATATGTTCTTACATTCGGTTCCAGAGCTTCGATTAATTAGCCGAAGTGACCCAATAATATGTTTCATTTGGAATCCATTATTTACGAACCAATGCTTTTCTTCAATGCAGTTGAAATCTGAGCGAGTGTAGAGTGTATCTGAGCCTCAGGAATTCCCAGCAATACAGTGCCTCTAAGCGAGTGGAGACATATGCGCCATCGGGCGGTCAGCATTGGAACTCCTTGCTGAGATATATCGCGCGCCAAATGAAGTCTGGTCGAAGCTATGGATTTGTATTAGATTAGAAAATCGGTGTTCACTTAACCTTAGCACTTTTGGATGAAGAAAATTCTTGTGTATTTAAAAATAAGGTTTCTTCCCATTCTTTCACCAATCACTGGATACTCGATAAAAATGCCATGGAAATTAAGGATCCTGGGTAGCGTAGTGGTTTGCGCAGTGGCCCGGAAAGCCAAAGGTCCGTGGTTCGAGTCCCGGTCCAGGTGAAGTTTTTCTCATGGCAATTCAAGCGAATTTCACCCGCCGTTCACGCAGCTGACTTGAAATATCCTACAATAACTCGATAGTTTGAAAATTCACATATAATCTATTTATAATCTTAATTCTAATGTGTGTTTACACCTCCGATATTATTCTTTATGTAGAAATGAGAAATACATATAATGAATGGCAGAATCATGAGTTGTACAACAATATTTCATTTATTACGATACGTGTTCATTACGTAGAGCAGCGATTTTATTTAACGGATGCGAACTTTCGCTGACGTTAGCCATAAATTGTTTTTTTAACCACGACCTCAGGAATATGACGTTTTATCTTCCTAACCTAGGTCGTGGTTGAGTAAATCTGTATTGGGTTTTCGTCTCTGTATTTCATAAACGTGCGGTCCACCTAATGTGTTGTGCCCACTGACACGCCGACCTCTTCTTCTGCTTACAGGGCTCGAGAGGCGCAGCGGACACAGGTGAGCGGACGGGTTGGCGCCACCTCCCACTTGGCGCCATCCCCGCTGGCTACGCGGTTGCCGCCGTCGGCCCGTGGCAACGCGTGACGACACAATCCTCTACGTGGCCGAGGGGGTTCATTCAAACTAACGTAGTATCTGTTACAATGTGCCAGTCTACGTAGTATGCCTTACTCTGCGACCTTGTCATTACATCAGCCCCCAGTGAATCGAGAGAAAATGTGCGCAGGCACACCCCCAGCTTCTACTGTAACTATTATGTAACTAAGCCGTTTCCACTGCAACTTGACAATTGTGAAGGATGCTTCACATCGCAATGTGGGGAACGATATCAAAAACTAGTCTTAAAGCATGCTTCTACTGCTCAGAACAATCTTTTGCGTCAATTTACAGACGCACAGTGGCTCGTCACAAAGTCTTAACATTCACGACAATTTAAAAATCCCGAAATTGGAGCCCCACCTCAGAAAAACAGCCGAATGCTTTCAGCAGAAACTAGGAACCCTGACCAACAACGCTCTGGATACTAAATGGAATTACAACGAAAATCCCCAATTGAAATATTTTTAAACAAATGGATACGGATGGAAGAAACCACAATGACAGTTTTCAGTGTTCGCGTTGTCTTTCAAAACAAAAGAACCATCAAGGCCTCTATTATTACCACAGCATCCAATTTGCCAAAGTAACTGAAAAAGTAACTTTTCACGTAAAAGTTACTTTTTTAAACTTTAACCAGTTACTTTTTCAAAAAAGTAACTTTTAACTTTAACCAGTTACTTTTCACAGAGATCAACTTTAAATTTAATCATCATCGTTCGACATTCGTAGGATTGGTTTGACGCAGCCCTCCACTCGATTCTTCTATCGGCCATTCTCATATTGACGTAATTCCACTCTTTTATATCCTTCACAACTTGCACCATATATCTTACACACGAGGCCTGCCTTTTCCATTCTTCCCGCTCACTTTTCCCTCGACGATTCTCTTCATCAGGCCATCGTGTCTCAAGATGTGGCCCATTAAGTTTTCTTTTTCTTTTAAAATTAAGTTTTATTTTTAATGTTTTCAGTAAACATCTCTTCTCTCCCACTCTTCTTAACACTTCTTCGTTTGTCACTCGATCGATCCATTTTATCTTCATCAATCTTCGGTAGCACCACATTTCAAATGCTTCCAGCCTGGACTTCTCTGCTGCTGTTATTGTCCATGCTTCGCTGCCATATAGTAGAATGCTCCAGATGTATGTTCTAATGAAAGGTTTCCTCACTTCCAAGCTTGTATTTGCAGCTGTAAGTAGATTCTTCTTTTGCTAAAATGCCCTTTTCGCGTGGGCAATTCTACTGGCAATTTCTCTGTTACTTCGTCCATCGCTGGTTACTCGGCTTCCCTGGTAGCAGAATTCTTCCACCTCCTCGATATTTTGTTTTCCTAGTTTAACATTGGTCCTGGCTACCTTTCTTCTACTGCATACCAATACCTTAGTTTTCTTTTTATTGATCTTCAGATGATATCTGGTCATTGTTCTTTCCATATTTCCTAGTGCCTTCTTTAAATCTATTTCTTTTTCTGCCATAACTGCTATGTCATCGGCAAATCGTAGCATGTTGATTTTCTCCCCCCCGTGGATATTCACTCCCGGAGACTCTTCTTTGACTTCTTGGATGGCTTTCTCGATGAAGACATTGAATAATACGGGAGACAGTGCACATCCTTGCCTCACTCCTTTCTTTCTGCTTGCTTCTGTACTGCTGGGTCCTGATTTGATTATGGCCACCTGGTTTTTATACAAGCTGTGGATAACTCTTTGGTCGATGTATGATACTCCAATTTCTTTCAGAACCTTTAGCATAATATTCCAATCCACGTTGTTCTATGCCTTTTCCCAATCTACAAATGCAACAACCGTCGGTAGATTCTTCTCTTCTCTATAAGTAGCCTTATGGTCTTATGGTCCTAAAATGTTCACAGTTCTCAGCTCTCTTCTTTTTGGCAATTGGGATGATGATGTTCTTCTCAAAGTCCGTGGGTATCTCTCCTGTAGGGTACATGTCGCAGATGGTTTTGTACAGCTGAGTAAACATCTTCTCTCCGGCGATTTGTATTAGTTCGGTAGGAATATCATCTATTCCCGAAGCCTTATTTATCTTCAGATCCCTTACTGCTGCATCAAATTCTGATCTTAAGATTGGGGCTCCCAATTCATCCTTATCGACTTCCTTCCATCTCTTCACTTCATTCTCATGTTCAATTAAGAGTTCTCCATTCTTGTCCCTGATGCTGTAACATCTTGCAGCCCGGCCCTTGGAGTGATTTCTCACCATCCTGAAGGCAACTTCCACATTTCCTTTTGCGAGGTTGCTTTGCACATCTTCGCATAGATCCTTCGTCCACCTTTCCCTTGCTTTTCTCGCTTAACGGTTTATTTAACTTTAATAAGTTAATTTTTTTGGTAACTCTCCCAACTATGCCGCCGAGTTGAGGAGGTCTCGGCTAATTTTCATACATTTTACCTCTCTACAATCACGAAGCATCACGATGTGGGAAGTCTTGAAGTAGTTGTGGTCCCGAATTATGTGGGGGAAGAACGAATATTCGAAACTACCTGAGGTGCACTGTAAGTTTCTCTCCTCTTTTCCTTGTGGTCCTGTAGTACAGGGCTCTCAACTCGGCATCTGAGGTGAACTCCTCTGCCCTGTACTACTGTAAAAGCCACAGTCTGGCTGGCATTCTTCGCGTTTGAAGGTTCTCCCACTGTCTCAACCAACGGAGTTGCACTTGGCCCCCTTCACAATAGTTCACAAATTTAGTTGATGTAATCAGAATTTCATCTAATTATTTAATCCCTTTTCCCTCGGGTCCAAAGTACTCGATGCATATTCCACCTTTGGCCTGACTCATGCAAAGTAACACCTGTGCTTACATTTGTCGTGCTTTTTCCCACTTCCCCTCTAATGAATCCAAGTTTCTTTGAGGCCAAACCGAAAAATTGTTTTTGTATGTTTTCGCCTGGTGAGTTCGTTGGTTAAGGTGGCTGGTTCGAAATTTACAAGTGTATAGATTTTCTTCATAATTGCAATATTTTTTACTTTAATTATGGTCTAAAATTCTATGGGAAAAATTTTTGGGGTTTTCAATGTATTTTTTCCGATATTTAAGTTTTTTTTTAACATGGGGTCTTATGGCGCACCCCGCTTCGTAGCGGTCAATTATTTACGTCCCTACCATACAGATTTTCACCAAAAACTGAAATGATGTGGATATTAGCCAAAAATTTCTTCCGAAAAAACGAAAGAAATAAAATATTCCTTAAATTTTCAAATATCGCGCGCGAAGTTTTGAGGTGCATTTGGCAACGTGGAATCAGACGAGGGAAAGCGAACGCGCTAGAAACCACAACAAATCACACCACAAAGTCCACGAATATTACAAAGTATTCCCGTTGACAAAGTTCTTGAGAATAAAAGAATACGACACCTGCCGTCACGACCGCTGAAACCCAGAAACAATTGCCTACACAACAGCAGTGCAGAATTTTAGGATGTGCGTTGTTGCCGAGTAAAAAAGAGATTAAATAAATGGTTTAAACAAATGTTAAAAATTTTTAAGCGTTTAATCACAATTATTTCTTCACTACAAAATATGCGAATACCCATAGCACAAAATTACATGCTTTTTCAATCCTTATATTAAAACCAACATCTCCAAGGTCAAAGGATATGCACAAAGTGGCAACGTTCAGGTTGCCTAGAAACAGAATCAAGTCAAGTTTTATGCTATGTTTCATGTCAATATTTAAATTCAAAAGGACAATGTTTCAATATGACTAGGGAATTTGAGGCACCCAGTTAATATGTTGTGTAATTTAATCATGTCCTAGCAATTTTTTAGTACCACTGAACTTACATGAGTACTAGTTCTCAACGACTCACGATTACCGAACCAGCCACCTTAAGGACTCCCAGGTATTTAACTTGTTTTTAAGTAGATGATTAATTCAATCCCGTCTACTTCGTGTCTTTGGTCCGATCGTTTACCTCAAAACTTCACTACTGTAAATTTAAAAAAAAAAATGTTATGGGTGCGGCAACATAACTTTCTTTTTGTACGGATATATCCAGATATGAAAAAGGAAGTTATGTTGGCGCACCCTGCAGTTGTAGTCCCTGTTTCCCGCACGAGAACATGATTGGCCCACCATGTAAGCCGTGTGTAGATCGGTCGATGTTCGTCGCATCGTGTAGCGCCGGTTTTACTCTCTTTTGTTCCTCCGTAGGCGCGGAGGAGGGGCGGAAGGCGGCGCCCCCTCGCGGCATCGGCGGACCCTTGCCGTGGCACTCGAGGGCCCGGGGCCTCCTGACGCGCCTGCTGACCTCCTTCTGCTTCAGGGGAGGGACCACGACCTCCGCCGCTGCGACGAGACCAGAGGTCCCCAGGAGCTCCTAAGGCGATGGGGCCCGCAGTGCAACTCTCGGGCGACTGGATAATGAACCAAGCGTCTGCTGATTCGAGAAGGAGCAAGCCCTGGTTGATGAAGGTGCTGGAGAGAGACGTCGTTCGCATTTAAGTTACAGGGAATGCTTCAATGCTTGTTGTGAATTGCGACGCAGGGCGGGAGGCACTCATTCTGAACAGACAATTTCCTCAGCAAATGCGTTCGGTGTGACATTTCGAGTGACGGACTGCGTTTCGTGGTGCATTTTCCTCGCAATTTGATCGTCGAATGGAGCAGCTGACGGACATTGGGAGTGCAATTCAACGGCGGTGCAATGGGGTCGCGAGCGATCCTTGCGGAAGCACTCAACTCGTGATTCCACGTTCAACAGTTCGCTACCTGCTGGACTTCTTTGTCGAACGGATGAGTTGGCTGCCAACAGTTAGGCTGACTTCCAAAGAGTTGGCGCAGCTGAGCGGAATTCGACTTAGTCATATCGATGTAGTTGATCGCCAATCGCAAAGGTTTCTTTTCTATGAGCGTTCTGTCACATTAATGATTCCCATGCAGTGAGAACTGTCAGTTTCGGTATTAACACAGGCAGCGTTACCCTTCAAGGATGAAGTCTATGATTCCTTGAGAGGCCGATTATGTCGTTACTACTGCTAAGCGACTCGCAACTTCCACGTTTAACGATTACGTTGTAATCGTGACATTTCGATTAGATGCTTTGCCACTATCTTACGGTGTTCTCCACCAAACATGGGCACAGGGAATAATCATCTCGTGGTATTTAAAGGGAATCCATCAGGTATTACCATGCATTCGTCTTTGGAAACGTTATAGCGATTTGGGTTTAGGCATACGTTTTCTCGGAACCTTGTCATGCTTACTCTCTGGGAGAATTACCAGTTTAAAGGTAGTGTAGATGTCGTTGTAATGTTGCCTCGAAGATCCATAAAATAAAGATTAATATGTTACGTCAATAATCAAGATAATGCATCTTAAGTATTTCTGGGCAACGAAGACAAAAATCAATCGTTATCCAGACATTTTGTAGTGACTGCGGTTAGTACGGAAATGTACGAGTCGACATTGCTTAGGGTGTGATGAGTTGCATAGGTGGTGCTGCCCTCCTGAATTCTGGAGTCAAATCGGATTGGGGCGCAATTTTAGACAAATGAAGGAACAAAAACTGGACCGAAATGCGACGGCGCTCGTGTCGATTCTCGTCACGTGACCTCCGTTGGGCAGGCGGCGATTGCAGAGCCACCATTTGGCGCGGAGGCCTTCGATGCCCGGAAACAAGTGAACTTCTCTCCGCGCTCGACGGGATGTGCTCATTGCGTTGCGCCTCCATTTTGCGTGGTCAAGTCCCCTCGTCACGGAAACTCGGCCGCGGGAAACAAGTGACTCCTGCGATAACAATGGAGTACTTCCTTGTAGTTGCCCACTACATAAATCGCAAGACGCTCTTCAAACCTGCAAGGTTATTTTTATCACACGCAAGCTCTCACCAATCCACAGACTCCATTTCCCATTTAGTGACCCTAAGCTTTGTCGAAGCCCTCAGCTGAGCCTTAGGGCAACTGAAGTTTCCCGGCTCTTTGCGGAACAGTTTTCCTCCTTCAGCTAAGCTTGGAATAGTAACGGGACCAATCGGACGGCGAATAGGCGGACGATGCACAGGACTGGCTATCGGGACTCCTATCGTTTCAATATTCCTGGTTTCCGGCCTTCCCCAACGGGAGTCCAAACCAACAATATCCTCGAAACACTGCCAAGTCAAACTAATGGATTGTATGCCCGTAATGGCTTGCACATGCTTATCCCAAGTAGAATAGTCGAGTGTAGAATGTTCCTTCCTGTAGCACCTTGCAAATCCTGGACTGCATTGCTTAACCTGCTGGACGCGCGAGTGAATATTGTAACGAGTATTTTGGGTGGGGCGTTCTTGTCAGTAATACTGGTCGTTTGATGGATTATTTCGGATTTGTTTCTTGGGACTGCAAGGTCGTTCTGACGGTGCTTGAAATAAAAGAGAATGATCTGACATTTCAAATGCAAAGTATATGGTACTATTATTTTTCTTAGTATACAGAAAACTAATCCTCATAATGGACTGAAAGTACTTGACAGGGATTTAAAATAGACAAATCGGTTGATCGCTGCCACTACGTTGATGAGTTAACCTCCTCTTGAGCATTGGTGTGAGATCTGGAGGAATCCCGTAAGGAAGGAAGCTAGTCAAGCGAAGAAAGACCCGGTAATATGGCGGGAAAAGACGACTCAAAACAGATGATCTCAAGAACAAATACTCTTGGCATGAGAAGAATAAAGCACACTTGACCAAGTGTGAGTAATTCAAGTATACTTATACTTGCATAGGTGTAAGTATACTTGAATTAATAAATAAGAGTATTTCACTTCTCGGCAGATTGAGTATTTCGTGTGAGTGGACACTAATCACTCTGCCTTGCCTTTGCGCTTCAGTTCAGCAGTTGTTTTACCATTGACACACTGTACCAGTCCTAATACAAAATATGAGGAACCAATTTTTGATTCGGCATTTGGAAAATGTCAAGTGCACCCGGTTCTCCAGTGCAAAGTTGCGCTCTTCAAAGTATTGTCACTCCATTGGCGTCTCCAGACATTTTTCATTACGAGTGGCACCTCAAGTAGTCTAGGCGTGGTCACGTACTTGCAATGCGTAGGATCTGCATGCAGTGCTTAGTATACTTGCAGGCATCAGTCCTTTCGTAGTCGTTTCAAACCGAGCGACATCAAGATTTCCGTAGGAACTAGAGGAAGAGCAAGGAGAACGATTCCACACTGTCTGTTTAGTTTCATTTCGGAAGTTTAGGGACTCGGATACATTTATCAACGCATATCCTGGACGTAAATCCGCCCCCTATCCAGGAAGACAACAGAAAACGATCTCATACAAAACCATATCCACTTCTGGGTTCACACAATTTTTGAGTCTACTTTAAGTCAACAAGGAGGCGTCGGAGCTTCCATTGCAAGAAAATATTCCACATCTGAATGGCAAATGATCAAAACACAGTGAGTTTTGTGTATATTAGTAACCTTGTCCCTGAAAGGGCGTGATATTAAAGCGCTTATTATGTGTTCATGGTGAGAGTTGGCGTTGTACTGTGTGAATATGTCGAATCCCCCAGAATCTACCCAGAAACATTTCGTTAGGCGTTCGTGAGTAGTCGTTGAATTTATTTAGGGACATGCTTAGGAGTAGGGAATCCTTTGGAAGTGTATTTTCCAAAATATCTGTATTTCCACAGAGGAAAATCAACCCGTACGTCGGGAAGCCATCCCAATCGGGGCTGCGTAAACTCGTCTCCGGCTCAATAACATCCCACGTGAACGCTTCAAGCCGTGCGACACTGGCGCCAGTAGCAGTTAGCAGGACGTACTTTCATATCTTGAGGCCGTATCACGCGGTTGCCGCTGTTGTTGTAAACTGTTCCAATGTCACTCACCGATAATCTCATTGGCTGGTTGTGCAAACGTAGCCAATAGGATCTCGCCTCACTATCACGTGCTGTTTCCATTCACATTTCGTACCCATGCTGCCTCTAATAAATGAATCACATTTAATTTTACCTAAATATAATTGATACTCTTAATTACATGTCATCCACAAAAAATAGATAGTGCAAGAGAGTTAAATCGCGTTTTGATTATATTCTTCGAGTTTTTATAATTCAGGAAGCATTTGAAATGGTAGCAATCAAATACCGCGATATGTGAACACAATCAGCATGCGGCGAGCTCCTGAATTGGGTGTGCTATTGGATAAACGGTTGGAAAGGGAAGCATCCGATTGGCCGACTGGTCTGACACCTTTCACACCCTGGTCGCCTCTCTCGGGGAGGGACCCCGTTCTCTGTTTAGGTGTTCCGTCCTTGTAATGTGGACCCTTGTGCGACAGCCCCCTCTTAGTATACCCCTTGGGATTGGACGCTGCACAGGCGAAAGCGAAGGAGAGCACTGCTGCCGATCTTGGAGACAGAGATCTCTATTCGCTGGCAAGCGACTGGAAGGAGCCCAGTTCAGAAAGACAGAC
Source organism: Platycnemis pennipes (assembly GCA_933228895.1). NCBI lineage: Eukaryota > Metazoa > Arthropoda > Insecta > Odonata > Platycnemididae > Platycnemis > Platycnemis pennipes. The sequence goes on from OW121856.1 coordinate 111,441,860, forward strand.
TTCCAGACAGTTGTTTCACGACGATGTCGAAGGCACGTTCTTCCTTTAAGCCAGTTCATCGCATGTTCGTGCTGTGGGGGAATAACTTCATAACTCTAGATGAGCAAACGGTTCTGGGAACAGTGCACAAGTTATGGTGCGTACGTCAATCTCTCTGGTAAAGACAATGAAATCAGGCTAGTAGCCACGTGTAAACTAGCATGACGAAATAATGGAATTTGACTTCGTTTTCCACGCATACTTTATTCTTCACTACCTAGGTATAGTTGTTGAATAACATACTTAGGTGAAAATTTTAAGAATAAATGTCAATATATACTTATTTGTATATAGTAACATGTATTCTTGAAATTTTCATGTGATTATATGGTTCAACAACGAAACCTAGGCCGTGAAGAGTCTAGCATACGTTGGAAAACAAAGGTATCTTGGCATGATTTCGTTAATCTTTCAGCTTGAAATGTATGATATTAAGCTTTGTGTGACAGTGAGTGAGTACGGAATTCATTAGATTTGCACGAAAATTTTTTTCGCGAACATTTCATGTCGTTTTGTTTTTACAAGGGACAGGGGTGGTTGTTCATGCCTACTCTCACTTTTCATAATTTCTGTTCTATGCATGAACAAAAGAGGAGAGGTAGATTCGAGATTGTCATTCGATCGGTAGTAAAAACTTCCACCCATGCCGAACCACACATCAATAGTATTTCAACAAAATTTGCCTTATTCTTTCATTTAGAATGTTTTCTGCATCGACAAGAATGTACTCGTATCTGATGTCACACGAATAGAAAATGTCGCTGTGCTTGCTTGTACAGCCGGCTTCGTCAAAATCATTTGCTTCGTTTCATTTCAGAAATGTTCTCCAGTTTTTTCCCGCCGCTGTAATTGTGATTTCCCCAGCAGGACGGAAATCAGGGGTGTCGGGTTCGAGTCCCGATGAAGGTGGATGCTCCGTGAAAATTCTGCAATAACAGTTCATTTACACTTGCGCGCGCACTGCCACTGGCCCTATTGAGTTCTCTCATTCGTCGTGGATTATTTGCATTGACCGAGGCGCAAAAACAGTTATCGATAACAAAAATACTTACTGATGAATTTGGTTGTGTAGTTGTGACCGTTAAGTCGCTGGGAAGAGGCACTTGGAAGAGACTCCTTGTCAGGACTGTGCGCGTAGTATGGAGGCGTTAGCTTCTGTAGACATCGATTTAAAGCAAAGAAATGGATTTCCACGCGAGTTCCCTCGCGGCCGAGCTATGAATTGATCCAGGCTACTGAGCTCCCTCAGAGATGACGTGCAGAAAATGGCAGTCTCCGTGACGCGCTCGTCACTCTGCTGTTAGATTATCTGGGCGTCCAATCTCACCTCTCTTACGTCAGTGTGCGTCTCGGTGCAGCTGACCAAACCCTTGGTGTCTTATTCTTAGTGATTGCGTAAAATGCTTCGTCGGGTGGTGGTAAGCTGTGCTGGGTGGTCGCTTTGGATGCATTGCGTTCAGGGGTGAGGAAGAGTGCTCCAGCCGTGATGCCTTTCAGAGCAGGTGGATCAAAAACAGATGTGATTCAATGCGTAAGCATTTGGGGCAATCGCAACACAATTAATGAATAGAAAGAATGTATATCTGTTAGGACTGGTATTGCCTTTCTCGCAGCTATATTCTTGGAAAGTGTTACACTGATAAGTATATTGTGGAATGTCGAAGAAAGTCATTACACTCTCTAGCGAAGGAAAATCTTTTGTAAATATTTTTCTAGAAGTATTCGTTTGTGGTCCACAATATCTATGCATAAAAAGCGTATGTTTTATATCCCAGAATGTCATGCAAAACCTATTTTGGTACGATGGGTGTCGCTATAGATTTTGAAAGATGCAACAATATGTGATTAAGATGGTTGAAACAACTAGGTAGTAGAGCCGAAAGGCACACTATACTCCTACGGGATATTTTCTGATTTTGTTTTAAGAAGCTCAATTTCACTACTGTGTGTGGTTAATGTGTACTGAACGAGTGCATTTCCTTGTAATTTATTTTAATGCAACCATATATACATAACACAGAACACTGAATTCTCGAAGAATCTCAGCGGTGAAAAATCAGTAATGGCTCGTTCCCGAAACTAGCGTAATTCAAACGTTTGGTTATTAAATGGTCGATGTTCTTTATATATTGTATCATTCACTCAATTGTTTGAAAATAAAGTGTTTGAAGAGCTCATGGGATTCATTGGAACGACCCATAGCTGTTGAAAAAACATAAAACGCCAGATCGTAATTCCAGGGCGGAATAAAAGGAACTACTATTTCTAGAATTGTTGTTTTATTTCACTTTCATGCACCAAGCAACTAACTGCTCAAAAACATGAGGAAAAGGCTTGAATTCTGTTCGCTTCTGTCCCAGTACAAGGACGCGTTTATTTTAGTGTACGGGACAAGGATATACATATTACTGTATTATCACCTTCTTTTTGAGCCTCCTGCCATGACTAAATTACTACGTGTCAAAACGAATTCTTCGGATTTCCAATTCTGCCAACAGATTCGCTCGTAAGCCTTCTTCAAATCGAAGACGACTGCTGGCTGATGGAAAAGAACAAGGATTTTCCCAATGGAATCGTCTAATTCGGAGTAAGTGATCGGTGTATGAGTGACCCCGTGTAAATCCACTGAGTATCATGGTAAGTTCAGCACCACAACCACCAAATGAGCCTCCTGCCTACTGTCAGTTTGCGAAGGCAAGTGACGAGTGACATTTTCTTAGGCCATTCTAGTTGTCCCTCTTCTGCGTTAATTGGTTGTCAAGGGGTTAAAGTTTTCATCCAAGTTGGCATCACTGCTACTATGGTGATCAAGTTTTTAATTTCTTCGCCAAAGGCAGGTGGTCACCATATTACTACTATCTTGAAGGTAAGAGACGCCGAGCAGACGACGGTAGCCAGATAACCTTTTCCCTTTTTCGCACTTGCTCTGCTAACCGCCACTTTAGCGGTGAAGTAAGGTCTGAGTATAATTGGGGGGGGATAGAGTTGGTGTGGGGGCTACAAAACTAGTCTCCCACCAATAGGGCCCGGGATCCAGGCACCGGAGGATTTTACGTCTAGAGTGCTTTGATTGGAGCACTTCGAGTTCAGTACTCCGTCCGTCGGATGGGACGTTAAGCCGAGGTCCCTTCGGCGCCTTTCGTTAGAGCAGACTAATGCCGAAGCCGGGTTTCCCTCCACCCTATCTGGTTCAAACGACCTCAGTTGTCGGTCACCTTCCCCAAACAACATCATTAATTCGGGGTTTTCTTAATTACCATTATGTTGTAGGTATCTTCTTCAATCTGGAGAAGGATACGACAGTTTGGCGGTACGGGATTAAAATGCCCCTATACACGACGGGTTTGAGGGTACGGAGAATATTTTCGGCTTTTTCTTAGGGATCACGTTTTTAGTGTCTTCAACATCATCAAAATATTATAGGCAGAACAATATATTTCCACAAGGGCCGACGTTTTACGTGCAACGCTTCTTGCCATCGCTAACAATACATGGATACCAGCATCAAACGTTTGATGTGATCGCTGTTTGTGGACGACCAAGCACTATTCCGCAAGTCAACCAAAATCACGAGTGCTGCCAGAGTTATTCAGCTGATTCAATATAAACTGAAGGGTGCGGCAAGGAGAAATGGTGTCAGGTTATCTGCAAAGAAATGCCAAAGCATTAATTTATTCTGCGAGTTCATAAACTACATGCCAATAGTTTAACAATTAGGAAGTAGAAATCTTCCTCGTGTGGAGTGGGACGGATTCCTTGGTATACTCCTTTACTACTGATTGAAATGGCGTGAACATTTTATATAGAATACTGTCGCATCCCTGCGGGTAGGGGGATCGAGAATACTCCCGCAGTATCCCTGCTTGTCGTAAGAGGCGACTAAAAGGGCGAGATGGTACAATTCCCCAGTTCAGCTAAGGTACAATGAGTGGGTCCGTTACTAATGATGGACCATAGCAGCTGGTTTACGATCCACACATTTGTTTGCGTGTAGGGTCACCCGTGAGGAGGGGATCCTGGTGGATGAGTTCTCCGGTAGCCGGCAAGGGTTTCTGATGCACTCCAATATCCCCACACTTTGACCACGGGCGCCCGATAGCTAGGTACTCTCGGTCAATCGACTTCCGTGGAGAAAACCTTGCGGTGACGAGTGCTAGGGAGGTGGGAGTCTGAAGGGTGGTCTGAGATGCACAGGTTTGCTGGCTCGAGTATTCTCGAAACAAGAAAACAAGATTTCGCTCGTTAAAAATATGGTCACGGTGTATGTCATAGAAAGCATTAAATATCCTTTAAAATACGATCAGTCAGCTTTTTGATAATCCAGTTTCCCGGTCGAAAAAACTTATTTATTTTGGTATCTTCTTACCAAAAGGGGATATTGATGGCTTAAACACTGAGCACGGGTATGTGAATTTTATTAATATGTCAAACACTATTTGGAGGAGTTCATCCACTGACTTTTACGTCTAGTGCGTACATGTACTGACCAAAATTACTTTTCATTCGACGAGAAGATATACCACCAAAAGGGGGACTTGCTATGGGTTGTCCACTCTTTCCCTTACTAGCCGAAATATTCATTCGCCATTGGGAGATTAACAAATTTCAGTCTCAAATAAGTTTCTTAGCAACTTGCTCTACTGGCACAGATATGTGGATGCCATCTTGAGTATCTGCACTGGCATTAAACGACAATTAGAGCAATTTTAATCATTTCTAAGTAGCATATTTTCAAATTCAAAATCAAGTGGAAAAATGAGGGACGTTTACATACTTTTTGGACTTGCCATATATAGGAACCAACGCATCCATCGTACCCCGGGACTCTTGACACCCTTACCCACAAAAACGCATTTTGCCACAGAATGGTTCACCGCAAGGTCAACATTCTCCTCTCTACCAAATATTTTAACACAACTAAAATTTTTAAAATTGATAGCTAATAATAACTGATATGACGAATCCATAGTGGGAAACATTTTAACGAAAAAGCTTAGGCAAAGTGCCGCCCAAGAACTCACTCCTCAGTTATCTAACCCATCGGAGCCCACTAAAATGTTTAACCTTTTTCGGCAACGTGTCCTACGCCATTTCTCACACTATCTCGAAGGTCACTTACTAGATCAGCTTTTATAAGAACAGTTCAACAAATACTGATGACGCTTAAGATCATTTTGACATCCCATTGGAGGGGCGGAGTTTTTACCCTGGGCAGACAGGAAGAAGCTTCTCCATGCGGATGAAAGAGCACAGGAATTGCCTGCGTAACGAGGACCGGACTAGTAGCCTTTTTGGACACGGCTTTACACTTAAATTGTTTTCGTTATTTAGTGTTCGTTGACGGTATAGTCATTTTACCTCCACTCGTCATAAATATAGATATATATTTTAATGCGTAGAAAGCAGAGCTGGAAACTAGGTAGGTGTTTATCTATTGATTCGTCAAAGGTAAAATGACTATATTGTCAAAACGTTATTTGTAATTTATTAAAAAGACCAGTTTTGCTTAGAAATATTATTACACGGCTGAAATTGGGGTAATTTAGAATGGACCCTAGGTCACCCCTAATCACGATCTTAGAATACAGATCTGGAAACTGTTGGTGTTCTCTTAATGTCTTGTGATCATGTCTTGCGTGAGTATCTCATTGATTTTCTCTTGCACCTGTCGCCAGTATGCTATGGGAGTTCGGTAGGATTTCCGGACGAAAGGTCGATTGTCAGAAAGCATAATCCGATGGCGGACGCCTTTGATCGGAGTCGAGGAAAATAGCGCATCGTATCTAACCAGGAGTCTCCGCAAGTCTTCTTTTTCCTCGCTGCTCAACCGATTCGATTTCCTGACCGCCTCCTTTATTCCCTCTCCGTCTACTCTGTCCTCCACGGCTAACACTTAAGCGATGTCATGTTTCCTGCGAACGTTTATGGGAATCTTAACCACTGCCAATTCGGAGCCCCTCACCTTCTCTCCCTCTATCTCACATGTAGAGATTATTTCACACATTATCCTCTCTCTGTCCGTCTCGGCTAGGGACCGGAGGTGAACCACACCAGCCGACGCGTGTTTAACGCCGCATCCTGTTCCTCTAATGGAGGTGCGCTAGGAGGGGGCGAACTGGGGGATTTCTCCGCTGGCCGCTGCTTCCTAGCTTTCCGTCCTCGTTCAACCGTGACCGAATTCACCCGATATTCCTTATCAGCTGCTCGCGATCTCGTATTCTCCGATCCTTGCGACGCGCCTGGAGGGGTAGAATTTATGGTCGTCGGCGTGCTTGACTGGTAGGATTGATCGTACAATCCCAATAATACATTCAACCGTTCCACTGTTAATTGTTCAATGGATTTTAACATGTTTTGAACATGTGTGGGTAATTGCCTTATCAAAAAGTGGAGGATTCTCCCTCGCTCATCGGTGGGGAACACAAACGCGCCTGCGCTACTTTTTCAGTCGCAAACTGTTTCATCGTGTTCGTTTTGCCCCTAGCATATCTCCCTGTTATAACTTGCATGCGGAAATTATATTGGGTGTCAGTGTCCCAAAAATTGGCCAAAAAATCTTTCCTTAAATTCCGCGAATGTCGACGGGACCGGCCACAACGAGTTTCCCCATGTCTTCGCGTCCCCGTTCCATATCTGAAAAAAACAATTGCGGCTTTAAAGCCTCCGGAATGGATACTATAGAAAAGTAATTATTGACTTCCCTCAGGAAGGCAATAGGGTGTTCGTTGCTGAAGGCAGAAAATGTCGGATTCGAGAGAGAGTGCGCCGATATTTCCGTTGCTTGCGTGGTCGTGCCCCTATCCGTCAAAGCGACCACTTTGGATTCGAGTGATTTCACTCTTTCCTCGCGTACTTCCGAGCGATCTTTTTCGCCCCTCTGCGACGTGACTACTTCATCGTAAGCCTGTTCCAACGCATTTGTTCGGACCTTAACGCCCAATCTCCGCGCTAACAATTTTCTTGCATTCCTCGCGAACGTTCCTTGCCATCGCCTCCACTCCGTCTACGCACCGCGTTTCGACATTGCTTATTTTCCTTTTTCCGCGCGAAATATCCTGAGAAAAGCTCTCGTTCCAACTTCTCATTTCTGCCTGCATTTTTTCGTTACTTATAGCAATTTCCTTTTGCAACGCATAATGATCGGCCTTTCTTACCTGCCGTAGGGCTTCAATACTTTCATTTATATCCCGACGCATGGCTTCATTACTTTGGCATAACGCTTCATTACTTTCCTTGCTGACATTTACATCCCGACTCACGGCATTTATATCCCGACGCATGGAATACATCAAAGACAGGAGGGTGCTAAGCGGGTCTTCACGGGACTCCGTTTGGCTTGTCTCGCGACTACCGGGTTCGCTGGGTTGGACGGCGGGGGATCCAACCTCCTTCCTCTCGGGGGTATCTAACGCCATACCTGCCAGTCCTAGCGTCAAACCATCGGTTTCGGAACGAACACTATGGCCGTCCGAGTCGACCTCGTCCCTCTCTTTCTCACGATATCGCGTGAACGCTGCCGACCTATTCTCCTCGTCCGTCATCTTACGATTAATAAAAACGCACAGGAAAACTCGAAATGAACAACGAAATGAAACTGTTGTCAGAAATACACACAAAAACACGATTTACGCTAACAATTACTAAACTTCATATCGGAGCCTAATTTAACAGACCCTGAAATGAAAAGAAACCTACAGTAAGTACCACGGAAATAATCGTAACGTGCTAGGAATAAAAGGATTCTTTGGTTCATTCTTCCTTTTGGAATGCGAATCGCGACACAAAATTATCGGTTTAAAATACTGGATGATAATTATTCCGGCCCCTTTAGTTGGGCGCCATCTTATCTGTGACGGGACACGTGGCTGGACGATTTGACCTCATCGCAGCCGGGGTTGTCTCCTGCGATCCTGCGACCGGGCAGATTCCCCCCCCCCTTTCCCGTTCCCTCCGTCAGCCACGAACGAGAACGTGCCAACGCCACTCGGGAGAAAAGAAAGGAAAGCTCCTAATGAGGAACGACAAGGGGTGCCACTCAAGACCGGGGTCAAGCTGATCAGTAGGTAGAGATCAACGGGAAAATTATCTTAGGGTGTGGCCTTCGCGGAACTGCAGCATTACCCTCCGAGATCTGCGGTTTACGGACCTGAAATCAAATGGACGCGGGTCACCCCGTTCGGGAGTAAAGGACGATACGCGATCACAGGAAAAACACCGATTTATTACTAGGCACATAAGAAAAATACACTCCTATATTCTAATGAGGGATGAATGAGTTGGTGAATCGCGAATTAATGCAATATACCCAAATGATTGCTAACCTAACTAAGAAATAATGAATGAGACAAAAATGAACAATGAAACCCTTTGAAAAATGAAATGAAATCCTTTGTACAGTATTTACAAGCTCCTCATCCTTTCGTTTGAAATATTTGTTAGGGCCACTAGGACGGGAAGAGAGTGATACAAATTCAGTCTGCTTAGAACTGATTTTCAAATTAGGTGCGCCCCTTTTAGAGCATGAGAGTTCACTTGCACAAGACAGTGGAGCTGACTTAGGAGTTAGGTAGCGACGGTTTTCGCCCCGATTCACTGGGCGTCGAAGACGGGGGTCGGAGTTCACTCGACCGTTGGCCGGTCTGGTCGGGGGGGTGGACAGGAAAGTACTTATGCCTGGTAAGGTGTCTGGAGCATGCCTGGAGACGAGTGGGTTTCCCGGCCCTGGGGTGAGAAATCGTTGGCGCCGGTCCTCGGCCCAACCTTCTTCGTCCGCCTTAGAGCCAACAGGGAAATTGTCGCCTGGCTGCGGTGTCGTCCGCTTGCACGAGATGTGTCCTCCCAAGCAATGACTCTTCCGAAGGTCCGCCTCTCCATCTCCACACCTTATGGCTGCTTTTCACCTGTCCCCTCCTCGCTTCTCCGTCCTCTATCTTCTCGCGTCGCGTCGCTCTCCTTCGTTCGAGTCGTCTCTCATTCAGTCTGTAGTCTTTCAGTCTGGAGCCGAGCTCACTCGGGAACCCCCTTTAATACCCTCGGTCAAAGCGACCGGCGCTTAAACTAACATATAGAAATAATGGAAGATCGAAAAATGATGAGCGGTAACCTGAACCACCGCGCGAAGACGCCGTGGTCACGCTCACGTATATATATATATATATATATATATATATATTGTAACTCACGTCACACGGGGGGTGGGGAATGTGGGAGGGTTCGAGGTGCACGGGCTGAAATGCGGCAGAGGTTGGGGGGGGCGTGCGGGTGACCCCGAGCACCTGGGTTGGGAGGTGGAAAGGGACGGAAGAGAGGGTGGGGGGAAGAGGAGAAGGTGTGGGGGGGGAGGTCCTCAGATGACTGGAGTGCTGAGAGAAGGAAAGTTTTGACATAAGTTCCGTGAATCGCATTTAATGTAATCACACAAAAAAAAACAAGAATGAAACAGTGGTTGACAATGTGGCTAGCCACGCAAAAATACAGAGAAATAAACAGTGAACAGCAAAGCAACCTCGATGAAACCTTAGTTCACAATATTCAAGTATCCTTGAAGAGGACAACAAAGAAAAGAAATTGAAACAATGCAAGAAAAAGCACACGCACAATCACACGTCGGGGGGGGGGGGGGGGGGGGGAAGAGAGGGGGAAATGGGAATGGGATCTTCTTCACTTGGTGGATGGCAGTTCTAGGGGGGGCTCGAGCGGAGCTCCTCATCGGACCGCTGTCGCGCCGAGGGCTGGAATCCCGCTGACGGCTCCTTCGCCGGGCGCTTCACTTAAAGGAGGGGGGGGGAGAAGGGCGGGGGGTGTGAGGAAGGCGGGGGACTCTCTTCTCTCTTCTTTGGATCACTCTCGAGGCGTTCTTGGGCACACACCGGAGGGGTCGAAAACACGGCGAATCGGGGGGAATGTGGGGAAGGGGAGGGATGAATCATTCACTCAGACCAGTATTTAAGGAATTTCAGGCATGCAGGGCCATCAATAACTGGCCGAGACCACATTCTGACTCACACACATGCTGCACACAAAAGCAAAAAACATACCCTAAGTCGAACAGAACAACAAAAATCGAATTTTCCTTCCCTCAAGCACCCACAATACTTAGTTAATGTGACCGGCCAAGCGGCAACGGTTACAATATATACCGTCAAACATGATTCATTCACAACGCCATGTATAGACATTGATTCATAGACAAAACACCATTCATACACAACGCCATAGGCGCAAGTACACAAATATAAATTCAAACAGAAGGTGAAAGAAAGAGAGTGAATATACAATAAACAGTGAAACAACAGTGGTGTGGAGATGGAATGATGTTACCCTAGCCAATCCCCTTTTCACACACCAACCCCAAAGGGTTTCGTGAGCGTTAAAATCCCCTAATAAAACGTAAGGTCTCGGTAGCTGATGAACAAGGGTTTCAAGATTAAATCGGGTGACCAGTGCCCCCTCTGGTAAGTAAACATTACATAACGTCACAGCCTCTGGGGCACGCACCGTTACAGCGACCGCCTGAAAAGGCGTGTTCGGCTGCACTCGGGAGGTGTAAAGGACCTCCCGTGTAGCAACTGCCACTCCACCATGGGCACGTTGTCCACTGGTGTCGTCAAATCTAAAAACTTTAAAATCTTTTAATCTGCATTTTAACCTACGCTCTGATAGTGATTCCCACCCTAATTCCTGTATTAATTCTGATACACTACTAAACCTATCGTTAACACCTTTTCACGAACCTAGCTGCCCTACGCTGCGCACTGTCTAGTTCTCTGGTCAAACTTAATTCATTCGGATCCCATACACTGGCTGCATACTCAAGGTGGGGCATAACTAGTGAAAAACAACATCGCTCTTATGCCTTCTCATCACATTTCCCAAGCACTCTTTTTATAAATCCTAGCTTTCTCTTTTTACTCGGCCGCATATTTCCCGGATGTGTCTTCCCCACGATAAATCTTTAGCGATTGTTACACCTAAATACCTTATAGTTTCAGCGCTTTCGATCTTCGTGTTATTAATTTTATAGGCACGCTCTATCGAATTATTCCTCCTCCAAAAATTAATAGGTACACACTTTTTAAGGTTAGGTTCTACCTGACATTTGTCGCAATAAACATATAAAAGAGATCCGTGGAGAGTTGGCAGAGGATTAGAGTAATAAGAATGGAATGTAAAACCCAGAAGGGTGGGCAACATCTAAGAGAGCAGATTATTGCCCACTTGGCGCCTGCCACTTCACGACAACGCCCTCTTCCGTGCCCACCTCCCCTCCCCTCCAGCCACGGCATTGTGGGTAGGTAGGTAGAATTGACGTGCTTCGACTGCTAAGGTCATTTTGCACCCTTACTTTCCAAGATTACAAGCAAGTGCTAGAAAACCAATACCGTGTAAATATATAGCAATACGTATGAATGATATTAACTATTAATGGGCTCGATAGGTTTAAGTCTGTATTAGTCAAAGTCGTATGTCAAAAGAGATTTAGAGTTTTAAGGCAATTTACAATTAGTCTTCCTGGACCTCAAATTTGGGGCAGTAAATTTACTTCATGGAGAAATTTAAGAACGCAATCGATAAGATTGCGATTGTCACCTAAAACCTTACTCAGATCCCCACATATTTTGTGGCGTTCGCGTTGTACCCGATACTTAACAGTCGACAAGCAGGTGTTTCACGGTCAAACGACAGTTACAGCTATCGCAGTTTGCTGCGTCCTTTTCGGGGGTAAAGAGATAATTCGGGGGTCAAGGGACAGCAAAGTAGCGTACACGTCGGATGATACGACTGAAACTGCACTTCCTGTGTCAATTAGCACGTCTAGGATAGTACCTTGATAATTGACTTTCATTTGGGGGGTTATTGGCTGGGATCGTGCGAATACATCTTCGTGCAACAAATCATCTGTGTCATTTCCTATGACTCTGTAAGGTAGGATCCATCGGGGATCGTTGCCTCTCGTCTCTTGGTTCAGTTCCCGGGAATGCATGGTTCCGAACCTACTTCGTTTAAATTCGACGGAAACTGTGGCGCATTATTGCGTTCAGCTGGGCAGCGTGGTGGAAAGAGGAGCAAAGGCGGGGGCGAAGAATAAGGGGTGATAAGTAGGGGAGGGATGGGCCGGTTCGCTTGTCCACGCGATCGTGAGTCAGCAGAGTCACGCGCTTGCGAGTGAGGGGAACTTGTTGGGGACTTCAATGCTGATTTGCTTCGTGATGGTTATTATAGTACATTTCTGAGAAACTTCATTTATTGTAATGACTTGTACTTGATCCCATTGAATGCAACCCATCATACCGAAAACTCATACGCTTCTTGACAGTTGATTCCCAAGACAAAGTCTCATCCTACTGTCAGTCACCTGTCACGTTTCTCTCGGCCCACGACAAAATTGCCGTAACGTATAAATTTCATACTGCCATTTCTCAGTCACCTGCTATTACTTTTAGACAAGCTAGGAACATGGCTGTAGAAAGATTTCAGACAAAATTGGCCGAGGTTGATTGGGAAAAGCTGTTTACTTCTCCTAATGTTGACGAAAAAGTCAATTTTTTCAACTCCAATTTTATTAGCTGTCTTGACAGCTTTGCCCCAAAACGTTCACTAATACCCAAACGACCCTCAGCTCCGTGGATAACGCAGGAAATAAAACGAGAAATTAAAGAAAGAGACAGATTGAGACGCGCTTTCATCCGGACGCAAAACCCAACTCTCTACAAAATATTCATAAAACAGCGTAATTTTGTCAAAGGCTTAATAACGAAAACTAAGAGAGGGTACTACATGGCTACCTTTTCACAACTTACAAATTCAAAAGAAATATGGAGAGAACTGAATTACCTTGGTCTCATCAGACAGCCAGATAAATTTTCATTAAGTGGTTTTTCCTTGAACGAACTGAATGAATGCTTCTCCTCGAGTGGTATTTCCCCTTCCGGCAACACCGTTGCTGCCATTTTCAATATTTCGTCTGTGGATGCCGTTGTTCCGTTCGACGACAAAAATTTTTACTTTCATCACATCACACCTGAAATGTTGCAGAAAGCTCTACTCTCCTCTAGATCCAACTCGGTTGGTGTAGACGATATCTCGATAAAATTTCTAAAAGTATCATCATCAACTGTGCTTCCTGCTCTGCTCAATATCTTTAACTCCTCTTTAATGACTGGCATATTTCCGTCCGACTGGAAGTCCTCCCTAATTCGACCCATCAAAAAAGTTAAAAATCCCTCGTTACCGGCGGACTATCGCCCCATTTCCTTACTTTGCGCCGCCTCAAAATGCCTTGAGAAAATTGTCCACGAACAGATTGTGGAGTACCTCAATGTAAACAAACTGTTTGACCCATTCCAATCTGGTTTTCGTAAGAACTTTTCAACGCAGTCCACTCTCATTAAAGTCACAGACGACGATAAGATACGCCATGGACAAACAACTGTTAACTATCCTGGTACTATTTGATTTTAGCAAAGCATTTGACCGCGTAAATCATGCACTATTACTTCAAAAAATGAAAAATCTGAATTTTTCCTGTTCCTCCCTAAATTGGTTCTTTTCGTACTTACATGGGCGACGGCAGTCAGTGAAAGACTCTCTTGGAAACCGGTCAAAATGGCTTCCTATTTCATGTGGTGTACCACAAGGGTCGGTGCTTGGTCCACTATTGTTTTCATTATATGTTCGCGATCTCCCAAACTGTATTTCAAACTGTAAGTATATGATGTACGCTGACGATCTACAAATCTATTGCCATTGTTACCCAAAAGACCTCATGGAAACGATAAATAAGGTGAATGATGACGTTTCTGCCATCAGTTTGTGGGCTCAGGAAAATTATCTTCTATTAAACAGTAACAAAACAAAAGCTATGATCATCGGAAATTCCAGGGTCATTGCTAAACTCAACCTTGTTACGCTGCCCACGATAAAGGTGCAAAATACTAGTGTTCCCTACTCCAACAGTGTAAAAAATTTAGGTGTTACGATAACATATAATTTGTCATGGAAGGAACACGTAATGAGTGTAGCCAATAGGGTTAATGCAATCCTTCATCAGCTGAAATTACACAAAACCCTGCTGCCCACCTATATTAGGACACGGCTGATTTCCTCCCTTATTTTTCCACATTTCGATTACTGCAACTTGGTATTTCATGATTTAACGGAGGAACTCAATATCAAGCTCCAGCGTCTCTTAAATTCTTGTGTCAGCTACGTCTTCGATCTGCGGAGGGAGGATCATATTTCTCCCTACCTCGATAAGCTCTCTTGGCTTGATCTAAAAACAAGGCGCAAATTCATGATGGCCTGTTTCATGTACTCCCTCTTTAAACACAATGAACCCCATTATTTAGTTGAATTTTATCCAATTAAGGTAAAGTCCCTTAATGTAGTAACTAGGATGGATCCTAATTATCTTTATGGGCCCCAAATTAGATCCACGACTTATCAAAATTCGGTCACAGTCGTAGGATCGCATATATGGAACAACCTCCCGAAAAATATCAAAGACTCTCCATCCTTGAACATATTCAAGAGGGAACTCTTAAAACTACTGAAAGAAAAATCCCTTTATTTGTAATATTCAAAGGAAAATCTCTTGTTTTGTTTTGTTCTATCTACCAAGTGATGTTCTATATTTTGAGTAACCAATTTTATTGTATTCAGCTTATGTTTATTATTACTGCCTATGTTGTCTTTCTATCGCTGACCAAAAAAACAAAATTGTAATACCTCAAACACAAGTCACTTAGTACTCAATGTTTTTTGTAATATTCTATCGAACCCTTAGTTTTTTGTTATAATATCACACTGTGAGCTCTATTGTAACATTTCTTACTTACCACTGTTCATAGGGGATGTAAATCCTTGAATATAATAAACGTTATTATTATTATTATTAAACGTTCAATTGACACGGGACCTGCCGAACGAATTAAATCCTGGGTAGGGTTGGGATACTGCTTAATAAGAGCGGTTATAAGATCGGGATCATTCACTTCAAATCCGCTTAGTCTAGCTAGGGCGATTTTTCTCGTGAGGTATTCTTAGTAGTAGTAGTAGTAGAATTAATTTTTTGGGTGCATCGACACCTAAGGTCATTTAGCACCGCTTCTTAAACTTGAAAACATTAGCTAGTCCGTGGGATCTTATTGTTTCAAAAATTTCGAACTGTTCAGTTAACTACATTTTATTAAAAAGATCTATGTGCCTTAGAAATTGTAAAAATTTTTTGTACAACAGTCTCGTCATCGCCTAGTATTTTGCGTAGAGGGCCGTGGATATTCATCATTTCACGTTCGTCTTGATATCTGACGCACTCCGTCAGGATGTGTCGCACAGTGACTGGAGCACCACATTCGTCGCACCAGGGCTGGATCTTCTCTTCGGAGAAGAGATATGCGTGGGTTAGGTTGCAATGCCCAATCCTCAGCCGGGTGACTACGACCTCCTCTCTGCGATTCCCCCTGACGGAGGTGGGCCACGCAGATATCCCAGGCTTTATTGTTCGTAGCTTGTTTTCAGCCAAGTTTGACCATTGCTCCTTCCACCTCCCGAGGGCTAAGCCCCGTAATGAAGCTTTGAGGTCTTCTGCCGGTACCTTCGACGAGTATATCTCCCGATTTTTCAAGGCTTCTTTGGCTGCATGGTCGGCGTTTTCATTTCCAGTTATTCCAGCATGTCCAGGGATCCACAAGAAGGAAATTGTTACACCTATACTGTTAAGGGATGAAATAGCAGAATGTATCTCCTGAACAAGGGGGCATGTGGATGAATAACTAGACAAAGATTGTAGGGCGCACAGTGAGTCTGAGCAGATGAGAAATTTTGAACGACTGCTCGTAATGTGTTGCAGCGCTAACTTGATTGCAAAGAGTTCAGCAGTATAGATGCTGCAGATAGGGTTAAGTTTAGCTCTGATGACGCCGTGATACAGGGACACTACTGCACATCCACAGGAAGTATCCGATTTCGACCCGTCTGTGTAAACAATTATGAAGTCTGCGTATTCCCCTCGAATTTCGTTGAATTGTTGTTGGTATTCAGCAGGTGTTGTCGTAGATTTACGTAATTGAAGAAGCCGGAATATAAACGCTGGTCGATGAATCGACCATGGCGGGTCTTTAGAGTATCCCGTAGGATATACGGTTGGCAGGCTAAAGCCATTGTCTACAATAAAATTATTAAAACGAACTGTAATTGGTTTAGTGGCCCTCGGTCCTCTGTTAAAAGTTTCTAAAAATCTCGATCTAAAGAGTATATCGTAACATGGATGGTTACTCATGGATGAAATCTTGGACACGTAGTTCAGCATTAACATATCCCGGCGAGTGGCCAGAGGTGGTTCCTCAGCCTCCGCATAGATACTTAGGACTGGAGATGTTCTGAAGGCACCTGTAGCGAGCCTTATTCCCATGTTGTGGACTGTGGACAGTGGTCTCAAGTATGTCTCTCGTCCAGAAGCATAAATGAAACATCCGTAGTCAAGTCTTGATCGCACTAGTACCCGATATAGTAGGAGCATTGTAGTGCGATCGGCGCCCCATGTCGAATTACTTAAAAACCGTAAAATGTTTAAAACCTTAAAACATCTGTTCCTTAAAATATGAATGTGCTCCCTCCAATTAAGGCGATAGTCAAATGTCATCCCTAGAAAGCGGATGGTTTCCACGTATGGAATAGCCGTGCCGTTAAGGTGTAGACCTGCCGGGACATGGTTTCCTCTAACCCTGTGGAAGTGGACACACTTTGTTTTCTCGGAGGAGAAGCGGAATCCATTTCTCCGGGCCCATTGAGCAAGTTTATTGATCGTAAGTTGGGCCTGCCTTGTTGCGTTAGAGAGCCTTGTTGATCTGCAGAAAATCGCCGGATCATCCACGAAGAGGGATCCCATCACAGGTGTACTGACGCAATCCATTATGTCATTAATCGCCACAGCAAATAGCGTAACACTCAACACGGAACCTTGAGGTACGCCGTTCTCCTGAGTGTAAAACTGCGATAAGTGCTGCCCTATTCTTACCTTGAACACTCGACCTGTTAGGAAGTTGCGAATGAAAACGGGTAGATTTTCCCTTAGTCCCCATTTGTGTAAAGTCATTAGGATCTTGTGTCGCCAGACTCGGTCGTAAGCCTTTTCTATGTCGAAAAAAACGGCAATTACGTGCTGCTGTGTAAGGAATGCCTCGAGTATGAAAGTGTCCGCTCGGACTAAATGATCAATGGTTGATCTCCCACGCCGAAATCAACACTGGGCATTCGAGAGAAATTGCCCTCTTTCCAACCACCAGATGAGACGGCGGTTAACCATTTTCTCTATAACTTTGCACAGGCAACTTGTTAAAGAGATTGGTCTATAGTTCTCTGCGTCGCCGCGTTCTTTACCTTTCTTATGGATAGGGACCACCACCGATTCCCGCCAGGATCGAGGGAGAATTCCTTCACTCCACACTTGATTGAGCGTCCTTAAAACATCCGGCAACGCCGTGTCCGGTAAGTTCCGAAGGAACGCGTTGTGGATATCATCTAAACCTGGAGATGTGTCCCGGGAATCGGTAATTGCGGACGTTAGTTCCACCATTGAAAATGGAATATTGTAGGACTCGGTGTCGTCTTTCTCTTTAAAACATATGATTTTCGATTCCATGCACTTTTTAAAATTCAAATTTTCACGGTCATAGCTGTTATTGCTGCACCGCTCCTCAAGTAGACGCCCGAACGCGTAGCATATGTCTTCCGGAGCAGTGACTATTTCGTTGTCTTTTGTCAGGTGGTTAATACAGTTTTCAACGCGGGAGCCAGAAATGCTTTTTACTCTTTGCCACACCTGCTTAATGGGAGTCCTATTGTTGACTCCAGACACGAATTCTATCCAAGAATCCTTCTTAGCCTGCTTTACGACCTTCCGAGCTTTCGCTCCCAATCGTCGAAAGGAGGCAAGGTTCCTTTCGGTGGGAAATTTGTTAAATATTCGTAGCGCCTTTTTTCGCATCTTAATTGCATTAGCACTCTCCTCGTTCCACCAGGGAACCACCGGTCGATGGGAGATTCCTTTTGAACGGGGGACACTGACCTCTGCTGCTTCCAGGATGCGTTTGGTCAATCTTTCAACGTTTTGTGCTCCATTGAGATGCAAGTCAAAGTTAAAATCAAAACGTGTTTTAAAAGCTGACCATTCTGCCGTACGGACTATCCAGTTGGCTTATCTAATAAGTTCTCTGCTAAAATTCTGCTCTTTGAGAATAAAAAGGGGGAAGTGATCACTCCCACACAGGTCATTGTGAACTGATAATTTGAGTTTAGTCATCAGACTACTAGAACACATGCTTAGATCAATAGCGGAGAAGTCGCCGGTATGACTATTGAACCGTGTTCTTTCCCCGTTGTTTAATAAGAACAGGTTAAAATCATTTACGAAGGATGATATAATGCGGCCTCTTCTATTGCACTGAGCCCTTGGACTTCCCCACAGGGTATCGTGGGCGTTAAAGTCTCCTAAGAGAATGAAGGGCTTTGGCAGCTGCTGTATGAGGGCTTCTAAGTTCTTTCGTATGACAGGAGCCCCCTCTGGAAAGTAGACGTTGCATAACGTTATCGTCTCAGGTGTGTGCAGCGTTACAGCCACTGCCTGGAAGGGAGTGTCCAGCTGTACTCGGGAGGTGTAAAGGGCCTCCCGAGTAGCTATCGCCACTCCACCTTCAGCACGGGGGCCACTAGTGCCATCTAGTCTAAAAATATTAAAACCTCTTAAAGAACCCTTGTCTGTAGTTCTAAAATGAGTCTCTTGGAGAAAAACGCAAACGGGGTTAAAATCTCGAATCAAAACGTCTAGCTCCTCATTATGCCGGTAAAACCCATTGCAGTTCCATTGAATGGTAAATATCATAAAAGGTAAAAGGATAAAATGAAACACTTAAATTCGAGTAGCCCTGACAATAGGGTGGTCCGCGCCGTATCCGGTTTCGTCTGCCTGTAGGTTTTGATAAACCTTCGCTCTCGAAGAGACTTTCGTCTTCCTCCATCGATTCCGGACGGCTTATATCCTGTCCAGATGGATTTGGTGATGGCGTTTTCTTGCACCGATTCTGCGACAGTCGGAAAAAGATTTAGAAAATGTAGGGGCTACCGTGGCCCTATACTTTTTCCTCGCCTCTAAGTACGTAATTTTTCCACGGTTTTTAGCTCCATGACCTTCCTTTCTTCGATTTGCTTAGGGCACTTGCGAGAGTACACTGGGTGTGCGCCCTCGCAATTGACGAACTGTGGGTCTTTTGTGCACTCAGCACCATCATGCGCGTCCAGGCCGCAGCGCGGGCAGGTGGCCTTGCCCTCACATCGCGTGGCGATGTGGCCGAAGCGCTGGCACTGGAAGCAGCGCATGGGTGCCGGTATAAATAGTCGCACCGGGACAGATTCGTACCCTATAAAGACCTTGTCGGGGAGTCTATCGAATGAGAAAGTGAGGACGACAGATGTTGTGTCGATCACTTTCCCATTACGTTTCGTGGTGAGTCAGTCCCACCTGGCATCAGTCACCTTGAGGAGCCATCTCTCTTCTGATCTCGTCGACATCAACGTATAGTAGATCGTAATGCGTGATAACCCCCCGACTGCTGTTTAGAGTGCGGTGCACCTCAACCGAGACTGGGATGTGGTCGAGCATTTTCAGTTTCAGAAGTTTTTCGCTCTGTGCAGTGCTGCAGGTTTCAATCAGTAGTGAACCGTCTCGTAATTTTTTGGCAGATCTAAGTTCTCCAGTGACCGAGGCAGTCAAAACTTTCCTAATTAGGAAGGGAGATACCTTAGTCAAGGTCTCTCCTTCTTTCTGACATTTCATCAAAAGGTAGCGCTTACAAGCTGTAACTGGCGATTCTCGCCCACCCGTGTCCGGGCGGGGTTTTTCAAGTGGTGGAGGTTTAGTTCCATCCATCCTTTTGAGATGTTCATCCCCCGGGCTCCCCACCCACCATGGAGCCACACATTTGGGACGCCGCACCGCAAACCGGTGCGGTCGCCAGGGCTACCCGAGGGGATATAGCACCCTAGAGGTGGTTGTCTGTTTCGGGTTGGGTCTTTAATGCACGGGCCCACCAAACCCGTACATCTCCGACCGCCCTACGCAGACCCCCACCTCCCTGGCACTCGCCACCGTTAAGCAATACGCCACGGAATCCGATTGACCGGGAGTGGCTAGCTCCCGGCCGCCCGTTTACACAGAATCCGGGGCCGAAGAGGGGCATCAGCCCGTAGTCCATACCGGGCATCCGGCACCCGGCTGGGAACAACGGACCTCACCCTCCAGGATCCCCTTCTCCTCCTTACGGGCCTCGCACACGGCAAACATGCGGTTGGATCGCAGGCCAGGTGGTATGGCCGCACACAGACAGTTGATCCACAAGACTGTCAGGGCTCAACCCTTGCTGGCACGGGGTTTGTTTTCGGGGTTATCTCCCCGCCCTTTTAGTCGCCTCTTACGACAAGCAGGGATACTGCGGGAGTATTCTCAATCCCCCTACCCGCAGGGGGCGTGAGGTATTCTTTCATGGTCCCATGTGTGGGACGGTGATATCTCCCTGTCGTCACCTTCATTTTATAGGAATATCGAGTGTCGTAATCCCAATAATTTTCTTAGAACTTCGCCTTAAATTCGGGTTAAGTTAGCGGGATTGGGTCCAACGAATCACTCCACATTTTAGCTTTACCTTCTAACAAGTAAATGGCAAGGCGGGACTGATGCTCGGGCTGAGTGTTGGTAAGACTAAAATAGTCTTCCAGATCTCCGATGAATGCCAGTGGGTGCTCGGATGGCCTTTCTCTAAAGACTGGCTTAGTTACCGGGACCGAAGTCAGGGCATCGACAGAATGGACGGGTCGCTGGGTGCCTAATTCAGCGATATGCCCATTCAATTTGGCTACTTCACCATCAATACGGGGTACCGTCCGTTTCAAGTCCGCGATGTCATGTTCCACGCACGCCGATAACTCTGCGCGAACATTAGAAATTTCGTTGCGACATTCATTTATTTCCGCGGATTTCGCGTGGAACATTCTCTCAAGTCGTATTTTAAAGTTCTCCTCGACCCTTTTTGTTTCGTGACTGACCTCGGAGCGCACAGCTGCGATGTCGGAGCTAAAGGCTTCCAATTTTGCATTAATAGAGCTAATGCTCTCCCGATGGGATGCCACGAGGCCAGCGAAATTATTTGCGGTCTCGCGTTGGAATTCATTCATTTTCCCTTCCATTACACGGGCGTTATCAGATATTTTCCCTTCTATTACACGAGAATTATCGGACATTTTGTGGACTAGAGCAAGCAAACTGTCGAGTTTGTCCGGGGAGCTGGCAAGTGGAGGGGATTCTATCGCGAGGGGAGTGGTGACGGGCATATCGTCTTTCACTTCGGTCGTATCCCGCACGGGACTCGTCTCTCCTTGCACGGATAACATTTCGAAATGGGTTGACAAAGATTTAAATGGGGTCTGTTCGTCGTCTTCCGATCCATCGTCCGACCGGAGTACGGTCGTCGTGTCTCGGTACCTAGTGAAAGTTGATTCCAAATCACTCATCCTAATACAAAGAAAACTATCGCCGTCGTTTCTATATCTCTACACGTCCGTCTCACACCTTTAGTAAGCAAAATGAACAATAATGAACGCAAGGAAAAAAAATGATTGACAAGAAGGAATTGCCCCCTTCACACACAATACAAGAGTATAACGATATCAACGATTTTAACGCACTGTAAGGAGCGGAGGTTCTATTCCTGTCAAAATGAAATCACATACCACGTTCAAGCAAACAAAAGTGGCAGCGTCAAATGCGTGATCTCGGGCCCCACACGCCGGGCGACAAATACATGTGACGAACGGTAAACGCGAATCACATCTGACAGAGGGAAGAGCATCTCGTGGTCGTGGGCGACGTAGGAACGGTAGATTTTTTTTCTGTTGGAGCGACGGACGGAAGGAGGGGGTGGGCATGTGAAATTCGAAAAGGAATTATTTGTAGTCATGGGTTCGAGATAGAGTACAATACATTTATTCTTGCAATTAAGGCAGCATGACCAGAATGAGTATCACAAGCGGCTGGGAAAGAACACTTGGGGAAAGGAAGTTAGTAAAGGGGGGTGGGCACAGTCGACACTTGCATAAAAACGGGCAGTAAGCAAAAATACAAAGAATAACTTGGTCATGAAAATAATTGACAAAATAAAAAAAACACGCAAACCCGCGGGGTTTAACCAAAAGTTCTCTGCCACGACGGGCGCTCCGAACACCCAGTCACTCAACTGTTCAATGATGGCTTGACGGGGGGGTTTGAAGACCGGGAACAGGGCGGACACGTGGGAGAAATCTCCCAACACACCTTCCGTCGAACGACTTACGTGTTGTCGCGACAGGTAGCGTCGCTAGGCAAAAACTCACGAGTGTTCGTATCGGCTGTCGTATTGAGAAAATGACCGTCAAAGTGCAGCGTCCCCGTAGAGAGAAAAAAGATGGGCCGAGCTTGAAGTGCTCCCTTTACTCGAGCCTCTGGTCCTCAGGAACTGCACTGCTGGTTTTTCTGTAACCGATCTCGGGAAGCTTCCTCGTCTCACTGGTGTCTCTCTGGTATCTGTTCTACCGCCCGTCTGTCATTCACACATCTTCGTTGAGAGAGGGGAAGGGAGGGGAGGGCAATGGCTTGTGGGAACGCGAACGCGAACCCCACGCCGTGCGGGCTCTGGACGACTTGATGTTTGGAAAAGCGCGCGGAGTTCGAATGCTGCGCGCACACGCACACACATCGGTAATTCACATATCTAACCAAAACAAAACATCACTCAAAAATAATGACGAGGGGAGGGAGAAAACGAGGGTGAGTGCTCCTCACCAAACGGGGAAAAAAAGGGGGAAGCGCCCTAACACTGCTCACGATTTGAGACTGCAAGGTCATCTCTCTCTGACACCTTGCTCAACATTACCTCCCCTCCATCCCCTCTCCACAATACCCTTCCCCTCTCCTCCATTCCATCCCCTCCCCACAATTCCTTCCCCTCCCCACCTTCGCCTTGGTTTCGGCCTGTGGTGGCGAACTTCCGAACTATCTGGAGCTGCCTGGAGCTGGGTGTCTATTAGGGAACTTCCGCCGATAGGAGATGTCGTACGATACCACTATCGAACGAAATGATGGAGGCTGTCTAACGTGCTATCACGGTTCAGGCGTTGCTTTCGTTCGATAAGCTTCGGCTGTCTTCGGGGAGTTATCGTACATCGGTGACGTTGTGTGACGTTGCAGAGGAAACAGCAGAAGATCTATGCTAACAAATGACGAACGATAACCCCAAACCGCAACATTGAGATCACGAAGTAAATATTTACAAACAGTTTAAAACAAACGTGAATATTTTATTTCAGAATTTTATCTAGATTTCATTTGATTGTTGGCTTTCATTACTCCCGTAATTGTTGCTGCATTGTTAGTTACGACACAAAACCATTCATATTAATGTTGTTAATCGTGCTATCTAATCGCCTTGTTTCATACCATCATATAAAATGGACAGAAACGAAATTCACTAAATAAAAGGTCAGTGAGCAAAATGTTTATAATTATATTTGACAGTACTTAATATTTTTGACGATGTAGTTTAAAAGTCCCATGTTTTAACATGCATACAGCTTACGGTGGCATAATTCATTCCATCCATTCCTCAATTTAACATCATAATAATTGTTAAACTTATCGTTCATGCTATGCATTAAATATGGTTAACCTATAGCATCGAGCATGACAAGCATAACAATGGGAATATGACCCTCCTTCCTTCTGCAGCAATAGCAGCCAAGAGTATAAGCCTTCCATTTCTTGTACTTAAGCATAGCATTTAAAATGTAAAGCCTTTACACATCAGTCATGGTTTTCAAGCTCAAGTATTGGTAGATAACAAATCGATACATCTTCTTCATCTACTCATTCACAATGCAAAAGGATTACATTTGTGTAAGAGCATCATACGTTCAATATAGTTTACGAAGAGAAGTCACTGTCTAAATTGTTGATACCTAATGTTGAATTTCCATTTGGGCATGGTAAGTATGAAACCTTTTGCTTTACATTAGAGTAATCCTTGTCATCGAACCATATTAAGCCTGTCAGCATGTGAAGCCTCTTCCCCGTAATCACAGTCCCGAAATTCGCCTCGAATGTCTCTCAAGGGGTTGATTGGAAATCCAGCAAATAGTTTTAAAATAAAAATGTGTTGTTGTTACTGCCGTAAACGTACGGGATCAGCATCTAACAGCCATGCTGTAAAGTATTCGAAAGCAAAAAAATTTGGTCATGGTCGGAATCGAACATTCGTCAAAATATTGTTACTACGCCTTAGCCCACTCGACCACCGCTGTCGATAAAGTGAGAGCGCCCTGCAAAGAATTTATACGGAGTACAATTCTATGGTTGTATAAAACTCGATAGAAATCCTTTAAGAAGCCTGTTGAAAGAGTGGTGCTTGTAAACTAATCAATAGATTGACGCATTAATAGTTGCGAGCTATGCCTCGTTACGCGATCTGATGCATTATGTTTCAGCGTTTACCTATACTTTGAGTGTAAAACAATTTGATGCAAATTCTCGCCACATTTCATTATAACGTATATCAATTTGAAGTGCATACAAGGATAATACTAATTAAACCATTAGAATACAGTATTCATCGGTATATTTGCTCAGTTCTTTGAATAAACATCATAGGTGAACTCCCGAATTGAACGATAAGAAATAATGTCATTATAATTCTAATTCTCACCTCATTGCGTTATAAGGTATATCAGTTTGCAGTGCATTCAATTATAATAGTAATGTAACCATTAGAATACAGTATCCATCGGTATATTTGCTCATTTCTTTGAATAAACATCATAGGTGAACTCCCGAATTGAACGATAAGAAATAATGTCATTGTAAATCTAATTCTCACCCCATTGCGTTATAAGGTATATCAGTTTGCAGTGCATTCAATAAAAATAGTAATGTAACCATTAGAATACAGTATCCATTGATATATTTGCTCATTTCCTTGAATAAATTCGTAGGTGAACTCCCGTATCGAACGACAAGTGAGTTACAGACGGTCCTTAACAGGGCGCGTCATCTCCCATAGTAAAAAGATCGCCTATGTTGGGTTGAGAGGTGAAACTCAACCTAGCAGAGACCACTAGCTACCCTAAATTTGCTCCCCCGAACTAGTGGAGGTTTAAAGGCAATTTCAGCATTGGAGCGCAGATAGTTCCTCAAATGACCGTTAGATGTCATTACTTGTACTTTTCATAATTCTTTCTTCTCTATATTATTCATCTTTTCTCTTTTTTACTCAACTTTTCAAACTTCGGCGTGAAGGAAAGCATTCCGGAATAGGAAAAAAGAAAAATTAGACAAGTAATGCAACATTTCAAGCACAATTGGCCGATTTCGCATGCACACGGGTAGATATGAAATGGCTATTCAGGCAATTCACTCAATCCTCGCGGTAAATGAGGTTTGCACAACTTCCTATTCCAAGACTGCTTTACTTTACACTCGATATTTACGCATAACCTTCGTGCAGACAATCGCAGTCATAACCAGCCATTTATGAAGCGGCAATAACTCTGAAAATAGATCGATAGGAATGTGTACTCAAAGGAAAGGTAGATATGCACACAAAAATCTTTTATTTGGCTGTAGCTGCCAAATGGAGGTTACAATTACAGCAGTGGATCTTTTTCATTGAAAATATCCTTGACATAACATTAAAATTCGAAATTGAACCACCAGTATTTAACACGTGATAAACAAAAAAAGTACACCAACATGGTGAAATTTAAGTGTGCAAAACTGTGCACTTTCTCCAGTAGAAGTGAAAACGGACTTCTGGCACAATGATGACGTCACATTACGTCATTAACAGCCACGCCCAACCCAACCACGCCCAACATGAACTGGCACATTGATGACGTCATTAACTGCCCCACCCAACCCAAGGTGATCCAGATTGAGCAGCAGAGTTCTAGCACAGTTAATTTTTCGACTCCACCCAACCCAACCCAAAACGAAAGTAATTAGAGTGTAATTATTTCCTTTAATTACTCATTAATATTAAATTTGATAATTGCACTCGAAACACAATTTTATTTAAGGTAAATTAAGTTCTTAACGTTTTAGCAATTTAAGTGATATTAAGCGTGTAAATAAATGATTTATGATTGTATCTTTAATTTCAAATCTGGCGGTGAATATACAACGACATCTGTTGGTCAATCCCCGAACCATCACTTACGATGGCTTCCGACCTCTGTCGTTCAATTGTCGTACCATTACGACTTATGACTTTAATTTTAAATCTGGCGGAGGTTAACCAACGACCTCTGTTGTTCAATCCTCGAACTATCTCAACTTACGATTGCTTACGACCTCCGTCGTACAATTCACGAACCGCCACGACTTTAATTTTAAATCTGGCAGTGATTGAAATCCTCGTTGAGATCTCTGTTGCAGAATCCTTCATGGTTTAGCTATTTAAGTGATATTTTAGCTATTTGATTGATATTAAGCTGGTAACTAAATGATTTATGAATGAATATTTAATTGACAACTTTTGTTACATAATTCTCAAACAACTAAAGATTCTATATTCAACTTCTCGGATTTTCAAGGCCCTCGATGGGTATATAAGGCCGATCCTCCAGCCATTTGGTACCAGCGGCTGAGGAACTATTTCTCAGTCAACGGTCCATCTAATACACCGTGTAGGCTACTTCACGAGATCTTCGAACGTGAGAATGCTGAAACCAGGTGACTATAACCGTTCGCTCTCCCTATGAGCATTCGGATTTTTTTAATAATTCTCAATAGTAACTTAGTATCTTCAAGCAAACACATAGGTTCTTAGGCTTAGGTGTTTAAGTTTTTAAAATTATACTATCTCTATAAGAGAACCTTATGAATCTATCGATAGCATTATAGATGATATTACCTTAAGACCACGTACAAAGACCCTTACCTATTCGACTAATAGCAAAGTTAACTATTAGCAAAAATTTGATTGCACCAAAACAAAAATTTAAAAAAAATTTATTTTGAAAAAAAGAACTAAAAAAAAACTTATTTTTTATATTTTTCTTTTGGAAAAAAGGAAAAAAAAACTTTTTTTAAAACTAATTTTTTATATTTTTCTTTTGAAAAAAAAAACTTTTTTTATATTTTTCTTTTGGGAAAAAACTATTTTTATTTAAAAAAACTTATTTTTTATATCTCTGTCGTTTATGGATGTAGAGGAATAAATGAAACAATAATTTTATTTTAACACAATGATGTTATTTTTCTTTAGAATTGTTAAGGAAAGAAAAAAAATGAAAAGTTTGTATTGCTGAAGCTGATTTGATGAGTATTTCGAGACGAATTTCACTGCTCTTTTGTTTTTATGCCTGTTGGGTGCCTTTCGGCTTGGGTCAGCCCCAGTCAAGCCTTGTCCATGCTGCGGTGTAGTACCAACGAATAAATTCATATTGAGTAATGTCGATCTTTTTTAATACGGAACCTCAATATGGTAGCAGAGCGTGGTTTCTCGGTTGTATGAATAGTGTTCGATGTTTTCAATCGTGTTTTCGCGAGTTAAGTTGCGTTTTTCGCTTCGCGTAAGTCATCGTGACGGTTGGCGGTTTTTTCGCGCCACGTTCTCGTTTGGATATTTTGCTTGGTTGCACTTGTGAATTAACTGTTTGCTGTTAAGTGCAAAGCATGGAGCTCCATGGAATCGAGAAGTTACGCGGTAATGAGAACTGGACGATTTGGAAGTTCTCTGTGAAAAACATACTACGAGGCATTGAAAATGCATACGAGGTTTGTACTGGAGAGGTCAGTAAACCAGTACATGTGGAAGGCGATTCATCCTCAAACGAGCGAACTTCGTATGATGCAGCGTATAAAGTTTGGGACAAGGCAGATCGAGCGGCATGTCAAGTCCTGGTAAGGACTGTTGAATCGAAAGTGGCTGCTCTTCTCGTCGCGTGTGACTCAGCGAGGGACATGTGGTGCAAATTACACGCTGTATTTGAACAACAGACCAAACAAGCTGCTCACACTGTCCAGGCGGAGTTTTTTGGCTTCAGCATGAGCCTCGCTGATGATATGGTGACGCACATCGCGAGGTTTGAAGGGTTAGTCCTACGAATGCAGCAGCTAAATGGAAGGCCGGATGAGTCATCGCTGATGGTCAAGCTATTGGACACGTTGCCCGACGAGTATGAGAGTCTAAAACAGGCATGGTGGGCGAGACCTGAAGATCACCAGACGTTCGCGAATTTGGTGGCAGTGTTGACTTGTGAGGATATGCGTCGTTCGAAACGAGCTGAAAGGAAAGAAGAAACAGTAGCACTGATGACAGCAAGACCCAAATTTCAGGGAAAAACTGATCGTTCCACTTTTGCCGGTGGTCCAAGTAGAAAGAAAGGGGAATCTTCGCGAGAGAAAGTAAAAGAAAAGAGGAAATTCAAGTGCTATGGTTGTGGTGGATTAGGACACATGAAAAAGGATTGCCCTTCTTCGAAACATAAGAGAGTGGAAAATAAATATAGTGCTTCAGACCGTAATGATGAGACTGATCAGGCTTTCATAAGTGAAATTTTGAATGCAGAGTCCGTTAGTGATATGTGGGTTGTAGATACCGGCGCCACCGATCACATATCAAACCAGAGAGAGTGGTTCTCTTCCTTTGAACTGTTTGCAACGCCTTTGAAAATATTTATTGGTGACAAATCCACAATGAATGCACTAGGAAAAGGGACAATCAAGTTTGAATCCTGTGTTGACGGTAAATGGTTACCGTGTCGTATGGAGAATGTACTATATGTACCCATGGCCCGGAGAAATTTGTTCTCTGTTGTTTCCGCACTTGATAAAGGCCTGTCATTTAAGTCGTCGAAGACAAAGTGTGAATTTCTTAAAGACGATGTTGTGAAAGCTTGCGGTGTCCGGTATGGGCAATTATTTAGACTCCATATCCGTGTGGTGAAATTTGAAGTAACAGGTGCCAAAGAGATGAATGTAGCATCGAAAGATACACTGCAAATTTGGCATGAGCGTCTTGGTCATCAAAATAAACGACATGTCCAGAAGTTTCTCAAACAACGAGGAATTGAAGTTGCTGAAGATGACAACTTCTGTGCCGCTTGTGTTCAAGGTAAGCAGCATAGGAGTAGCTTTCATTCAAGAAGTCAGCGAGCTAAAGAACCAGGGGAGTTAATACACGCTGACGTCTGTGGGCCAATGGAGTGTGAGTCACTGGGTGGAGCACGGTACTTTGTATGCTTTACATGTGATTACTCCAGGCTGCGCATGGTCTACTTTCTTAAGGAGAAATCGGAAACTGTGCAAAAGGTAGCAGAAGTGTTGCAGATCGTAAAGAATCAATGTAGACGACCTGTACGTATATTCCAGTGCGATGGTGGTCGGGAGTTTGTCAACCATGACGTAGAAAAACTGTTAAAGTCGATGGGTGTGAGCTTTTGTGTCTGCAATCCATATACGCCTGAGCAAAATGGTTGTGCAGAGCGTAGTAACAGAACTGTGGTTGAACTCGCTCGCACTATGCTATTAGCGAAGAATTTGCCTAAAACATTGTGGGCAGAAGCAGTTAATACAGCTGTGTATGTTCTCAACCGAACAGGTCCAAGCAGTGTGGATGGAAAAACACCATATGAGATTTTTACAGGGAAGACAGCACATCTGGACAAGCTCCGTGTTTTTGGTACCAACTGTTACATTCACATACCGAAAGTCCATCGGAAGAAATGGGACTCCAAGAGTCAGTGTGGGGTTTTTGTGGGATATTCTGAGAATATAGATGGATTTTGAGTATGGGTAAAGCCTGGAAACAAGGTAGTTAGGAGTTGTGATGTCATATTTGAACCTGAGACTGGTGGAGGGCTGCTGACGTTATTTCCAACTTACACACATGACGAGTTGGAAGTTTCTGAGCTGGAGCCCTCAAATGATCCTGAAGAGGACTGTGTCGATGAACCCACCAATAAAGGTGAGAGAAACCTACGGGATCGTTTGAAAATCAAGCCTCCTGAACGCCTCATTGAGATAATGTTAGCTGAGATTAATGAGCCAAGGAGCTATTCTGAGGCAATAGAATCAGATCAGCGATTACTCTGGGAGACTGCTATGGAGGAAGAGATGTCTGCACTGAAGGAAAACTTGACCTGGACCTTGACTGCCCTACCAGGTAATCGCAAACCCATCTCAAATCGATGGGTTTATAAAATAAAACGTGCAGCTGATGGTAAAATTAATAGATACAAGGCACGGCTTGTCGTGCGAGGGTTTAGCCAGCGAGAAGGAGTGGACTACAGTGAAACGTTTAGCCCTGTTGCCCGGTTCGATACTATTCGAGCTGTATTAAGTATTGCTGCCAAGGAACACATGCATTTGGCACAATTTGATGTTGAGACTGCTTTTCTCAATGGGGTCCTTGATGAAGAAATCTACATGAAACAGCCAGAGGGATTTAGTGATAGCACTAGCAGAGTTTGTAAGCTTCATAAAAGTTTATATGGGCTAAAGCAATCCCCCCGGTGTTGGAATAAGTGCTTTAAGGGAGTTCTCAAGGACTTTGGGCTGTGTGAGAGTGGGGCAGATCCTTGCTTATTTTATGGGACAGATAGCCGTGACAAATTGATTGTGGTCATCTACGTTGATGATGGACTTGTGGCTGCGTCAAATAAACATAGAATTACTGAATTTATGCGACGTTTAGAAATGGAGTTTAAAATCACTAGTGAACCAGTGGGATACTTCTTGAACATACATATTACACAAAAATCAGAGGGTTCAATCTTCATCAACCAAAGTTCTTATGCTAAGGGGGTGCTCCAGCGGTTCAAGATGGCAGAAGCAAATCCAGTTTCTACACCAATTGAGCAGTATTTGAAAGCAGAGGAAAGGACGGATGCTGAGACAACTAGTGCACCATATCGAGAGGCTGTGGGCTGCCTGATGTATCTGGCTGTCGCTACTAGGCCAGATATAGCATTCTCGGTGAACTATGCATCCCAGTTCCTTGATAACCCCGAGGTAAGACATTGGGGTCTAGTTAAACGGATTTTGAAGTATCTGCAGGGTTCATTGTCACAGGGAATTTTATACAGTTCATCTGAGACTGAGGGGGAACTAGTTGGTTACAGTGATGCTGATTATGCCAGCGACCCTGATTCACGGCGGTCAGTCAGTGGCATTGTGTTTATGCATAGTGGTGGTGCCATCACCTGGGCCAGCAGGCGGCAACAGTGTGTGTCGCTGTCAACCACAGAGGCTGAGTACATTGCTGCTAGTGAAGCCGCAAAGGATGCTGTCTGGTTGAAGAGACTCTTTGATGAAATTTCCCCATTAAAATGTCCCCCAGTGTTGTTTTGTGACAATAACAGTTCTATTAAGCTTGCTAAAAACCCTGAATTTCATAAAAGGTCAAAGCACATTGATGTGCGATATCATTTTGTTCGTGAACAACTCCAAAAAGGACAATTAACAATTCAATATGTTCCAAGTAAAAGGCAAGTTGCAGATGTTTTTACTAAGCCTGTTCCTAGAGTGCAGTTTGAAAATTTGCGTTCTTTATTGGGCATGTGTGAACTTTAATTTGAAGTTGAAAGTGAGTTATTTACTTGGATTGTAAGCTTTCCTTTCTGTTTCTCATTTTTATTTTGCTATTGATGAAGTAAGAGACAATTTGAGCAAAAGAGATGTTTATTGATATTTGATGTATTTCATTTTGTTTGTTGTTTGTTGCAGCAATGTAAACTTTTAGGGGGAGTGTTAAGGAAAGAAAAAAAATGAAAAGTTTGTATTGCTGAAGCTGATTTGATGAGTATTTCGAGACGAATTTCACTGCTCTTTTGTTTTTATGCCTGTTGGGTGCCTTTCGGCTTGGGTCAGCCCCAGTCAAGCCTTGTCCATGCTGCGGTGTAGTACCAACGAATAAATTCATATTGAGTAATGTCGATCTTTTTTAATACGGAACCTCAATAAGAATACATAAAGTCTCCCCCCAACTGTTTTCGTTAAATTTTTGTATTTCTTCGGGGGTGGCCTGGAACTTTTTCGGCAAAAATATGCTCCTGCGCCTCCCCCCGAAGATAATTTCAGCCACCAAGTATTTCCCATACTTGGTGTTCTGCTCCCTCATACGCTCCACCTGGTATTCAACTCCCTCATCCAGCTCGTCCTTCCTTAAATAAGTCGTCTCATCCTGCACGTTAAGGAAACGTGACTTTAAAGCTGCCATCTGTAACAAAAGGTAACTTAGAATGCATACAATAGTGATAATATAAAAATATTACTTGATATTCATAGCTATAAGAATATTCCATACCAATATGGAATATCTTTAATATTGGTGGCTGAAGGTACCAAAAAAAACCGATTCACCTTGTCTGTGAACTGGCATAATCGGTAAGAACAAAATTAATATCTGTGGCAATCGTTTCAAATATAATCTGCCATATTCGATCACCTCTGTATATATTAAAATCTGCATCGCTATGCAATGAGTACTTACTTTCAACTTTGGTGAGGTAGATCTGGATATTTAATAGGCACGAGCTGAGACGTTGGAGAGGTTGAAGCGGTGGTAGAGTGATGCGGTGACAACTGCGGTGACTTTGGTGAGGTAGAGCTGACAGCTAACAGAGTTTGAGATTACAAGCACGCTGGAGCACTGGTTGTAGTGATGAGCACGTTGGAGCACTGGTTGTAGTGATGAGCACGTTGGAGCTAACACTGGTGAGAGAGTGAAGTGGTAACTCCTTCTTCGGTCTATTTATACTAAGATTTACCTCAAGAATTGAAGCAGGTTTGAACCTGTTTGAAGCAAACACAGTATAGGAACAAAAAATCCTCAATACACGAAGCAGCACGAAGCACATAAAATAAAAATATCAGAATTCCAATCCACGGACCTCGACTCCTGACTGCACCCAACTCAAGGTTATCCAGATTGAGAAACAGAGCAGTTCATTGTTCTGGCGACCTCGACTCCCGACTCCACCCAACCCAAGGTTATCCAGATTGATCAGCAGAGTTCTCGCACAGTTCATGGACTCAACTCGTCTCGAATTGGACTCGACTCGTCTGGCAAGGTAAAACTAACCAATCAGAAGCACCAGAGTTCTATCAGAGTTAATTTTTAGCTTACCCCCCTCCCAACAAACCTCACACTTCTGGTGAAGTGGTTTCAAGAGTTGAAAAAACACAGTAACTACGCAGACTGCAGTGAGAAGTTCCTTATAAATACCTTCTCAAAAATCATCAGCTCCATTTCAACACTCGAGAGAGAGAAAGTCATTTCTGTTCCAACACTCGAGAGAGAAACTTCCATTAGTTCACCTCCTGCTTGAGATAACACGTTCAGCTGTAAAACATCCCATCATATCAACTGTAAGTAATAATATTAATACTTTATATTTTATATGTACAGATTTGGTAGGGCTTGTTCAAAATTTAGGATTAAAAAAAAATAATACTTAATATTTCCAACATTGCAGATTAGCCTATATTATTCTTAACAAAGAAACAACACGTGTAGTACCATTCTTATTACATAACCGTTTTTAAAACAATTAGTTTTACTTTACATTACCTTATTAACTTGATAACTACTAAGAGTTCAGTAGAGTATGAAAAAGATGGAATCATTGTTTCGTTTATCATTAAAGAAAATTTCAAAACACATAGTTAAGGTTGCTCGAAACAGAGCGAAAAACACTATGCCTTTATCGCATAGCGATCGTGCGTGGCTATGCATAAAGAGAAGAGAAGTAGACAAGATTTTATCTCACTATGAAAAAATTCTCCCTGTTAAAATATATAGAATGCTTAAAAGAACTGCACATGCATTTTCACCGTATCAATATATACATTCCCCAATTTGGTTTTAGCATTGCTTTCTTATTACAGATAACTCAATTCCCCGTTCCTGTTGTATTACACATACCAACAGCATGTCAAACATTCAAGAAATTCTTAATCGTTTCCAATCTGGAGAAATTCACACCACAGATCAACTTGAGCAGTCACTCAATGAAATTTACGCTCGAGTAGTTTTTGATAATGATACGATTGATGATATTGCAACATATGAAAGGATGAGAGATGCTCTAGACGTTGAAAAAGGTAGACGATTTTGCCAATATTGTGAAATATATTATAAAATAGATGAAGCTCTTCCACATGAAACTACCCTGATTCATAGACAAAACATAATTATTCAAAAAGGTAAATGGTTTATTGAAATAGAATCTGCGATTAGATCTAGATTAAAAACATTTTGTATAACTCCAGAGGGGGAGGGGGGTCACGACGTTATGTCATTTCTAACCAATCTAACAGATCAAGTCACCGAGAAAATGCAAGAGCAAGTAATCGAAAATAATTCTATAAAATTCAATCTAGTGTTAATCTGTAAATTTCGCAAAGGTGAAGGAGAGTATATGGAAGCAGTGTTCAAGACTAGTAACAAACGTGTATTAGTGACTGATAATGTACAAGAAAACGTTAATGAAGGATTTTCAAAACTTTTAAAAGAGAAATCTGAATTCCAGGCTGAGGGTTCTGGATGGTCTCTCTCAGAAATCATCGGGTGAGAACTGCGAATAAATAGGTATGTACCACTAGGAGGTTCAACCTTTATTGCCTTACCAAGTAAAATCTCACGTAGAAAGGCTGTAATAAACGTTAAAAATGATGATATCTACTGTTTCAAGTACGCATTGTGGTCAAAGAATGTAGAAAGGAATCCTCAACGAGTTTCACAATACCAAACAAATGAGTTCAGAAACGCGTATAATTGGGATTGTATTAAATATCCAGTTGATTTAAAAGACATATCAAAATTTGAACGGATCAACAATGTATCCATAAATGTTTTTGGTCTAACAGATAAGAATGATGTATATCCTTTGAAGATTGTTGATATGGAACTTAACGATCATTGTGACCTCTTGTATATAACAAACGAGGAAACGGCACACTATTGTTGGATAAAAAGCTTAGAACGGTTGGTTCATTCTCAAATTTTAAAAGACACAAATCGTATATTCATTTGCAAACGCTGCCTTACTCATTTTCGTAAAGAAAATAAACTCCTCGAACATAAGGAACTGTGTAAAGGAGTAGGTGCACCAAGTAAAATAGTGATGCCCACTGTGGAAAATAACACATTAAAATTAGCTCACATGAATCATTCCTTTAGAGTACCTTACGTTATCATAGCTGATTTCGAATGTCTCCTAGATAAGCTCATGCGAACCAGATCCTTGCGCTTCATTCACTCACAAAATACAAAGACACGACCCATTTAGCTTCTGTTATATGGTGCTCTCACCGGAAGGTAGTATGGTGCCAAAGCTATATCGAGGTCCAAACGCAGCCCGTGTATTTATTGAACGAATGAAAGAGGAGGCCGAGAAGGTACACGCTTTGTATAAGGAGAACATTCCAATGCATTCGCTCACCTCAGAGGAAGAGACAGATTTTGTAAATGCGAATGATTGTCACATTTGCGGGAAACCACTCAACGAGGACCGCGTGAGAGATCACGATCATTTAACGGGGGTTTTCAGGGGTGCAGCCCATAGCTTATGCAATTTGCAATACAAAATGCCACATTTCCTCCCAGTATTTATTCATAATCTTTCATCTTACGACTCACACTTTATAGTACGTGAGCTTGATTATGATGATAAAAAGATATTTGTGATTCCAAACAGTGAAGAAAAATACATTTCATTCTCCAAAGAAGTAGATAAAAATTTTAGCATTCGATTTATCGATTCATATAGATTTATGCCGTCCTCATTGGCATCTTTGGTTAAAAACTTAAACGTGTTCAAATGTACTAGTACTATCTTTGGTGAACAAACAAATCTAGTTACACGAAAGGGAGTATACCCCTATGATTACACAGATTCGATTGAGAAACTTGAAGAACAATCACTTCCAGACAAGTCTCAGTTTTATAACAAATTAACAAACGAACACATTTCAGATTTAGATTACTCACATGCACTAAATGTATGGAATGCTTTCCAATGTCAAACACTAGGAGACTACAGTGATGTCTATCTGAAAAGCGATGTTACGCTTCTAGCCGATGTTGTACAAAATTTTCGTAACGTATGCATTGATGCGTACAATCTTGACCCGGCATGGTACTTTACCACCCCAGGACTATCATTTGATGCAGCATTGAAACATACAGAGATAGAGTTGGAGTTACTCACAGACTATGATATGATGCTAATGATAGAGAAAGGTATCCGCGGTGGAATAAGCCAGTGTTCGAAAAGATATTGTGAATCGAACAACAAGTACATGAAGGATTATGATGCTGCAACAGAGTCTAAATTCTTATCATATTTGGACGCAAATAATTTATACGGGTGGGCTCTGTCTAGACCGCTTCCATGTGCTAATTTTAGGTGGTTGTCAGAACAGGAGAAAGAGAATTTAAGGATTGAGGAAATTTCAGAACAGAGTGCTAAGGGTTACATTCTCGAGGTAGACTTGAAATATCCACAAACACTCCATGACAATCACTCAGACTTTCCTCTTTGCCCAGAGAATAAGGTTCCTCCTGGAGGTAAACACCGAAAGCTACTAACAACTCTTGAGGATAAAGAGAAATATATCATTCATTATGTGAACCTCAAGCAAGCAAGATATACAGAGTTATAGAATTTAGCCAGTCTCCTTGGTTGAAGTCATACATTAATCTAAATACTGATAGACGTAAATTAGCAAAAAATGACTTTGACAGAGACTTTTTCAAGCTAATGAATAGTGCAGTATTTATAAAAACTATTGAAAATGTGCGCAAACGAATAAATATTGAATTAGTAACAAACGAAAAAAGATTGAACAAATTAATTAATAAATCAAGTTTTATGGATCGGACTATATTTGGTCAGTCTTTAGTTGCAGTTCACATGAGGAAGACAACAATCAAGATGAATAAACCTATATATATTGGGTTCAGTGTTTTAGATTTGAG
This sequence comes from Platycnemis pennipes, assembly GCA_933228895.1. Lineage (NCBI taxonomy): Eukaryota > Metazoa > Arthropoda > Insecta > Odonata > Platycnemididae > Platycnemis > Platycnemis pennipes. The sequence goes on from OW121856.1 coordinate 111,478,960, forward strand.
TAAAACGTTAATGTACAATTTTCATCATAAAACAATGGTACCAAAGTATGGAAAATGTTTAGCATTAGTGTACACAGATACTGATACCCTGTTTTATGAAATAAAAACCAATGATGTATACAATGACATTCGAGATAATTTAGATGCGTTTGACACATCTAATTACCCTGTTAACCATCCATGTTATTCAGAAAGAAACAAAATAATTATAGGGAAGTTTAAGGATGAGAGTGATGGACAAATTATCACACACTTTGTAGGTCTACGTAGCAAACTCTATTCTTTCAAAGTTGAGGGGGGGAAAGAAAATAAGAAAGCTAAGGGCATAACTAGGAATGTAACACAAACACAGGTAACGCTTGAGGATTACGTTCATTGTCTCTGTGAAAATTCAACGGAATTTAGGAAAATGCTAGTCATAAGAAGTAGAAAGCATGAGATTTATACAATGGTAATGAATAAATTAACGCTAAACTCGTCAGATGATAAGCGATATATATGCGAAGATGGTGTCAATACTCTAGCTTGGGGTCACTATAAAATTCCTAAAAAGAGAACACATGAAGAGGCGTTTGGTGATGAAGATAATTAAAACTTATAAAATTCCATTGGAAACTATAATGAGACCAGTACCAATCATGACATTGGTTTGGAAACACCCATTCACTTGCATCTGCGCAGGTCCGTCAGGATGTGGGAAAACCACGTTTGTGACGAAATTCTTGAAAAATTTACCATCCATGATTGATAGTCCAATACATAAGATTGTATGGTGCTGTAGTCAAGGAAGCGAACCAAGAATACGTTCGAGCACACCAATTCAATTTCGAACTGAAATACCTCCTTTTGAAGAATTCGGAGGTGTGTCAACATTGTACGTGATCGATGATCTAATGAGTGAGGGTGCTTATAGTAAAGACGTATGCAAATTGTTTACAAGAGGAAGTCATCATTTTAACATTTCCGTTTTCTTAATCACGCAAAACATATTCTATCAAAGTCCACAAGCAAGAAATATATCCCTTAATTCTAAGTATATTGTTACATTTAAAAATCCTAGAGATCGACTACAATTTGGACACTTAGCTCGACAGGTCTATCCTGAAAAATCACAAGAATTAGAAAGGGTATATAAAGAGGTGACGCAAGAACCATTTGGTTATTTGGTCCTAGACCTCGGACAGGACACGGACGAAAGGTTTAGATTCCGTACTAACATCTTTCCTGGAGACAGAACAACTATAATCTACATGCCCGTACATGATGAAAAGATTGAAGAGCAATAATCATTTGCTCTACGTTCTAAAATCTGCTAAACCAAAGTTGCGTTCGGCTATAGTAAAAGAATCGGATGCGGAGTTGATAAAAGCTATCTCTGAATGTTGTCTGAATACGCTTAAACGAAGACATAAGGTAAATAACTGCTTAAAGCGAAAACTATTCAAGCATCGATATACTTTGAGGGACTTGGCTTCGCGTGGCACAAGCATTAAAAAAAGCGCAAGCTTCTCGTACAAAAAGGAGGCTTTCTTCCAATGCTACTGGGATCGATATTAAGTGGTGTTATTGGTAACCTCATTGGTGGAAAATGAGTTTACATAAAATGCTCCTTGTCAACTAGGAGACTTTTGAGCGAGGGCAAATGAAGAGGAGATTGAATGCGTTAGATGTTGAAATGAAGGCTGTCTTGATTAAAAGAGGTGTGAAGGATGTAGATAAATGGCATATGTACAAGCGCGTGCTGGATAAATATCTAAACACAGTTTCTGACATTAAATCGCCCATTCATATTCCGATAGTGAAATCCTTGGGTCAGAGCCAGTCACATAGAAGGTCGCAGGACAGTGAGGAGGAGACTCATGCACTGAGGAAATCACTTGCCGATGTGAAACGAGCGAATGCTGATTTGGATAAGACATGGGAACGTAAAGAGGGAAGACTAGACGCGGTGGGAAATCTATCGAAACAGCTAAAGAGAAGAAAAAGAAAGAGATCAGAACAAAGCGGAAAAGAAAGGTCACCAAGACCAATACCAAGGCGAAGCAGTCGAGCAAGGAAACCGAAAAAATTCGGAGACGAGTGGATTACGATGTAATCGAGAGGGTGTTCAATGATCCAGAAAATTCTGCAGGTTTTTCGTCCGTTGATAAATTACACCGAGCGACAGGGATTTCGAGAAAGACAATACGCGAGTGGTTAAACTCTCAAGAGGCATACACACGTCACAAACCGGTGAGGAGAATATTCCCTCGAAATCGTTACAGCGTATCATACATTGATGAATGCTGGCAATGTGATCTGAACGACATGCGGAGTTTGAAAAAATTCAACAGAGGATATTGTTATATTTTGACGGTGATCGATTTATTTTCAAGGTATGCGTGGGCGAGAGCTTTGCGGAAAAAAAGTCCAGTAGAGGTAGTCGAGGCGTTTAATGATATTTTTCGTGAAAGAAAACCGTTGAAAATTCAAAGTGATAAGGGTGGTGAATTTGTAAATAGTAAATTTAAAAATTTTCTCTCGAATCGCGGTGTAAGGTTTTACACAACAAACAATCCAGACATAAAGGCTAGTCTCGTTGAACGTTTCAATCGCACTCTAAAATCCAAAATGTATAAGTATTTCACGAGATATTCAACGTACAATTACGTGAATATATTACACAAATTGGTGAATGGTTACAATAATAGCGTACACTCCAGCTTAGGTGTTAAACCTGTCGAAGTGAATGAGAAAAATGCATTCTTAATCGCTAGTCGCTCAAGAAAACCTGTTGTTAGCAAAAAGGTTAATTTTAAAGGGGGTGAATACGTCAGAATCAGTAAGGAACGACTTCCATTTACAAAAGGATATACACCTAATTACACCAACGAAATATTTCAAGTCAAGGGTGTGAATCAATCGAGAGAGATACACACGTACGAGTTGAAAGATCTGAACGGAGAGGATATAAAAGGTAGTTTCTATGAGCAAGAGTTACTGAGGGTTAACCTTTCCTCCGACACGGAATATAAGATTGAAAAAATTTTGAAGCGTAGGGGGCGGGCAGACGATTTAGAATATTTTGTAAAGTGGCAAGGATACCCAAAATCATTTAATTCTTGGATACTCGCCTCATCGGTGCGTAAAATATGAACGAGTTTTACATTACGTTACCTAGTGATAGTTCCAAAACATATTTTCCTCACAACACAATATCACATTTCCGTACAAGATTGTCACACCGTGTCGATTTGGAAAATGGTGAATGGATGGTAGGTTTAGCTGAGATTTCTATTCCTCCAATCGAGGGAGTAAAGGATAACGCTAAACAGAGCATTTGGACAGAAATCACAACTCAATCTTCAACCAAGGACAACAGGACTCGGAACGAGAAGGGTTTGGTCCGGGGTGAAATCGGTGGGCCTGAGGATAAAGATATTGTTAGAGTAAAGTTGAATGATGGTTCGTTTTTCATCGTTCCAAATGGTACGTATGAGAGCACAGCTTTTGCCTTCGAACCATCATTTTTTGAGATTAGCGGGGAGAAAAGGTTTGACATAGCGAATGATGTCATGATATACACAGACGGAATGACAGTGAATGTTAAAAAGAGTGGTATTAATGAGAGATTATCACCAAACTCAGTGCAGATTAGTACGGATGATGTTAAGTATACGTTGAAGCCAGGAACATATAATTCGTTCAAGGAATTATTCGATAAATCGATTAAAGATTTCCACGGTGAAGAGCAGGCTGAAATAAAACATGATATTCTGATATTATCAAGTATTCTTCTCCGTTTCTATGACTGGGATTCATCTTCATCAACACTTGCGGAGGATTTCGTAAAGAATTTCAAGAGCATTAAAGCTGAATACCGCAACATGTGAAGTGGTAAAAGTAAAAGAGAAATCTTATCTCCTTCCAAAAACATTTACGTTTACACGGATATAATTAAACCTCAATTAGTGGGGGATTCCCTCAGTCGATGTTTACGTATTCTGAACGTGGAGGATGGTGAAAATCAAATATATAATCCTATTTATTCTTTCCCCGTCGAAAAAAATAATGTGGAATGTGTTGAAGTGTTAATGACGAATAAAATAGGCGAACCTTTTCCTTTCCGCGGTGGGGAACAATCTTCCATCATCGTCTTACATTTTATAAAAAAGATGTGATATGAGTTGGTTGATCATTGAGCGTCGAGATGGCTCCGGTGACGGATCGTTATTTATCTTACTACCTAAAGCAGTCAGGTGGGGAGATTGGACCAATATATCGAGAATCGTATCGTGTGCAAAAGGGGCGGGGCATAGGAAGTTTTCTTGCTGGTCTGTGGCGTTTTGCCAGACCTCTTTTTTACAGCGGGTTGAAGACGGTCGGTAAGGAGGCAGTTAGTGCTTGGGCAGCAGCTTTGAGCGATTTGGGTACTAAACCAGTTAAGGATATATTGCGTAGCAGATTGAACGAGGCGGGGCAGAACTTGAAACGGAAAGCGGAAGAGAAAATAAAAAATATGAGTGGGGGTGGGGTGAGACTGGTTAAGTTGAATAAAATAAAAACTAGTGTTGGGAAAAAGAAAAGGCATTCACAGAGAAAGCGAAGAGGGAAGAAGGTCGTGCACAGAGATATTTTTTCCATCTAAATCATGGGTGAGCATATGCTGAGCTCGTTGGACTTATTCCAACCCAATCCACCCATTCAGACTAACATTTTATCAAAGCGACTAGTTTCTTACACACCTATATCATCGTTGGATAATAGATCGGTGATTGAATTCGTGATTAAAGATTCTGGTGATGCTTACAAGGATTTGAACAGTATATTTCTTAGGCTGAGAGTGAAGGTTTGTAAGACTAGTTTGGTAGATTATGCATCTAGTGATGCAAATCAACCAGGTGTTGTGAACAATATTCTTCACTCCCTCTTCGATCAATGCAACGTTTATTTCAATGGAACTTTAGTGACTCCATCAGAAGATAATTATCATTATAGGAGCTATATTGAAAATGTTTTGAATTACGGTGGGGATGCTAGTAGAACACATTTGAGGAATGTTGGGTGGGAAGTGGATACTGGGGAGGATATTAATAAAACGAATAACGATAATGCAGGTTATGTCAAACGAAAGACATGGTTCGAGAACAGTTCTGAGGTGGAACAATTTGGAAAATTACATGTAGACGTGTTTAATCCGACACAATTGTTGTTGGATCGGGTTGATATAGGAATCAGGTTGATGCTTTCAAACCCTGCGTTTAATCTGATGGGTGTGGAGGGAGGGATAATGAAAATACTTGATGCAACTCTTTACGTTCAACATTTTGATATCAACCCTTCCATATTATTAGCTCACAGTAAAATGTTAGAGAAAAACAATGCTAGATATCACTACAAACGCACCGAAATGAAATCTTTTACGGTTCCTGCTGGTGGACGAACTCTAAGCATTGATAATGCGATCGTTGGTCGAATTCCTAACACCATAATATTTACCATGGTGGATAATGACTCATACGCTGGTAAGATTGATAAGAATCCATTTGCTCTTTCTCACTACTCCCTCGAAAATTTTTCACTCTTTGTAAACGGTGTTCAAGTACCGTCGGAAGGTTTAGAATGTAATTTCAACAGTAAAAATTATTAGGCACGAGCGTATGATACCATATTCTCAGGCAGTGGAATAAAGCATTATGATAGAGGTAATCAAATTACGTATGACATGTTTGGACATGGATATTTCATGCTTGTGTTCGATCTCACCCCGGACGATTCAGGAAACGAAGATTATGTAAGTCTGGGAGATCGGGGTGTGGTGCGAATAGAGGCGAAATTTGAAATAGAATTGCAAAACACCGTAACATGCTTGGTATTTGCAGAATATGATGCCTCGCTAGAAGTTGATAAAAACAGGAACATCATCACAAATTATTAGTATAGCAATGGATAGTGTACAGATCGATAGGTTATTGAATCCGTTTATTTTATTCCGCGGAGTCTACCCTTCTGATAAATTACCTTACTCTCCTAGAAACGGCATATACGTAGTGAACTTAGATCCTTCATACTTACCTGGGTCTCATTGGGTTGTGATTTATATTTATAACAACTTCGCAGAGTATTTCGACTCTTACGGATTGGTACCTTTCGTTCCAAACATTTTAAATTTTTTAAAACAATTTACGTTCACTTGCAATCACATCCAGATTCAGAGCTTTCGTTCAGACATTTGCGGAGAATACTGTTGTCTTTATGCAGCCAGTAAGTCGTTAGGGTATACATTACACAAATTTCTTACACAATTCCATCACACCATCCCTCATCTCAACGACTGTCGCACTCTGGAGCTGTTTCACTTAACCTTCAACGAGTTGAGGAATGAAAGAAAGTGTCATCCTGCTGCTCAACGGTGCTGCTCCAGAATAAATACGATGCTTCGGGTGAAGAAACGTCATTGACGAGAGAGACTTTTCGAAATGCGGATCGTTGCATCAGTGTGCTTCACCAAGGGTGGCGTCATTGAGCTGGCTGCTGTGGATGTCGATTCAAATCGTCTGTTTTGGGGGAGTTTTCAGAAGCATGGGAGGCTTATCGCTGGTGGGAAGACGCTGCGTTTACATGACCCGCTAAACTGTGAGGAGACCACCTTCGATCACGGATTCATCTCATATGTGGAGCTCCTACCCGCACTGGAAGCCATCATTGAAGGAGCAACCTCTCTGTTTGCATGCAATGAAGCCGAGTGTGAGTTCCTCTCCGACCTCACAGACCGTACCTTCATTTCCTTGAAGAAAGAACTCCATTGTCCTGCCCCTGAAAAATGCTCCTTCCCCACCTTTTCCTGTCTAAATCCATGTCATAAGCTGCGTAACAGTACATGCGCGCTCCGAGATGCTCATTCCCTTGCTCAATGGATGCAATACAACCAACTCAAAGCCGAAGTTGAGCCTTGCTCCAACGACTGTTCTCCTACTCCTCCTCAGCTTAATCCCTCTTAAGCAAGATACCATTCTACCGTTCATCAGTCGTCATGCTATCATCATCGAGGAAGGAGTCTCCACCCACCAAGAGGAAGAGACCGGCTGGGTATTCTCCAATTCCCTCATCATCTCACAACAGCTATAATTTAGTGCTTCAAACTGTGTATTACCTGAATGGTGTAAAATCAAAAAGGGTTTGTGTGGGTTACGATCCTTCAAGAGACTTTGAACCAGTAGTGCAATTTAATCAGGCAAATAAGAAAAGTGTTATTATTTCAGTCAGTGAATGGACTAATATTATCAATTTGGAAAAATCAGTGAGTAATTATTTACATGCCGGACTAAAGGAGCAGCTCTTTTCTAATTGTTTGTTCTATGCAAATTACTTTGGGAAGCGAAATTTATCTATTAAAAACATTTCACAAAAAAGCTCATTCAACTTGAATGTTGATGAATGAGAAGCTCTGTTAACACTCTCCAATCTAATAAATCTATTTCTCCAGAGACTTTCAAGTAATCGTGATTGTGTAAGACAACTTCTCGTTAGCGGGTTACCTAGCGATATCGCAAAATTTGATTTGGAAAGATTGAAATTTGAGATGGTACTCATGTTGAATGATGTGTCTGGTAATCAAAAGGTATAACTTGGTTATACTTTGATTACATGTGTGTATGCAAAGGGTTTCTGACCTCTGGCACGAGGTTAAATTCTGCAAGTCAGAAGCTCTTGTAATCTTTTGAACCTCTGGCATTGGGTGTAAAACCTTGCAAGTTTGAGAGATTACACCATGAGTGGCATTATCGAATTTCAAGGATTCACCACAAATGGTGGTTACATAGTGAAAGAATTGGCTATAATTAACGTTCAAAACGGATGTTGTAATGTATGGTTATTTAAATCTCCAGCTAGGTTGATATATGTGAGAGAAGCTGCTTGGTTGAAAAGTAACTTCCATGGCCTGTCTGAAACCTCTGGCGATGTAGATTATTCAGAATTGGAGAGCATATTGTTGAAATATACACACCAATTTCGGTTTTTATTCACTAAAGGTGCAGAAAAGGCATCGTTCTTAACTAGCCTTCTTCCCAAAGGAATTTGTATAGGTAACTTGGAACTATACGGTTGTCCTTCACTTAAGAAATTATCAACAAAGGAATACTGTTTAATTAAGTCACATTCTGAAAACAATATGCAATGTGCTAGAAAAAATTGTTACAAGCTAGCTGAATGGTGTATTAAAAAAAAATATGTTAATTTTTTGAATCAATAAAATATGTTAATTTTTTGAAACAATAAAAGATTGTTAAATCTATGTGTTTTTTAATTGTGTATTTAAACCTCTCCTCTATATATTAAAGATAAGGTATTAACAAATGACAACTAAGAATATTTTTTAACGTTCATTTATTTAGAACAAACTTATATCATGTTCGCGCCCGTTGCCGTGATGCCCCCAGACAAGTAAGGCCCCACAGGGGTAAAATAAAGCAAGGAGGCTGGCCTTTAACGGAACATACGAAAAACTAACGAAAAAACTGTCACTTAATAACGGGGGTGAAAGAGAAGGAAATTGCCGGGCTTGCGTTCGCATACCTTGTCCGACGTCTTCCGAGGATCGGCTTGGTCACTCACACATTCATACATGCAGGCCGTTCAGGCAGGTCACTGCCGTTCACTCGCTCGCACAGGTCTCTTCGTCTTCTGGGCCTAGCCCACACAAATCTCTCCCTCCCTCTCGAGCGCCCTCAACGGCCAAAATCTTACTCACGAAACAAAACACGGTCACGGACACTTGCCACGGCAAAAAAGGGAACAGAGGGAGGGAAATCAAAAGAACAAAAAAAGTGGCCAGTCCTCGTGCGAACATATCACATGGTACAACATTGAGAATAAAGGTGAAAGATTTAACAAATTGATCTTTCTTCACAAAGGCTCGTCCATGATTGATTCGTGATTTTTGTCCAGTGGTAAATGTAACCGGAGCACCATCAACTTGATCACCACCACCACCATCACGTGACACTCTGGAAGGTTGTCCTTTCGTTGTAATATCACTCACTCCAAGGCTTGCTACGATATCACATTCATCATCGCTGCTATCACGTTGAAATATTCTATCAGGGTCGGGACAGAAATAATTTGTTTCCTTCTTGGGGCGGAATATTTTGTAGACATTGCAGAAGATGGATGGGCCCTGAATTTTAGCTTTTTCACGATTCTCTCCTTTCAGATTGAGGTGTTTCACCGTAGACACGTTAAATCTCTCAACCTCTTTACCATTTCGGAAACCAGAGAATGTGATGTCTCTCCCTACGAGACTGATCATCTTATCCATGTGTTTAAAATCAACGATGTATTGCTTGTTGAACGAAAGTGTTAAGATGAGATCGTTCTGTTCGTTGTCTTCAAGAAGCGATGAGGGGAGGAGAACCTCGTACACGTTTGACACCTTCTCGTTCACCTTGCGAACGATGAGTTGGTGCACACCACCAAGTTGAGCAGACGTAGACAGGAGCAGATCCATTTTTGTTGAGTATCTCAACGATAATGTTCTCGTTTCGATTTGAGGCTGCTTTTATAGCAATGAAAAAAAAGGGGGAGGTGACCGTTGATTGGGTGGGTTAATGTTCTTTTCTTTAACTCACTCAATACTCCTTCACTATATTTTAACCTTTCACTATTTTTCACCGTTTTCACCGATTCCATCAAATCTACCACTGAAAAGTATTAACCTCTTCTGTTTCGATATAATGTAAAATGCAAATGGATGATCTGCAGTAAAGTTTTGAGAATAACACACTCCTTTTGAAATGCAAATCGCCGCAGTTGCTGCAGCAGCTTCAACACCTTCCTCATCTAAATTCATATACGATTTGTGCATAAACTTAGCAACGTGTATATCACTCGAATGTTGACCAATCATGTGTGAGATATCAAATCTATCAAAGGAAAACAATGCAGGCATCATAGATCTTAAACTTAGAACGAGATTAATTTCATTCTTTAGCTCAAACTTTGGAATTCTAACATTACCTCTAGTGTTTTTACATCTATTTAATATCTTAAACACATTAAAGGTATCTGTAGACAACTCTTCTTCAAGTTTTTCTATCCCATCCCGTTCCTTTGGTAGTATTATAAGCATGGAGGATAATTTGTCTGCAAATGGGATCTCTATCACTTGAGCGTTCATCATGGAGTCTTCTAAATATGGTAAATAGTTAGTAGCACTCATCATCGGGATTCTCATAGTTTTCTTGCGAACGTGGAAATCGTACACGTCTGTGAATTCAAATGGTTCCATCCACTTGTTTTTGAAATACACAGCACTTAAAAGTATTATCTCTAATACTCCAACCAAGTCTTTTTCGGATATCATGTCGGTGATTTTATTTCCAGTGTTTTCAGAGATCCATTTGTTTACTGCCTCCGCGGTAATCTTTTCGTTCACTATCGGGTGATAAACGTTCTTCCACTCTCGCAATAACCTCAGATAAGAGGAGGTGAAAGATTTTCCTTGTGGTCGAAATGCTGCAGCTGCAAATGATGATCCTTCCTCATGAGGCTCCTTCAGGATTTGATCGAGAACGTTCTTCTCTTCATCTCGCACGTATCGTGATATCTCTTCTTTCGTAGATCCAGTTTTATCATATACAACAGCATCATGATACCCGGACCGGAAAAGAGAAGATTTCTCGACCCAGGAGCATCCTCAACCTGCTTCTCGCGAATGAGTCTCCCTCTCAGCTCGTTGATGAAGGAGTGATCACCGTTGTCCCCCATCGTAACCACTTTTCTTGTAACTTGCTAATCAGCTCAAGATGTACTAACCTTACCCATTCACACGATGCTCTTATAAACCAACTGTCTCACGTGTTTTGCTGGTGATTTCGTGATTTACCAATCAATATTGACTGTGCTAGAACTCCGTTGCTCCTGATTGGTCAATTTTTTCACCTTGGGTTGGGTGGAGGCGACGAGTCGAGGTCGGCGGAACGATGAACTGTGCTAGAACTCTGTTGCTCCTGATTGGTCAATTTTTTTCACCTTGGGTTGGATGGAGTCGAAAAATTAACTGTGCTAGAACTCTGCTGCTCAATCTGGATCACCTTGGGTTGGGTGGGGCAGTTAATGACGTCATCAATATGCCAGTTCATGTTGGGCGTGGTTGGGTTGGGCGTGGCTGTTAATTGTGCCAGAAGTCCGTTTTCACTTCTACACTGAGTCTATTCACTGAACAACACCGATTGCCATAATTGAAATGTGTATAAGCTTCACACACTCAATAATGCAGCAAATAGTAGTGCCAATAGCATTACATATAATTACAAACAATGAATGAATGTGAGACATTTAAATGTATGTAATGTATATATGCTGAATTCTATGAATATTTATCAGCACAATAGTTTTTTTAAATTATCATTCATAGTAACGACAAAAACTAAACAGAAATATGGAGAGGCATGATGAATTCCACTTTTTGACTCACAATCTTATCTTCAATCATATCAAGTATCAAGGCCTAATGCAAATATACAAACAGTCCGATATAACTAGTTCAAAAAATGAGACATAAAAAGTCATCAATTAAACGTCCCTCACAAAAGACTTCTGAATAGCCCACTGATCCACATCACCAATCCTATGCCATCAAATTAGATGATATATAGCAAACAACCATTAAACCCACAAATAATTGGCACATCATTTCCAATTGTCCATTATTCACTGCCCTGTAACATGTCAATTTTTGGGATCTCTCATAAATACAAATACCAACATTGATGCACACGCAAATATGTATTCCAAAGCTTAATGAATATGTCATTAACACCATCAGGCCAATAGATTTACACAAAAATGGGTAAATGGCTATTAATCCAGGAAAAACTACCACAGTATTGATGATGTAGGCATTGAAGGCCCTGTAACTTTGTACACTCCAGCACAGATGCACACATACAGGTATAAAGGTCCACCGCACAATGGAAATGTTATAAATGTTATTAGGAGAATAGGTTTAAGTGGTACACAGCTTTGAAAGTCCCAACACTTTACAGCTTCAGGGAATGATCACATGGTAATCAGTGGAGTGGGTTTGTCAAGCAGTGATTCTCCCACATCAGAATAGGCAGCAAGCCCAAGTTGGGGTCATAAGTACTAAAAGAACACCCCACATTTTATAATATCAATAAACACTGGTTTGAAATAGGCAGTGTAAAAATCAAGTACATTATAAAACTTCTCGTTTCAGCCCAAAGTACTATGATGTAATGTCCAAGATTTTAATACATAACTCTCATTAAATAATAAATGTAGTACTGAAGTTATGGATGATTATACGGCAACAAAAGCCAAAACCAAGCCATTAATGAGCAGATGCACATATACAATCACCATAGAATCTATGAGAGCACAGAATAAAGTCGCATGAGTGACTTCAGTAGCATTAGTACACTACTTGAAAACAACAGACACAAATTAGGATCTCACACACAGGTTTACAATCAAGACAAAATATTGTTCTCAATAATAGGATCATGATCTGCAGAGAAGAAAGTTCAAGCAAAGTAAAGCTCTTAATTAGCAGTAAGCAGCAGAGGCACACAAAGAACATTTATTTCATTCACAACATTAATGCACACATACATTGAGGCACATCAGTGACATAAACAGGGTTAAAGGAAAAATAATTGGATACAGGGAATAGACACTTGCAGAATGCAGTAGCCCAAGCCCAGGTCAGGAAACAGAATATTATTCAACTTTTGAAAATGAATAAAAAAAAGAAAACAGTGCATACAACTTACAATCTATCATACAACAGGGACTTGGACAGAATATTTAACTTAAGAAAATTGACTGAAATCAAAAACAGAATCACCAAATTAACAGAAAATAATTTCTCTCTAAGGGTTATAAATATTAACAAGAAAAAGTACACAATATTCAGAACAATAGGTATGTACCTACATTGTCACTAAAACATAGATGGATTAATACATGTCCACCGTTACTGACAAAATAACGAAATTGGCAATAAAGCATAACACAATGACGAGTGCAAAAACACATAAGAATGAGCACAAAGACATTGGAGAATGGCATTTATCTCAAAGTTAAGTCATGGAAGATTTTAGAAGAAGCAAAGGAAGTGAATTCACCCTAAAAAACGGTTGGCTAGCTACCATCAAAGCATTTAAATGCTTTGGGGAGAGTTGAGGGATAAAGGGGTTTTGGCATCTAAATGGAAAAAATTAAATCAGGGCCCTTTGGAAAATTTATTTAATGTCGTCCGGCAGAACTGTGGATCAAACCACACTCCTAACAGCAGGCAATTCAATCAGACTTTCAAGACTTTGGTGATGAATGGCTTGCTCTCCAATGACAGCAAAGGCAACTGCATGAATGATTATTGTGAACTACTGACTAATCTAGAGTCATTCTTTCAAGGAGGATCGATCTCAGTGAATCAGCCAGGTTTTAGCACTTCGACACTACCACACAAGCCATGGAATCATGCACTAGAAACTTAATGTGGCATGACTTGAAGATTGGGGATCTCCATGCTGTATGTAAGGCACTACATAGTGAAAAATGCTGTGAATGAGAGTGACTGTCATCTCTGCCACAAGTCTCGCATCAGGGGAAAGGAGACAGTGGAGGATTCCGTATTTTCCATAGACATAAATGACCGATGTTACCCAGTACAGGAGTTTATTAATGTGCGAGTCCACCTATATAAGACTACCAATGTTTTGTGAATACTAGAGAGCAGTTCCGGCACTTTCGGTTGAAACAATTTAATCGCAACAAGGGTGAGTTGGATGCATGATAAATATTCGAAGTTCGTGACCCTTAAGCTCACATCTACCTATACATAGTTGTGAAATACGGACATTATTAAACAGATGTGTGCGTCATGCCAACTCTAATTTTCATTGCCAAATAAGAATTGCAACAATAAGGTCCTCCAGAGGTCGAGGTTGGAAAAATTCCGGAAAGAGTAAGCAATACCCACTGTCATAAGATTGCACTAAACTAAATGCTTGTTAAATAATTAACATATGAATACCTATTCAGATTGAAGCAAAATTATTTCAAAAGTAGCCTCCTATTTGTGTACAGAAGTAGGCCGTGCATTCACTAACTTTCACGGACTGCGTTAACTACGTTTAGAACAACTGCTCTAAAATAATAGTATCTAATAATAAAGGAGTGAATAAACTCACCAGTCAATGTCTAAATAGTTGTCAAACAAATCCTCCCAAGGTAAACAATCTATTGCAAACACAACAGCGTCGCTTCAATCACAATGATAACAACGATAACGGCGTCCACTTATGAACACGATGCGCGCCAGGTGATGACCGTTATGACTGGTGTTTTTAAATCCGTACGCCCGCGCCGAAAACGTAAAAAAATGTAAAAAATAAAAAAGTAGTACCGGGTCACATATTGAGGTGGCGCAGCAGTCAAAGATCGCTCCGCCCCTGCTGAACCCCCGTGGTCCTTAACCCGCTGTAGGATATCGTGCTTTCAATAAGCCGCTACCGTTCGATATGAAGAACCGTAATAGCTTTATCGTACTATTTGCCCCGACAACTCCTCCGCCGTATCGTCATATTTATCGAACGATATCAACAGACGGACCGTAATAGCATTTCAGTTGTCGAACGATTCGTATCGAACGGAAACTACCTTACCGTTCGATAACTGCCTTATAGAAAGATCCGTAATAGACACCCTGATCCGTTAAATCGCTGGATTCAAAAAGTAGTCAACATCAATCGGCAAATATCGCTCATCTGTAACAAATAAATAGAGATATTATCGTTATTTTTAGAAAAAAGGTACTACTTTAAATATGAGAATAATTTAGTAATAAAACATTATGATCCGTTTAAATATGACATAATTAACCTATTGAATACGAAATTAACTTAACGATATCATAAGGGTAATAATACGATATTTTGAACCACTTAAAAAGGATAAGATATAATGCAAACCGTTCAAAAATGGCAAGTAAAACACATACGACCTAATTATCGTAATACACTATAATAAACCGTTTAAATACGGCATAGGAAACCAAAATGAAACCATCAGTCCAAACGATACTGATCAGTTTAATCAGCCGCAATATTATTTTCATGAACAATTAATTAGCCTTAAATATTTTTCAATTTCCATTAGAACAACAAAAGTACAGCACAAAAAGTTTATAATTACAGTTTAATCAAATTATCGCCTAACAACGAATCGTGTTACACAAATTATGCCTATAAAACTACTAACAACTTATTTCTTAAGTAAATTTGCTACACTTACATTAAAGTGATCAGCACAACAGCGCAGATGAGATGATCCAGAAATGACGTGGTTTTCAGGTCTCTTTGAGCGGAAATTAACCAGTGTCTTCGTCATACAGGATTATCTGGAGCGTTTACGCAAATCTTTTCGAGTGTTGTCACTCTCCTAACACAGCGGAACAAACCCTCATCGTCTCTCACCTTTCTGGCTGTAATTTCATTGTTAGAGTAACTGCCGTCTTCCATTACACTGTATTTCACACAGCAACGGAAATCGTCCCAATAACGTTAGCAGGATTAACATCAAAACAGTCGCACGCCAAGGCTACAAAGTCACACTATCTCCAAATCAACAAATGGTCGAGAATGGGAGATGACGTCAGAGCCTACTAAACATGGCCGACCAGTGTAGTGTCTGAAGTATCTATCGATAGATTTTTTTGACGTCGCTTCCCAAAAGTATGTAAATACTCTATTGCTTCACATTTACACTTGCACTTTCACTCTGTTTAGGCCGTACGCGAGCCTCACACCTATTTATTACACAGCTCACAACTTTCAATGGTTGTGTTTTATTGCATTTGATCTTCATTGGACAGTTCCTACTCAGTTCTGGCTCTCGCACTCCATCACACTCGTCAGATGGTTGACAAGCATTTCTTGATGCAGTGTATGGACTTCTAAGCTCCCCTGCCAACTCTGCACAAAACCATTCCGGGATATCTTCTGTAGAGGTATTTACTTGTACAATATCCAGGCTTTTATACCGGGCAAGTCAAGAGTGTTCTGGAAAGAATGGACTGGCCATCTTCTGTTTCCTGTTCTACCCAAATATTTCTGCCCAATCTGATCAATGATATTCACTCCATAACAGGTCTCATTGTCACACTTTACAGTTTCTGGCGTTTTCTTAGAGTTTTCACCAATGTCAACATCAGCGTGAAGAGAGCTTAGAACAACAACACACTTTCTCGGTTGGCCTTGATAAACGTCCTAAGTGGTGCGTCACCGTTTTTGTACAATTTAGTTGAGTACATCTCTTCCCGAAAAGCTGTTATTTCAGGAAATATTTCTCTCCTTACCTTATTTATGGTTTCCGTTAGACTTGTACCTTTTTTCTGCTCTTAGATGAGCACAAGTAATGTAAAATAGTTGTCAGCAGTTGGCCCTTGCTCAAGTAAGGCTGCATAGGTATCATTACAACATGATCTGCAACGCGATCGCCAGCTTGACGAGAGTCGTCCTTGCCAAGGTTGGGAAATCCATCCATAAAATATATTTATTGGCCTCATTGCAAGCGAGTTTATTTCCCCATGTTAATCAGGCTTGGTTGTATTGCGTAAAGGAGCACCTAGCTTGGCTTGGAAACAGCAGTTAGTCAATAGTAATGAACGGTCCAGGCTTATAGCATACAACGCAGTTATCAATAATTTCCTTCCACGCATCTGAAAACATCGCAAATTCGTCTGTCTGCAGCCGTGCAGAGCGACTTGACTTTTCGTCATAGCGAAGATGGCGTAAAATGTCGGACATGTCTCCAGAAATGTTATTTGGTAGATACTGCCGTAATTTGCTCCGGCCTAAGACCTCTACGCAGCGCCATAACCAAGACGCAAACTATTTCAATGCAACCGCGTCTACGCAAGGCGACCGACCGGTCGATATACCCTAGCGAGCCAGCTACAGAACGCAGCGCCATTTGTCATCTGTATCGAGTTGAAAATGGGAATAGTTCTTGCCAAAGAACTATTCCTATTTTCAGATATCTACAATTGTTAAGTTTTAAAATTGTATCGATGTTTTGTTTGATATTAATTTCATTCGGTGGTCCCACGAGGGTTTAGCGGGTTTCCCCTCGTGCGCGGGCGAATGCCGGACCAATACCGCTCCCTAAGAAAAGATAGAAGCAAGCAAAGACTCATAGAACACAATTCCAGCATATTAGGATCCCACACCCCGAAGAGGAGATGTCCTATTCGATTGCTATGAGTTCCATAAACTTATGGAGCCCATAGCGTTTTTCGGGTTGCAAGAAACAATCGGGCTCATAAACAATCTCTCGATAGCTATTGCTTAGAGCACGAAGTACAACAAACTGCCACAAGATGACACTACAGTCGCACCGTTGGAGATAGTAAATATACTTGACGAGCGAAAGTTCAAAACGGTTCAAAATACGATAAGAAGAGGTGCATAATGGCGAAGCGAGGAAAAAATTTCTATGAATTCGAGAGAAATATCATTGTAGAACTGGTGGGAGAAAAACGACAAATAGTGGAAAATAAAAGGACGGATGCCGTTTTCTTAAAAGAAAAAATGGCAGCATGGGAGGAAATCACAGCGAGGTACAATGCTCTCAGCCAAACGGGAACAAGAACGAGTAAACAGCTTCATGCATTGTATAATTTTTTAAAGAAAAAGGCTCGCAGTGATCAACATGATGATCGGGTAAATTTCATCCTCATATGATATAATACTCTTCAACATAAAAATGATTTAATGTTTTAATGAGATATAATTAAAAATTACCTCTCCATTAGGTTGAATTATATAAAACTGGTGGAGGGAGTTTTAAAAATAAACTAGACAGTACTGGGGAGAAAATAATTTCAATGTTGGCGCCGCAATTTAAACCTTTGGTAAATGTATATGATTCCAGTTCAAATTTTTATGGAGAAGGTAATTTGTACTTTTTCTATTGGTGGTCAATCTATGATTCTCCAAAATCTAAATGCTCTCGATTATATTAAACTTCACTACTTATGCTCAATGCAACGAGAAAAAGTAAATTAATATTAACGATGACATTTAACTTTATACTTCTGTTATTGTTATATAAATGTCAATTATTGTAGGAAGCACAGAAATAACTGTTGAAAACTCACAAGAAAGTGAGCATCCAAATTTGGAAATGAACCGGCCCGAAGTCATAGAGCATTCTATGCAGCAGGAAATTAACTGTCAAAATGAACATCATAGTACACCTCTGCCCACCAAAATAGTCCACACTAGCCCTCGAAAGAAAAATGCCATGAACAAAAAGAAGTGTGCAACAACATCTGCCACAAGCTTGCAACAAATCAGCAATTCAATAAAAAAACGAAAGCTCGCAAAAAATTCTCTAGAGAAAGAAATCCATGTAAAAAAATGTAAACTGCTGGATACAGAGCAAGAGATAAAGGAAGAAATTTTAAGGAGAACGTCTAAAAGAATATGAGCTAAGATGCAGAGTGATTGAACTTGATAAGAAGAAGTTTGAATTAAACAGCATGAAACAAAACCAGCAAGAATATGTTCAGTATGAATAATTTTGATCAGACATTTATTTTTACTCTGATAAGTATATTTTTGTTCACAATGGCTGAATAATAAAATGCCTAATGTTATAAGTTTTCAATAAAACGATTGATTAGTGTAATATTTTATTTGAATGCTTGAGAGAAAGCACCTTAATTATAAGGGAACACCAGGCATACATGAACTCACAAAACAAAGGAACAATTAGCAATGTGTTCCAAGATGTTTATAAAATTTTCAAGTAAAATGACATTAAATTGGGATTATTTCAAAGTTTAAAGGAAAAAGGTTCAACTGTTGGCATATTTTCTAACATTGAATTTCTGTACAGGCTGATGATTTCGGACTTCATTTAGTAATTAGTCAAAATCACAAAGAAGAAACAGCCACTGCGTTACTTTTTTTTTTAATTTCACGAAATAAATGATTAATGCATCAAAAGAAATCTATATTATCATACATTAAGAGGAGGCCCATGCCTCATTATAAAAGTAATCAAGATTTAAAAAGTATCTAAGTGAAATTGGATTCTCATGAAGTCTTTCTTCCATACTCCATAAAAGGCATACAATATTTTTAGATACTATAATTATCTAGTTATAAAAATAAATTCTAGAACTGGAAGTAACTACATGAAATAATTAATTGAAATATGTCTCAATCAGTGTATTTCTTATAGCATTCCCAAGGACATCAGGGTGTTCTTCTATCATTATTTCACCTGCCTCCTCAAAATTAGTCTCATCGCCCAAATTACTGCCAGCCATTATAGCCATGTTGTTTAACACTGCAGTTGCCACAATTACTGCCAAAGTAAAATTTATGTGGGTACGCATTCCCAAGGATAAGCAAGGGAACCTTCTTTTCCACACCCCTATGGCTCTCTCAACTGTATTTCTAGTTTTAATGTGGGAGGCATTAAATCTCTGTTCTGCAGCAGTAGCCGGATTTAATAAAGGAGTCATCAAATAAGGCCTGCAGGGATATGCACTATCTCCTAACAAGTAACCACTACCTAACTCCTTAGCCTCTAGGTGAGCACGAAGATGTGATGAATTGAATATTGAACTATCATGTGTAGATCCTGGCCAACGTGAAACAATATCAATAATTTTTAATTCAGCATCACATACTACTTGGGCATTAATGGAAAAATATCCTTTCCTTTTCCTGTACAATTCACCATGCTCACCCCCAGGAGACTGGATAGGAATATGCGTGCCATCAATACAACCAAGGACTGATGGAAATCTTGCAATGCTGAAAAATTTTGTTTTCATGCTGACTAAATGTTCATCCTTAGGCATACAAATATTTTGTGGCCATAGAAGGGCTACGTGGTGGGTAACTCTTTTGATTATGCGACAGACTGTAGATTTATGGACTCGAAAAGTGTCACCAACGACCATTTGAAATGTTCCTGTGGCATAAAATCTGAGAGTAATAAGCAACTGATTGATAGCAGTAGTAGGCTTGCTCCTTTTGGAGATTAAATTATTTTAAAATTTCTGTAGAATATCCATAACAAGGTACTTGGGTAATCTGAATCGTTCCTTGAATTCTGATTCATTATAAAGATTGAAAGGATCTAATTGCTCTCGGAAAATCCTCATTCTTGGAACATTTCTTAATACATTCATTATTTCTTCATCTGAAGAAGTGGATGATGCTTCACTCAGATCCATCCTATGAAATAAAAAGCTAATTAGACAGTGATTATTTTAATTGTCCTGTATACCACTAGGAGAGAAATTCTAGTGAACAGTAGACATTCCTAGTACCTATACCTAGTAGGTAGCACCTATAAATCTTCACCAACTGCACCATCACTGGTTTGCAGGCCCAAAACAATGCTTTCATAATTCTAATGCAGATCATTCCATTAGAATCAAGTAAGAATCCCTTTTTCCAAGCTCAAGTCATAGCAATATAAAATATTCTCTACCCCTCAACGCTCTTAGATTTTGGTTTAATATATAGGCCGAGATAAAATGTACCTTTCACTACCTTGAAATTACCGTAGACTTTAAACAAAGCTCTATTACTCTGGTCTTTTTAGCTACTCAAAGTTTATCAGCACTATTGTAATTAAGAAACTGTTAACACTCTCATTAACCAAATATATTTGTCATACTGTTTTGTGGTCACAAATATTCACTGTGATAAAATCTAATTTAAAAAATGTGGCCATTCAACTGGAAAAACACCGCCTCCCCTCTTTCTGATCCAATTTTTTCACTGTACCTACTTAACAAATATTAACCATAGGAATAACAGAAAGGGGAAAACATCCGCCTCAAATCTCCAATTGATTATAATATTGAGTTTGGAAAGACTATCCGAATACATCCGCCTCAATTCTCCAATTGATTATAGTATTGAGTTAGGAATGACTTCCGCCAGATTTTGCCTTTTTATGCATCCGTATTATTGTGCACGGTATAATAACTCGCTATTGTAATGGTTGTGAGTTTTAACGTTTGAAAGGAATATGAGAAAACACATGTGGGAGTAGGGCGAACCATTCCCATTTCCTGTGTAGCAATGAGTAACAGAAACACATCAACGAGATAATTAAAGGAAACAACGAGTTATCTACGTACTTATTAAAAGAATGCAATTGCACACTACAACCGAAAGAAATGATCTTCACATTAACAAGTTCGTTGCAGTTATTACACACGTTAAAACCCAAATATAATTAAATATGAACACCGCAACTCAAATAAACATATCGCCACAGATGATCACTGCACTCTTGCGCCATGGCTTGCGTATTTACGTTTAGAATTTTTTCGTACCGCGGCAAAATATGAACCTTTCAAACAGTGCAAAAGAATTCACAGTAAATCGGCAATCCATGACAATTCAAGTAAAGGAAAATATGGAATGTTTAGTTATTATATGCATACCTGGTTGTCAAATGTGACTTATAAGCTTGTTAGGTGGAAGTAAATGTCGAATAACTTGAAAAAAAACAACTTTTTCTTTCAATAAAATCAATCCTCAAGCAATGACACTTCCAGACATCTGATTATAAATCCGCCATATTGAATTAATATGGAACTCATAAGCTTTTAACCCCACCAATTTGGTTCGATAAGTTATCTGACAGTTTATGGAACTCATAAACTTATTGATCGTGCATGCAACACTTATTGAATGGTTGCTAGGGGTTATGAGTCTCATAACTTTATTGAATACATATGTATCGTTCGTGCAACCGGCCATTAAACAAGCTAAGCTTCCCCTTCCAGCTATGAAAGACGACCGGAGTTCATCGCACTCGAAGTATATGGTCTAAATTTCTCCAAAATCCCTATATTCATTGTTTATAGACCTCCAAAAGTTGGATATCTTTCTGATATTGAACATGCTTACACGATATTTAGTCCAAATTTTAAAAATATTGTAATTGTTGGCGACTTTAATGCCGATCTGTTACGGGATAGTTACTCGTCTTCCTTCCTAAAGAATTTTATTTACAGCTATAATCTTCATCTTGTTTCTACGCAACCAACCCATCACACTGAAAACAGTCATACTCTTCTAGATCTCTGCATCGTTGATTCCTCTTGCAAAGTCTCGTCATTTTCTCAATCCCCGGTACCCTTTCTCTCCGCTCACGACAAAGTCGCGATTTCCTACAAATTCCATATGCCTTGTCCGCTCCCGCCTAAAATTGTCTACCGCGATCTGAAAAACTTTGACGCAGTCGCATTTCAGCAAGACTTGATCTCTAGCGAATGGCAACACTTCTCAGGATCTACCTCCGTTGATTCCAAACTGGAATATTTCAATTCTAACTTCTTGCACTGCTTAAATCGTCATGCCCCTTGGCGCACCAGTAAACCTCGACGATTTTCAGCCCCATGGATAACAAATGACCTTAAACAAAAAATGAAGGAAAGAGATAAATCACGTAGGATCTTTATTCGTACAAAAAGCCCTACTGCCTACGCTGAGTTTATAGCATTACGCAATCAAGTAAAACGCTCTGTCACAGAAGCCAAGAGAAAACACTACGCAGCCACCTTCTCCAACTTGACTCAGCCAAACCAGATTTGGAAAGAACTGAGGAACCTTGGCCTCGTGCATCGACCTAAAAACGAACCTGCGTATGAATTCTCACTAAACGAATTAAACAAATACTTTGCGCACACTGCTACCTCAGAGGTAAATACTGCCTTGAATACATTTACTATCCATAATGTACTTCCACTTGTACCCTATAAAGAAAATAGCTTCTATTTCCAATATGTTACGCCTGAAGTCCTACGAACAACTTTATCGATCTCTGCAACCAATTCTGTTGGGATTGATGGCATCTCAGCTAAATTTATAAAGGCTTCTTTAACAGCAACTTTCCCTCAAATCCTTGATATCTTTAACTCATCCTTAATGTCAGCTGAATTTCCGAAGGGTTGGAAATCATCTCTTATCACACCTATTAACACGCGGAGGCCCGGATTTTTTTACCTCCTAGAAAGCCCGCACGGGTCATTTTGACCCGGAGTTACTTTTTTGCCCGTTTGGGAGTTTTTCTTTCTATTCTAAGGTTAACCGTTATCAATAGAAGTTATAACACTGCTAATACCGACAATTATAATGTAATCAATATTTTTAAACATCATTAGAATAATTGATATCACAATCAATGCATATGAATGACAACGATGCAGTACATTAACCATACACCGGCCTCTTGTAGCTGTAGCACGAATCCATTGTCTTCTTTTCATTTCTCTTGCTGATAGATATATTATATAGTTTCTTTTTTAATGAGGGGAATTTAAATCTAGAATATTGATTGAAATATTGCACTATACTCTTGACTGTTTGAAATCCTCGCATAGTTCAGAGACCATTGTAGCAGAAATTTGTGCCGAGATAATTCTATCCCTGTAATTTCACTGTAAAGTACCCTTGGGTTTATGGCTGAGAGGGCCAACAAATTGTAAAACATTTATACTGGCCAAAGGCGTGTACAGGCTCACCCGGTGTAATCAGGCGCCATTTGATGTAAACAGTCAAAGCCACTTTAGCGTAGCATTATAAAATGCACTGTCTCCGGAAGTTTATTTTGCCCTGTGGAAATGGAAACATAGGGGTGCATTGTACTCAATACCATTGCATTCCTTTTTCTTCCTACACTGATATGCACTAAGCGTCATGTCATCAGACTTTAGAGCGGTGATGGAATACATAAATATATTGCATTAGACATGTATTTACTATTAGCATCAGCTAGAACCCAGAATTTTTTACCAATTTGGTCAGGATTCTTAGGCATATATTGAATAAAGAGACATGTGCAGAGCGAATACCCGTATACCAGAGCGAATACCCGTATACCAGAGCAAATTTGTCAATTTGTACCCTCTCCAGCCCATTACACTTACAGTCAAATCTGAAGTAAGTCATAATTTCCTTAGGCATAGTATTGCTAAAAAATGAAAAACTCCACGTAGTATTTCAGAGTGAATCTAAATTGAACGCCCGACTACCATATGCCCCTCGGACATAAGGCAATGCAATGAACGATTCTAGTTCTGAAAGTGAAACTGACGAGTTTTCATCGCTGGTGATTCAACGGGCCTCGTCTTGCGTGCATGTCAGTACGTGCTGTAGCATTACATCAGAAAAAAGCAAACGCTACGTGCTAAGGGCACAACCATTCTCCACGCCTCATTGTCCATGAGGCGTTTGACCTGAAATTTCACTCACTATATTTTGAACCGCCCTCCGACCGGGATCTTATACTCCAATTTCAGGCACCGCACAGTTGACCATTCTATTTTTTGAAATAACAGTCTCACCCACCTTAGGGAGAGCCAAATTACGCGATCCTGAATTTTTTCCGTCATCTTCTTGATGTCCACCCGCACACACAGCACCTTCAACCACAGTTGATGCAGTCTCATCTTCATCAGTATCCAGAGACTCGAAATTCACTGGTCCTTTTATACCCTGTCCACATGTCCGACTTCGTCGACTGCTACATGGCCTGTTTTGGTTTGCTGTATGCTCAAGGAATAAGACTCCTTCCATGTCACGTGGTAGATAATCCTGATTACCATCGCTCAATCCAGAGTCTCACTGACGTCTGATTCATTTTCTGAAATTTATTGCATTATGTTCAAACTCCTTCTTGGAGATATGGTTCATGGTGGCAATATTTCCCTCTCCAATATCAGGTGTTTGTCACGGATGACAGTCTCATCACTCCTTTCCCCTCCCCCTTCATCTGACACCATGTCTTACCCCTTCCCGCCTCCCTCTATTGATAACTTGTGTATACGTGACATACATCGGCAATTATAATACTTAAGAATGTAATAAGTGTAAAACAATGTAGAAATACCATCAATTGTAAAAATGGTAGGTGAAACTAAGGCTTTTAAGTCTTCGGGTCAATATGACCCGGGCGGGCCTTCACTGTAATATTTTAAAATCGGACTGAAAATGTTATGCTATATTGATAAAATTTTACTCAGAGCTAAATAACGTCTTTCCATGAAAAGTCACGGTTAATTTTCCCATTATCTCAAAATTTATGAATGTAGTGGCACTTTAAAAGTCCAGTAGGGTCAAATTGACCCGTACGGGCCTCCGTGTGTTAAAAAGGTAAAAAACCCTATCACTCCTCGGGATTACCGCCCAATCTCTAATCTGTGTGCCCTCTCAAAGTGCCTTGAAAGAATTGTCTCCCAACAGGTCACCGAATACCTAAACCAAAATAACTTATTTGACCCTTACCAATCTGGCTTTCGGAAAAATTTCTCCACACAGTCAGCGCTGCTAAAAGTCACGGACGACATCCGTCATGCAATTGACCAACAAATGATCACTATCCTTGTCCTATTTGACTTTACTAATGCTTTCGGTCTTGTGAATCACGCTCTACTTCTACACAAGATGAAAAACCTCAATTTTTCCTGCTCCACATTAAATTGGTTCTATTCATACTTAAACGGGCGAAAACAAGCAGTCAAGGACTCTATTGGTAATACATCTAATTGGGCTAATATTCACTGTGGAGTACCTCAGGTCTCAGTTCTTGGCCCTCTTCTATTTTCTCTCTATATCCTTGACCTCCCAAACTGTATTGAGCACTGTAAATACATGCTATATGCTGACGATTTGCAAATTTACTATCATTGTCATAAGACTGAGTTGATTGATGCAATCACGAAAGTAAATCATGATGTTAAATCCATCAGCTCATGGGCTACATCAACCCTCGAAAGTGTATAACTTCTGTTGTTATTTCTTCTCTCTTATATTCCCATGTTATTTTCACTATAATGTATCCGCCCATCCCCATATTTTCCCCATATCAATTTTGTTATTTGTCTGTTATGAGCTCTATTGTATTGTATAACTCAATTATGTTCTTAATGGACCAGTCCAAGAACAGTAAATAAATATTATTATTATTAAAAAAACAAGCACAACGGCTGTGACCATTCACTTAATGCTACTAATACCTTTATCTCATTCTTCAGAACCTCAATTATTGCAAATTTCGTGTCCAGAATGATGACGAATAATGTATTTGCATTACATGAATCATGGGTATTGCCTGAAAAATCCTCATCGCTGTTAGTGGCAGTGATTCTTTGCCTCATGACTGTATCTTGCCGCGTTATAACGGGTGCAACTTCTCCTAGTGGTATCCCAAACACTCGAGTTTTTTGCGATTCGATTGGATAAGAAATACGCGATTAGGCTTATTGCTATTGCTGAAAAATCATTTCACTCCAACAGTTGTAAATGCAAGAAATTAGTTAAAAATCCAATTTTTAATGTTGACATCATAGTGGAATAGACTTGAAATTTTGTGCTGCATTGCAGAGGTTTCTACCATCTGGAACACACGAATCAATACATGAAGATCGCCAAGCATTTGTAAAATTTCCATTTTTTAAATCTACTTCGCAACGACCACTTCCTAGCTAGCACAAGATCGTGTAAAACCTCCTAGGACGGTTCCAAGCATACCAGATTCCGACCTCAATATCCAGTAGCAGCTAGCATACTAGGCCTTGTGCTGGACCGTGTGAAACAGGCTTAAGATAGGCCTTTAAATGATACAAGAAACCAGTGAAGACGCCGTGACTTGACGACGGGAGGCCACCATCAATTGAGGCGCTCGGGGCTAGATAATGGTAAGCCACATTTAGGAAATTTTACAGGAGTGACATCTGAAGGTTCGAAAAATGCCATAAATTAGGTGTTGTGTCTTGGTGCAATACATAACAACAAGGTGTGTGCTGCCATCTCTTGGTTTCTTCAAATATTACTCCGCTAGTGGCTTCCTATCGTCTAGCGGATAAGAAAGGCGTGCAGATCTCAATATTTCTCAGTGTGTGGCTTACCATTATCTAGCCCCGAGCGCCTCAATTACGCTTCTCATCACCCGGAGGAGAGGGCAGCAGCTCTTCTTCTTCTCGTGAGTTTTCGCATATTTAAAATAGTTAACAGAAATGCGATCAGCCTGGAAATACACCCGTTTTTCCAAAGCACAGTCGAATAGGAATCTCATAACCAATAATACCATAAGTTATTGTACACTGTGCTATTATTAACAGGAAAATTGTATTAGTTTTCTTCGTTGGATCTCTGGGTGCTAGTCGAAGATAAACCTCTGTGACTTCAAATTCCGAGAGATATCGTATTCGGGTGTAACCATTCGCCAGAAATCATCGCCGCTGCTGGGAATGATGGAATTCGGAGAGACCAACGTTCTGTGGTGTCTGCTTGATTCCTCCCGTCGGGTGTCTGGCAAGGGAAGGGAGGGGTATCCATGGAAACGTTGCTAATGTTTTCGTTTTTTTCTGTGGCGGAGTCGTGCAGTCTATCGTCGCCGGACGCCGTGAATGCTTCCCTTCCAGATCAGATTACAATCGCCACATTTTCAACTCCCCTCGCCGAAACTTGCAAAATTTCGTGACTATGCTGGCCGGAACAAGTCTTGTGTCGGGAAATTCGGAAATTGTTGGCGTGGATTGTCTCCGTACCGTACTTTCTTTCTTCTGACAACACCGATGGAAAGAGGCAGTGTGTGCAACGTACTTCTCGCTTGTATCCACTTAAAGAGCACCTTGAGGAGTCTCTGGGGCCGTATTCTGTAACTCGTTATCACCGCTGATGAACATCACTAGTCACCGCTCTTCCGATTCTGTAACGCGACGAGGTGATGTTCTTCGCCCCTCCTGCCTTGCTTAATACGGAAATCAAGTAACTCGGACGCAATTGAAATGGCACGTGCATTTAATAATACAAATAATTACAAGTATCAATCAATACAAATAGTATCAATCAATCATATTCGCCGTGGTTTTCTCACAAAAAACGATTGAATGGTTTAATGGAATGGAACGACTGTTTATGTTGATATTCAGTAAAATATAAAGGCAATCCATGGTTCACTTCGCCATATTAATCCTACTAATCATAATCACCTAGCTGGGTTATTAGAACATTAAATTAATTATAATCAAACATATCATCACTCCGGAAACCATTACTACAAGCATGAACATACATCGTCGTGACTACAAGCATTCAATTTGCACATTTCTTGCCGGCGTTGCGGTCATGTGATTCAACTGGCTTTCTTTATTGGCTAATCTCATTTTGGCAATACTAGACCGCTCGATGTTTCATAGCACTTCTCATCACCGGGTGAAGAAACTTCACCACCCTGTTACAGCATCTGAATATATAAGGGCAAGTGAAGTTTTTCGGTGATGTCCATCACCGGTGATAGATATCACCCAAGTTACGGAATACGGTCCCTGGTATCAGGAGAAGGAGACCCTTCATATGTATTTCTTCGTCTTGGTGATATGCGTGAGAAGAACTTATTGCTAGCGAATATGTTTCGATCAATGTAAAATGGAAACTTAAAATTATTACCGTCTTTCTCATCTAAATACTGAGTGATTCAGAGGTTCAGTTCGGTGTTTTGAATAAATATTACTATATGGATAGCGACCAATATGTAAATACGGTAGAAATAAGCTTTTAGTCACGGTGTATACTACGGAAGTCTTGAATATACATTAACTATACTCGATATTCAAATCGTAGGGAAGAAGACAGACATCAATTCTGAATTCATCCATTTCCCTCCCGTGTTCCAACAGTTGGAGTTGGAGGTCAGCGACTTCATCCTCGATAACATCTCCCCGAAACAGAAGACATCCGAATGTGCTAAAAAATAAACAGCAGCTTTAGTAGTGTGATGTGCTTATGTTTTCCTGCAAATGAACGAGTCATTGAAGAGAAAGGTTTGTGGTTAATTTATTTCACGTCCAGAATTTTGTTTTCAAATGTGGTAAATATTAGTTTTACAAAAATTTTACATCATAAGGAGAAATGAACGCGATTAATCCCATTCAATGAAGCCAGGTTCATGAAACCAGGAATCTCGTTGAAAGCATGCAATGAGATTAACGGTTCAGCGTTCCAGGTTCACCACTTGACAGAGCTAATGCAAAATAATTGCTGGCTATTGCACAGTAGTCATCGCCCTGCAGAATTAAATGTCTATTGAACCTCAGCATTATTTGAAAAAGTAATCAAATTCTTCATCCTTTTTTTCTATTTATGGATATTAAGTTTATTTCAATTCCTTGAGTACTTCTAATTTAAAAACAGCAAATGAAGATACTTCTTCATTGAGCTCAATACTCTTCTTATGGGAGAAAAAACACAATCAAGGGGTATGAACGACCCTTAAAAATTGCTTAATGCAAAAACCCTTTCTAAGAGGGGCCCCGCTACTTCTTTGGGATGTTTCCTCAGAATTCCACGTTCTTATCTCCAGTGGTCACGGCTGTGCATCGATGAGTGAATGTGTAACTCGGTCATTTGGTATTATACAAGAGACACAGGAGATAAAATGGATCGACGGAGTGATTGCAGAATACGACTATTTTACGAAAGTACGCCTTATGTAGGATAAGATGCCACTTTTAACTTTCATCGCAAAATGGGTGGGATACGTAATTGGCATTTCTCAAATCCGGCTGACTTCACCACAAAATCATCAGCAATCCATGGTCTACTCATTCTAACTCTTCATTCAGGGGCACCGAAAACGATTAACGATAGCCGCAATATAACCGTAACTATAAATGTATTGCAAAGCATCCCATCGTTTTCTTCTTGGCCAGTTCGAATAACTGTTTCATCAGCTGTTTCATACATATTACGCAACGGTTTAGTAAGAATGCTTTTAACATTGATCGAGTGCAAGATCAATTTCTCTTCAATGGAGACAATCATATTATGACTTTTTAAACGAAAGTATTTTTCAACAAGGACTTCAAATGGCTATGTCTACGGATGCTTAGTGATTCATGGAAGAATTTGACAGAACATGCAGAATAGTTTTTGCAGGTCAGAAAAGATCAGATAAAAAGGACGAACATGATAAATCATGAAAGGTAATAGGTAGATCAAATAGTGGGTCCGTTAAAAAATTATCGAGGAAAATTTTAGTGTGAAAAGAGCACAAAGAGAGAAACAGATTGGGAGAAAGAATTACTGTGATAGTAGTGAATTGTCGTAGTTTAAGAAATAAAGTAGCTGAATTTCACCACCGCATCGAAAGTACTGATGCAGATTTAATCATAGGTACAGAAAGCTGGCTTTCGAAGGACATATCAGATCATGAAGTATTTCCGAAGTGTTTTACCGTATACAGAAAGTATAGAGTAAGCAGAAACGGAGTAGGAGTATTCATAGTTGTGAAGAGCCCGTATGTCAGTAGAAGAGGACTTATTTCAGAGCGAAATGTAAAAAGTATTTGGTGTTCCGTTAAAAGTAAAAGTAGCAACGCAAAAAATAAATATGTAGGTGCATATTACAGGCCACCGGACGTAGACGACAATTCTATGATGGAACTAGAGTCAGAGATACGTACATTACTTTTTCGGAACAATGATAGAGGAATAATAGTAGGCGGAGATTTCAATCTCCCTTCGATAGACTGGAATACGTGTAGTTTCATTGCAGGAGGTAAGGATAAGGAACTCGGCGAATCACTGTTGAACACCTTTACGTCTCATTATGTATCACAGCTAGTAACAGAATCACCCAGGGCAAAAAACATTGTAGACTTATTAGCAACAAATATTTCCGAAAGAGTTCTAAATACAGTTACAGACACAGGAATTAGTGATCATAAAATAGTGCATGCGAAATTTATTGTAGGCGTTGAATGACATAATAAACCAAGGAGGAGGGTATGCGTATTTGGAAAGGCTAATTGCGACGACATGAAAGAGGAATCAAGGGAAGCGTTTAATTTATTTAGCGAAAAAAGCAAAGGATTACATACAGAGGAATCGTGGAGAGAATTTCTTGAGGTCACCCGCAACGCAGTTAATAAATACATACGAAGTAAATATGTTAGTAATAATACAGAGCAAGGGTGGTATAAAGCGGAGGTTAGGAAATCATTAAAGCGACAAAGGGTATGCCACGCTAGGATTAAGAATGCAGGACGGGGTCTATCGGTAGAGGAAAAAAATGTTGTTGAAAACTATAAAAAATCGAGAGCATTAGCAAAGAAATCATGTCGGAATGCGTTATCACATTTGAAGAGCAAGATGTTAGGAGAATATTTCGATAGCAATCCTAAAGCGTTTTGGTCATATGTGAGAGAGCTTCAGGGAAATAAGTCCACAGTGCACACACTTAAAAACGATAAAGGAATCAGAGTCACCAACAGTGTAAAAGAGCCAATACTTTAACTCCTTCTTCCAAAGCGTATTCAACTCATCGTCACACAACGCAGTGGAACCACCGCCGAACACTTTCAGTGAGCAAATGCCCGAAATAAACATTTCATGTCGCGGAATAGAGCAGCAGTTAAAAAGCATAAGTAAAAACAAATCACCAGGTCCCGATCAAATTACTTCCAGATTATAAAAAAACATTATCTTCTGAAATAGCCCCCTATCTAGAAATAATATTCAATAAAACACTAAAGAACCACACAGTACCCAATGATTGGAAAGTAGCTAACATTACACCTATATTTAAAACCGGTGATAGGGAAGAACCTAGTAACTACAGACCCATTTCACTCACGTCAATCTCTTGTAAGATATTTGAGCACATTGTAGTCAGTTCGATCATGGGGCATTTGGACAGTCAGGGATTACTCATAAACAGCAAACATGGGTATATTATAATCCATCAAGTAGGATATTTAAATTACATAAAGCAAAGCAATATACAAGCGTGTATATTCAACAAAATTGACTGAAACAGAACCTTTGCCCACAACCTTGGACAACAACCTCTATACTCAGAGAATTAAGGAATGGATTGTAAAGGGGAAACGTGCGAAAAGGTATGTCTTAGTCGATAAACGATAGAATTGCATCTCTTTTTTAAGTGAGTAAACAACACCGTCTTAAAAGCAGAAAGAAGGGGATAATCGATAAATTACAAACCTTCTAGAAATCCCAGGATAATTTCAAATATAATTGAGTAGGTGAAAAATTAAAAAGATATTTCGATAAATGCCATTTTAACCCCAGATCCTCTTATCACTATGCAATTATTAATAGCTAGCCTCATGTTAGCCTAAAAACGACCGTTTCCATACAGTAACATGGTTACACGGCAATATTGCAAGTTTTATTATCTTAACCCCCTGCCACTCACCCTCGCTGCGCCTTGGAGGCAATTATGTTGTTGTAGATCACACTCATTTAATTACATCCATAGCTGGATATCAAGTGAAAACGGTGAGCTCTTACGGCTCACAGTATCTATTGAAAAGAAATGTCTCCAAGCCGTAATGTGTGTCCTTTCGTACGTGGTATAAAGGGGGGAAAAAGGAACTTTTAGGAAGTGAACAACAGTACCTCAATGTTTCTTCTGGCCTGAGAAGGTCTTCCGGTCAGCAACCAGCTTCCAGGAGTCTGAAGGAGATCTTGTTAAAAAACACAACACTTCTAGAATTTCCACACTGGACACTGATGCACTTCCACAAACGCTGATGTTGGCATGTGCCACTTGTCAAGGGAAGGTAAAAAAAAGGGGGAGAAAGGGTGGAACGAAAGGTAAAAACGTATACGTATTTCAACCACAAAGTAGCCCTCTTCAGCGTGCTGAAGGTGTATACCTCGAGACAACACGGAGTTGACTGAGTAAGAATTGGTGCATCCGAAACCTTATATATTTGAAAAGAGTGTGTCGGGGAGGAAGACTGGACACAAGATCTCCTTCAGACTCCTGGAAGCTGGTTGCTTACCGGAAGACCTTCTCAAGCCAGAAGAAACATTGAGGTACTGTTGTTCACTTCCTAAAAGTTCCTTTTTCTCCCATTTATACCATATACGAAAGGACACACATTACGGCTTGGAGACATTTCTTTTCAATAGATACATAGCTGGATAGCCTCTATGTGTTGTAAATAAGAATAAACGTGAAGTACCTTGGTTAAGGTTCCTCCCTGTAGCAAACTGAGCCGTTTTGGTATTAGCTTAAGTGCCAATGACAGTTTTTATTTCGAGTAGCTGAGAACATTGATGCATAAGAACATACTTTCCTAAAATATTACTCAACATTTTCTTTGCCAAAGTAAAATAATGAACCACGTGATACGAAAAAGATCTAATCACACAAATTTCGAATGTCCACCAACTAACCGGGGGTGAGGTGGTATCACTTGAGGCTTGTGATTTGAATAATAATAAGGCGTCATTTGAAGGAACGATAAAATCTCTTCGGCGAAATTAAAATAATACCAGCGTGCGTATTATGAAGATCCGTGAACGGACTTTCGAAATGTTCACCGGTGAATCCAACGACAGGGGAAAAGTATTGAAATTCAAAGAGAGGAACCGAATATCCATCACCCTACGTCTCTCCACGTCAACATCAATAGATCGTTGTCATCTATTCAATGCAAAAATCACCACCAATAACCGCACAGTATAAGACATCGTAGGAAATAGAATGCATAAAAAGAACGCTTAATTATGCAATGATAATTTATTACGGCTCTTCCTGCCCATGAATCCCTCGACTTAAACGCCAGGTGAACTGTCTTTTTATCTATCTTTAAGGATGTGGTTTCGACTGTGTTCAAAGTTTCAAACGCTCATGAAGGCCTTCTTAAAATATAATAGATAAAAACAGCTAGGATTTACCACCAATTCCGATTAAAAATCAAATGCGTTTTCATTGAAATCAAATAAATATTCAGTCATATGTTACACCCACACCTTGTCTCATTCACGATCGCCGAAAGGATTTGTTCGCGATGAATTTCATTCAAAAGATAAAACAATGTAAGTGACCGCTCACAGTATTTATCAAAAAGATTACGACGATTATTTCTACACCCAACACATGGCTCTAGATTCTGGAAATATGACAAGACGAGGCACATATACTAATTTACATTGTATTCGTCCAACTCAAAACAGTGTGTGCCTGCTTTGAGAGCATCCTCTTGATCGAATACGTAGATGATTAAGGAATTAACGACATGAACTAGAGAACATTATTATAAAATATAATAAAATACAAGAATATAAGTCCGCGAATGCGATTTGAGGACTCAAAACACACTTAAGAAATTAATGAGAGATTTTCTTGTAAACAGCGAAATCTCCAGATAAATACTATTCATTCTGTCCCGCCATGTGCGAGCACGGTACGTTATGAATCCTATCTGCCGCTCCCAAGGTATGTTAGTGATAAAAAACTTAAAGTCCTCTTCTAATTCGTCTAAATGCTAGTGCTCGGCATCTTTTAGCTTTTGTTGCAAACTGTTTTAACCACTTAACACATCCCTCAACTGTACGTAAACCGCGGATCATGTCAAATAATTTGAAAATTAGGACGGAACGATTAAGGCATTTCAAGTAAAACAACGTTAATGCATGTTTATAAATTCTTGAAATCGTAGTCCATGTGGAGCACATTACGTGAAACCGCCATAGAGGTATGTAAATCAATTGAACAATGATATTGGGCTCTGAACTAGTGAGGGCAAATGTAATGGAAATTAATCCTTATGAAATCTTACCGAGACACGAGAACCACCCGCAAAAATAAATCAATTTCCAGAAGACTGAAAATGAGGAACACAAATTTAGTTTCAAGCTCAGCTCCTTAGCTGAAAACCTTTTCTTCTCGAATTTCTATTAATTTAGGCAGAAAAAAGAATTCCAGACGTTGATATCCAGTGCGCGGGCATGATTCGAGATGAATTTAGAGTAGTTCTGACACGTTCGAGAAAAATCAAGGGACTGGACTATTGAGATTATCGGCGGGAAAGTGGCTGACGTCAGAGGACATTTCCACGTCGATTGGAAGTAACAGAATAGGAAAAAGCGGCATAACTCTATGAGAGCATGGAATAAACGAGAAAGAAGAACGTTAGCAACGAAGGAAACTTACCGTTTCTTTCCCTGAAGGGCGTTCCTCTCAGTCTGTTTCTCGAACTCACAGTTTTCGCTCTCTAGGTCCCAAGAGATTAATGACGAAGATCCAGCTTTACGTCGCAAGGAACTCGGAGATGTTGTTCCTGAAAACAATTCACACCGTTAACAGATGCAAAAAGATATTACCATATTTCTCACTGCACCACTGCCGGAAATATCTTCTAAATAATGGTAGCAGTCGCGAATACCGATTAGAGCAACAATTTTAAATGCCATGAAGCAGATGGGACCTTTATTCTTAATTCATTCGTCGAGAAATATGCACTACAAACTATTCAACATCTCCCTCTTGTCCCACATCCTCAATTAACTTTATTAAATCCAACTATCTTAAAGTACAGCTTTCTTACGCTAGTGCAGAAAAACCACGTTTCCATCCGTTCCCGCGTCTCGACGACAAATGAGAATGCGATGTAGGGTAGACACGAGTAGAAACGTCACCGTGACGTCACACCTGACTGGACCATTCACCGAAGTACAATCCAAGTTTTAATTAATAATTTTGAATATTTTGGGTAAGCAGAGTAGATTTAAATATTCTCTCGCAAATTCTATTGTTAAATATTTATCCTGAACATTAACATTTCCCTAATTAAAGCAATACTTTTTAATCAATAGTATATTTTTTTAAATTGTATGCGTCATCTCCAATTATTTCCGTCATTTATTCATTTGGCGGGAGACATCGCCAAAACACACAATAAAAATGTTTGAATTATAAACTGCCTGAAATGCGTCCTACAAATAAATATTTAAAGAGTAAATTGTTTTCAGACATGTAATAACATTGTGAAATTTACAAAACCATTATTTTAGATCAACATACTCAATCTTTAATTTATTTTGTAGGTTATTGCTCTTAATGAGACCGCTTCATAGCAATAGATTTTCATTAACATTTACTTTGGTTAACAACCAGTTATTCTTCAATAAAACAACTGTAGAGCACCGAGTACATAGTACCCACGTCCACTTCCTAAGAAACGTTAGCATTCCCAACTTGAAACCTACCTCCGTCAACAACAACAAATTTCGTCGGGCATCAAATTCGTGAAACTTCAGGAATTCAAATCACATTTGAACGTGGGTATCTACAATAACATGTGAAACAGAAGCAAACACTTACGTTTACTAGACCGGATCTCTTTAAGAAGACAAGTGCTGCCCAAGAGAATCAACAAGTGGTTGATTTTTCACGCCAATGCATTAGCAGTCGCAAAACACGTCGCGACGTAACTTGGTCACTAATCACATGAGTCACTCAACTAAACCACCATTCAAATCTCACTGCAACGTTATGTCCTCGGATGAAATACTGCTCGGTTTTTCATTTTCACTATCATAATTTGCTCTGAAAAGTGACTGGCACACTGAACAACCCCTGCCACACACCCTCGCGGTGGCTTGCTGCGTAATCCTTAGATGTAGATGAACAACATATTGAGGAATTTAAATTCGCTAACAGGCTTCTTTTGAGCGGAAATCGGTGAACAGCAATCTTCACGGGGATAGCTTGGATACACGACCTTAAAATCCGTCACTTCCTGAAATGCATGCATGGACTTTGTGCTAAAGACTATAATCCAAAAGCAACTTCTTATTACAAGACGGATACGTCTCCAAGTATTCTCGCACGGATTTCACACCACTGACGAGGACAGCTCTCTTGCCACGCAAGAAGTCAACTAAGGCACTGCAGCGAGAGATAACCTCGTTCTTGAACTTGAGAGGCCGAGAGTGTCGGACACGGTGAAATAGTTCCTTCACACCACTCAGGGTCGAGAGGGAAGCACTTCGGAGAAAATAGCCAGATTGAATGCCAGAAAGGCTGACCTCGTCGGATGTATTTCACCCTTCGTCATTAAAACCAAGGAATTGAGTGTAATGCAATGTTGTACCTTGTGAGTGTACTGATTAAAACGTTATGTGTGCATTGAAAGAAATCAGTGTTATGAGTAAAACGTAGTGAGTACGCAATGTGATCGAATTCATTAGCATGAATGCACGTTCAAAAAGGGAGTTCGTTGACCAAGGAAATCATGAATTCTAAGTGAAGCGTTTAAACGAGAGACTGCATCAGAGCGCACGGAATTCACAAAGGAGCAAAGACTTCTGAGGAGGATGATTACAAGGACTTTGGTTTTCTGAACAAACCGAGACTCTCGGGAGACGAAGGCAATCCGACAACTACCACGCGAGCAGTCGACGCGTTATGCAATGGTACAATGTACGAGAAATCAGCTACTTTTCCCTTGTTAGACCTCACTTGTATTATGCTGCCAGTGTATGGGATCCCTACGAAATCGGTCTAAGTGAGGCATTTTTTGGTCCCCCCCCCTTCCCCCCCTCGTTGGACATTACCCCTCGGCGGACTAATTACCCTCCGGACTTAGCCGCAGGACTTGCTCGACAGGCGTAGCTAACGACAGGCGGAGCCAACGACGCCAACAATGCCTACGATTCCAAAATGCATCGATTTCGTCTGCTTCGTTCGTCAGCTCCGTTCAGCAGCTCCTTTCAGCCGCTCCTTTTCAGCCGCTCCTTTCCCTCACCAGATGCTCTACCACTTATATAGCCCCCAAAGTGCGGATGAAGACCAGAAGTTAGGCCATCGTACGAGCCGTTATTTAGTGTTCGCCCGCCATAGTGAAAAAAGAGTCCCGGATCACCCAATCCTAAACTTCCACCTCGCCCCTTCACATCATGCCACCTTTTCCTCCCCTCAATTTGCACCAATGATATTCCACGTTAAACCCCATTGCACTTTGACCTTCCAGAAAATACCCCCTCCTTACCCCAGAGAATACCTCCCCTCTCACGCCCTCTGTTCCAGTCGAGACGGCAAAGAGACGATATCGAGGCGAGGTGAGAGGAGAGTTAAGTGTTAGTCGATTCTCCTTTGTGCGCCATGGACTTTCGGTGCAAGTTATTAGTTTTCCCGAAATGGTGAAGAGTATTTCAATTTTGTTGGTTTGTACCTTGTTGTTTAAATACAGTGTTTGATTAGTTAGATTGTCTTACTTTTGTGGTTTTTTCTATTTCTGACCTCATCTTGCTCACCCGTCTTGGAAAGAATATTTGTACTTTGGACAAGCGTTTCTCGTGAACTGCTGTTCTTCTTTCGAGAAACGCTGCATTTGGTAGCAGAGCGTGGTTTCGTGTCTTTTCATAGCAGGTGGTGAGTGTTCCCATTTGAGGATTTTGCTTCATTTTCTCTGTGTAACTAGATTGTTTCTCGCTTCATATTTCTCCAGTGTTTCAAATTTGCTTTGTGTTTTTTCGCTGAGTCAGGGTTCGTGTTTTCGCTTTTGTCCCAGCCACCATGACTTCTGATTCAGATGACCCTTATGCGAAAAATTATCGCACTACTGCTCAGGATAGGAGGGCCAGATTAATTGGAGAGACTGTGGTTTCACTTGATAATACCGGAGTTTCAGTAGACGAACTCTGCTTGGTTCCTCAAACCCAAGAATGTGACCTTCGGCAATCTGAAATTCCACTCCCAACCCAAGTTCAGGTGAATTTGCCTAGGTCCTCGCCCATTGAAACCTTGTCATCTCATTTGGTCGATTTGCCCGATTCCTTGCCAAAAGAATCTCCTCCTACCCAAGTTCTGCCGGTATTTCCAGAGGCTACTTCAAACGCAGCGGAACCAAGACGAGTTAGGTCGGCACTTCCACTATCCGAAGGGTTGGCCATTGTCAAGCAAAGGATCGCGGATTTTCCTCCCTTTGATGTTTCCAGTGCCGAAAATTGGTATAATCTGATGTTGAATCTGACGGAATTAGTCTCTCTGTCGCTAGTTCCTTTATCAACGTTGTTGAGTTTGGTTATTCCTAAGTTACCCTCCTGTTGGCATCGTTTCTGGCTTTCTATGTTAAGTCAAAATTTTTCTTGGGCCCAGATTACGAGAAAACTTTGGAATGAAATAGTCAGCGATCGGGAATTCGATCGGCTTATTGCTTCCAAGGTCAAAAGATTCCAGTTCCCTCGCGAAACACCGCGTGATTTTGTGTCTGCCATAAGAAACGCTGTGTCTGCATTAGGATTAGACTATTCTGAGAGCCAGATTGTTCATTTAATTTTTCAAGGTTTAAATCCTATCACTATTTCCGCTATCAAGACGCCCACCCCGCCGTCTAGTTTCGAAGAGTTAGACGTTGTCATTGGTCGTGCGTCAAAAGCATTAATGGATGCAGCTGATTACGCTAACACCTTTCACGGCGTATCATTTTATGCTCCTCCTGCCGTTTCTAGGCAAGTTGTGTGTTCCTATTGTCACAAAGCTGGGCACTATGTCAGGGATTGTCGTAAAAAGCACCGAAGAGGACGGCCTTACGCAATCAGTCTAATGAGTGTTCACAAATCTCCCGATATCAATTTGCCTTTGCTACCTATTTCATTGCAGTCAGCATCTTGTAATGCCCTGATTGATACGGGTTGTTCAGTCTCGATTTGCGATGAGAATTTCTTCACTAGCCTTGGTTCTTCGGCTGGTAAACTAAAGAGAAAAATCAATTCTATCGAACTCTTGACGGTCGCTGGACAACCTTTTCGAGTTAGTTGTTCTGTGCAACTTAAAATTAAGATTGATAAGTACTCTTGGGTTCATGAATTTTATTTAGCAGACATTCCATTCCCTGTCCTTTTAGGGATTGATTTCATTCGTAAATCGAAACTTATTATTCATACTAATGGTGTCGCGTTTGAATCGGCGCCATGTCATTTAATTCATTTTTGTTCAAACAGTCGAGCATCGTATATCCCTCAAGCGTTTGCAGAACACATGTCCGCTGGAGACGAAATCGTTGATTCTCGGAATAATTCTCTACTCCCATGTGAGGATTTGGTGAGTCAGTTGAAATTGTTGTTGTCTAATTATCCCGATGTTGTAACCCAAAATCTAGGAGTGACATCGTTGATGACTTATGAAATTGAATTATTAGACGAATGTCCTGTCAGAAGTCATCCTTTTCATCTATCACCGCCGAAAACCCTCCTGATGAAGCAACATGTGCAGTCGTTATTAGATAAGGGAATTATCGAAGTTTCTAATTCAAACTGGTGCTCTCCTGCCTTTTTGATTCCCAAGAAAAATGGTTCGCAAAGGTTAGTTGTTGATTATCGTAAGCTTAACAGACAAATTAAGAAAGACGGTTATCCGACTCCTTCTGTGGAACACGCTTTTCAGTATCTGGCTGATGCCAAGTATTTCACTATTCTAGATCTTAATTCTGCTTTTCATCAAATCCCGCTGTCTGAAAATTCAAAGAAATACACAAGCTTCGTAACGTCTTTTGGAATGTTCCAGTATACAAAATTACCGTTTGGCTTTGCTAATTCCAGTCAAGTATTTACTCGTTTGATAAACGAGGTTTTGAGTGATCTGTTATTTTCGTCTGTGTACCCTTATATTGACGATATATGTATCTATTCTAAGAATTCCAGAGATCACGTAACTCATGTCAGAGAGGTTCTTAGTAGGCTTCGGTCCGCTGGTCTGACTATTTCTGAAGAAAAGATTAAGTTGGGCTGCACTTCAATCGCCTTTTTAGGCCATCTAATTTGCAATGGAACCCTTTGTGTCGATCCAGACCGGATAAAACCCATCGAATCCTTTCCTGTTCCGAAGAATACGAGAGATGTGGCCAGATTCCTGGGCATGTGTGGGTTTTATTCCAAGTTCATACCAAGGTATTCTGAAATTTCTATTCCTTTAAATCACCTAAAACGTAAGAATGTTGCTTTTCGCTGGTCAACGGTTGAGAACGAGGCTTTTGTTGAGCTCAAGAAAGCGTTGATGAATCCACCTGTGCTAACTTTTCCTCGTTTTGACGAGGAATTCCATTTGTTTGTGGACGCCAGTGGTTTGGCGTTAGCCGCCGTATTAAATCAGAAAGTAGATGGTGATTTTGCCCCTGTGGCATACGCTAGTAAAACCTTGTTGCCACATGAACAAAAATTGTCCGCATACGAACTTGAGTGTATGGCAGTTTGTTGGGGCATAGAAAAATTTAATGTATACCTCCAAGTAAAACCATTCCATTTATATACTGATAATGGGGCCCTTACTTGGCTGTTCTCTCACCCTAAGCAGTTAGGGAAATTAGGCAGAATGGTGTTAAAACTGTCTTCCTATAATTTTACTATCCACCATGTTCGTGGGCGCAGCAATAGCGTAGCAGATTGCCTTTCTAGAAGTCCGCCTGTCATCCAAACTGACAGTTCCAATGTTGAGCCATGTCCACCCATTTCTTGTGTTTTACATAATATTCCTTTATCATTTGTGGATATTCGTGACCATCAACGGTCAGACCCTACCTTAAGGGAGGTTTTTGAGAAATTGGAGAAGGATTGTTCCTCTTGTCCAAATTACTTTGTCAAAGACAATTTGTTGTGTTATGGGAATGCCAATGCCCGAAAGGGAAAGATTGTCTTGCCGGTTGTATTGCGGCCAATGATATTCCAATATTATCACTGTTTAAGTGTGTCTGCTCATTTGGGTATGGCCAAAACCTATGAAAAGGTGCAAAGGGAATTTTGGTGGAGCGATATGAAAAAACATATTTTTGATATGGTTCGTAAATGTCATTTATGTCAGACATGTAAACCCAGGAATACTGCCCCACCGGATATGATGTCTTCTAACCTTCCTGCTCATGTGTGGGAAAGGCTTTATATCGATTTCGTTGGACCTTATCCTTCCACGAAAAATAATCACAAATATGTCTTATCGATTATTGATGGATTCTCTAAATTTTGTATCCTGGAACCTGTTCGTAATGCCACTTCCAGTGCTGTGGTTAGTGTTCTTACTCAAAGAGTTTTTTCTAAGTTTGGTTATCCTAAATTTCTTGTGTCTGACAATGCAGCGGTGTTTAAGTCACACCTAGTTAAGGAAATGTGTTTGCAACTTGGGATTAAACAGGTTTTCACAGCTCCTTACCAACCAAGTTCTAACCAAGTTGAAAGGCTACATAGAAATTTGAAAGCTGCATTGTCAATTCTTTGTAACACTGTACATTACAATTGGGTCAAGTTTTTGTCCGATTTAAATTTTGCCTTTAACTCTGCCTGTCATAGTGCCACGGGAGAATCTCCCGCTAAGATAATTTTTGGCAGACAATTGCTTCATCCTCTAATAAATCAATGGTCTATTCCTAGAGAACTGTGTGAGGATGATATTTTGGAAGAGGAGAGGGAAGCTTATTTGCAACAGGTAGTTGCTAATTTGAAGAGAGCCAAATCTAAGCAAAAGCCAGTTTTTGATAATTCTCATTCTAATATAACTTTCAAACCTGGAGATAGGGTGTTGTCAAAGAAACATCCAATCAGTTCTAAGGCAGACAAGATTATGGCAAAGTTAACCCCTCTATGGGAAGGCCCATTTATTATAAAAAAGTTAGTCTCTCCTGTAACCGCTGTTCTGGATATTGGTCCTAGCAAGGAGAGAATATGTCATGTTTCTCAATTAAAGCCTTATCATGGTGATTAATAATTTATAATATGTTGACTGATAATGGAATCTTAATACTAGCATTTATTATCTAACTATTGTCTTGATTGCTTACAAATTTCTCTCTTCACTATTTGTCATTTAATTTACTATAATGTATGCTGCTTTGAATAATTATTTAATTGTAAAGACTGCCAATTCATACTGCCAATTCATACTGCCAATTCATACTTAATTAATTTGTTGATGTTAGTGCTGCCTGTTTATGGGGCGTTAGTTGTTATTTTGTTGTACTTTGGTTGGTTCTACCTGCTCTTCATCATGTGTGTCTACCAGAAGGGGGAACGGTGTTTGCACAGTGCTATTGTGAATTCTGGAGGGAGTGGGGAGAATAGTCATGAACATTCCCGAGGTGGCTCGCTTCCAGTTAAGTCGCGGAGGGTCATTGGCTATTAAGATTATTTAGTGACTGTTTACACCAGTGATCATTGGCTTCCTAATCATTCCTCCGATGTGGACCAGAACCTGGAGTTATATCGTTATTCACTATTGGGTTTATTTATCACTGGGGCAGGTCTTTGTCTAGCTCAGTGACTATTTGGCAGTTGATTGTATACCTGTTTTTTGCTTGTGTATACCATTGTTATCCGGCGTAGGGGTTGCGCTCCCATCGCCCAGCTAGTTTTTAACTCGCTGCAATCAGCACCCAGCATTGGCTGGATGGGGTATTTACCCTGATTATTAACTTTACAATTGCATTACCCTTGACGGTGGCCACTAAATTAAATTTTCCTCTTTAGCTTTGTGTAACATATGTTTGGCTTAACCTGGCCCTGGACTTATTGAATTTTTTCTATTTAGTCATCCTAATCTATTTCCATATTTTGGGCTATTCTAATTGGATGACAGCTGTATAGAGAAATCAAATTTTTCTCTAATTCGAAATGTACTCTTATGTCATCTGGAGGCATTTCAATTAACCCTCAATTTCATTGACTGGCTCAATGCATAACAGTTCTACCCAAGTTGGTGAACGACAACATTTAATTAGTATTTAAGATATTATTATTGTGGATTTCCTTATCACTCTCATAATTGTCATTCATTTAAATTTAATTATTATAAAATACTCTGACTGCTCTTGAAAATAATTGTTAAATCACTACATGGCTCTCACTAATGCACTGAATTTAATATGTATTGTAATTTTGTCAATTGAACCAACCCAAGTCTTTGATTGACTGGATAAGTGTCTAACAGCTCAACCCAAGTTGGTCAATGACTGGATAAGTGTCCAACAGCTCAACCCAAGTTGGTCAATGACTGGATAAGTGTCCAACAGCTCAACCCAAGTTGGTCAATGACCAAAATGTAAATTGAGCATAAATTATTTCTTCATTCAGTATTGCACTTGATTATTATGTATTGTAATCTTGTCATTTCAAAAAACCTGAATCTTTGATTGATGGGTCAGTGTTTGGCAGTTCAACCCAAGTTGTTGAATGACAAAAGGTAATTGCCTATTGAAATATTTCTTGATCTTTTTCTCAATTCTACTCTCACATTGTGATATAGTCTGACT
Source organism: Platycnemis pennipes (assembly GCA_933228895.1). Lineage (NCBI taxonomy): Eukaryota > Metazoa > Arthropoda > Insecta > Odonata > Platycnemididae > Platycnemis > Platycnemis pennipes. The sequence continues at coordinate 111,523,063 of OW121856.1, forward strand.
GCTCATAATATTATTGTTAATTCTCTACATGGCTCTCATTACTGGTAATAACTAATATATATATTGTAATTCTTATGATTTCTATCAACCCATGATTCTTGATTGACTGTGAATGTTTATTCGGTTCAACCCAAGAGGCTGAACGACTATGTAATTAGTCTTAAGGTATTATTATGATAATTAATTTGTTTACCACTATCTCAATCAAATACTTATTGAACATAATTTTTGTAAAATAATCTAGTTACACTTGGAATATTGATTTAACAGTATGGCTATTGTCCCTGCCATGTGCTAATTGGTAATTAATTTGTATGATTGTTTTGTCTTCAATCAATTAACTAATGTACTTATGCCTAATGCAAACTTAACTGATTTTGTTCATTTCACTTCCACCCAACGAGTTAGATGTTCGTTACTATGGGTGCTGTATTTTGTTCATAAATTTCATTTGCCTTGGATGTGAGACTCTGGGCATCCTAATTTATTCTAATTTTCACTGATATTAAGTTTGATATCAGATGTTATCTGTGACTGTTGGTTCACAGTTGTTAGTGACAGTAAGAATGGTTACTTACTCGTTATGTGCTCTCAGTTATTGTTCATATTCTGTTAACTCTGTGAGAGTCTTTGTCATTTATTCATTTTTTGGGTATGTGTTATCCTTGAGGTGGATAGCCCCTGAGCTTTGCCCCTTCGCAGTGGGTGAGAGAACTACTTTGTGTTAGTCATCTTTAGGACTAGAATTCACTACAGTGATGATTATTTTGTAATTGCTTTTCCAAATTGCTAATATTTAGGGTATTTGAACGGTGTTATTTCAGTGAGCACCTGCCACCCTTTCTGTTTGTGTGACATGGGCTTCCAACACTGTGTGGGAGTGTTGTAGTTTTTGCTCCTGTGTCTGCTTGTCAATTCAGCAGTTAATCATGTGGATCCCCCAGTGAAGTGATTAGTGGTTTCATTAGACCAATTGTTCTTCCCCCAACCGGAAGTTTATTTTGGTGGACAGTTTTCCCCCAGTGGATGTGGCATTTTTTGGTCCCCCCCCCTTCCCCCCCTCGTTGGACATTACCCCTCGGCGGACTAATTACCCTCCGGACTTAGCCGCAGGACTTGCTCGACAGGCGTAGCTAACGACAGGCGGAGCCAACGACGCCAACAATGCCTACGATTCCAAAATGCATCGATTTCGTCTGCTTCGTTCGTCAGCTCCGTTCAGCAGCTCCTTTCAGCCGCTCCTTTTCAGCCGCTCCTTTCCCTCACCAGATGCTCTACCACTTATATAGCCCCCAAAGTGCGGATGAAGACCAGAAGTTAGGCCATCGTACGAGCCGTTATTTAGTGTTCGCCCGCCATAGTGAAAAAAGAGTCCCGGATCACCCAATCCTAAACTTCCACCTCGCCCCCTTCACATCATGCCACCTTTTCCTCCCCTCAATTTGCACCAATGACATTCCACGTTAAACCCCATTGCACTTTGACCTTCCAGAAAATACCCCCTCCTTACCCCAGAGAATACCTCCCCTCTCACGCCCTCTGTTCCAGTCGAGACGGCAAAGAGACGATATCGAGGCGAGGTGAGAGGAGAGTTAAGTGTTAGTCGATTCTCCTTTGTGCGCCATGGACTTTCGGTGCAAGTTATTAGTTTTCCCGAAATGGTGAAGAGTATTTCAATTTTGTTGGTTTGTACCTTGTTGTTTAAATACAGTGTTTGATTAGTTAGATTGTCTTACTTTTGTGGTTTTTTCTATTTCTGACCTCATCTTGCTCACCCGTCTTGGAAAGAATATTTGTCCTTTGGACAAGCGTTTCTCGTGAACTGCTGTTCTTCTTTCGAGAAACGCTGCATAAGTAATGAACTCGAACGTGTGCAGCGAAGATCGGCAAGATTTGTAAAGGGACGATACGATAATTATATTAGCGTAACCAGTCTATTAAATGAATTGAAATGGGAATCATTGTCAGATCGCAGGTTGAAATTTAGACTTAATCTCTTCCACAAATTCCAAGGCAATATTTTCAGTGATGATGTTAAAAATATTTTACGAGCCCCAACTTATATTGGTAGACTGGACCATAATCACAAAATTAGAGAAATAGATTGCCGAACTGACCGATACAAAATGTACTTTTTTCCTCGTACTTTTAGGGATATGAATAACGGTAAATATATCCAGTACGAGGCTAGCAATAGATAACATTGGTAGCTGCATGTTGGTATAAGGACTTAAAGCTAACCCGGTAAATGTGAGCTTAACAGTCACGAACTTCAAAATTATTTTTTTACCCCTAAAAATCGTCATTTTTCGATGAAATTTTCGGAACACAACCTGCTGATAAGGCAATTTTCGCTCGCTAAAAAATAATTTGAAAAATTTAAAAGCTCACGATTTTACAGCATTTCAAACCCATGAGGTGAGTGTTCGCAGCGCCGCCATATTGGAAGTTTCCCGCGTCGGCACCAGATGGCGTGGCGATTGTTGAGTGGAGTTTCTGCAGTAGAGACCCGTTCTCACCGACAACACCCCCTCCCCCCGACCGGAGAACGCTAGTATCTCAAAGGGTTCAAAGGGTTGTTTTGGACGGTGTTTCCTCACCGGCAATTAAAGTCACTTCGGGTGTCCCACAAGGTAGTGTGATAGGTCCACTCCTATTCCTTTTGTATATTAATGATATCCAAAAGGTGGTAAAAAGTAAGCTTCGTCTATTTGCCGATGACGCAGTAGTGTACAGGGAAATTCTATGCCCGAATGATAAAGAATATTTAAATATTGACCTACAAGCAATTGAAACTTGGTGTGATACATGGAAGTTAGAATTAAACTTTAAGAAATGTCTTGTAATGAATTTTTGGAAAAAGAATAGCTCTCCCCCTAGCACTTACAAAATAAGTAATAATGAATTAACAAACGTGGAATCCATTAAATATCTTGGAATAAGACTGACAAATGATCTTTCCTGGGGTAAACACATTCGTGAAATAATGGGTCAAGCGAATCGCAAACTGGGTTTCATTAAAAGAGTATTGGGTAAATGTGACGATCATGTACGAGAAATCAGCTACTTTTCCCTTGTTAGACCTCATTTGGAATATGCTGCCAGTGTATGGGATCCCTACGAAATCGGTCTAAGTAATGAACTTGAACGTGTGCAGCGAAGATCGGCAAGATTTGTAAAGGGACGATACGATAATTATATTAGCGTAACCAGTCTATTAAATGAATTGAAATGGGAATCATTGTCAGATCGCAGGTTGAAATTTAGACTTAATCTCTTCCACAAATTCCAAGGCAATATTTTCAGTGATGATGTTAAAAATATTTTACGAACCCCAACTTACTATGGCAGACTGGACCATAATCATAAAGTTAGAGAAATTGATTGCCGAACTGACCGATTCAAAATGTCCTTTTTCCCTCGCACAATAAGAGATACGAATAACGGTAAATATGTCCTATCGGAGAGTAGCAATGAATAGCATTGGTAGCTGCATGTTGGTATGAGTACTTAAAGCTAGCCCTACTAACAGAATGTTTTTGCATGTTTGCTTTGCAATTTCTATCTTTTTTAAATAGTGTAGTTCTGACTACTATATTAATACTATTCCTTTTTTATGCATGATATGTAGTGCATGTTTGGTGAGCAATCACCCCCTGCCACACACCCTTGTGGTGGCATGCAGGGTATTATGTAGATGTAGATGTAGATGTAGATGTATCTCGTTAGAAGGATGACACTTCGTAATGCACGACACAAACCACACTTTTGGGCAAAATCACACTCGTCAACAATAAAGAAAAGGGTATTTAAGGAATGCCCCCGCCCCCTCCCGCCCAAAACCAACACGTAAACCACACTCTTGCCACAAACCACACTTTTGGGTAAAATCACACTCGTCAACATCAAAGAAAAGGGTATTTAAAGAATGCCCCCGGCCCCCTCCCGCCCAAACCCAACACGTAAACCACACTTTTGGGCAAAATCACACTCGTCAACATCAAAGAAAAGGGTATTTAAAGAATTCCCCCGGCCCCCTCCCGCCCAAACCCAACACGTAAACCACACTTTTGGGCAAAATCACACTCGTCAACAATAAAGAAAAGGGTATTTAAGGAATGCCCCCGCCCCCTCCCGCCCAAACCCAACACGTAAACCACACTTTTGCCACAAACCACACTTTTGGGTAAAATCACACTCGTCAACAATAAAGAAAAGGGTATTTAAAGAATGCCCCCGCCCCCTCCCGCCCAAACCCAACACGTAAACCACACTTTTGGGTAAAATCACACGCCTCAACAACGGAAAAAGGGTATTTAAAGAATGCCCCCGCCCCCTCCCGCCCAAACCCAACACGTAAACCATACTTTTGCCACAAACTACACTTTTGGGTAAAATCACACTCGTCAACAACAAAGAAAAAGCTTGCGGAAAGCACTCCGAAAGAACACGTACGACAAGCCATGGCGCGTCTGTACGGTGCAGTGGTATCAGAGCGACAATGACTCGATAAACAATCCAACAATGACACAGCAATATCGCGCCAAAACGCAGTTGTCGGCAAACAATAACACATTCCTATATCGCGCGAAAACTCAGTTGTCGGCCTAATATATGAAAGAGGTGAAATATGGCGGAACCCCTCTAGCGGTGGGCTCGGAAAGAACCCAAGATGGCGTTGAAAAACATCCATTTTGAGGTGAAAAACGATGATTTTCTTACTGTTATATCTGAGAAAATAATGGTATTGGAGAAGTGAAAGTGATATGAAGATAAATCTCCAACCTTCCTCTACAATACACAGTTGGAATGAAATCGGTAGTGTACACCGTTCGAGCAGAATAAATGTTTGAAGTTCGTGACTGTTAAGCTCACATCTACCGCTAACCCTACTAACAGAATGTTTTGCATGTGTTCTTTGCAATTTCTATCTTTTTAAAATAGTGTAGTTCTGACTACTATATTAATACTATTCCTTTTTTATGCATGATATGTAGTGCATGTTTGGTGAGCAATCACCCCCTGCCACACACCCTTGTGGTGGCTTGCAGGGTATTATGTAGATGTAGATGTAGAATGGATGATTCTGGCGACAGGATTTGATGACAAGAGCGATTAAATGCAGAGAATGGTTGGCCTTTAAGAAAAGACATTGACGAGCCTCGACGAGTGGTGTATTTTGAGGTCAAAGGAGACCCCATTATGAGGCGCCAATTCTTTCATTTTTAGAGTCCGCTACGATAACTTGGTGTGAATTCGGCACTGACGTAATAAAACAGTGTTTCGTCAGACGTCACAAAAATCTGCCACAAATCCGCACACAAAATTTAACTTGCAACCTAGTACGCCAATGCAAAGAATGATATAGGTATGCTAATTACCTGTCTAATTTTGTTTTCCGAAGTTCACTTCCCCGTCTTAGGATCCCAAAACCACAAAGAAACATGTGAAATATAAATATTGACCAAAAAAGGCCAATAAACGCTTCTACACACCATTAAAACAGCACGTTACACACTCCCAACCACGAGCTTACAAATATCAACAACAAAAGTCCTATAAACAAGCCGGTAAACAATTGAGCAACAACGGCTTTGCTAGGCCTTCTGGCCGTGACGTCATCGGACTTTTGGGTTCCTGTGTTCCGACCTGCATCTAGGTGGCGTTGAGTCATCTCGGAAATGTCTTTTGAAAATGGCTAAGAGGAAAGTTAGAGTAGGTTGTACGTCAAATGAATCCAAGGACAGTGGAGATTAGTGCCAAAAATTGGACTTAGACGAAGAGGAAATGGAAGAAGAAAGCAAAGCACTATTGGCCAAAATGAAGGTGGATAAGGAGTCAATAGAAGCGATAGAGAGGGAGACACGAGGCCAACGCGAATGAGAAGAATGGTTTGATGAAAGACGGAATAGATTGACTTCTTCGAATTTTGGAGTTGTGTGTAGGAGAAGGAAAAATTCTAAATGGGCACCTCTTGTGAAAAGACTTTTGTATGCCGAGCCCTTTGGAAATGAAGCAACTAGATACGGCTCCCTCAATGAACGCAATGCAATTAAGAAGTATGAAGGGCTTACGGGAAGTAAAGGTTTTGCGTGTGGTCTTCATGTTGATCCAGACCACTGTTTTCTAGCGGCATCACCGGACGGAAAAACAAGCGATGGCGGCATTATTGAAGTAAAATGCCCAAAATCATCTGAAAAAATGACTATACAACAGGCAGCAGAGTATAAACTGCTTTTGCTTGGACAAAAGCCTAGAACTAAAAAAAAATCACAATTACTATTACCAAATTCAGGGGCAGTTACATGCTTCTCGCTACTCCTTTTGCGATCTGATAGTTTGGACTCCTATTGATTGGTAAATTCAAAGAATTTACAGGGATGACGCATTTTGGAAGGATCGAATGGAGAAGAAACTTCTCAATTTTTATAATAATGCTATGCTTCTGGACATAATTGACCCTAGAGTTTTCCGGTCGATGGTAATAAGAGAACCTGAAATTACAAGTTGAATGATAACCGAATTTTGTCTCTTTGGATAAATAAAACTTATGCTAATTACAAAAATTGTTTACTTTAGAGAAGCAGGATCTATAAGGTTTTTGGAATGGGGAATTAAGGAATAGGGAACGAGATAGTGTGATGTTTACGTTTACTCAAGTTTTGGATTTTTATGTATCATGTCAAGATTTAATGTATTATGTATCAAGAGAGTACTATGTTCGAGTTTACAAATATATATTTCCGTTACAGCCGAGACGATATCCAGGTATGCCTACTAGAAGCTTTTTTTACCATGTTGATTACTATTTTATTCCAATTTTGCCTAGAATAAGCTGTGCTATTCTACAGAGGGAACAGAAAACTGACTCCTCTCTGAATTCCCGTCCTGAAGTAACGCATGACACTTCAATATCAATGACAGAAGCAGGCATCTGCTACACATTCGAATGTTTTAACAAAACATTACTGCGCGTTACCTGGTATCAAAAACTTGTGCAGACATCTACCCCCATTAGGGAGAGGGTTTACTGTGAATTGAGTTAATCTGTCAAAACTTACTCTCAGTCGGTAAAAAAAATGATAAATACTAATTAATCACCACAAAAGTGATGCGCTGTTGGAGAGCAACTTCATAATTCCTTTATTGTCGACGTCTTGAAATCTTCATATTTCCTTCCTTCCCTCATACCGTGGAATATTTATTATTTTATTCATATTGTAAGAGTGATGCGGATTGTGTTGGAAGCTTCTGCGAGGCTTCTAATAACCATCCTGGGGATTCGAAATAAAAAATAATGATCAATGCTCGCGACGACTTCCGACTGCTTGGGAGAATACGGTGGCCGGCTAGACAGCCCAAGCAATGCATTGTAAAACTGCCGCGGTGTTGCAATTTTAGGAATGGGGATGGGCAATGTAGGGGAGGGTGCAGCCGGTGGCCGAGGGGAGACGAAAACCATACTAGGAGGTTAATCAGCTCACTTAGTTACTATCGTAGAGCGCTGACTGTCATCGACCGTGGTTCCATTTCGGCGGGGAAGATTCACACCATAGACCACCCACCTTTAGCGTGAAGAACATATGGCAAGTAGAATTAAACTTAAAAAAAATGCCTTGTAAAGAATTTTTGGAAAAAGAATAGCTCTCCTCCTAGCACTTGCAAAATTGGTAATAATGAATTAACAAACGTGGAATCCATTAAATATCTTGGAAAAAGACCGACACATGATCTTTCCTGGGGTAAACACATTCGTGAAATAATGGGTCAAGCAAATCGTAAACTGGGATTCGTCAAAAGAGTACTGGGTAAATGTGACGATCATGTACGAGAAATCAGCTACTTTTCCATTGTAAGACCTCATTTGGAATATGCTGCCAGTGTATGGAATCCATACGAAATCGGTCTAAATAACGAACTTGAACGTTTGCAGCGAAGATCGGCAAGATTTGTGACGATAACTATTTTAGCGAAACCAGTCTATTAAATGAATTAAAGTGGGAATCATTGTCTGATCGCAGGTTTAAATGTAGAGTTCTTCCCCTAAATAAATTCCAAGATGATATTTTCAGTGATGATGTTAAAAATATTTTGCGAACCCCAACTTACTATGGTAGACTGGACCATAATCACAAAGTTAGAGAAATTGATTGCCGAAATCACAGATTCTAAATGTCCTTTTTTCCTCGTACAATTAGGGATATTAATAGCGGTAAATACGTCCAATACGAGTGAATCAATGTATATCATAGGTAGCTGCATGTTGGTATAAGGACTTGAAGGTAACCCAACTAACAGCATGTTTTTGCATGCTTACTTTGCTATATTTATTTTTTTAATAGTGAGGTTTAGACTAGTATACTAATACTACTCCTTTTTCATGCATGATATGTAGTGCATGTTTGGTGACAATTCACCCCCTGCCACACACCTTTATGGTGGCTTGATGGCTAGTACACAGAACTGGTAATTTATGATATTCAGGTAATCCACAATGTATCTACACAAGTGTTAATTAACCGGCGACAAGATTGGTATAGGTTCCCAATTATGGGAGCAATGTTCAGTATGTGACCATTACCTAGTGGTATTGTCATTCTGTAATAATACTATGATTCCTGAACCGCACGAATCCTATTTAAAGGAAAAATCACTTGTTTTATGATTCGAGATTTGAATCAAATTTACGGCAGTGAATCGTGATTTGTGCTTCGAATCTAATTTCCTTCGATATTCATGATTCGTGACTCGAATCAATACTAGGTAATTCGTGCCCAACCCTGCATATCAGTCATTACATTTCATTCAGTAGTGTAACTACGCTTCACCAAATATACTCATTACATTGCAGTCGATACATTCATTACGTACACATTGCATTTGGCTCAATTCGTCGGTTCCATTGACGTCGCCTGAGATATTTCCGACGAGGTCTAGGGCATTCAATTCCATATGCCTCATTTTGTTCTCAAGTGCCTCGCTCTCGACCATGAGAGCGAAAGCGAGGAGGAGTCATTTCGGCGATTGCGAAACCCACGACCTTCCAAAGAACGAAGCAAATCTTCGTCTTAGTTCCTTGCTTTCTTCGTACGAGGCAACAACACAATCCCGAACAGCTGATCGGCGGCGTGGAATCCTTGCGAGAATGCTTGGAGGCCGTAATAAGAAGCTGATTTACGTATCAAGTCTTCTGTATGAAGTGTCCGCTAATGTTTCAGTGAGTGAGAAAGTCTAAGATTGGCGTGTATCATGATGAGAAGTATCGTGAACGTGAATTATTCCCGTGAATATTATGTTGCTCACCAAATCCTGACTCCAACGAAGCCTGTTAGTAAATCGACACTCTTCAAGATGTTAATGTATATAAGAAGACGTTATCCAGCGTGATTTGAGAGAGTGTTTATCAAGTACCGAGTAGTGTTTCATCCTCCAACATAACCTCGCAGGTGAAATATGAATAGTAGTGCTTCAGTTGCATGAATCACTGGATGAGTGACCTAGTTATGTCGTGTCGTGCGTCGTGGTTATAAGTGCCTTGCTGAGAAGAATTAACTGCAAAATCGTTGCAGTGACTCTACTACTCTGGCTGTAATGACGGTACACAGGACATGGTGTTCCCGTAAAGGTAAGCAATTGCATGGTTTGCTTACATTTCCCATGTTTATGTAATTACCCACGTCCAAATGTGATTTGGGCTGCTGAAGTATTCTTCGAACGATGCCGACAAATTTCGTTGTTGTTGCAGTAGGAAGGTTACAATTAGCAACTACTAAACTTTGTTGGAATTTAAGGTAGATATACGACATATCCAGATCCTAAATCATATTATATCCAGAAAGCAACTAAATGGGCGGTTGGCAATGGTTTCCAGTGGTTTTATTGAAGAGTTTCTTTCATTTGATTACTAAAATTAGTAGAGCAGAATGGACTTACTATTCGAACGTCGATGGGCATGTTAATCTGAAAATGATTTTTATGTAACTATTTCGATAATTGCATTAATTCTAGGAATGAAAAGTCGGAATGAGGTATCAGATGTCATTCAACTGTAGGTGTTGGTAGACCCGAAATAAAACCCCGGCACGTTGCATAATGGTGTAATATTTGTTCGAAAACAATTTCTTTTTTAAATATTTTACTATACGACGTTTTTCATTAACTTGAGGATTACAAGGTCTATTGGGTATTTTATCACTTTTCCCCGCCAAAACGAGTAGTTAACGGACGTAATGGCAGGTGGCGCTCTTAATTATTTTTTGGTAAACTATTTTCGGAAAACGAATCCTGTTGCCATTATAGGCCATTATCAATATCCAAACTGCATATCCAGCAATAATATAAGCAAGAGAATATTTAAATTGCCAAAATAATTAGGCGTTTTCGAAATTATTAATCACGACGAATTCCACATTGCACTTTGGTGATTGGTCCGGTCTCGGTGACGTCACGTGACGTTCGATCGCGTGATCAGTCTTCAGTATTCGTCTGGACGCGGTAACAGAAGGACAGGTGAGTTTTCAGTCCCAATTTAAGAAACTTTTACTTTGAGTCAGTTTCCATTATTAACGTTCATTGAGTTTGCAGTTATTTTTGAAAGGGAAATTCGTGACTTATTTTTCTGAATGTACGAAGAATAGTGAGATATTCCGAGAGATATACCATACGCATAATAGTGTTAAATTCACGTTTGCTCAGTTCCTACACTCTTGTTGATATGTTGATGAGAACATATTGAACACATTATAACACACATGGATTTTTTCGTTTCTCGATGAAATAATTTCGTAAATCATGGTTTATGTTGTATTACCCTCTTGTGGGCCTGCTCCTTTTAAAAGATATTCACCTTTCAATCGATCGTTATGAGACGGGTTCCAACAGCTTCTCATTGACCAATACTATGGACAAATGTGTTTAGGTTAATCCACTCGAAGTTGCTTTATTTTTTACTGACCATATTACGGCGTTATTTTGGAGTGGAGAACTTAAGCCCTAGAACTACATTTACGATACTCTGATGCTGTTAAACGGTGTAACTACACGCTTCAACAGTTAAAAGACTACGAGAACTTAGGATAGAAGTGGATTCATTTTTACTGTAAGATTATATTCTTTCTAGAGCTATTGATAAGATGATTCTAGTGAACAACATTATTAACGTTCATCAAGTTTTCAGTTGCCTTAAAAGGGAAATCCGAAACAATTAGTAACTAATTTGTCCACATGTACAAAGAGTAGAGATATATTCCGAGATATATCTCTACTCATGCACATCTACACGATACCCTGCAAGCCACCGCTATGGTGTGTGGCAGGGGGTGAAGATCACGACTACATTTGAAATGCTTGCCATACATAGTAATTCACTCCTGCGTATGTCATGAATAATTCATTTTCCATTGATTGATGGGTAATTACAGTAGAAGTGCAGCAAAATTTTGGTTCCTTCTGTTAATGGTTTGAATTTTTTTACAGTAAGGAGTTATTCGAGTTGCCTGCGACGTATAACGGGATCATCGTCATCGATCACTTGGTTCTTTATGAGGGACAACTGGGAATTCGAGAGATTGTCTCTGAGAAACGGTCTTCAGTGGCTGGATGGTAAGTCCGCTTAATTGCTAATATTTTTCATTGACAAGTGTTTTCATTTTCACGTAATGTTTTACGCGCCTTTTTTGTGATTCTTTTACTTCTGGTCGATACCCAGTTGTTTTTCTTAAACCGTGACTTCCCGCCGAAAATCTCAAGAGATTGTTTCGATTTCTAGAAATTTCCCGGACGATCCTTGACTCTTCTTGCTGCATCTCCACGCGTTATTCGAGAAATTGTAATCTTATTTCCGTTTCGTTCTGTTTGAAATTAACTTCAAATCGAGATTAATACGATTGCTGTTAATAAAGTCGAAAGTGCAGTCGTATATCTTCACTTTCTACCTTCTTGGTTTTAATTTGATTTTCTGGATAATTTCATTTTCGCAAACTGATTTCTTAAATAATTAACATCTATTGCATTGACCTCGTAGTCGATCTCCATTTATAAGCCCATTTCCATTGTACAATCAATTCTCATCATGTATGTTACGGGAGTAAGTACGTATTGCGTATTAGACGTTAATTTATTCCGTGATAATTTAAAATTATCCAAGGTTCACGACGTTAATTTTCGAATTTTGAGTCGATAGCCGACGTTCGAGCTACATTTGTATGATACTTTTCTAGCGATCTTACTGTTTCTTGTTACTACGGAAGAGAGACGGATAGCATATAATATAGGAAATGGATACAGCTGTACTGTATTCGTCTATATTGTTGCTCGGGAGCAGCAAATACGATGTATGAACTGCCTGTTCGCTACGTGGCGCGAGATTATGAATATTATTTTTTATTAAGTCGGTAGAATCCGCTATTTTTCCATTAGTTGATAGGTAATTACATCTTTAAAGTATTCTAATTGGAAGATTATGGCGTGTGTGATTCGATTGTTACAAGATAGTTTCTCGTGAGATCTGATGTGAGTTTAGCAATTTCGATCAATTTTCCCAGGCTCGTATGACTTACAGTTGCAATTTTGTATTTAGGAGTTTTTTTTCGTTTGAGAGTGCATTTGGATTATTGATTTTCAGAGCATTTTAAAAATGATTCTTTGATATTGAAAATGCACTTGCAATCCACTACCTCCGTACGTGGATGTACTCTGAAAGCAGAAACCTTATGTTTTGATTGCTCGTAGAGGACGAGTACAATTTATTATTCACTTCACTTCTTCATGAATAAACTTCACCTTTTGCGTTCATGCCTTAAATCTTTTGATTGTAATTCATTTTTAGGGGTATTAATATCTCACGGTCACTATTAATCCTTAAATCTTTGCATTCATTTCGTCTTAAATATTTTACTTACATCTACGCGATGCCCTTCGAGCCACCGCGAGGGTTTTCGGAAGTCCAACAATGGATTTTGGTAATCTTGCGCGCTTTGATCCCCAAACATTTTCATTCCATATGACTTGTAGCTTTTTGAAAATTAAATTTTACCAGATTAGCTATTTTTGCAACTGTTCTCAGTTTATCGGTGTCATGTTCTTTGAGGTCGTAAAACAGAGAGGGGCCAATTGATAGCGATATGTAGTCATTAGTAATAATTATTTATTAACTCTGTTACCTGTATTTCTTCGTAATAGGGCAGGACACACGGTTTTTAGTCTCTAGACTTCATCAGTTTATTTCGCAAAGTTAACAACACATCAAAATACTCCCTTCCCTCATAGCGCGAGATGATGGAAAGTATTACATCCGTGATGTAAGAGTCATTTAATAAAAACTACTGTGGGTTTTGAATTGAGTTTGCAGCCTTTCATACTCGTTGTATTTCAAATTATTTTTTCATGGTATTTCATATCGCTAAATTCTAAGCCACCGCGAGGGAGTGTGACAGGGGGTGAAAATCACCATACACGCATTATTGACATGCAACTAGGCAACTACATGGAGGCATGCTAGATAATAGTGTCACGTGCAGCTAGATGGTTAGTACGTACACGGTAATATAGGGGTTGGGTGTTAATAAATGCATCATACACTACAGACTACTCTAGCAATATTTCACCTATTGCCTATCCCTTTCCTATGCTGCCTATTGTGTTCTCTAATAGTACGGGGGAAAAATGAAATTTTATATCGATCGGGATGACAATCTATCGCCCTTAATCTTATTTATCTTGTCGAATCTAGCGTAATACGCAAGGGTTTTTAATGTGTGTTACATCTTCAGTCAACCTGTTAATTTTAAATGACTGAAATACATTTAATCTCTATTTTAACCTACGATCTGATAATTATTCCCAAACCAATTATCCTTACGAAAATTAGCAGACGCCGATGGGATTGAATTTGTGCCCGATTTCATCGTTATTTATGTTTAAATACACACAAGAGGGTCCATAAGAGGCCTCTGTGCTAAACAGTGCCCAATGGCTAGTATGCTCATTTCTCCTTCATGTACATTCAATCCTACTTAAGAAATCACCAATTCTGATCTGTTGCATGCTGCATTGCAGTTGCATCACGCAGGTTATCTTGTTATCTCTTGCTTTCATGTAAAAGTTGATACATATACTTCAGTTAGGTTTAATTTCGGGTATGGTATATTGAACTTTTTTGATCTGAGGTTGGAATTTGATTAATATCATTGAAGTCCAAATCATCTGGAATTTAAGGAATACCAATCCGTATTATTCCACCGTTTTCGTCTGAATATTTTTTCTAGATTTCTATTGTAATAAAGCTTGTTTCTGTGAATAAAATTCTGATAAGCTTTTTTATATCTTCGCCTTTTTAAAAATAACTCCATTTTTGGAATATCATTTAGGGATGTGAGTTTTTCTGAGTGTCAAAATGGTTATGACTTCATTACAACTGCAGATAAGTGTTGTATTCAGGAGCAGAGGCGTGGAAGTATACAAACTTTGATCGAATTCGAATCGATTCAAGAGAACACATTCGGGCTCATAACATTTACTATTGTTTTTGGCAATATTCAAGTTAAATTTGAGTCTAAAAGATTTGTATTTCGGCGTAAATTATAAACAATACATCTTATAGTTCGGAGGACTTGTCTTCCCATGTTGGGGACCCGACATTTTTAACCGAGACCTTTACTCCTCGATGTGATTTAGTAAAACTGTACTTTCAAACTGAGTATACAATGAGAGAAGTCGGTAAAAAAATCGTATCCACTATATTTTTCTTCACCCTGAGCTTTGTGTTAGTTAAAAAATAGGGATGTACAAAACAGATAAAATATACGAAAAAATATTATTATTTCCTATGCACAGAGGTACGTTATTTTGACGGCACGCTAATTTAAAATGAATTTATTTCTGCCATTGCAGGACTTGAGGCGGAGCTACGATTGGAAGGTCACTTCCCATAAGCTGTCGAGGTTAGGGTGAGGAATCTTCGTAGCTGCCCGAGACAGAAGAAAAGTCTCAACAGGAGGACAAATATTGGTTTGCTCATGGCTGCCCAATGCTCTGGTAAAACTAGCTTTTGTTTCAGGATCTACGATCTAAAAGGTAAAAAGAGTAAATGTAAGAGAGGGTAAAATGTGTATTTACAATTATTTGGTTTCCTTGTTTTTGTCATTGGAGCCAATTGCCCTTATTCCCATACATGACCATGGTCTGGTGAAATGTGAAGGTATTTTGGTAAATCATGCTTGATTATTGGTGTAAAGGCCTCGGTAAATGATGTCGGGGCCCCGACATGGGAGGACTAGTCCTCCGAACTATAAGGCAAGTGGCCACTTGCCTGGTCTAGCGAGTCGACTCTAGGCAGGAATATGTTTGCTTTATGTGTATAATATTCTATGTGCATTCCAGAATGTTTTGTTTGTCGTTTTTCCTAGTGTATATTTTTTTCTGCCCATTTTAATTGTTATAATATATTTTCTTTGAGATCAATGTTTTTATCTCATATGCTAATATGCATGTATATTCAGATTCTTCCACAGGTAAGGTGACGCCTTGGATTAAGCTGCATGCCGAGTAGAGTGTAGGAATAGTTAGTCAGTGTAGAGCCTTTTCCGGCCCTTATGGCCCATCGTATCAACCCGTTAGCGTTGAGTTAGTAAAGGCGTTAATTTAAGTCTTTGTGGATGTTGAGCTTGCTCTAGAGTTAAATTTCAAAATTAATGGAATTGGTTCGTCAGTTACGACGTGCATCCAGGTGTACTTAGTTTCTGAGTGACCAATCCTCGCATTCTTATAGAATGAACTTTTGGATATCTCCATTAAATGTGAGCAGCTTGGCATTCAATGTATTTCATTTGTTGTTTATTGTGTTCACTAACCCGCTCTCTCCTTAGGTACCTCCACAACGCCCCGGCCTGCTAGAGCGTAGGGTATGTAGTCAGTTTCCAGTATTTTGAATTCAAGGCCCTTCTGGCCCATCGTAACGGTATGGTAGCTAGGAGAATTGCGTTTAGCTCATAGCGTTTTTTGTGGATGTTGAGCTTGCTCTAGAGTTAATTTCAAAATTAATGGAATTGGTTCGTCAGTTACGACGTGCATCCAGGTGTACTTAGTTTCTGAGTGACCATTCCTCGCATTCTTATAGAATGAACTTTTGGATATCTCCATTAAATGTGAGCAGCTTGGCATTCAATGTATTTCATTTGTTGTTTATTGTGTTCACTAACCCGCTCTCTCCTTAGGTACCTCCACAACGCCCCGGCCTGCTAGAGCGTAGGGTATGTAGTCAGTTTCCAGTATTTTGAATTCAAGGCCCTTCTGGCCCATCGTAACGGTATGGTAGCTAGGAGAATTGCGTTTAGCTCATAGCGTTTTTTGTGGATGTTGAGCTTGCTCTAGAGTTAAATTTCAAAATTAATGGAATTGGTTCGTCAGTTACGACGTGCATCCAGGTGTACTTAGTTTCTGAGTGACCATTCCTCGCATTCTTATAGAATGAACTTTTGGATATCTCCATTAAATGTGAGCAGCTTGGCATTCAATGTATTTCATTTGTTGTTTATTGTGTTCACTAACCCGCTCTCTCCTTAGGTACCTCCACAACGCCCCGGCCTGCTAGAGCGTAGGGTATGTAGTCAGTTTCCAGTATTTTGAATTCAAGGCCCTTCTGGCCCATCGTAACGGTATGGTAGCTAGGAGAATTGCGTTTAGCTCATAGCGTTTTTTGTGGATGTTGAGCTTGCTCTAGAGTTAAATTTCAAAATTAATGGAATTGGTTCGTCAGTTACGACGTGCATCCAGGTGTACTTAGTTTCTGAGTGACCATTCCTCGCATTCTTATAGAATGAACTTTTGGATATCTCCATTAAATGTGAGCAGCTTGGCATTCACTCTATTTGATTTGTTGTTTATTATGTTCACTAACCCGCTCTCTCCTTAGGTACCTCCACAACGCCCCGGCCTGCTAGAGCGTAGGGTATGTAGTCAGTTTCCAGTATTTTGAATTCAAGGCCCTTCTGGCCCATCGTAACGGTATGGTAGCTAGGAGAATTGCGTTTAGCTCATAGCGTTTTTTGTGGATGTTGAGCTTGCTCTAGAGTTAAATTTCAAAATTAATGGAATTGGTTCGTCAGTTACGACGTGCATCCAGGTGTACTTAGTTTCTGAGTGACCATTCCTCGCATTCTTATAGAATGAACTTTTGGATATCTCCATTAAATGTGAGCAGCTTGGCATTCACTCTATTTGATTTGTTGTTTATTATGTTCACTAACCCGCTCTCTCCTTAGGTACCTCCACAACGCCCCGGCCTGCTAGAGCGTAGGGTATGTAGTCAGTTTCCAGTATTTTGAATTCAAGGCCCTTCTGGCCCATCGTAACGGTATGGTAGCTAGGAGAATTGCGTTTAGCTCATAGCGTTTTTTGTGGATGTTGAGCTTGCTCTAGAGTTAAAATTCAAAATTAATGGAATTGGTTCGTCAGTTACGACGTGCATCCAGGTGTACTTAGTTTCTGAGTGACCATTCCTCGCATTCTTATAGAATGAACTTTTGGATATCTCCATTAAATGTGAGCAGCTTGGCATTCAATGTATTTCATTTGTTGTTTATTGTGTTCACTAACCCGCTCTCTCCTTAGGTACCTCCACAACGCCCCGGCCTGCTAGAGCGTAGGGTATGTAGTCAGTTTCCAGTATTTTGAATTCAAGGCCCTTCTGGCCCATCGTAACGGTATGGTAGCTAGGAGAATTGCGTTTAGCTCATAGCGTTTTTTGTGGATGTTGAGCTTGCTCTAGAGTTAAATTTCAAAATTAATGGAATTGGTTCGTCAGTTACGACGTGCATCCAGGTGTACTTAGTTTCTGAGTGACCATTCCTCGCATTCTTATAGAATGAACTTTTGGATATCTCCATTAAATGTGAGCAGCTTGGCATTCACTCTATTTGATTTGTTGTTTATTATTTTCACTAACCCGCTCTCTCCTTAGGTACCTCCACAACGCCCCGGCCTGCTAGAGCGTAGGGCATGTAGTCAGTTTCCAGTATTTTGAATTCAAGGCCCTTCTGGCCCATCGTAACGGTATGGTAGCTAGGAGAATTGCGTTTAGCTCATAGCGTTTTTTGTGGATGTTGAGCTTGCTCTAGAGTTAAATTTCAAAATTAATGGAATTGGTTCGTCAGTTACGACGTGCATCCAGGTGTACTTAGTTTCTGAGTGACCATTCCTCGCATTCTTATAGAATGAACTTTTGGATATCTCCATTAAATGTGAGCAGCTTGGCATTCACTCTATTTGATTTGTTGTTTATTATGTTCACTAACCCGCTCTCTCCTTAGGTACCTCCACAACGCCCCGGCCTGCTAGAGCGTAGGGTATGTAGTCAGTTTCCAGTATTTTGAATTCAAGGCCCTTCTGGCCCATCGTAACGGTATGGTAGCTAGGAGAATTGCGTTTAGCTCATAGCGTTTTTTGTGGATGTTGAGCTTGCTCTAGAGTTAAATTTCAAAATTAATGGAATTGGTTCGTCAGTTACGACGTGCATCCAGGTGTACTTAGTTTCTGAGTGACCATTCCTCGCATTCTTATAGAATGAACTTTTGGATATCTCCATTAAATGTGAGCAGCTTGGCATTCACTCTATTTGATTTGTTGTTTATTATGTTCACTAACCCGCTCTCTCCTTAGGTACCTCCACAACGCCCCGGCCTGCTAGAGCGTAGGGTATGTAGTCAGTTTCCAGTATTTTGAATTCAAGGCCCTTCTGGCCCATCGTAACGGTATGGTAGCTAGGAGAATTGCGTTTAGCTCATAGCGTTTTTTGTGGATGTTGAGCTTGCTCTAGAGTTAAATTTCAAAATTAATGGAATTGGTTCGTCAGTTACGACGTGCATCCAGGTGTACTTAGTTTCTGAGTGACCATTCCTCGCATTCTTATAGAATGAACTTTTGGATATCTCCATTAAATGTGAGCAGCTTGGCATTCAATGTATTTCATTTGTTGTTTATTGTGTTCACTAACCCGCTCTCTCCTTAGGTACCTCCACAACGCCCCGGCCTGCTAGAGCGTAGGGTATGTAGTCAGTTTCCAGTATTTTGAATTCAAGGCCCTTCTGGCCCATCGTAACGGTATGGTAGCTAGGAGAATTGCGTTTAGCTCATAGCGTTTTTTGTGGATGTTGAGCTTGCTCTAGAGTTAAATTTCAAAATTAATGGAATTGGTTCGTCAGTTACGACGTGCATCCAGGTGTACTTAGTTTCTGAGTGACCATTCCTCGCATTCTTATAGAATGAACTTTTGGATATCTCCATTAAATGTGAGCAGCTTGGCATTCACTCTATTTGATTTGTTGTTTATTATGTTCACTAACCCGCTCTCTCCTTAGGTACCTCCACAACGCCCCGGCCTGCTAGAGCGTAGGGTATGTAGTCAGTTTCCAGTATTTTGAATTCAAGGCCCTTCTGGCCCATCGTAACGGTATGGTAGCTAGGAGAATTGCGTTTAGCTCATAGCGTTTTTTGTGGATGTTGAGCTTGCTCTAGAGTTAAATTTCAAAATTAATGGAATTGGTTCGTCAGTTACGACGTGCATCCAGGTGTACTTAGTTTCTGAGTGACCATTCCTCGCATTCTTATAGAATGAACTTTTGGATATCTCCATTAAATGTGAGCAGCTTGGCATTCACTCTATTTGATTTGTTGTTTATTATGTTCACTAACCCGCTCTCTCCTTAGGTACCTCCACAACGCCCCGGCCTGCTAGAGCGTAGGGTATGTAGTCAGTTTCCAGTATTTTGAATTCAAGGCCCTTCTGGCCCATCGTAACGGTATGGTAGCTAGGAGAATTGCGTTTAGCTCATAGCGTTTTTTGTGGATGTTGAGCTTGCTCTAGAGTTAAATTTCAAAATTAATGGAATTGGTTCGTCAGTTACGACGTGCATCCAGGTGTACTTAGTTTCTGAGTGACCATTCCTCGCATTCTTATAGAATGAACTTTTGGATATCTCCATTAAATGTGAGCAGCTTGGCATTCACTCTATTTGATTTGTTGTTTATTATGTTCACTAACCCGCTCTCTCCTTAGGTACCTCCACAACGCCCCGGCCTGCTAGAGCGTAGGGTATGTAGTCAGTTTCCAGTATTTTGAATTCAAGGCCCTTCTGGCCCATCGTAACGGTATGGTAGCTAGGAGAATTGCGTTTAGCTCATAGCGTTTTTTGTGGATGTTGAGCTTGCTCTAGAGTTAAATTTCAAAATTAATGGAATTGGTTCGTCAGTTACGACGTGCATCCAGGTGTACTTAGTTTCTGAGTGACCATTCCTCGCATTCTTATAGAATGAACTTTTGGATATCTCCATTAAATGTGAGCAGCTTGGCATTCACTCTATTTGATTTGTTGTTTATTATGTTCACTAACCCGCTCTCTCCTTAGGTACCTCCACAACGCCCCGGCCTGCTAGAGCGTAGGGTATGTAGTCAGTTTCCAGTATTTTGAATTCAAGGCCCTTCTGGCCCATCGTAACGGTATGGTAGCTAGGAGAATTGCGTTTAGCTCATAGCGTTTTTTGTGGATGTTGAGCTTGCTCTAGAGTTAAATTTCAAAATTAATGGAATTGGTTCGTCAGTTACGACGTGCATCCAGGTGTACTTAGTTTCTGAGTGACCATTCCTCGCATTCTTATAGAATGAACTTTTGGATATCTCCATTAAATGTGAGCAGCTTGGCATTCAATGTATTTCATTTGTTGTTTATTGTGTTCACTAACCCGCTCTCTCCTTAGGTACCTCCACAACGCCCCGGCCTGCTAGAGCGTAGGGTATGTAGTCAGTTTCCAGTATTTTGAATTCAAGGCCCTTCTGGCCCATCGTAACGGTATGGTAGCTAGGAGAATTGCGTTTAGCTCATAGCGTTTTTTGTGGATGTTGAGCTTGCTCTAGAGTTAAATTTCAAAATTAATGGAATTGGTTCGTCAGTTACGACGTGCATCCAGGTGTACTTAGTTTCTGAGTGACCATTCCTCGCATTCTTATAGAATGAACTTTTGGATATCTCCATTAAATGTGAGCAGCTTGGCATTCAATGTATTTCATTTGTTGTTTATTGTGTTCACTAACCCGCTCTCTCCTTAGGTACCTCCACAACGCCCCGGCCTGCTAGAGCGTAGGGTATGTAGTCAGTTTCCAGTATTTTGAATTCAAGGCCCTTCTGGCCCATCGTAACGGTATGGTAGCTAGGAGAATTGCGTTTAGCTCATAGCGTTTTTTGTGGATGTTGAGCTTGCTCTAGAGTTAAATTTCAAAATTAATGGAATTGGTTCGTCAGTTACGACGTGCATCCAGGTGTACTTAGTTTCTGAGTGACCATTCCTCGCATTCTTATAGAATGAACTTTTGGATATCTCCATTAAATGTGAGCAGCTTGGCATTCACTCTATTTGATTTGTTGTTTATTATGTTCACTAACCCGCTCTCTCCTTAGGTACCTCCACAACGCCCCGGCCTGCTAGAGCGTAGGGTATGTAGTCAGTTTCCAGTATTTTGAATTCAAGGCCCTTCTGGCCCATCGTAACGGTATGGTAGCTAGGAGAATTGCGTTTAGCTCATAGCGTTTTTTGTGGATGTTGAGCTTGCTCTAGAGTTAAATTTCAAAATTAATGGAATTGGTTCGTCAGTTACGACGTGCATCCAGGTGTACTTAGTTTCTGAGTGACCATTCCTCGCATTCTTATAGAATGAACTTTTGGATATCTCCATTAAATGTGAGCAGCTTGGCATTCACTCTATTTGATTTGTTGTTTATTATGTTCACTAACCCGCTCTCTCCTTAGGTACCTCCACAACGCCCCGGCCTGCTAGAGCGTAGGGTATGTAGTCAGTTTCCAGTATTTTGAATTCAAGGCCCTTCTGGCCCATCGTAACGGTATGGTAGCTAGGAGAATTGCGTTTAGCTCATAGCGTTTTTTGTGGATGTTGAGCTTGCTCTAGAGTTAAATTTCAAAATTAATGGAATTGGTTCGTCAGTTACGACGTGCATCCAGGTGTACTTAGTTTCTGAGTGACCATTCCTCGCATTCTTATAGAATGAACATTTGGATATCTCCATTAAATGTGAGCAGCTTGGCATTCAATGTATTTCATTTGTTGTTTATGATGTTCACTAACCCGCTCTCTCCTTAGGAAGTGCAGTGTGTGAGAACAGAAGGAGAGAGGTGTTAGTGTGGTGATAGTGTGTTTCAGTGTGGTGACAGTGTGGTGTCAGTGTGATGATAGTGTGGTGTCAGTGTGATTCAAGTGTGTGGCGTTTTCATCCGTGAGTGACCATGAAGAGGACTAGAAAGACTCGAGTGAATTGAATTTTATGTAAATAAATGCTTGTATATTGTTTATGCTCCTTTCTCTACGTACCCTTTCCATAGCTTCGTAGCGGCAGCAGACCAGAAAGAAGAGAGAGCAACCGCGACTGGTAACGAGTACACAGGTTTTTATACGAGTCTTGCGTTTATATCTTTTATTTTATTATTTAATTGTCTATGTATGTTTATACCTATGTGTCTAAGTCATTATATTAAATTTAGCACTTAAAGTGTGTAGGGGTTTGAAATTCGGTCGTTTGACTCGGGTCAATCCAGGTTTGGTCGTTGAACTCCGGTTTTGCCTTGTGCACCGGCTCTTAGTGATTTTACTTAGGTAGGAATCACACTCTTAGCGCCATCATGCGCTACCATGCCGTTTGTATTTTTAGACTTTTCCCCGTGTTTACCAATTTATGCCACTGTTGCTTTGTTTTATTTTTTACAGATTATTCAACTTCCTTTTACAGGTTTTCTATTAATGTGTTTTCTTTTGCAGGTACATGTGTGAATGATATATTTGAGTGGGTATTTTGTTGATTGGTGCATGCATGATGATGAACAGGGTCAGCGCCGATAGTTATGCGAATGGAATAGGTAGGCCTAGGGTATGTAAGCGGTAGATGTAGTTTAGAGGGTGGGTAAATGTTAGATGGGGAGAATAGGGCTTATTGACATATAGGGGCTTATATTTCTTAGTCCGTATCTCGTCTCGCGTCTCTTGCCCTGGCCCTGGGAGTGAATGCGTGGAATAGGCCTCTGCGCAGCCCGGAGGGGAACGCAGGGGGAAACGCCACGTTAAATAAAGGTTAACGAGCCGGTGGCGTTGACCTCCTGGGTCCGGCGTGGAATAACGCCCGTGTGTTGTGTGAATGTTGTAACAATAATAATTACCCCTTTCAAGATAATCGTAATAATGATTTTTCTATAAAAATTAAAGATTTTTTGTGTATTTTTTGCTATCCAAGATTGACCGTCGTACAAGATTGTGGTAGAGTATTATATTTATATATTTTGTGTCAGGAAGTCTAGTTCGTAAATACTGGCCTTGCGACCCCTATTCTATTCCTACATGTGGCTACAATATTGTTGCAGAGGAAGTATTCAGAACATTACATTTGAAATTTCCTAATGTTTCCTTCTCCTAATTATTCTTCCTACTTGTATCTATTTTTTGTTTCCGGACATTAACTCCAGTGGACTTTCTTTCTGCATACGTAAGCTATAAGGTCATCAGGTTACACCTATA
Source organism: Platycnemis pennipes (assembly GCA_933228895.1). Lineage (NCBI taxonomy): Eukaryota > Metazoa > Arthropoda > Insecta > Odonata > Platycnemididae > Platycnemis > Platycnemis pennipes. Next base: position 111,546,629 of record OW121856.1, read on the forward strand.
AATTCCTGAGTAATTTTGTAAGTTTCATTTGTCTTGACTTTAGTTGGAAAGTAAACCCGTGCGATCTTAATTGTGTAAGGAAGAACTGTGCGTTAGACGGCGTTTTCTTATGGATTCTAACTGTGTGAAGGGTATTAATTTTTCCCATTTTAAAAATGTGATTGAGCGTTGAGCAAGTGAACCATATTTTCTCAAATATATTATTGTATTTACACAATCTCCATCAATTAATCGTACTACTTACGATTTAGAATTTTAAATGCGCCTAGAAGTTTCCAAAAAAGATCAGTGGCTATGATGGTTATTTTATTCCTGCATTTTAAAATTGTTTTTGCTCTAATTCTGTCTAGATGTGACTTCATTTTATTCTTTGGAATGAACGCTCATTCACTATTAGGGCAATATAACGACTCCATTGCATTGAAATAATTCTTTAGACGTTTTATAACGTTTTGAAGAAAAAGCGGCACTAATTATTTCACTAGCTATTTACTCGCGTTGCAATAATTTCAAATATTTGCTATCTTTGCAGTGGATATTTCTAATCTTTACAACTTTCACCTACCATTCATAACTTCATGACATCATAATTTGTTTTAACTAATGTTTCTTTCATTATGACGAATACCACGTTTCACTGCCTGTTATTAATTGTTGTCCTTTACTCTTCTACTTTTTAATGTATCATATAATCATCTTCTTTTTCAATGTGTTTATTTCTTCGTTTTAATACATTGTGTAGTTTCCGGAGTAAAATTTGCTTTGTTCTATTACCGATGTTCATTTTGTATCACAAACATTCGATATCATTTGCAATAAAGTACGCTTACGCCCTTTTCCCACGCTCACCTGAGGATATTATTTATAGTATGATTCCTTTAGTTTATTGTTATATGCTATTGTCCGATTCAAAACTTACAAATAAAACATCGTGTCTATTTACATATTTTTTATTGAAAATTTTACATTTTGAATTTGTTTTGTTCAGTTGTCAATGTTTACTTTTATGTCACAACCATTCGTTGTCATTTTCAATAAAGTAAGCTTTCAACCTTTTCCAATTCTCATCTGAGTTGGTGTATTATTTACGGCAAGATTCCTATTGTTTATACTTATATATTATAGACTGATTCAAAATTTACATGCATGAGATGGCGTTCATTTACAAATATTGGGTTGAACATTATTGTTTTAAAATTTGCTTTCTTCATTTGTCAATATTCGTTTTGTATGCATTTTGCATTCAATGGTTGTTTGCAATAAAATACTCTCTCCCCTTTTCCTAAGCCCATATTTAAGTATATTTTGTGTGGTATGATTCCTATTGTTTATTGTTACGTGATATTGTGTTTCTAAATTTATATACATGAGATCGTGTTACTTTACAAATTTTCTGTAGTAATTAATTTTTTTATTTTTTTTATTGTCGACGTTCAGTTTTTTCACAAACATTCAATGTTATTTGCAATAAAGTAATATTTTGCCCTTTTCCTCGCTTACCTGAGTATATTATTTATCTACAAGCATATTATAGGCTCTAATTTTGATATTAAAGTCGATGAAAATATAATCTTTCCCATTTTTTTCTCCATACCCGATAGAATCCTTTAATTTCGTTTTGAGAGCACATACATTTTTTTGCTTTTTTCAATATTGCTTGAAGTAATAGAATGTGAACTCACTGTCTTGACGTTTCTTTTTGTTTTGTTAAAAGTGATTTTCGTTTTTCGATTAATATAGTGCATAAGTATAACTTATTGTTAGTTATTGATATTCAATCATCTTTCAACGTTCACTAAACTAATACACTAAAAAATTTCTTCAGGAACTTTGACTTCTTGGCATGAAATTGATTCTTAAACCAAGTTTCTAATTCTTGGTATCATTTTGCTCGTCTTGGGCTGCTCTCCTCAATATTTTTAAGTTTCTCATTCCGTGATTGAACTTTTGTTCGATATATTAGCTTCATCGTGATATCCTCGATACGTCGTCATTTTCTACTCGACGCAATGAGGAACTTTTTATAACCATTTCACTGTTCATTAGCTGTAATGTTCTTGGCGAAAATTATGCGCAAAAATTAAGCTGTGTTGCAAAGACTTTACAAATTGTACGTTCTCGGCAGCTCATGAAAAACACGACGTCGTCTCATGACGTCACGGCACGGTATCACTACGAGCGGTGTTCATTTGTTTGTGCGTAGAGGTAAGTTGATTAATGAACACTTGGCGGATACGTACGTGTTTATCTCATTTGTCAAATGAAATAAACTACATTATTTCAATTCCTCATATTAGTAGTATTTATCGTAGTGATAAAAACGTAGGTACATATAAGATCTTATAAGAACACTCCTTGAATCACTGCTGAAATAAATCAACCGCTATTTTTCTGTAAGAAGACAGCTACCATATTAGGGAGTGACCAAAGGCAAATCTCCACTTTGTGCTATTTTAATTCCTCCTTGAGTCATTTTTTCGACGGAGGAACGGCTATAAATCTCAACACAAGGTATTTGCTTCGTTTATTTTTAAAAATGATCTCATCCCGTATAGAAATTGACGCCAGAAGGCGTTGCAGGTCACGTGACTTACGTCAATTTTCTGGAAATTTTTCTCGTCGTTCTCTACAATGTTAGCCCTTTTCGCTTGGATCCGTTGATAAGAAATGAGTTTGCAGCTGTGAAACAGTGACTTTGACTCATATACATCTACGCGACACCCTGTAAGCCACGGCGAGGGTGTGTGGCATGGGATGAGGATCTATTGCGCGAATCTAATAGATGAGGCTAATCTATCGTTAAAAACACGATGGCATATTTCATTTCTCACGATAATTCGATTCTCCCAGGAATAATAGGTTTTTTAGATATGTCCACGTGTCGTGACAAACAAGTTAATACCGTAGCTCCGGACGACGTATCAACGTGGTCTTTACGTTCAAGGACGTATTTACGTCAAAAACAAATAACCGACGCCGCCGCGCTAACCTTTTAGGAATGCGAGGACAGGTGACAGGCATATTTTTTTCTGTAGTTGAATATTCGTCTGCGGACCTACAGCTGAACAATTGTTGTAGTCCAGCACATTAAGCCAACATATTCGATCCGAAACCTTTATCTTCGCTTGAAGGGCCATGTTATTTTTTTATCAAGGTGAGAAGAGGGACAACGACACAAAAGCCATCCACAATAATTTGTCTCTTGGGATTGGTGTCGGCATATCATTATATGTGAATTCAAATTAAAGATTTCATGCATATCCAGACTTAAAGTTCAAAGTCTTGCATGCCTGTGAAGTATTTAAGAGGCAGTTATGAAATTATCGTGTTCTATCCAATAATCCACAAAAAATGCAGAGGGAAATACATTTGAAATGCATGCCATTATTTAGACCAATAGTCCTTCACCATCATGTAAACAAACACAGCGGTAGTATATGGAGAGAGGGCGCTGGCTATGGTGGCCAATAGCTTCAACGTGGGCGTGGCCTATCCGCCATGTGATAGCACATCTCACCCTAGTTGTTCCATTAAACTCGTACTAAACATAGTATCAGCTTAATGGTATAATAAACATATTCTCAGTACTTCATTTCTATCTTGAAGATACCAACTTCAGTGTCAGCGATGATCTTTCAAGTTACATAGGTGAGGGAATCTTCAAAAATTCACTGCCTTCTCAACAAATACCACGCTCTTTTCAATCACTTAGGCGTGATAACATCAGGAGTAGGGATAACTCCTTCTTCTCGTTTGTTGCGTGTAAGACTGAAGAAGTGATTACCAAATGTTTAAAAAGAGACTGAGTTTTTTATTTGATCATGGTTGCTAATGTAATGAAGACGGCCGAAATGTTCTGACGCTTCTTCTTTTTAGCCCGTTTTGGAGGCTGCATAGCTGTGGTGCTATTATCGTGTGCACAATATATTATTATTGGGACGATTCTAGGAATCCGACGCTTTGAATGATGGGACTAATAATACGAGAAAAACTCGTTGGATACCCTTCTCGTGTGTTCGATAAGCTCTCAATCTCTCCACGCTTGCAATAAGTTTTGACTAGTCTTAAGATATTAGGAAAGTAATCACAGCTTCCACACTTTATTTCTACGATCCATTGTTTCGACATTAAGTGTCATTATCAGGGTACTTGTCATGGTACTTCTAATGACAAAAATGTTCTTTTTCCCATTACTTCCGTAACGAAATTTAATGTGAAAACCATGGTTGGTAGAAATAAAGGGTGGAACGTACAATGTTGTAATTCTTTGCCTGCGACGTGAGGTCCATTTAAATAAATCTGCAAATTTACTTGGTATTACTTTGTGCGTCTTGAACTTCTCTTTCATCCACATCAGTGGCGGCGCGAGGTGTCAATTAGCCTCAGGTAAGAGCTCGCAGTACATCAGGTAAGGTATGCACGTCACTTGCGTAATCTCACGTAAAAACTATAAGATACATATTACCGAGATTGACATTCCATTTGAATTATTGAATTGTGAATTAAAACTGGATAATTTCTCGGATAATTTGGTTAATCACCTACCATGCACAAAAAAACACATTTCAGCACGTTCATCAAGTATCTAAAATAAGAATGCTTACCCAAAATGTTTTCTCATCGAAAACTTTCTTTCGTAAAAGCTATTGGCTTTCTAACTTGAACTATCCCGAAAGAAAACATCCCTGCGTACAATATCTAGTGATATCTATTCCCTGTGAAGGAAATGTGCGTATTCGCTGATTTTTAAGATACGGTTCATCAACTAGCACGATCTCTGAGTACGATGGATAAAGGACACCGCTCTTGGTTTGAGGCCTTTTGAGTTATTTGGTGTGCTTGCCTTTAGAAACATAAAATACCATGAAATAAAGGAATCGATCAAATCGCAATATAAATAATGAATGAATCGTAATAGTAATCAATATCTTGGAACATGATAGCAAGTTTAGAGAGCGTTGAATGTTCACAAATTTATATTGGAATGGTATGTCAAGAAATATACTTTTTAACTTAAGGTTAAATCACAGATGGTTAAATACAGGATGCAGAAAAGCATATAAATTTAATCTGTACGATAAATAAAAAGCGGTGTTATAAAATCGAATACATTGCGGGAAATCCCGTTATACATTTCACGCAATGTATTCGATTGTTACTTCAGAGAGGACTTGCCAACGACTTGCAAACAAATGCGATAATAGAAATAGGCAAAGAAGCATTCACCAGTCTTGTCCTCCTTACAATGAAAGCTCCAATGAAAAGACCTATCGATATGTATTATTGACATTATTTTGGGGGTGGAGACCGACCACCTCCCCCCCCTGGCCCCTATTTCAGTCCCCGTCAAGTTCTCCAGACATGACTGCTGCCCCATCGTATGTCGGAGCAACGAGTTTCTCTTTCAGTCCATAAGAATTAATTATATGCTTTGTATGAACAAATAACGCATTTGCAGACCCATCGGTGGGAACGCATCATTGATTCCATTAACGGTGTCCATCGTAATCACTTGTTGTGGGATGTTGGTTGCCAGTAAATCAAGAATGTTATCCCCTAGAATGTTATCTTTCGGACCGTTTACGTTGTCTATGCCGAAATCGAACTTAGTGTGATATTTTGGCTTCATAGTGAAATTTTCGACAAATACTCACATCCCCTCCTTTATAGTTTTCATGTACATGGATCACACTCTCGTTTATTTAAATGGAATTGTGCTTATAGCCGTTTTATTCAATTTTATGACTCATTCCTCACCATCCTTCCATTGGGACTGAAGCTGTTGTCTGAAGTCCACTCATGTCCCTCGCGATGCGGTTCAAGGGTATTGGAGGGGTCAGGGTCAACGTGACCGCCATCCTCTTACACGAAGGAAGGAAATCCCCTTTGGAGCTATGAGGCTTGGAGCTGTCATCACTTCTTGGGATGGGCAAGAATCTTCCGATGACGCATTGCATGCATTGAATTATGGGACCGATTTTGATGACGCATTGAAATCGGTCGGTGAAACCTATCGTGGATGACGCATGCGATGAATTCTTATGGAGAAATGCATACATCAGAGCAAGCCATGTCAACTGTTTGAAATTCAATAAGAAGCAGCTGGGAAGTAATATGAATTCAGCCACTTTCGTTTCCGGATTAAGGAGGTTCCACCGAAGTAGATGTCGTTTTTCTGAAAATTTCAGCACACACAATTTGTCGGCCTTCTATCGATTAGTAATAAAATAACGAGGCCTTTCCATCATATATTTGAAGAAGAAAAACGTGGAAAATCAGCTTAATAATGTAAAGAGAAATGTCGTTTTGACGAAAAACTAATATAAGATGCGCAGTTGTATGTAGAATTTAGCATTGTAAAAAGTGCTAGCCTTACCACACTTGTTTAATTGAGCATGTATTCTCATTTTGTAAATTAAAACTGGCAACAACACGTCAGCCATGTTCCGAGGTCGAAATGAGTTAAAAGAGTTGTAAAAAATAGAATGCTACTACAACGCGCTATATAGTAGCATACTCATAGAATTCTTGTGCAAGCGTTATCACCCTATAGATGATTTTCCATATAGGAGTTTTTCTGGATCAGTATTTGTTCATTGAATAACATAGCTCTTGTACGGGAATATTAAATCGTGGAGTCACGGTGGAACCTCCTTAAGTCTCACTGCCTTTTCAGTTTTATAGCCCCCCCACAGATCAGGTACGCCACCAAGCCTGACACAAGCGCACCATCCATCACAAGAGGAGGAGTTTTGAGTCCGTGACTTAGTAGTCAGCCCCGGACATCCTGGACACCAGGTTTGTCTCGTCCACTTTCCTTAAGGTTTCATTTGTCGCAATATGTGTGACAAAGCCTCGTGCCCTCTATGTCGGTACAAAAATATGGAAGCACTACAGGTATTTCTGAACCCTATGATGAATAGTAGGGGTCGAAATTCATTTGGTTGGAGGGCACTATTGTTTACAATAGTACGGTTGTGCCCCCCATAGCGTTGGGTGCGATTACAACTGCATAGTCGTTTGCAAATTGCCTGATTTTGTAAAAGAGTGGTAGAATTTGTCGCGAATTAAAGTCCTTGTTATGGCTTTAGTTGATCGTAAGGAAATGCAATCTACCTATACCGTTATCGATTCTTAGCGAATCAAGAATCGATAATGGTATACATATTCCGACGGTTTTTCGTAATATTTATGCCGATCGAAATATTTTTATGTTAAATATGAGTACGGCAAAACTAGGAATTCACTCGTGGAAGAGAATCAACGACGGGTTCTTTGAACAGGGACGTAAAGAAGAGGCCAGGATCGAGCATTGAGCACGGCGAGGAGAGAGACATGTCCTTCAGGAGATATTAGGGATAAGAGGGGGAAGGGAGTTGATTGAGGGAATTAGGAGAGCCGTTTTAAAGGGTGAAATGAAAGACGTGATGGAAGGGGTGAGTGAGGTGGTGGGAGGAGAAGATCGGGTAGGTGGAAGAATGCGGTCGTTTGCCATATTGTTTTAATCGCTGAATCTGATAGAGTTTGTAAAATAAAAAGACCCGTATTGTTCCGTTTGTTGATCCGTCAATTATTTATCGAATTATAAGCGGCGAAAAACTTATGTTTTTAACCCTTTCGGAAAAGTGGGTGTGGTGCAACCTCTGACGTATATCGACTTCGTCCAATCACAACTGAGCACACAAAAGCTACTTCACCGTATCGTAAAGGGGGGACACACAGCTGGCTCTCCCAATAGGAGCAGTTGCCTCAGCATCGGTGCGAGCAGACCTTCCGAGAACCCCCCTCCACTCCCTTCCCTTCCCCTAAGAGCAGTCAAGGACGGGAGGAAAATGACGTCACTGTTACCACACCAGCTCTTTCGGTGGGCGTCACCTTTTGTTTATTTTATTTTTTGATTTATGAGTGAATGGTCGTGGTTAGAAGATCAATTTTTTCACGGAAATTTATTTTTCGTTCCCATCTAACGATTTCGTGAACGAAATTGCGATTTCGGTTCCGAGAGAACGCCCCCATTGTGAGTATGCGGATGCATGGGGATATCATATATGAGCGGCAGTAGTCGTGGGATGAACTTGCTATCCTTTCAGCAGCAGAATAACAATACGTAATATTTCACACTAGGGGGCACGCGTAGAGGCATGTTGTCTGTAAGCGGCAGCCTTCATGCTCTGTTTAATTAATGCAGTCGGGGAAAATTGAACTCTTTTACTATTATAAACGTAACAAATAAACTTTCAACTCTTGTTCACTTCTTTGTTTACTTCACTGTTAATTTGAAATAAATTTTCCGGCACCCAACCATGCACAGAGGTCAGCACTTGAGGGGCTAAGAATTTGCCTTTATGTTTTCCGTTGATCATATGGATTCGGCGTGTTTTCCTTTGGGCAAAGGTGTCGATGATGCGTTCCTTGAAACTTTCGTCGCTCGAGTGGTTGTTCAGTAAAGCCTTTTCAACCGCCAGGGTGCTTAAATTGCTTAGGCTGGAGTCCGTCATGGGGTTTCTTAAAAATGTGTCCTCTGTCTTCAACGTACTCATACTTCTTTCGGACAATACAGTTGATACAGGAAATGTCAGAGTCAGTCTTATGATTCCCACAGTTTCTTGATATACCTACTTTATCCAGGTCATTGTCCAAAAAATATTTAAGTAACATATCTGCAGGCAAGTGTTTACTCTCGTTGAAATAGACATTAATGAGTTCATTTTTTAGCTGTTCACTGTTAAATAACGAGTGCATTTTATTAGCCTACCCAATTTCGCTGAGGGAAATGATGTATTTTATGCAGGATCTTCATCTAGTAATTCTGCAAAATAGAAGTTATTGAAGTCTTCAAAATAAGATTCCATGTGGACAACGAAGGGGTCAATTATTTCAAAGCCAGCCTTCTGAATTAGTGAAACGTGTCTAATCCATCCTGGTTGTTGTTGTTCGGTCATTTAGCCGTTGTTGACTTGTTATTTTCCAACCACAAAACGAAGGAAAAATTCACATGCAGCGAAATTGTTTCATACAGAATCAGTCTCTCTTAATTTCCCTCCGTCCCGCCATCTCTTGATCATTCGCTGAGACTCGGAAGGGCGCATGGTAGGTGATTAACCAAATTATCCGAGAAATTATCCAGTTTTAATTCACAATTCAATAATTCAAATGGAATGTCAATCTCGGTAATATGTATCTTATAGTTTTTACGTGAGATTACGCAAGTGACGTGCATACCTTACCTGATGTACTGCGAGCTCTTACCTGAGGCTAATTGACACCTCGCGCCGCCACTGATGTGGATGAAAGAGAAGTTCAAGACGCACAAAGTAATACCAAGTAAATTTGCAGATTTATTTAAATGGACCTCACGTCGCAGGCAAAGAATTACAACATTGTACGTTCCACCCTTTATTTCTACCAACCATGGTTTTCACATTAAATTTCGTTACGGAAGTAATGGGAAAAAGAACATTTTTGTCATTAGAAGTACCATGACAAGTACCCTGATAATGACACTTAATGTCGAAACAATGGATCGTAGAAATAAAGTGTGGAAGCTGTGATTACTTTCCTAATATCTTAAGACTAGTCAAAACTTATTGCAAGCGTGGAGAGATTGAGAGCTTATCGAACACACGAGAAGGGTATCCAACGAGTTTTTCTCGTATTATTAGTCCCATCATTCAAAGCGTCGGATTCCTAGAATCGTCCCAATAATAATATATTGTGCACACGATAATAGCACCACAGCTATGCAGCCTCCAAAACGGGCTAAAAAGAAGAAGCGTCAGAACATTTCGGCCGTCTTCATTACATTAGCAACCATGATCAAATAAAAAACTCAGTCTCTTTTTAAACATTTGGTAATCACTTCTTCAGTCTTACACGCAACAAACGAGAAGAAGGAGTTATCCCTACTCCTGATGTTATCACGCCTAAGTGATTGAAAAGAGCGTGGTATTTGTTGAGAAGGCAGTGAATTTTTGAAGATTCCCTCACCTATGTAACTTGAAAGATCATCGCTGACACTGAAGTTGGTATCTTCAAGATAGAAATGAAGTACTGAGAATATGTTTATTATACCATTAAGCTGATACTATGTTTAGTACGAGTTTAATGGAACAACTAGGGTGAGATGTGCTATCACATGGCGGATAGGCCACGCCCACGTTGAAGCTATTGGCCACCATAGCCAGCGCCCTCTCTCCATATACTACCGCTGTGTTTGTTTACATGATGGTGAAGGACTATTGGTCTAAATAATGGCATGCATTTCAAATGTATTTCCCTCTGCATTTTTTGTGGATTATTGGATAGAACACGATAATTTCATAACTGCCTCTTAAATACTTCACAGGCATGCAAGACTTTGAACTTTAAGTCTGGATATGCATGAAATCTTTAATTTGAATTCACATATAATGATATGCCGACACCAATCCCAAGAGACAAATTATTGTGGATGGCTTTTGTGTCGTTGTCCCTCTTCTCACCTTGATAAAAAAATAACATGGCCCTTCAAGCGAAGATAAAGGTTTCGGATCGAATATGTTGGCTTAATGTGCTGGACTACAACAATTGTTCAGCTGTAGGTCCGCAGACGAATATTCAACTACAGAAAAAAATATGCCTGTCACCTGTCCTCGCATTCCTAAAAGGTTAGCGCGGCGGCGTCGGTTATTTGTTTTTGACGTAAATACGTCCTTGAACGTAAAGACCACGTTGATACGTCGTCCGGAGCTACGGTATTAACTTGTTTGTCACGACACGTGGACATATCTAAAAAACCTATTATTCCTGGGAGAATCGAATTATCGTGAGAAATGAAATATGCCATCGTGTTTTTAACGATAGATTAGCCTCATCTATTAGATTCGCGCAATAGATCCTCATCCCATGCCACACACCCTCGCCGTGGCTTACAGGGTGTCGCGTAGATGTATATGAGTCAAAGTCACTGTTTCACAGCTGCAAACTCATTTCTTATCAACGGATCCAAGCGAAAAGGGCTAACATTGTAGAGAACGACGAGAAAAATTTCCAGAAAATTGACGTAAGTCACGTGACCTGCAACGCCTTCTGGCGTCAATTTCTATACGGGATGAGATCATTTTTAAAAATAAACGAAGCAAATACCTTGTGTTGAGATTTATAGCCGTTCCTCCGTCGAAAAAATGACTCAAGGAGGAATTAAAATAGCACAAAGTGGAGATTTGCCTTTGGTCGACTCCCTAATATGGTAGCTGTCTTCTTACAGAAAAATAGCGGTTGATTTATTTCAGCAGTGATTCAAGGAGTGTTCTTATAAGATCTTATATGTACCTACGTTTTTATCACTACGATAAATACTACTAATATGAGGAATTGAAATAATGTAGTTTATTTCATTTGACAAATGAGATAAACACGTACGTATCCGCCAAGTGTTCATTAATCAACTTACCTCTACGCACAAACAAATGAACACCGCTCGTAGTGATACCGTGCCGTGACGTCATGAGACGACGTCGTGTTTTTCATGAGCTGCCGAGAACGTACAATTTGTAAAGTCTTTGCAACACAGCTTAATTTTTGCGCATAATTTTCGCCAAGAACATTACAGCTAATGAACAGTGAAATGGTTATAAAAAGTTCCTCATTGCGTCGAGTAGAAAATGACGACGTATCGAGGATATCACGATGAAGCTAATATATCGAACAAAAGTTCAATCACGGAATGAGAAACTTAAAAATATTGAGGAGAGCAGCCCAAGACGAGCAAAATGATACCAAGAATTAGAAACTTGGTTTAAGAATCAATTTCATGCCAAGAAGTCAAAGTTCCTGAAGAAATTTTTTAGTGTATTAGTTTAGTGAACGTTGAAAGATGATTGAATATCAATAACTAACAATAAGTTATACTTATGCACTATATTAATCGAAAAACGAAAATCACTTTTAACAAAACAAAAAGAAACGTCAAGACAGTGAGTTCACATTCTATTACTTCAAGCAATATTGAAAAAAGCAAAAAAATGTATGTGCTCTCAAAACGAAATTAAAGGATTCTATCGGGTATGGAGAAAAAAATGGGAAAGATTATATTTTCATCGACTTTAATATCAAAATTAGAGCCTATAATATGCTTGTAGATAAATAATATACTCAGGTAAGCGAGGAAAAGGGCAAAATATTACTTTATTGCAAATAACATTGAATGTTTGTGAAAAAACTGAACGTCGACAATAAAAAAAATAAAAAAATTAATTACTACAGAAAATTTGTAAAGTAACACGATCTCATGTATATAAATTTAGAAACACAATATCACGTAACAATAAACAATAGGAATCATACCACACAAAATATACTTAAATATGGGCTTAGGAAAAGGGGAGAGAGTATTTTATTGCAAACAACCATTGAATGCAAAATGCATACAAAACGAATATTGACAAATGAAGAAAGCAAATTTTAAAACAATAATGTTCAACCCAATATTTGTAAATGAACGCCATCTCATGCATGTAAATTTTGAATCAGTCTATAATATATAAGTATAAACAATAGGAATCTTGCCGTAAATAATACACCAACTCAGATGAGAATTGGAAAAGGTTGAAAGCTTACTTTATTGAAAATGACAACGAATGGTTGTGACATAAAAGTAAACATTGACAACTGAACAAAACAAATTCAAAATGTAAAATTTTCAATAAAAAATATGTAAATAGACACGATGTTTTATTTGTAAGTTTTGAATCGGACAATAGCATATAACAATAAACTAAAGGAATCATACTATAAATAATATCCTCAGGTGAGCGTGGGAAAAGGGCGTAAGCGTACTTTATTGCAAATGATATCGAATGTTTGTGATACAAAATGAACATCGGTAATAGAACAAAGCAAATTTTACTCCGGAAACTACACAATGTATTAAAACGAAGAAATAAACACATTGAAAAAGAAGATGATTATATGATACATTAAAAAGTAGAAGAGTAAAGGACAACAATTAATAACAGGCAGTGAAACGTGGTATTCGTCATAATGAAAGAAACATTAGTTAAAACAAATTATGATGTCATGAAGTTATGAATGGTAGGTGAAAGTTGTAAAGATTAGAAATATCCACTGCAAAGATAGCAAATATTTGAAATTATTGCAACGCGAGTAAATAGCTAGTGAAATAATTAGTGCCGCTTTTTCTTCAAAACGTTATAAAACGTCTAAAGAATTATTTCAATGCAATGGAGTCGTTATATTGCCCTAATAGTGAATGAGCGTTCATTCCAAAGAATAAAATGAAGTCACATCTAGACAGAATTAGAGCAAAAACAATTTTAAAATGCAGGAATAAAATAACCATCATAGCCACTGATCTTTTTTGGAAACTTCTAGGCGCATTTAAAATTCTAAATCGTAAGTAGTACGATTAATTGATGGAGATTGTGTAAATACAATAATATATTTGAGAAAATATGGTTCACTTGCTCAACGCTCAATCACATTTTTAAAATGGGAAAAATTAATACCCTTCACACAGTTAGAATCCATAAGAAAACGCCGTCTAACGCACAGTTCTTCCTTACACAATTAAGATCGCACGGGTTTACTTTCCAACTAAAGTCAAGACAAATGAAACTTACAAAATTACTCAGGAATTTATAGGTGTAACCTGATGACCTTATAGCTTACGTATGCAGAAAGAAAGTCCACTGGAGTTAATGTCCGGAAACAAAAAATAGATACAAGTAGGAAGAATAATTAGGAGAAGGAAACATTAGGAAATTTCAAATGTAATGTTCTGAATACTTCCTCTGCAACAATATTGTAGCCACATGTAGGAATAGAATAGGGGTCGCAAGGCCAGTATTTACGAACTAGACTTCCTGACACAAAATATATAAATATAATACTCTACCACAATCTTGTACGACGGTCAATCTTGGATAGCAAAAAATACACAAAAAATCTTTAATTTTTATAGAAAAATCATTATTACGATTATCTTGAAAGGGGTAATTATTATTGTTACAACATTCACACAACACACGGGCGTTATTCCACGCCGGACCCAGGAGGTCAACGCCACCGGCTCGTTAACCTTTATTTAACGTGGCGTTTCCCCCTGCGTTCCCCTCCGGGCTGCGCAGAGGCCTATTCCACGCATTCACTCCCAGGGCCAGGGCAAGAGACGCGAGACGAGATACGGACTAAGAAATATAAGCCCCTATATGTCAATAAGCCCTATTCTCCCCATCTAACATTTACCCACCCTCTAAACTACATCTACCGCTTACATACCCTAGGCCTACCTATTCCATTCGCATAACTATCGGCGCTGACCCTGTTCATCATCATGCATGCACCAATCAACAAAATACCCACTCAAATATATCATTCACACATGTACCTGCAAAAGAAAACACATTAATAGAAAACCTGTAAAAGGAAGTTGAATAATCTGTAAAAAATAAAACAAAGCAACAGTGGCATAAATTGGTAAACACGGGGAAAAGTCTAAAAATACAAACGGCATGGTAGCGCATGATGGCGCTAAGAGTGTGATTCCTACCTAAGTAAAATCACTAAGAGCCGGTGCACAAGGCAAAACCGGAGTTCAACGACCAAACCTGGATTGACCCGAGTCAAACGACCGAATTTCAAACCCCTACACACTTTAAGTGCTAAATTTAATATAATGACTTAGACACATAGGTATAAACATACATAGACAATTAAATAATAAAATAAAAGATATAAACGCAAGACTCGTATAAAAACCTGTGTACTCGTTACCAGTCGCGGTTGCTCTCTCTTCTTTCTGGTCTGCTGCCGCTACGAAGCTATGGAAAGGGTACGTAGAGAAAGGAGCATAAACAATATACAAGCATTTATTTACATAAAATTCAATTCACTCGAGTCTTTCTAGTCCTCTTCATGGTCACTCACGGATGAAAACGCCACACACTTGAATCACACTGACACCACACTATCATCACACTGACACCACACTGTCACCACACTGAAACACACTATCACCACACTAACACCTCTCTCCTTCTGTTCTCACACTCTGCACTTCCTAAGGAGAGAGCGGGTTAGTGAACATCATAAACAACAAATGAAATACATTGAATGCCAAGCTGCTCACATTTAATGGAGATATCCAAATGTTCATTCTATAAGAATGCGAGGAATGGTCACTCAGAAACTAAGTACACCTGGATGCACGTCGTAACTGACGAACCAATTCCATTAATTTTGAAATTTAACTCTAGAGCAAGCTCAACATCCACAAAAAACGCTATGAGCTAAACGCAATTCTCCTAGCTACCATACCGTTACGATGGGCCAGAAGGGCCTTGAATTCAAAATACTGGAAACTGACTACATACCCTACGCTCTAGCAGGCCGGGGCGTTGTGGAGGTACCTAAGGAGAGAGCGGGTTAGTGAACATAATAAACAACAAATGAAATACATTGAATGCCAAGCTGCTCACATTTAATGGAGATATCCAAAAGTTCATTCTATAAGAATGCGAGGAATGGTCACTCAGAAACTAAGTACACCTGGATGCACGTCGTAACTGACGAACCAATTCCATTAATTTTGAAATTTAACTCTAGAGCAAGCTCAACATCCACAAAAAACGCTATGAGCTAAACGCAATTCTCCTAGCTACCATACCGTTACGATGGGCCAGAAGGGCCTTGAATTCAAAATACTGGAAACTGACTACATACCCTACGCTCTAGCAGGCCGGGGCGTTGTGGAGGTACCTAAGGAGAGAGCGGGTTAGTGAACATAATAAACAACAAATCAAATAGAGTGAATGCCAAGCTGCTCACATTTAATGGAGATATCCAAAAGTTCATTCTATAAGAATGCGAGGAATGGTCACTCAGAAACTAAGTACACCTGGATGCACGTCGTAACTGACGAACCAATTCCATTAATTTTGAATTTTAACTCTAGAGCAAGCTCAACATCCACAAAAAACGCTATGAGCTAAACGCAATTCTCCTAGCTACCATACCGTTACGATGGGCCAGAAGGGCCTTGAATTCAAAATACTGGAAACTGACTACATACCCTACGCTCTAGCAGGCCGGGGCGTTGTGGAGGTACCTAAGGAGAGAGCGGGTTAGTGAACACAATAAACAACAAATGAAATACATTGAATGCCAAGCTGCTCACATTTAATGGAGATATCCAAAAGTTCATTCTATAAGAATGCGAGGAATGGTCACTCAGAAACTAAGTACACCTGGATGCACGTCGTAACTGACGAACCAATTCCATTAATTTTGAAATTTAACTCTAGAGCAAGCTCAACATCCACAAAAAACGCTATGAGCTAAACGCAATTCTCCTAGCTACCATACCGTTACGATGGGCCAGAAGGGCCTTGAATTCAAAATACTGGAAACTGACTACATACCCTACGCTCTAGCAGGCCGGGGCGTTGTGGAGGTACCTAAGGAGAGAGCGGGTTAGTGAACACAATAAACAACAAATGAAATACATTGAATGCCAAGCTGCTCACATTTAATGGAGATATCCAAAAGTTCATTCTATAAGAATGCGAGGAATGGTCACTCAGAAACTAAGTACACCTGGATGCACGTCGTAACTGACGAACCAATTCCATTAATTTTGAATTTTAACTCTAGAGCAAGCTCAACATCCACAAAAAACGCTATGAGCTAAACGCAATTCTCCTAGCTACCATACCGTTACGATGGGCCAGAAGGGCCTTGAATTCAAAATACTGGAAACTGACTACATACCCTACGCTCTAGCAGGCCGGGGCGTTGTGGAGGTACCTAAGGAGAGAGCGGGTTAGTGAACACAATAAACAACAAATGAAATACATTGAATGCCAAGCTGCTCACATTTAATGGAGATATCCAAAAGTTCATTCTATAAGAATGCGAGGAATGGTCACTCAGAAACTAAGTACACCTGGATGCACGTCGTAACTGACGAACCAATTCCATTAATTTTGAAATTTAACTCTAGAGCAAGCTCAACATCCACAAAAAACGCTATGAGCTAAACGCAATTCTCCTAGCTACCATACCGTTACGATGGGCCAGAAGGGCCTTGAATTCAAAATACTGGAAACTGACTACATACCCTACGCTCTAGCAGGCCGGGGCGTTGTGGAGGTACCTAAGGAGAGAGCGGGTTAGTGAACACAATAAACAACAAATGAAATACATTGAATGCCAAGCTGCTCACATTTAATGGAGATATCCAAAAGTTCATTCTATAAGAATGCGAGGAATGGTCACTCAGAAACTAAGTACACCTGGATGCACGTCGTAACTGACGAACCAATTCCATTAATTTTGAAATTTAACTCTAGAGCAAGCTCAACATCCACAAAAAACGCTATGAGCTAAACGCAATTCTCCTAGCTACCATACCGTTACGATGGGCCAGAAGGGCCTTGAATTCAAAATACTGGAAACTGACTACATACCCTACGCTCTAGCAGGCCGGGGCGTTGTGGAGGTACCTAAGGAGAGAGCGGGTTAGTGAACACAATAAACAACAAATGAAATACATTGAATGCCAAGCTGCTCACATTTAATGGAGATATCCAAAAGTTCATTCTATAAGAATGCGAGGAATGGTCACTCAGAAACTAAGTACACCTGGATGCACGTCGTAACTGACGAACCAATTCCATTAATTTTGAAATTTAACTCTAGAGCAAGCTCAACATCCACAAAAAACGCTATGAGCTAAACGCAATTCTCCTAGCTACCATACAGTTACGATGGGCCAGAAGGGCCTTGAATTCAAAATACTGGAAACTGACTACATACCCTACGCTCTAGCAGGCCGGGGCGTTGTGGAGGTACCTAAGGAGAGAGCGGGTTAGTGAACATAATAAACAACAAATCAAATAGAGTGAATGCCAAGCTGCTCACATTTAATGGAGATATCCAAAAGTTCATTCTATAAGAATGCGAGGAATGGTCACTCAGAAACTAAGTACACCTGGATGCACGTCGTAACTGACGAACCAATTCCATTAATTTTGAAATTTAACTCTAGAGCAAGCTCAACATCCACAAAAAACGCTATGAGCTAAACGCAATTCTCCTAGCTACCATACAGTTACGATGGGCCAGAAGGGCCTTGAATTCAAAATACTGGAAACTGACTACATACCCTACGCTCTAGCAGGCCGGGGCGTTGTGGAGGTACCTAAGGAGAGAGCGGGTTAGTGAACATAATAAACAACAAATCAAATAGAGTGAATGCCAAGCTGCTCACATTTAATGGAGATATCCAAAAGTTCATTCTATAAGAATGCGAGGAATGGTCACTCAGAAACTAAGTACACCTGGATGCACGTCGTAACTGACGAACCAATTCCATTAATTTTGAAATTTAACTCTAGAGCAAGCTCAACATCCACAAAAAACGCTATGAGCTAAACGCAATTCTCCTAGCTACCATACCGTTACGATGGGCCAGAAGGGCCTTGAATTCAAAATACTGGAAACTGACTACATACCCTACGCTCTAGCAGGCCGGGGCGTTGTGGAGGTACCTAAGGAGAGAGCGGGTTAGTGAACATAATAAACAACAAATCAAATAGAGTGAATGCCAAGCTGCTCACATTTAATGGAGATATCCAAAAGTTCATTCTATAAGAATGCGAGGAATGGTCACTCAGAAACTAAGTACACCTGGATGCACGTCGTAACTGACGAACCAATTCCATTAATTTTGAATTATAACTCTAGAGCAAGCTCAACATCCACAAAAAACGCTATGAGCTAAACGCAATTCTCCTAGCTACCATACCGTTACGATGGGCCAGAAGGGCCTTGAATTCAAAATACTGGAAACTGACTACCTACCCTACGCTCTAGCAGGCCGGGGCGTTGTGGAGGTACCTAAGGAGAGAGCGGGTTAGTGAACACAATAAACAACAAATGAAATACATTGAATGCCAAGCTGCTCACATTTAATGGAGATATCCAAAAGTTCATTCTATAAGAATGCGAGGAATGGTCACTCAGAAACTAAGTACACCTGGATGCACGTCGTAACTGACGAACCAATTCCATTAATTTTGAAATTTAACTCTAGAGCAAGCTCAACATCCACAAAAAACGCTATGAGCTAAACGCAATTCTCCTAGCTACCATACCGTTACGATGGGCCAGAAGGGCCTTGAATTCAAAATACTGGAAACTGACTACATACCCTACGCTCTAGCAGGCCGGGGCGTTGTGGAGGTACCTAAGGAGAGAGCGGGTTAGTGAACATAATAAACAACAAATCAAATAGAGTGAATGCCAAGCTGCTCACATTTAATGGAGATATCCAAAAGTTCATTCTATAAGAATGCGAGGAATGGTCACTCAGAAACTAAGTACACCTGGATGCACGTCGTAACTGACGAACCAATTCCATTAATTTTGAAATTTAACTCTAGAGCAAGCTCAACATCCACAAAAAACGCTATGAGCTAAACGCAATTCTCCTAGCTACCATACCGTTACGATGGGCCAGAAGGGCCTTGAATTCAAAATACTGGAAACTGACTACATACCCTACGCTCTAGCAGGCCGGGGCGTTGTGGAGGTACCTAAGGAGAGAGCGGGTTAGTGAACACAATAAACAACAAATGAAATACATTGAATGCCAAGCTGCTCACATTTAATGGAGATATCCAAAAGTTCATTCTATAAGAATGCGAGGAATGGTCACTCAGAAACTAAGTACACCTGGATGCACGTCGTAACTGACGAACCAATTCCATTAATTTTGAAATTTAACTCTAGAGCAAGCTCAACATCCACAAAAAACGCTATGAGCTAAACGCAATTCTCCTAGCTACCATACCGTTACGATGGGCCAGAAGGGCCTTGAATTCAAAATACTGGAAACTGACTACATACCCTACGCTCTAGCAGGCCGGGGCGTTGTGGAGGTACCTAAGGAGAGAGCGGGTTAGTGAACATAATAAACAACAAATCAAATAGAGTGAATGCCAGGCTGCTCACATTTAATGGAGATATCCAAAAGTTCATTCTATAAGAATGCGAGGAATGGTCACTCAGAAACTAAGTACACCTGGATGCACGTCGTAACTGACGAACCAATTCCATTAATTTTGAATTTTAACTCTAGAGCAAGCTCAACATCCACAAAAAACGCTATGAGCTAAACGCAATTCTCCTAGCTACCATACCGTTACGATGGGCCAGAAGGGCCTTGAATTCAAAATACTGGAAACTGACTACATACCCTACGCTCTAGCAGGCCGGGGCGTTGTGGAGGTACCTAAGGAGAGAGCGGGTTAGTGAACACAATAAACAACAAATGAAATACATTGAATGCCAAGCTGCTCACATTTAATGGAGATATCCAAAAGTTCATTCTATAAGAATGCGAGGAATGGTCACTCAGAAACTAAGTACACCTGGATGCACGTCGTAACTGACGAACCAATTCCATTAATTTTGAAATTTAACTCTAGAGCAAGCTCAACATCCACAAAAAACGCTATGAGCTAAACGCAATTCTCCTAGCTACCATACCGTTACGATGGGCCAGAAGGGCCTTGAATTCAAAATACTGGAAACTGACTACATACCCTACGCTCTAGCAGGCCGGGGCGTTGTGGAGGTACCTAAGGAGAGAGCGGGTTAGTGAACACAATAAACAACAAATGAAATACATTGAATGCCAAGCTGCTCACATTTAATGGAGATATCCAAAAGTTCATTCTATAAGAATGCGAGGAATGGTCACTCAGAAACTAAGTACACCTGGATGCACGTCGTAACTGACGAACCAATTCCATTAATTTTGAATTTTAACTCTAGAGCAAGCTCAACATCCACAAAAAACGCTATGAGCTAAACGCAATTCTCCTAGCTACCATACCGTTACGATGGGCCAGAAGGGCCTTGAATTCAAAATACTGGAAACTGACTACATACCCTACGCTCTAGCAGGCCGGGGCGTTGTGGAGGTACCTAAGGAGAGAGCGGGTTAGTGAACACAATAAACAACAAATGAAATACATTGAATGCCAAGCTGCTCACATTTAATGGAGATATCCAAAAGTTCATTCTATAAGAATGCGAGGAATGGTCACTCAGAAACTAAGTACACCTGGATGCACGTCGTAACTGACGAACCAATTCCATTAATTTTGAAATTTAACTCTAGAGCAAGCTCAACATCCACAAAAAACGCTATGAGCTAAACGCAATTCTCCTAGCTACCATACCGTTACGATGGGCCAGAAGGGCCTTGAATTCAAAATACTGGAAACTGACTACATACCCTACGCTCTAGCAGGCCGGGGCGTTGTGGAGGTACCTAAGGAGAGAGCGGGTTAGTGAACACAATAAACAACAAATGAAATACATTGAATGCCAAGCTGCTCACATTTAATGGAGATATCCAAAAGTTCATTCTATAAGAATGCGAGGAATGGTCACTCAGAAACTAAGTACACCTGGATGCACGTCGTAACTGACGAACCAATTCCATTAATTTTGAATTTTAACTCTAGAGCAAGCTCAACATCCACAAAAAACGCTATGAGCTAAACGCAATTCTCCTAGCTACCATACCGTTACGATGGGCCAGAAGGGCCTTGAATTCAAAATACTGGAAACTGACTACATACCCTACGCTCTAGCAGGCCGGGGCGTTGTGGAGGTACCTAAGGAGAGAGCGGGTTAGTGAACACAATAAACAACAAATGAAATACATTGAATGCCAAGCTGCTCACATTTAATGGAGATATCCAAAAGTTCATTCTATAAGAATGCGAGGAATGGTCACTCAGAAACTAAGTACACCTGGATGCACGTCGTAACTGACGAACCAATTCCATTAATTTTGAAATTTAACTCTAGAGCAAGCTCAACATCCACAAAAAACGCTATGAGCTAAACGCAATTCTCCTAGCTACCATACAGTTACGATGGGCCAGAAGGGCCTTGAATTCAAAATACTGGAAACTGACTACATACCCTACGCTCTAGCAGGCCGGGGCGTTGTGGAGGTACCTAAGGAGAGAGCGGGTTAGTGAACATAATAAACAACAAATCAAATAGAGTGAATGCCAAGCTGCTCACATTTAATGGAGATATCCAAAAGTTCATTCTATAAGAATGCGAGGAATGGTCACTCAGAAACTAAGTACACCTGGATGCACGTCGTAACTGACGAACCAATTCCATTAATTTTGAAATTTAACTCTAGAGCAAGCTCAACATCCACAAAAAACGCTATGAGCTAAACGCAATTCTCCTAGCTACCATACCGTTACGATGGGCCAGAAGGGCCTTGAATTCAAAATACTGGAAACTGACTACATACCCTACGCTCTAGCAGGCCGGGGCGTTGTGGAGGTACCTAAGGAGAGAGCGGGTTAGTGAACATAATAAACAACAAATCAAATAGAGTGAATGCCAAGCTGCTCACATTTAATGGAGATATCCAAAAGTTCATTCTATAAGAATGCGAGGAATGGTCACTCAGAAACTAAGTACACCTGGATGCACGTCGTAACTGACGAACCAATTCCATTAATTTTGAATTATAACTCTAGAGCAAGCTCAACATCCACAAAAAACGCTATGAGCTAAACGCAATTCTCCTAGCTACCATACCGTTACGATGGGCCAGAAGGGCCTTGAATTCAAAATACTGGAAACTGACTACCTACCCTACGCTCTAGCAGGCCGGGGCGTTGTGGAGGTACCTAAGGAGAGAGCGGGTTAGTGAACACAATAAACAACAAATGAAATACATTGAATGCCAAGCTGCTCACATTTAATGGAGATATCCAAAAGTTCATTCTATAAGAATGCGAGGAATGGTCACTCAGAAACTAAGTACACCTGGATGCACGTCGTAACTGACGAACCAATTCCATTAATTTTGAAATTTAACTCTAGAGCAAGCTCAACATCCACAAAAAACGCTATGAGCTAAACGCAATTCTCCTAGCTACCATACCGTTACGATGGGCCAGAAGGGCCTTGAATTCAAAATACTGGAAACTGACTACATACCCTACGCTCTAGCAGGCCGGGGCGTTGTGGAGGTACCTAAGGAGAGAGCGGGTTAGTGAACATAATAAACAACAAATCAAATAGAGTGAATGCCAAGCTGCTCACATTTAATGGAGATATCCAAAAGTTCATTCTATAAGAATGCGAGGAATGGTCACTCAGAAACTAAGTACACCTGGATGCACGTCGTAACTGACGAACCAATTCCATTAATTTTGAAATTTAACTCTAGAGCAAGCTCAACATCCACAAAAAACGCTATGAGCTAAACGCAATTCTCCTAGCTACCATACCGTTACGATGGGCCAGAAGGGCCTTGAATTCAAAATACTGGAAACTGACTACATACCCTACGCTCTAGCAGGCCGGGGCGTTGTGGAGGTACCTAAGGAGAGAGCGGGTTAGTGAACACAATAAACAACAAATGAAATACATTGAATGCCAAGCTGCTCACATTTAATGGAGATATCCAAAAGTT
This sequence comes from Platycnemis pennipes, assembly GCA_933228895.1. Lineage (NCBI taxonomy): Eukaryota > Metazoa > Arthropoda > Insecta > Odonata > Platycnemididae > Platycnemis > Platycnemis pennipes. The sequence goes on from OW121856.1 coordinate 111,570,156, forward strand.
CATTCTATAAGAATGCGAGGAATGGTCACTCAGAAACTAAGTACACCTGGATGCACGTCGTAACTGACGAACCAATTCCATTAATTTTGAAATTTAACTCTAGAGCAAGCTCAACATCCACAAAAAACGCTATGAGCTAAACGCAATTCTCCTAGCTACCATACCGTTACGATGGGCCAGAAGGGCCTTGAATTCAAAATACTGGAAACTGACTACATACCCTACGCTCTAGCAGGCCGGGGCGTTGTGGAGGTACCTAAGGAGAGAGCGGGTTAGTGAACACAATAAACAACAAATGAAATACATTGAATGCCAAGCTGCTCACATTTAATGGAGATATCCAAAAGTTCATTCTATAAGAATGCGAGGAATGGTCACTCAGAAACTAAGTACACCTGGATGCACGTCGTAACTGACGAACCAATTCCATTAATTTTGAAATTTAACTCTAGAGCAAGCTCAACATCCACAAAAAACGCTATGAGCTAAACGCAATTCTCCTAGCTACCATACCGTTACGATGGGCCAGAAGGGCCTTGAATTCAAAATACTGGAAACTGACTACATACCCTACGCTCTAGCAGGCCGGGGCGTTGTGGAGGTACCTAAGGAGAGAGCGGGTTAGTGAACACAATAAACAACAAATGAAATACATTGAATGCCAAGCTGCTCACATTTAATGGAGATATCCAAAAGTTCATTCTATAAGAATGCGAGGATTGGTCACTCAGAAACTAAGTACACCTGGATGCACGTCGTAACTGACGAACCAATTCCATTAATTTTGAAATTTAACTCTAGAGCAAGCTCAACATCCACAAAGACTTAAATTAACGCCTTTACTAACTCAACGCTAACGGGTTGATACGATGGGCCATAAGGGCCGGAAAAGGCTCTACACTGACTAACTATTCCTACACTCTACTCGGCATGCAGCTTAATCCAAGGCGTCACCTTACCTGTGGAAGAATCTGAATATACATGCATATTAGCATATGAGATAAAAACATTGATCTCAAAGAAAATATATTATAACAATTAAAATGGGCAGAAAAAAATATACACTAGGAAAAACGACAAACAAAACATTCTGGAATGCACATAGAATATTATACACATAAAGCAAACATATTCCTGCCTAGAGTCGACTCGCTAGACCAGGCAAGTGGCCACTTGCCTTATAGTTCGGAGGACTAGTCCTCCCATGTCGGGGCCCCGACATCATTTACCGAGGCCTTTACACCAATAATCAAGCATGATTTACCAAAATACCTTCACATTTCACCAGACCATGGTCATGTATGGGAATAAGGGCAATTGGCTCCAATGACAAAAACAAGGAAACCAAATAATTGTAAATACACATTTTACCCTCTCTTACATTTACTCTTTTTACCTTTTAGATCGTAGATCCTGAAACAAAAGCTAGTTTTACCAGAGCATTGGGCAGCCATGAGCAAACCAATATTTGTCCTCCTGTTGAGACTTTTCTTCTGTCTCGGGCAGCTACGAAGATTCCTCACCCTAACCTCGACAGCTTATGGGAAGTGACCTTCCAATCGTAGCTCCGCCTCAAGTCCTGCAATGGCAGAAATAAATTCATTTTAAATTAGCGTGCCGTCAAAATAACGTACCTCTGTGCATAGGAAATAATAATATTTTTTCGTATATTTTATCTGTTTTGTACATCCCTATTTTTTAACTAACACAAAGCTCAGGGTGAAGAAAAATATAGTGGATACGATTTTTTTACCGACTTCTCTCATTGTATACTCAGTTTGAAAGTACAGTTTTACTAAATCACATCGAGGAGTAAAGGTCTCGGTTAAAAATGTCGGGTCCCCAACATGGGAAGACAAGTCCTCCGAACTATAAGATGTATTGTTTATAATTTACGCCGAAATACAAATCTTTTAGACTCAAATTTAACTTGAATATTGCCAAAAACAATAGTAAATGTTATGAGCCCGAATGTGTTCTCTTGAATCGATTCGAATTCGATCAAAGTTTGTATACTTCCACGCCTCTGCTCCTGAATACAACACTTATCTGCAGTTGTAATGAAGTCATAACCATTTTGACACTCAGAAAAACTCACATCCCTAAATGATATTCCAAAAATGGAGTTATTTTTAAAAAGGCGAAGATATAAAAAAGCTTATCAGAATTTTATTCACAGAAACAAGCTTTATTACAATAGAAATCTAGAAAAAATATTCAGACGAAAACGGTGGAATAATACGGATTGGTATTCCTTAAATTCCAGATGATTTGGACTTCAATGATATTAATCAAATTCCAACCTCAGATCAAAAAAGTTCAATATACCATACCCGAAATTAAACCTAACTGAAGTATATGTATCAACTTTTACATGAAAGCAAGAGATAACAAGATAACCTGCGTGATGCAACTGCAATGCAGCATGCAACAGATCAGAATTGGTGATTTCTTAAGTAGGATTGAATGTACATGAAGGAGAAATGAGCATACTAGCCATTGGGCACTGTTTAGCACAGAGGCCTCTTATGGACCCTCTTGTGTGTATTTAAACATAAATAACGATGAAATCGGGCACAAATTCAATCCCATCGGCGTCTGCTAATTTTCGTAAGGATAATTGGTTTGGGAATAATTATCAGATCGTAGGTTAAAATAGAGATTAAATGTATTTCAGTCATTTAAAATTAACAGGTTGACTGAAGATGTAACACACATTAAAAACCCTTGCGTATTACGCTAGATTCGACAAGATAAATAAGATTAAGGGCGATAGATTGTCATCCCGATCGATATAAAATTTCATTTTTCCCCCGTACTATTAGAGAACACAATAGGCAGCATAGGAAAGGGATAGGCAATAGGTGAAATATTGCTAGAGTAGTCTGTAGTGTATGATGCATTTATTAACACCCAACCCCTATATTACCGTGTACGTACTAACCATCTAGCTGCACGTGACACTATTATCTAGCATGCCTCCATGTAGTTGCCTAGTTGCATGTCAATAATGCGTGTATGGTGATTTTCACCCCCTGTCACACTCCCTCGCGGTGGCTTAGAATTTAGCGATATGAAATACCATGAAAAAATAATTTGAAATACAACGAGTATGAAAGGCTGCAAACTCAATTCAAAACCCACAGTAGTTTTTATTAAATGACTCTTACATCACGGATGTAATACTTTCCATCATCTCGCGCTATGAGGGAAGGGAGTATTTTGATGTGTTGTTAACTTTGCGAAATAAACTGATGAAGTCTAGAGACTAAAAACCGTGTGTCCTGCCCTATTACGAAGAAATACAGGTAACAGAGTTAATAAATAATTATTACTAATGACTACATATCGCTATCAATTGGCCCCTCTCTGTTTTACGACCTCAAAGAACATGACACCGATAAACTGAGAACAGTTGCAAAAATAGCTAATCTGGTAAAATTTAATTTTCAAAAAGCTACAAGTCATATGGAATGAAAATGTTTGGGGATCAAAGCGCGCAAGATTACCAAAATCCATTGTTGGACTTCCGAAAACCCTCGCGGTGGCTCGAAGGGCATCGCGTAGATGTAAGTAAAATATTTAAGACGAAATGAATGCAAAGATTTAAGGATTAATAGTGACCGTGAGATATTAATACCCCTAAAAATGAATTACAATCAAAAGATTTAAGGCATGAACGCAAAAGGTGAAGTTTATTCATGAAGAAGTGAAGTGAATAATAAATTGTACTCGTCCTCTACGAGCAATCAAAACATAAGGTTTCTGCTTTCAGAGTACATCCACGTACGGAGGTAGTGGATTGCAAGTGCATTTTCAATATCAAAGAATCATTTTTAAAATGCTCTGAAAATCAATAATCCAAATGCACTCTCAAACGAAAAAAAACTCCTAAATACAAAATTGCAACTGTAAGTCATACGAGCCTGGGAAAATTGATCGAAATTGCTAAACTCACATCAGATCTCACGAGAAACTATCTTGTAACAATCGAATCACACACGCCATAATCTTCCAATTAGAATACTTTAAAGATGTAATTACCTATCAACTAATGGAAAAATAGCGGATTCTACCGACTTAATAAAAAATAATATTCATAATCTCGCGCCACGTAGCGAACAGGCAGTTCATACATCGTATTTGCTGCTCCCGAGCAACAATATAGACGAATACAGTACAGCTGTATCCATTTCCTATATTATATGCTATCCGTCTCTCTTCCGTAGTAACAAGAAACAGTAAGATCGCTAGAAAAGTATCATACAAATGTAGCTCGAACGTCGGCTATCGACTCAAAATTCGAAAATTAACGTCGTGAACCTTGGATAATTTTAAATTATCACGGAATAAATTAACGTCTAATACGCAATACGTACTTACTCCCGTAACATACATGATGAGAATTGATTGTACAATGGAAATGGGCTTATAAATGGAGATCGACTACGAGGTCAATGCAATAGATGTTAATTATTTAAGAAATCAGTTTGCGAAAATGAAATTATCCAGAAAATCAAATTAAAACCAAGAAGGTAGAAAGTGAAGATATACGACTGCACTTTCGACTTTATTAACAGCAATCGTATTAATCTCGATTTGAAGTTAATTTCAAACAGAACGAAACGGAAATAAGATTACAATTTCTCGAATAACGCGTGGAGATGCAGCAAGAAGAGTCAAGGATCGTCCGGGAAATTTCTAGAAATCGAAACAATCTCTTGAGATTTTCGGCGGGAAGTCACGGTTTAAGAAAAACAACTGGGTATCGACCAGAAGTAAAAGAATCACAAAAAAGGCGCGTAAAACATTACGTGAAAATGAAAACACTTGTCAATGAAAAATATTAGCAATTAAGCGGACTTACCATCCAGCCACTGAAGACCGTTTCTCAGAGACAATCTCTCGAATTCCCAGTTGTCCCTCATAAAGAACCAAGTGATCGATGACGATGATCCCGTTATACGTCGCAGGCAACTCGAATAACTCCTTACTGTAAAAAAATTCAAACCATTAACAGAAGGAACCAAAATTTTGCTGCACTTCTACTGTAATTACCCATCAATCAATGGAAAATGAATTATTCATGACATACGCAGGAGTGAATTACTATGTATGGCAAGCATTTCAAATGTAGTCGTGATCTTCACCCCCTGCCACACACCATAGCGGTGGCTTGCAGGGTATCGTGTAGATGTGCATGAGTAGAGATATATCTCGGAATATATCTCTACTCTTTGTACATGTGGACAAATTAGTTACTAATTGTTTCGGATTTCCCTTTTAAGGCAACTGAAAACTTGATGAACGTTAATAATGTTGTTCACTAGAATCATCTTATCAATAGCTCTAGAAAGAATATAATCTTACAGTAAAAATGAATCCACTTCTATCCTAAGTTCTCGTAGTCTTTTAACTGTTGAAGCGTGTAGTTACACCGTTTAACAGCATCAGAGTATCGTAAATGTAGTTCTAGGGCTTAAGTTCTCCACTCCAAAATAACGCCGTAATATGGTCAGTAAAAAATAAAGCAACTTCGAGTGGATTAACCTAAACACATTTGTCCATAGTATTGGTCAATGAGAAGCTGTTGGAACCCGTCTCATAACGATCGATTGAAAGGTGAATATCTTTTAAAAGGAGCAGGCCCACAAGAGGGTAATACAACATAAACCATGATTTACGAAATTATTTCATCGAGAAACGAAAAAATCCATGTGTGTTATAATGTGTTCAATATGTTCTCATCAACATATCAACAAGAGTGTAGGAACTGAGCAAACGTGAATTTAACACTATTATGCGTATGGTATATCTCTCGGAATATCTCACTATTCTTCGTACATTCAGAAAAATAAGTCACGAATTTCCCTTTCAAAAATAACTGCAAACTCAATGAACGTTAATAATGGAAACTGACTCAAAGTAAAAGTTTCTTAAATTGGGACTGAAAACTCACCTGTCCTTCTGTTACCGCGTCCAGACGAATACTGAAGACTGATCACGCGATCGAACGTCACGTGACGTCACCGAGACCGGACCAATCACCAAAGTGCAATGTGGAATTCGTCGTGATTAATAATTTCGAAAACGCCTAATTATTTTGGCAATTTAAATATTCTCTTGCTTATATTATTGCTGGATATGCAGTTTGGATATTGATAATGGCCTATAATGGCAACAGGATTCGTTTTCCGAAAATAGTTTACCAAAAAATAATTAAGAGCGCCACCTGCCATTACGTCCGTTAACTACTCGTTTTGGCGGGGAAAAGTGATAAAATACCCAATAGACCTTGTAATCCTCAAGTTAATGAAAAACGTCGTATAGTAAAATATTTAAAAAAGAAATTGTTTTCGAACAAATATTACACCATTATGCAACGTGCCGGGGTTTTATTTCGGGTCTACCAACACCTACAGTTGAATGACATCTGATACCTCATTCCGACTTTTCATTCCTAGAATTAATGCAATTATCGAAATAGTTACATAAAAATCATTTTCAGATTAACATGCCCATCGACGTTCGAATAGTAAGTCCATTCTGCTCTACTAATTTTAGTAATCAAATGAAAGAAACTCTTCAATAAAACCACTGGAAACCATTGCCAACCGCCCATTTAGTTGCTTTCTGGATATAATATGATTTAGGATCTGGATATGTCGTATATCTACCTTAAATTCCAACAAAGTTTAGTAGTTGCTAATTGTAACCTTCCTACTGCAACAACAACGAAATTTGTCGGCATCGTTCGAAGAATACTTCAGCAGCCCAAATCACATTTGGACGTGGGTAATTACATAAACATGGGAAATGTAAGCAAACCATGCAATTGCTTACCTTTACGGGAACACCATGTCCTGTGTACCGTCATTACAGCCAGAGTAGTAGAGTCACTGCAACGATTTTGCAGTTAATTCTTCTCAGCAAGGCACTTATAACCACGACGCACGACACGACATAACTAGGTCACTCATCCAGTGATTCATGCAACTGAAGCACTACTATTCATATTTCACCTGCGAGGTTATGTTGGAGGATGAAACACTACTCGGTACTTGATAAACACTCTCTCAAATCACGCTGGATAACGTCTTCTTATATACATTAACATCTTGAAGAGTGTCGATTTACTAACAGGCTTCGTTGGAGTCAGGATTTGGTGAGCAACATAATATTCACGGGAATAATTCACGTTCACGATACTTCTCATCATGATACACGCCAATCTTAGACTTTCTCACTCACTGAAACATTAGCGGACACTTCATACAGAAGACTTGATACGTAAATCAGCTTCTTATTACGGCCTCCAAGCATTCTCGCAAGGATTCCACGCCGCCGATCAGCTGTTCGGGATTGTGTTGTTGCCTCGTACGAAGAAAGCAAGGAACTAAGACGAAGATTTGCTTCGTTCTTTGGAAGGTCGTGGGTTTCGCAATCGCCGAAATGACTCCTCCTCGCTTTCGCTCTCATGGTCGAGAGCGAGGCACTTGAGAACAAAATGAGGCATATGGAATTGAATGCCCTAGACCTCGTCGGAAATATCTCAGGCGACGTCAATGGAACCGACGAATTGAGCCAAATGCAATGTGTACGTAATGAATGTATCGACTGCAATGTAATGAGTATATTTGGTGAAGCGTAGTTACACTACTGAATGAAATGTAATGACTGATATGCAGGGTTGGGCACGAATTACCTAGTATTGATTCGAGTCACGAATCATGAATATCGAAGGAAATTAGATTCGAAGCACAAATCACGATTCACTGCCGTAAATTTGATTCAAATCTCGAATCATAAAACAAGTGATTTTTCCTTTAAATAGGATTCGTGCGGTTCAGGAATCATAGTATTATTACAGAATGACAATACCACTAGGTAATGGTCACATACTGAACATTGCTCCCATAATTGGGAACCTATACCAATCTTGTCGCCGGTTAATTAACACTTGTGTAGATACATTGTGGATTACCTGAATATCATAAATTACCAGTTCTGTGTACTAGCCATCAAGCCACCATAAAGGTGTGTGGCAGGGGGTGAATTGTCACCAAACATGCACTACATATCATGCATGAAAAAGGAGTAGTATTAGTATACTAGTCTAAACCTCACTATTAAAAAAATAAATATAGCAAAGTAAGCATGCAAAAACATGCTGTTAGTTGGGTTACCTTCAAGTCCTTATACCAACATGCAGCTACCTATGATATACATTGATTCACTCGTATTGGACGTATTTACCGCTATTAATATCCCTAATTGTACGAGGAAAAAAGGACATTTAGAATCTGTGATTTCGGCAATCAATTTCTCTAACTTTGTGATTATGGTCCAGTCTACCATAGTAAGTTGGGGTTCGCAAAATATTTTTAACATCATCACTGAAAATATCATCTTGGAATTTATTTAGGGGAAGAACTCTACATTTAAACCTGCGATCAGACAATGATTCCCACTTTAATTCATTTAATAGACTGGTTTCGCTAAAATAGTTATCGTCACAAATCTTGCCGATCTTCGCTGCAAACGTTCAAGTTCGTTATTTAGACCGATTTCGTATGGATTCCATACACTGGCAGCATATTCCAAATGAGGTCTTACAATGGAAAAGTAGCTGATTTCTCGTACATGATCGTCACATTTACCCAGTACTCTTTTGACGAATCCCAGTTTACGATTTGCTTGACCCATTATTTCACGAATGTGTTTACCCCAGGAAAGATCATGTGTCGGTCTTTTTCCAAGATATTTAATGGATTCCACGTTTGTTAATTCATTATTACCAATTTTGCAAGTGCTAGGAGGAGAGCTATTCTTTTTCCAAAAATTCTTTACAAGGCATTTTTTTTAAGTTTAATTCTACTTGCCATATGTTCTTCACGCTAAAGGTGGGTGGTCTATGGTGTGAATCTTCCCCGCCGAAATGGAACCACGGTCGATGACAGTCAGCGCTCTACGATAGTAACTAAATGAGCTGATTAACCTCCTAGTATGGTTTTCGTCTCCCCTCGGCCACCGGCTGCACCCTCCCCTACATTGCCCATCCCCATTCCTAAAATTGCAACACCGCGGCAGTTTTACAATGCATTGCTTGGGCTGTCTAGCCGGCCACCGTATTCTCCCAAGCAGTCGGAAGTCGTCGCGAGCATTGATCATTATTTTTTATTTCGAATCCCCAGGATGGTTATTAGAAGCCTCGCAGAAGCTTCCAACACAATCCGCATCACTCTTACAATATGAATAAAATAATAAATATTCCACGGTATGAGGGAAGGAAGGAAATATGAAGATTTCAAGACGTCGACAATAAAGGAATTATGAAGTTGCTCTCCAACAGCGCATCACTTTTGTGGTGATTAATTAGTATTTATCATTTTTTTTACCGACTGAGAGTAAGTTTTGACAGATTAACTCAATTCACAGTAAACCCTCTCCCTAATGGGGGTAGATGTCTGCACAAGTTTTTGATACCAGGTAACGCGCAGTAATGTTTTGTTAAAACATTCGAATGTGTAGCAGATGCCTGCTTCTGTCATTGATATTGAAGTGTCATGCGTTACTTCAGGACGGGAATTCAGAGAGGAGTCAGTTTTCTGTTCCCTCTGTAGAATAGCACAGCTTATTCTAGGCAAAATTGGAATAAAATAGTAATCAACATGGTAAAAAAAGCTTCTAGTAGGCATACCTGGATATCGTCTCGGCTGTAACGGAAATATATATTTGTAAACTCGAACATAGTACTCTCTTGATACATAATACATTAAATCTTGACATGATACATAAAAATCCAAAACTTGAGTAAACGTAAACATCACACTATCTCGTTCCCTATTCCTTAATTCCCCATTCCAAAAACCTTATAGATCCTGCTTCTCTAAAGTAAACAATTTTTGTAATTAGCATAAGTTTTATTTATCCAAAGAGACAAAATTCGGTTATCATTCAACTTGTAATTTCAGGTTCTCTTATTACCATCGACCGGAAAACTCTAGGGTCAATTATGTCCAGAAGCATAGCATTATTATAAAAATTGAGAAGTTTCTTCTCCATTCGATCCTTCCAAAATGCGTCATCCCTGTAAATTCTTTGAATTTACCAATCAATAGGAGTCCAAACTATCAGATCGCAAAAGGAGTAGCGAGAAGCATGTAACTGCCCCTGAATTTGGTAATAGTAATTGTGATTTTTTTTTAGTTCTAGGCTTTTGTCCAAGCAAAAGCAGTTTATACTCTGCTGCCTGTTGTATAGTCATTTTTTCAGATGATTTTGGGCATTTTACTTCAATAATGCCGCCATCGCTTGTTTTTCCGTCCGGTGATGCCGCTAGAAAACAGTGGTCTGGATCAACATGAAGACCACACGCAAAACCTTTACTTCCCGTAAGCCCTTCATACTTCTTAATTGCATTGCGTTCATTGAGGGAGCCGTATCTAGTTGCTTCATTTCCAAAGGGCTCGGCATACAAAAGTCTTTTCACAAGAGGTGCCCATTTAGAATTTTTCCTTCTCCTACACACAACTCCAAAATTCGAAGAAGTCAATCTATTCCGTCTTTCATCAAACCATTCTTCTCATTCGCGTTGGCCTCGTGTCTCCCTCTCTATCGCTTCTATTGACTCCTTATCCACCTTCATTTTGGCCAATAGTGCTTTGCTTTCTTCTTCCATTTCCTCTTCGTCTAAGTCCAATTTTTGGCACTAATCTCCACTGTCCTTGGATTCATTTGACGTACAACCTACTCTAACTTTCCTCTTAGCCATTTTCAAAAGACATTTCCGAGATGACTCAACGCCACCTAGATGCAGGTCGGAACACAGGAACCCAAAAGTCCGATGACGTCACGGCCAGAAGGCCTAGCAAAGCCGTTGTTGCTCAATTGTTTACCGGCTTGTTTATAGGACTTTTGTTGTTGATATTTGTAAGCTCGTGGTTGGGAGTGTGTAACGTGCTGTTTTAATGGTGTGTAGAAGCGTTTATTGGCCTTTTTTGGTCAATATTTATATTTCACATGTTTCTTTGTGGTTTTGGGATCCTAAGACGGGGAAGTGAACTTCGGAAAACAAAATTAGACAGGTAATTAGCATACCTATATCATTCTTTGCATTGGCGTACTAGGTTGCAAGTTAAATTTTGTGTGCGGATTTGTGGCAGATTTTTGTGACGTCTGACGAAACACTGTTTTATTACGTCAGTGCCGAATTCACACCAAGTTATCGTAGCGGACTCTAAAAATGAAAGAATTGGCGCCTCATAATGGGGTCTCCTTTGACCTCAAAATACACCACTCGTCGAGGCTCGTCAATGTCTTTTCTTAAAGGCCAACCATTCTCTGCATTTAATCGCTCTTGTCATCAAATCCTGTCGCCAGAATCATCCATTCTACATCTACATCTACATAATACCCTGCAAGCCACCACAAGGGTGTGTGGCAGGGGGTGATTGCTCACCAAACATGCACTACATATCATGCATAAAAAAGGAATAGTATTAATATAGTAGTCAGAACTACACTATTTTAAAAAGATAGAAATTGCAAAGAACACATGCAAAACATTCTGTTAGTAGGGTTAGCGGTAGATGTGAGCTTAACAGTCACGAACTTCAAACATTTATTCTGCTCGAACGGTGTACACTACCGATTTCATTCCAACTGTGTATTGTAGAGGAAGGTTGGAGATTTATCTTCATATCACTTTCACTTCTCCAATACCATTATTTTCTCAGATATAACAGTAAGAAAATCATCGTTTTTCACCTCAAAATGGATGTTTTTCAACGCCATCTTGGGTTCTTTCCGAGCCCACCGCTAGAGGGGTTCCGCCATATTTCACCTCTTTCATATATTAGGCCGACAACTGAGTTTTCGCGCGATATAGGAATGTGTTATTGTTTGCCGACAACTGCGTTTTGGCGCGATATTGCTGTGTCATTGTTGGATTGTTTATCGAGTCATTGTCGCTCTGATACCACTGCACCGTACAGACGCGCCATGGCTTGTCGTACGTGTTCTTTCGGAGTGCTTTCCGCAAGCTTTTTCTTTGTTGTTGACGAGTGTGATTTTACCCAAAAGTGTAGTTTGTGGCAAAAGTATGGTTTACGTGTTGGGTTTGGGCGGGAGGGGGCGGGGGCATTCTTTAAATACCCTTTTTCCGTTGTTGAGGCGTGTGATTTTACCCAAAAGTGTGGTTTACGTGTTGGGTTTGGGCGGGAGGGGGCGGGGGCATTCTTTAAATACCCTTTTCTTTATTGTTGACGAGTGTGATTTTACCCAAAAGTGTGGTTTGTGGCAAAAGTGTGGTTTACGTGTTGGGTTTGGGCGGGAGGGGGCGGGGGCATTCCTTAAATACCCTTTTCTTTATTGTTGACGAGTGTGATTTTGCCCAAAAGTGTGGTTTACGTGTTGGGTTTGGGCGGGAGGGGGCCGGGGGAATTCTTTAAATACCCTTTTCTTTGATGTTGACGAGTGTGATTTTGCCCAAAAGTGTGGTTTACGTGTTGGGTTTGGGCGGGAGGGGGCCGGGGGCATTCTTTAAATACCCTTTTCTTTGATGTTGACGAGTGTGATTTTACCCAAAAGTGTGGTTTGTGGCAAAAGTGTGGTTTACGTGTTGGGTTTGGGCGGGAGGGGGCGGGGGCATTCCTTAAATACCCTTTTCTTTATTGTTGACGAGTGTGATTTTGCCCAAAAGTGTGGTTTACGTGTTGGGTTTGGGCGGGAGGGGGCCGGGGGCATTCTTTAAATACCCTTTTCTTTGATGTTGACGAGTGTGATTTTGCCCAAAAGTGTGGTTTACGTGTTGGGTTTGGGCGGGAGGGGGCCGGGGGCATTCTTTAAATACCCTTTTCTTTGATGTTGACGAGTGTGATTTTACCCAAAAGTGTGGTTTGTGGCAAGAGTGTGGTTTACGTGTTGGTTTTGGGCGGGAGGGGGCGGGGCATTCCTTAAATACCCTTTTTCCGTTGTTGAGGCGTGTGATTTTACCCAAAAGTGTGGTTTACGTGTTGGGTTTGGGCGGGAGGGGGCGGGGGCATTCTTTAAATACCCTTTTCTTTATTGTTGACGAGTGTGATTTTACCCAAAAGTGTGGTTTGTGGCAAAAGTGTGGTTTACGTGTTGGGTTTGGGCGGGAGGGGGCGGGGGCATTCCTTAAATACCCTTTTCTTTAATGTTGACGAGTGTGATTTTGCCCAAAAGTGTGGTTTACGTGTTGGGTTTGGGCGGGAGGGGGCCGGGGGAATTCTTTAAATACCCTTTTCTTTGATGTTGACGAGTGTGATTTTGCCCAAAAGTGTGGTTTACGTGTTGGGTTTGGGCGGGAGGGGGCCGGGGGCATTCTTTAAATACCCTTTTCTTTGATGTTGACGAGTGTGATTTTGCCCAAAAGTGTGGTTTACGTGTTGGGTTTGGGCGGGAGGGGGCCGGGGGCATTCTTTAAATACCCTTTTCTTTGATGTTGACGAGTGTGATTTTACCCAAAAGTGTGGTTTGTGGCAAAAGTGTGGTTTACGTGTTGGGTTTGGGCGGGAGGGGGCGGGGGCATTCCTTAAATACCCTTTTCTTTATTGTTGACGAGTGTGATTTTGCCCAAAAGTGTGGTTTGTGTCGTGCATTACGAAGTGTCATCCTTCTAACGAGATACATCTACATCTACATCTACATCTACATAATACCCTGCAAGCCACCACAAGGGTGTGTGGCAGGGGGTGATTGCTCACCAAACATGCACTACATATCATGCATAAAAAAGGAATAGTATTAATATAGTAGTCAGAACTACACTATTTAAAAAAGATAGAAATTGCAAAGCAAACATGCAAAAACATTCTGTTAGTAGGGTTAGCTTTAAGTACTCATACCAACATGCAGCTACCAATGCTATTCATTGCTACACTCCGATAGGACATATTTACCGTTATTCGTATCTCTTATTGTGCGAGGGAAAAAGGACATTTTGAATCGGTCAGTTCGGCAATCAATTTCTCTAACTTTATGATTATGGTCCAGTCTGCCATAGTAAGTTGGGGTTCGTAAAATATTTTTAACATCATCACTGAAAATATTGCCTTGGAATTTGTGGAAGAGATTAAGTCTAAATTTCAACCTGCGATCTGACAATGATTCCCATTTCAATTCATTTAATAGACTGGTTACGCTAATATAATTATCGTATCGTCCCTTTACAAATCTTGCCGATCTTCGCTGCACACGTTCAAGTTCATTACTTAGACCGATTTCGTAGGGATCCCATACACTGGCAGCATATTCCAAATGAGGTCTAACAAGGGAAAAGTAGCTGATTTCTCGTACATGATCGTCACATTTACCCAATACTCTTTTAATGAAACCCAGTTTGCGATTCGCTTGACCCATTATTTCACGAATGTGTTTACCCCAGGAAAGATCATTTGTCAGTCTTATTCCAAGATATTTAATGGATTCCACGTTTGTTAATTCATTATTACTTATTTTGTAAGTGCTAGGGGGAGAGCTATTCTTTTTCCAAAAATTCATTACAAGACATTTCTTAAAGTTTAATTCTAACTTCCATGTATCACACCAAGTTTCAATTGCTTGTAGGTCAATATTTAAATATTCTTTATCATTCGGGCATAGAATTTCCCTGTACACTACTGCGTCATCGGCAAATAGACGAAGCTTACTTTTTACCACCTTTTGGATATCATTAATATACAAAAGGAATAGGAGTGGACCTATCACACTACCTTGTGGGACACCCGAAGTGACTTTAATTGCCGGTGAGGAAACACCGTCCAAAACAACCCTTTGAACCCTTTGAGATACTAGCGTTCTCCGGTCGGGGGGAGGGGGTGTTGTCGGTGAGAACGGGTCTCTACTGCAGAAACTCCACTCAACAATCGCCACGCCATCTGGTGCCGACGCGGGAAACTTCCAATATGGCGGCGCTGCGAACACTCACCTCATGGGTTTGAAATGCTGTAAAATCGTGAGCTTTTAAATTTTTCAAATTATTTTTTAGCGAGCGAAAATTGCCTTATCAGCAGGTTGTGTTCCGAAAATTTCATCGAAAAATGACGATTTTTAGGGGTAAAAAAATAATTTTGAAGTTCGTGACTGTTAAGCTCACATTTACCGGGTTAGCTTTAAGTCCTTATACCAACATGCAGCTACCAATGTTATCTATTGCTAGCCTCGTACTGGATATATTTACCGTTATTCATATCCCTAAAAGTACGAGGAAAAAAGTACATTTTGTATCGGTCAGTTCGGCAATCTATTTCTCTAATTTTGTGATTATGGTCCAGTCTACCAATATAAGTTGGGGCTCGTAAAATATTTTTAACATCATCACTGAAAATATTGCCTTGGAATTTGTGGAAGAGATTAAGTCTAAATTTCAACCTGCGATCTGACAATGATTCCCATTTCAATTCATTTAATAGACTGGTTACGCTAATATAATTATCGTATCGTCCCTTTACAAATCTTGCCGATCTTCGCTGCACACGTTCGAGTTCATTACTTATGCAGCGTTTCTCGAAAGAAGAACAGCAGTTCACGAGAAACGCTTGTCCAAAGGACAAATATTCTTTCCAAGACGGGTGAGCAAGATGAGGTCAGAAATAGAAAAAACCACAAAAGTAAGACAATCTAACTAATCAAACACTGTATTTAAACAACAAGGTACAAACCAACAAAATTGAAATACTCTTCACCATTTCGGGAAAACTAATAACTTGCACCGAAAGTCCATGGCGCACAAAGGAGAATCGACTAACACTTAACTCTCCTCTCACCTCGCCTCGATATCGTCTCTTTGCCGTCTCGACTGGAACAGAGGGCGTGAGAGGGGAGGTATTCTCTGGGGTAAGGAGGGGGTATTTTCTGGAAGGTCAAAGTGCAATGGGGTTTAACGTGGAATGTCATTGGTGCAAATTGAGGGGAGGAAAAGGTGGCATGATGTGAAGGGGGCGAGGTGGAAGTTTAGGATTGGGTGATCCGGGACTCTTTTTTCACTATGGCGGGCGAACACTAAATAACGGCTCGTACGATGGCCTAACTTCTGGTCTTCATCCGCACTTTGGGGGCTATATAAGTGGTAGAGCATCTGGTGAGGGAAAGGAGCGGCTGAAAAGGAGCGGCTGAAAGGAGCTGCTGAACGGAGCTGACGAACGAAGCAGACGAAATCGATGCATTTTGGAATCGTAGGCATTGTTGGCGTCGTTGGCTCCGCCTGTCGTTAGCTACGCCTGTCGAGCAAGTCCTGCGGCTAAGTCCGGAGGGTAATTAGTCCGCCGAGGGGTAATGTCCAACGAGGGGGGGAAGGGGGGGGACCAAAAAATGCCACATCCACTGGGGGAAAACTGTCCACCAAAATAAACTTCCGGTTGGGGGAAGAACAATTGGTCTAATGAAACCACTAATCACTTCACTGGGGGATCCACATGATTAACTGCTGAATTGACAAGCAGACACAGGAGCAAAAACTACAACACTCCCACACAGTGTTGGAAGCCCATGTCACACAAACAGAAAGGGTGGCAGGTGCTCACTGAAATAACACCGTTCAAATACCCTAAATATTAGCAATTTGGAAAAGCAATTACAAAATAATCATCACTGTAGTGAATTCTAGTCCTAAAGATGACTAACACAAAGTAGTTCTCTCACCCACTGCGAAGGGGCAAAGCTCAGGGGCTATCCACCTCAAGGATAACACATACCCAAAAAATGAATAAATGACAAAGACTCTCACAGAGTTAACAGAATATGAACAATAACTGAGAGCACATAACGAGTAAGTAACCATTCTTACTGTCACTAACAACTGTGAACCAACAGTCACAGATAACATCTGATATCAAACTTAATATCAGTGAAAATTAGAATAAATTAGGATGCCCAGAGTCTCACATCCAAGGCAAATGAAATTTATGAACAAAATACAGCACCCATAGTAACGAACATCTAACTCGTTGGGTGGAAGTGAAATGAACAAAATCAGTTAAGTTTGCATTAGGCATAAGTACATTAGTTAATTGATTGAAGACAAAACAATCATACAAATTAATTACCAATTAGCACATGGCAGGGACAATAGCCATACTGTTAAATCAATATTCCAAGTGTAACTAGATTATTTTACAAAAATTATGTTCAATAAGTATTTGATTGAGATAGTGGTAAACAAATTAATTATCATAATAATACCTTAAGACTAATTACATAGTCGTTCAGCCTCTTGGGTTGAACCGAATAAACATTCACAGTCAATCAAGAATCATGGGTTGATAGAAATCATAAGAATTACAATATATATATTAGTTATTACCAGTAATGAGAGCCATGTAGAGAATTAACAATAATATTATGAGCAGTCAGACTATATCACAATGTGAGAGTAGAATTGAGAAAAAGATCAAGAAATATTTCAATAGGCAATTACCTTTTGTCATTCAACAACTTGGGTTGAACTGCCAAACACTGACCCATCAATCAAAGATTCAGGTTTTTTGAAATGACAAGATTACAATACATAATAATCAAGTGCAATACTGAATGAAGAAATAATTTATGCTCAATTTACATTTTGGTCATTGACCAACTTGGGTTGAGCTGTTGGACACTTATCCAGTCATTGACCAACTTGGGTTGAGCTGTTGGACACTTATCCAGTCATTGACCAACTTGGGTTGAGCTGTTAGACACTTATCCAGTCAATCAAAGACTTGGGTTGGTTCAATTGACAAAATTACAATACATATTAAATTCAGTGCATTAGTGAGAGCCATGTAGTGATTTAACAATTATTTTCAAGAGCAGTCAGAGTATTTTATAATAATTAAATTTAAATGAATGACAATTATGAGAGTGATAAGGAAATCCACAATAATAATATCTTAAATACTAATTAAATGTTGTCGTTCACCAACTTGGGTAGAACTGTTATGCATTGAGCCAGTCAATGAAATTGAGGGTTAATTGAAATGCCTCCAGATGACATAAGAGTACATTTCGAATTAGAGAAAAATTTGATTTCTCTATACAGCTGTCATCCAATTAGAATAGCCCAAAATATGGAAATAGATTAGGATGACTAAATAGAAAAAATTCAATAAGTCCAGGGCCAGGTTAAGCCAAACATATGTTACACAAAGCTAAAGAGGAAAATTTAATTTAGTGGCCACCGTCAAGGGTAATGCAATTGTAAAGTTAATAATCAGGGTAAATACCCCATCCAGCCAATGCTGGGTGCTGATTGCAGCGAGTTAAAAACTAGCTGGGCGATGGGAGCGCAACCCCTACGCCGGATAACAATGGTATACACAAGCAAAAAACAGGTATACAATCAACTGCCAAATAGTCACTGAGCTAGACAAAGACCTGCCCCAGTGATAAATAAACCCAATAGTGAATAACGATATAACTCCAGGTTCTGGTCCACATCGGAGGAATGATTAGGAAGCCAATGATCACTGGTGTAAACAGTCACTAAATAATCTTAATAGCCAATGACCCTCCGCGACTTAACTGGAAGCGAGCCACCTCGGGAATGTTCATGACTATTCTCCCCACTCCCTCCAGAATTCACAATAGCACTGTGCAAACACCGTTCCCCCTTCTGGTAGACACACATGATGAAGAGCAGGTAGAACCAACCAAAGTACAACAAAATAACAACTAACGCCCCATAAACAGGCAGCACTAACATCAACAAATTAATTAAGTATGAATTGGCAGTATGAATTGGCAGTATGAATTGGCAGTCTTTACAATTAAATAATTATTCAAAGCAGCATACATTATAGTAAATTAAATGACAAATAGTGAAGAGAGAAATTTGTAAGCAATCAAGACAATAGTTAGATAATAAATGCTAGTATTAAGATTCCATTATCAGTCAACATATTATAAATTATTAATCACCATGATAAGGCTTTAATTGAGAAACATGACATATTCTCTCCTTGCTAGGACCAATATCCAGAACAGCGGTTACAGGAGAGACTAACTTTTTTATAATAAATGGGCCTTCCCATAGAGGGGTTAACTTTGCCATAATCTTGTCTGCCTTAGAACTGATTGGATGTTTCTTTGACAACACCCTATCTCCAGGTTTGAAAGTTATATTAGAATGAGAATTATCAAAAACTGGCTTTTGCTTAGATTTGGCTCTCTTCAAATTAGCAACTACCTGTTGCAAATAAGCTTCCCTCTCCTCTTCCAAAATATCATCCTCACACAGTTCTCTAGGAATAGACCATTGATTTATTAGAGGATGAAGCAATTGTCTGCCAAAAATTATCTTAGCGGGAGATTCTCCCGTGGCACTATGACAGGCAGAGTTAAAGGCAAAATTTAAATCGGACAAAAACTTGACCCAATTGTAATGTACAGTGTTACAAAGAATTGACAATGCAGCTTTCAAATTTCTATGTAGCCTTTCAACTTGGTTAGAACTTGGTTGGTAAGGAGCTGTGAAAACCTGTTTAATCCCAAGTTGCAAACACATTTCCTTAACTAGGTGTGACTTAAACACCGCTGCATTGTCAGACACAAGAAATTTAGGATAACCAAACTTAGAAAAAACTCTTTGAGTAAGAACACTAACCACAGCACTGGAAGTGGCATTACGAACAGGTTCCAGGATACAAAATTTAGAGAATCCATCAATAATCGATAAGACATATTTGTGATTATTTTTCGTGGAAGGATAAGGTCCAACGAAATCGATATAAAGCCTTTCCCACACATGAGCAGGAAGGTTAGAAGACATCATATCCGGTGGGGCAGTATTCCTGGGTTTACATGTCTGACATAAATGACATTTACGAACCATATCAAAAATATGTTTTTTCATATCGCTCCACCAAAATTCCCTTTGCACCTTTTCATAGGTTTTGGCCATACCCAAATGAGCAGACACACTTAAACAGTGATAATATTGGAATATCATTGGCCGCAATACAACCGGCAAGACAATCTTTCCCTTTCGGGCATTGGCATTCCCATAACACAACAAATTGTCTTTGACAAAGTAATTTGGACAAGAGGAACAATCCTTCTCCAATTTCTCAAAAACCTCCCTTAAGGTAGGGTCTGACCGTTGATGGTCACGAATATCCACAAATGATAAAGGAATATTATGTAAAACACAAGAAATGGGTGGACATGGCTCAACATTGGAACTGTCAGTTTGGATGACAGGCGGACTTCTAGAAAGGCAATCTGCTACGCTATTGCTGCGCCCACGAACATGGTGGATAGTAAAATTATAGGAAGACAGTTTTAACACCATTCTGCCTAATTTCCCTAACTGCTTAGGGTGAGAGAACAGCCAAGTAAGGGCCCCATTATCAGTATATAAATGGAATGGTTTTACTTGGAGGTATACATTAAATTTTTCTATGCCCCAACAAACTGCCATACACTCAAGTTCGTATGCGGACAATTTTTGTTCATGTGGCAACAAGGTTTTACTAGCGTATGCCACAGGGGCAAAATCACCATCTACTTTCTGATTTAATACGGCGGCTAACGCCAAACCACTGGCGTCCACAAACAAATGGAATTCCTCGTCAAAACGAGGAAAAGTTAGCACAGGTGGATTCATCAACGCTTTCTTGAGCTCAACAAAAGCCTCGTTCTCAACCGTTGACCAGCGAAAAGCAACATTCTTACGTTTTAGGTGATTTAAAGGAATAGAAATTTCAGAATACCTTGGTATGAACTTGGAATAAAACCCACACATGCCCAGGAATCTGGCCACATCTCTCGTATTCTTCGGAACAGGAAAGGATTCGATGGGTTTTATCCGGTCTGGATCGACACAAAGGGTTCCATTGCAAATTAGATGGCCTAAAAAGGCGATTGAAGTGCAGCCCAACTTAATCTTTTCTTCAGAAATAGTCAGACCAGCGGACCGAAGCCTACTAAGAACCTCTCTGACATGAGTTACGTGATCTCTGGAATTCTTAGAATAGATACATATATCGTCAATATAAGGGTACACAGACGAAAATAACAGATCACTCAAAACCTCGTTTATCAAACGAGTAAATACTTGACTGGAATTAGCAAAGCCAAACGGTAATTTTGTATACTGGAACATTCCAAAAGACGTTACGAAGCTTGTGTATTTCTTTGAATTTTCAGACAGCGGGATTTGATGAAAAGCAGAATTAAGATCTAGAATAGTGAAATACTTGGCATCAGCCAGATACTGAAAAGCGTGTTCCACAGAAGGAGTCGGATAACCGTCTTTCTTAATTTGTCTGTTAAGCTTACGATAATCAACAACTAACCTTTGCGAACCATTTTTCTTGGGAATCAAAAAGGCAGGAGAGCACCAGTTTGAATTAGAAACTTCGATAATTCCCTTATCTAATAACGACTGCACATGTTGCTTCATCAGGAGGGTTTTCGGCGGTGATAGATGAAAAGGATGACTTCTGACAGGACATTCGTCTAATAATTCAATTTCATAAGTCATCAACGATGTCACTCCTAGATTTTGGGTTACAACATCGGGATAATTAGACAACAACAATTTCAACTGACTCACCAAATCCTCACATGGGAGTAGAGAATTATTCCGAGAATCAACGATTTCGTCTCCAGCGGACATGTGTTCTGCAAACGCTTAAGGGATATACGATGCTCGACTGTTTGAACAAAAATGAATTAAATGACATGGCGCCGATTCAAACGCGACACCATTAGTATGAATAATAAGTTTCGATTTACGAATGAAATCAATCCCTAAAAGGACAGGGAATGGAATGTCTGCTAAATAAAATTCATGAACCCAAGAGTACTTATCAATCTTAATTTTAAGTTGCACAGAACAACTAACTCGAAAAGGTTGTCCAGCGACCGTCAAGAGTTCGATAGAATTGATTTTTCTCTTTAGTTTACCAGCCGAAGAACCAAGGCTAGTGAAGAAATTCTCATCGCAAATCGAGACTGAACAACCCGTATCAATCAGGGCATTACAAGATGCTGACTGCAATGAAATAGGTAGCAAAGGCAAATTGATATCGGGAGATTTGTGAACACTCATTAGACTGATTGCGTAAGGCCGTCCTCTTCGGTGCTTTTTACGACAATCCCTGACATAGTGCCCAGCTTTGTGACAATAGGAACACACAACTTGCCTAGAAACGGCAGGAGGAGCATAAAATGATACGCCGTGAAAGGTGTTAGCGTAATCAGCTGCATCCATTAATGCTTTTGACGCACGACCAATGACAACGTCTAACTCTTCGAAACTAGACGGCGGGGTGGGCGTCTTGATAGCGGAAATAGTGATAGGATTTAAACCTTGAAAAATTAAATGAACAATCTGGCTCTCAGAATAGTCTAATCCTAATGCAGACACAGCGTTTCTTATGGCAGACACAAAATCACGCGGTGTTTCGCGAGGGAACTGGAATCTTTTGACCTTGGAAGCAATAAGCCGATCGAATTCCCGATCGCTGACTATTTCATTCCAAAGTTTTCTCGTAATCTGGGCCCAAGAAAAATTTTGACTTAACATAGAAAGCCAGAAACGATGCCAACAGGAGGGTAACTTAGGAATAACCAAACTCAACAACGTTGATAAAGGAACTAGCGACAGAGAGACTAATTCCGTCAGATTCAACATCAGATTATACCAATTTTCGGCACTGGAAACATCAAAGGGAGGAAAATCCGCGATCCTTTGCTTGACAATGGCCAACCCTTCGGATAGTGGAAGTGCCGACCTAACTCGTCTTGGTTCCGCTGCGTTTGAAGTAGCCTCTGGAAATACCGGCAGAACTTGGGTAGGAGGAGATTCTTTTGGCAAGGAATCGGGCAAATCGACCAAATGAGATGACAAGGTTTCAATGGGCGAGGACCTAGGCAAATTCACCTGAACTTGGGTTGGGAGTGGAATTTCAGATTGCCGAAGGTCACATTCTTGGGTTTGAGGAACCAAGCAGAGTTCGTCTACTGAAACTCCGGTATTATCAAGTGAAACCACAGTCTCTCCAATTAATCTGGCCCTCCTATCCTGAGCAGTAGTGCGATAATTTTTCGCATAAGGGTCATCTGAATCAGAAGTCATGGTGGCTGGGACAAAAGCGAAAACACGAACCCTGACTCAGCGAAAAAACACAAAGCAAATTTGAAACACTGGAGAAATATGAAGCGAGAAACAATCTAGTTACACAGAGAAAATGAAGCAAAATCCTCAAATGGGAACACTCACCACCTGCTATGAAAAGACACGAAACCACGCTCTGCTACCAAATGCAGCGTTTCTCGAAAGAAGAACAGCAGTTCACGAGAAACGCTTGTCCAAAGGACAAATATTCTTTCCAAGACGGGTGAGCAAGATGAGGTCAGAAATAGAAAAAACCACAAAAGTAAGACAATCTAACTAATCAAACACTGTATTTAAACAACAAGGTACAAACCAACAAAATTGAAATACTCTTCACCATATAGGGAAAACTAATAACTTGCACCGAAAGTCCATGGCGCACAAAGGAGAATCGACTAACACTACTCTCCTCTCACCTCGCCTCGATGTCGTCTCCTTGCCGTCTCGACTGGAACAGAGGGCGTGAGAGGGGAGGTATTCTCTGGGGTAAGGAGGGGGTATTTTCTGGAAGGTCAAAGTGCAATGGGGTTTAACGTGGAATATCATTGGTGCAAATTGAGGGGAGGAAAAGGTGGCATGATGTGAAGGGGGCGAGGTGGAAGTTTAGGATTGGGTGATCCGGGACTCTTTTTTCACTATGGCGGGCGAACACTAAATAACGGCTCGTACGATGGCCTAACTTCTGGTCTTCATCCGCACTTTGGGGGCTATATAAGTGGTAGAGCATCTGGTGAGGGAAAGGAGCGGCTGAAAAGGAGCGGCTGAAAGGAGCTGCTGAACGGAGCTGAAAAAACGAAGCAGACGAAATCGATGCATTTTGGAATCGTAGGCATTGTTGGCGTCGTTGGCTCCGCCTGTCGTTAGCTACGCCTGTCGAGCAAGTCCTGCGGCTAAGTCCGGAGGGTAATTAGTCCGCCGAGGGGTAATGTCCAACGAGGGGGGGAAGGGGGGGGGACCAAAAAATGCCACACTTAGACCGATTTCGTAGGGATCCCATACACTGGCAGCATAATACAAGTGAGGTCTAACAAGGGAAAAGTAGCTGATTTCTCGTACATTGTACCATTGCATAACGCGTCGACTGCTCGCGTGGTAGTTGTCGGATTGCCTTCGTCTCCCGAGAGTCTCGGTTTGTTCAGAAAACCAAAGTCCTTGTAATCATCCTCCTCAGAAGTCTTTGCTCCTTTGTGAATTCCGTGCGCTCTGATGCAGTCTCTCGTTTAAACGCTTCACTTAGAATTCATGATTTCCTTGGTCAACGAACTCCCTTTTTGAACGTGCATTCATGCTAATGAATTCGATCACATTGCGTACTCACTACGTTTTACTCATAACACTGATTTCTTTCAATGCACACATAACGTTTTAATCAGTACACTCACAAGGTACAACATTGCATTACACTCAATTCCTTGGTTTTAATGACGAAGGGTGAAATACATCCGACGAGGTCAGCCTTTCTGGCATTCAATCTGGCTATTTTCTCCGAAGTGCTTCCCTCTCGACCCTGAGTGGTGTGAAGGAACTATTTCACCGTGTCCGACACTCTCGGCCTCTCAAGTTCAAGAACGAGGTTATCTCTCGCTGCAGTGCCTTAGTTGACTTCTTGCGTGGCAAGAGAGCTGTCCTCGTCAGTGGTGTGAAATCCGTGCGAGAATACTTGGAGACGTATCCGTCTTGTAATAAGAAGTTGCTTTTGGATTATAGTCTTTAGCACAAAGTCCATGCATGCATTTCAGGAAGTGACGGATTTTAAGGTCGTGTATCCAAGCTATCCCCGTGAAGATTGCTGTTCACCGATTTCCGCTCAAAAGAAGCCTGTTAGCGAATTTAAATTCCTCAATATGTTGTTCATCTACATCTAAGGATTACGCAGCAAGCCACCGCGAGGGTGTGTGGCAGGGGTTGTTCAGTGTGCCAGTCACTTTTCAGAGCAAATTATGATAGTGAAAATGAAAAACCGAGCAGTATTTCATCCGAGGACATAACGTTGCAGTGAGATTTGAATGGTGGTTTAGTTGAGTGACTCATGTGATTAGTGACCAAGTTACGTCGCGACGTGTTTTGCGACTGCTAATGCATTGGCGTGAAAAATCAACCAC
The DNA here is from genome assembly GCA_933228895.1 of Platycnemis pennipes. Lineage (NCBI taxonomy): Eukaryota > Metazoa > Arthropoda > Insecta > Odonata > Platycnemididae > Platycnemis > Platycnemis pennipes. Next base: position 111,595,383 of record OW121856.1, read on the forward strand.
TTGTTGATTCTCTTGGGCAGCACTTGTCTTCTTAAAGAGATCCGGTCTAGTAAACGTAAGTGTTTGCTTCTGTTTCACATGTTATTGTAGATACCCACGTTCAAATGTGATTTGAATTCCTGAAGTTTCACGAATTTGATGCCCGACGAAATTTGTTGTTGTTGACGGAGGTAGGTTTCAAGTTGGGAATGCTAACGTTTCTTAGGAAGTGGACGTGGGTACTATGTACTCGGTGCTCTACAGTTGTTTTATTGAAGAATAACTGGTTGTTAACCAAAGTAAATGTTAATGAAAATCTATTGCTATGAAGCGGTCTCATTAAGAGCAATAACCTACAAAATAAATTAAAGATTGAGTATGTTGATCTAAAATAATGGTTTTGTAAATTTCACAATGTTATTACATGTCTGAAAACAATTTACTCTTTAAATATTTATTTGTAGGACGCATTTCAGGCAGTTTATAATTCAAACATTTTTATTGTGTGTTTTGGCGATGTCTCCCGCCAAATGAATAAATGACGGAAATAATTGGAGATGACGCATACAATTTAAAAAAATATACTATTGATTAAAAAGTATTGCTTTAATTAGGGAAATGTTAATGTTCAGGATAAATATTTAACAATAGAATTTGCGAGAGAATATTTAAATCTACTCTGCTTACCCAAAATATTCAAAATTATTAATTAAAACTTGGATTGTACTTCGGTGAATGGTCCAGTCAGGTGTGACGTCACGGTGACGTTTCTACTCGTGTCTACCCTACATCGCATTCTCATTTGTCGTCGAGACGCGGGAACGGATGGAAACGTGGTTTTTCTGCACTAGCGTAAGAAAGCTGTACTTTAAGATAGTTGGATTTAATAAAGTTAATTGAGGATGTGGGACAAGAGGGAGATGTTGAATAGTTTGTAGTGCATATTTCTCGACGAATGAATTAAGAATAAAGGTCCCATCTGCTTCATGGCATTTAAAATTGTTGCTCTAATCGGTATTCGCGACTGCTACCATTATTTAGAAGATATTTCCGGCAGTGGTGCAGTGAGAAATATGGTAATATCTTTTTGCATCTGTTAACGGTGTGAATTGTTTTCAGGAACAACATCTCCGAGTTCCTTGCGACGTAAAGCTGGATCTTCGTCATTAATCTCTTGGGACCTAGAGAGCGAAAACTGTGAGTTCGAGAAACAGACTGAGAGGAACGCCCTTCAGGGAAAGAAACGGTAAGTTTCCTTCGTTGCTAACGTTCTTCTTTCTCGTTTATTCCATGCTCTCATAGAGTTATGCCGCTTTTTCCTATTCTGTTACTTCCAATCGACGTGGAAATGTCCTCTGACGTCAGCCACTTTCCCGCCGATAATCTCAATAGTCCAGTCCCTTGATTTTTCTCGAACGTGTCAGAACTACTCTAAATTCATCTCGAATCATGCCCGCGCACTGGATATCAACGTCTGGAATTCTTTTTTCTGCCTAAATTAATAGAAATTCGAGAAGAAAAGGTTTTCAGCTAAGGAGCTGAGCTTGAAACTAAATTTGTGTTCCTCATTTTCAGTCTTCTGGAAATTGATTTATTTTTGCGGGTGGTTCTCGTGTCTCGGTAAGATTTCATAAGGATTAATTTCCATTACATTTGCCCTCACTAGTTCAGAGCCCAATATCATTGTTCAATTGATTTACATACCTCTATGGCGGTTTCACGTAATGTGCTCCACATGGACTACGATTTCAAGAATTTATAAACATGCATTAACGTTGTTTTACTTGAAATGCCTTAATCGTTCCGTCCTAATTTTCAAATTATTTGACATGATCCGCGGTTTACGTACAGTTGAGGGATGTGTTAAGTGGTTAAAACAGTTTGCAACAAAAGCTAAAAGATGCCGAGCACTAGCATTTAGACGAATTAGAAGAGGACTTTAAGTTTTTTATCACTAACATACCTTGGGAGCGGCAGATAGGATTCATAACGTACCGTGCTCGCACATGGCGGGACAGAATGAATAGTATTTATCTGGAGATTTCGCTGTTTACAAGAAAACCTCTCATTAATTTCTTAAGTGTGTTTTGAGTCCTCAAATCGCATTCGCGGACTTATATTCTTGTATTTTATTATATTTTATAATAATGTTCTCTAGTTCATGTCGTTAATTCCTTAATCATCTACGTATTCGATCAAGAGGATGCTCTCAAAGCAGGCACACACTGTTTTGAGTTGGACGAATACAATGTAAATTAGTATATGTGCCTCGTCTTGTCATATTTCCAGAATCTAGAGCCATGTGTTGGGTGTAGAAATAATCGTCGTAATCTTTTTGATAAATACTGTGAGCGGTCACTTACATTGTTTTATCTTTTGAATGAAATTCATCGCGAACAAATCCTTTCGGCGATCGTGAATGAGACAAGGTGTGGGTGTAACATATGACTGAATATTTATTTGATTTCAATGAAAACGCATTTGATTTTTAATCGGAATTGGTGGTAAATCCTAGCTGTTTTTATCTATTATATTTTAAGAAGGCCTTCATGAGCGTTTGAAACTTTGAACACAGTCGAAACCACATCCTTAAAGATAGATAAAAAGACAGTTCACCTGGCGTTTAAGTCGAGGGATTCATGGGCAGGAAGAGCCGTAATAAATTATCATTGCATAATTAAGCGTTCTTTTTATGCATTCTATTTCCTACGATGTCTTATACTGTGCGGTTATTGGTGGTGATTTTTGCATTGAATAGATGACAACGATCTATTGATGTTGACGTGGAGAGACGTAGGGTGATGGATATTCGGTTCCTCTCTTTGAATTTCAATACTTTTCCCCTGTCGTTGGATTCACCGGTGAACATTTCGAAAGTCCGTTCACGGATCTTCATAATACGCACGCTGGTATTATTTTAATTTCGCCGAAGAGATTTTATCGTTCCTTCAAATGACGCCTTATTATTATTCAAATCACAAGCCTCAAGTGATACCACCTCACCCCCGGTTAGTTGGTGGACATTCGAAATTTGTGTGATTAGATCTTTTTCGTATCACGTGGTTCATTATTTTACTTTGGCAAAGAAAATGTTGAGTAATATTTTAGGAAAGTATGTTCTTATGCATCAATGTTCTCAGCTACTCGAAATAAAAACTGTCATTGGCACTTAAGCTAATACCAAAACGGCTCAGTTTGCTACAGGGAGGAACCTTAACCAAGGTACTTCACGTTTATTCTTATTTACAACACATAGAGGCTATCCAGCTATGTATCTATTGAAAAGAAATGTCTCCAAGCCGTAATGTGTGTCCTTTCGTATATGGTATAAATGGGAGAAAAAGGAACTTTTAGGAAGTGAACAACAGTACCTCAATGTTTCTTCTGGCTTGAGAAGGTCTTCCGGTAAGCAACCAGCTTCCAGGAGTCTGAAGGAGATCTTGTGTCCAGTCTTCCTCCCCGACACACTCTTTTCAAATATATAAGGTTTCGGATGCACCAATTCTTACTCAGTCAACTCCGTGTTGTCTCGAGGTATACACCTTCAGCACGCTGAAGAGGGCTACTTTGTGGTTGAAATACGTATACGTTTTTACCTTTCGTTCCACCCTTTCTCCCCCTTTTTTTTACCTTCCCTTGACAAGTGGCACATGCCAACATCAGCGTTTGTGGAAGTGCATCAGTGTCCAGTGTGGAAATTCTAGAAGTGTTGTGTTTTTTAACAAGATCTCCTTCAGACTCCCGGAAGCTGGTTGCTGACCGGAAGACCTTCTCAGGCCAGAAGAAACATTGAGGTACTGTTGTTCACTTCCTAAAAGTTCCTTTTTCCCCCCTTTATACCACGTACGAAAGGACACACATTACGGCTTGGAGACATTTCTTTTCAATAGATACTGTGAGCCGTAAGAGCTCACCGTTTTCACTTGATATCCAGCTATGGATGTAATTAAATGAGTGTGATCTACAACAACATAATTGCCTCCAAGGCGCAGCGAGGGTGAGTGGCAGAGGGGTTAAGATAATAAAACTTGCAATATTGCCGTGTAACCATGTTACTGTATGGAAACGGTCGTTTTTAGGCTAACATGAGGCTAGCTATTAATAATTGCATAGTGATAAGAGGATCTGGGGTTAAAATGGCATTTATCGAAATATCTTTTTAATTTTTCACCTACTCAATTATATTTGAAATTATCCTGGGATTTCTAGAAGGTTTGTAATTTATCGATTATCCCCTTCTTTCTGCTTTTAAGACGGTGTTGTTTACTCACTTAAAAAAGAGATGCAATTCTATCGTTTATCGACTAAGACATACCTTTTCGCACGTTTCCCCTTTACAATCCATTCCTTATTTCTCTGAGTATAGAGGTTGTTGTCCAAGGTTGTGAGCAAAGGTTCTGTTTCAGTCAATTTTGTTGAATATACACGCTCGTATATTGCTTTGCTTTATGTAATTTAAATATCCTACTTGATGGATTATAATATACCCATGTTTGCTGTTTATGAGTAATCCCTGACTGTCCAAATGCCCCATGATCGAACTGACTACAATGTGCTCAAATATCTTACAAGAGATTGACGTGAGTGAAATGGGTCTGTAGTTACTAGGTTCTTCCCTATCACCGGTTTTAAATATAGGTGTAATGTTAGCTACTTTCCAATCATTGGGTACTGTGTGGTTCTTTAGTGTTTTATTGAATATTATTTCTAGATAGGGGGCTATTTCAGAAGATAATGTTTTTTATAATCTGGAAGTAATTTGATCGGGACCTGGTGATTTGTTTTTACTTATGCTTTTTAACTGCTGCTCTATTCCGCGACATGAAATGTTTATTTCGGGCATTTGCTCACTGAAAGTGTTCGGCGGTGGTTCCACTGCGTTGTGTGACGATGAGTTGAATACGCTTTGGAAGAAGGAGTTAAAGTATTGGCTCTTTTACACTGTTGGTGACTCTGATTCCTTTATCGTTTTTAAGTGTGTGCACTGTGGACTTATTTCCCTGAAGCTCTCTCACATATGACCAAAACGCTTTAGGATTGCTATCGAAATATTCTCCTAACATCTTGCTCTTCAAATGTGATAACGCATTCCGACATGATTTCTTTGCTAATGCTCTCGATTTTTTATAGTTTTCAACAACATTTTTTTCCTCTACCGATAGACCCCGTCCTGCATTCTTAATCCTAGCGTGGCATACCCTTTGTCGCTTTAATGATTTCCTAACCTCCGCTTTATACCACCCTTGCTCTGTATTATTACTAACATATTTACTTCGTATGTATTTATTAACTGCGTTGCGGGTGACCTCAAGAAATTCTCTCCACGATTCCTCTGTATGTAATCCTTTGCTTTTTTCGCTAAATAAATTAAACGCTTCCCTTGATTCCTCTTTCATGTCGTCGCAATTAGCCTTTCCAAATACGCATACCCTCCTCCTTGGTTTATTATGTCATTCAACGCCTACAATAAATTTCGCATGCACTATTTTATGATCACTAATTCCTGTGTCTGTAACTGTATTTAGAACTCTTTCGGAAATATTTGTTGCTAATAAGTCTACAATGTTTTTTGCCCTGGGTGATTCTGTTACTAGCTGTGATACATAATGAGACGTAAAGGTGTTCAACAGTGATTCGCCGAGTTCCTTATCCTTACCTCCTGCAATGAAACTACACGTATTCCAGTCTATCGAAGGGAGATTGAAATCTCCGCCTACTATTATTCCTCTATCATTGTTCCGAAAAAGTAATGTACGTATCTCTGACTCTAGTTCCATCATAGAATTGTCGTCTACGTCCGGTGGCCTGTAATATGCACCTACATATTTATTTTTTGCGTTGCTACTTTTACTTTTAACGGAACACCAAATACTTTTTACATTTCGCTCTGAAATAAGTCCTCTTCTACTGACATACGGGCTCTTCACAACTATGAATACTCCTACTCCGTTTCTGCTTACTCTATACTTTCTGTATACGGTAAAACACTTCGGAAATACTTCATGATCTGATATGTCCTTCGAAAGCCAGCTTTCTGTACCTATGATTAAATCTGCATCAGTACTTTCGATGCGGTGGTGAAATTCAGCTACTTTATTTCTTAAACTACGACAATTCACTACTATCACAGTAATTCTTTCTCCCAATCTGTTTCTCTCTTTGTGCTCTTTTCACACTAAAATTTTCCTCGATAATTTTTTAACGGACCCACTATTTGATCTACCTATTACCTTTCATGATTTATCATGTTCGTCCTTTTTATCTGATCTTTTCTGACCTGCAAAAACTATTCTGCATGTTCTGTCAAATTCTTCCATGAATCACTAAGCATCCGTAGACATAGCCATTTGAAGTCCTTGTTGAAAAATACTTTCGTTTAAAAAGTCATAATATGATTGTCTCCATTGAAGAGAAATTGATCTTGCACTCGATCAATGTTAAAAGCATTCTTACTAAACCGTTGCGTAATATGTATGAAACAGCTGATGAAACAGTTATTCGAACTGGCCAAGAAGAAAACGATGGGATGCTTTGCAATACATTTATAGTTACGGTTATATTGCGGCTATCGTTAATCGTTTTCGGTGCCCCTGAATGAAGAGTTAGAATGAGTAGACCATGGATTGCTGATGATTTTGTGGTGAAGTCAGCCGGATTTGAGAAATGCCAATTACGTATCCCACCCATTTTGCGATGAAAGTTAAAAGTGGCATCTTATCCTACATAAGGCGTACTTTCGTAAAATAGTCGTATTCTGCAATCACTCCGTCGATCCATTTTATCTCCTGTGTCTCTTGTATAATACCAAATGACCGAGTTACACATTCACTCATCGATGCACAGCCGTGACCACTGGAGATAAGAACGTGGAATTCTGAGGAAACATCCCAAAGAAGTAGCGGGGCCCCTCTTAGAAAGGGTTTTTGCATTAAGCAATTTTTAAGGGTCGTTCATACCCCTTGATTGTGTTTTTTCTCCCATAAGAAGAGTATTGAGCTCAATGAAGAAGTATCTTCATTTGCTGTTTTTAAATTAGAAGTACTCAAGGAATTGAAATAAACTTAATATCCATAAATAGAAAAAAAGGATGAAGAATTTGATTACTTTTTCAAATAATGCTGAGGTTCAATAGACATTTAATTCTGCAGGGCGATGACTACTGTGCAATAGCCAGCAATTATTTTGCATTAGCTCTGTCAAGTGGTGAACCTGGAACGCTGAACCGTTAATCTCATTGCATGCTTTCAACGAGATTCCTGGTTTCATGAACCTGGCTTCATTGAATGGGATTAATCGCGTTCATTTCTCCTTATGATGTAAAATTTTTGTAAAACTAATATTTACCACATTTGAAAACAAAATTCTGGACGTGAAATAAATTAACCACAAACCTTTCTCTTCAATGACTCGTTCATTTGCAGGAAAACATAAGCACATCACACTACTAAAGCTGCTGTTTATTTTTTAGCACATTCGGATGTCTTCTGTTTCGGGGAGATGTTATCGAGGATGAAGTCGCTGACCTCCAACTCCAACTGTTGGAACACGGGAGGGAAATGGATGAATTCAGAATTGATGTCTGTCTTCTTCCCTACGATTTGAATATCGAGTATAGTTAATGTATATTCAAGACTTCCGTAGTATACACCGTGACTAAAAGCTTATTTCTACCGTATTTACATATTGGTCGCTATCCATATAGTAATATTTATTCAAAACACCGAACTGAACCTCTGAATCACTCAGTATTTAGATGAGAAAGACGGTAATAATTTTAAGTTTCCATTTTACATTGATCGAAACATATTCGCTAGCAATAAGTTCTTCTCACGCATATCACCAAGACGAAGAAATACATATGAAGGGTCTCCTTCTCCTGATACCAGGGACCGTATTCCGTAACTTGGGTGATATCTATCACCGGTGATGGACATCACCGAAAAACTTCACTTGCCCTTATATATTCAGATGCTGTAACAGGGTGGTGAAGTTTCTTCACCCGGTGATGAGAAGTGCTATGAAACATCGAGCGGTCTAGTATTGCCAAAATGAGATTAGCCAATAAAGAAAGCCAGTTGAATCACATGACCGCAACGCCGGCAAGAAATGTGCAAATTGAATGCTTGTAGTCACGACGATGTATGTTCATGCTTGTAGTAATGGTTTCCGGAGTGATGATATGTTTGATTATAATTAATTTAATGTTCTAATAACCCAGCTAGGTGATTATGATTAGTAGGATTAATATGGCGAAGTGAACCATGGATTGCCTTTATATTTTACTGAATATCAACATAAACAGTCGTTCCATTCCATTAAACCATTCAATCGTTTTTTGTGAGAAAACCACGGCGAATATGATTGATTGATACTATTTGTATTGATTGATACTTGTAATTATTTGTATTATTAAATGCACGTGCCATTTCAATTGCGTCCGAGTTACTTGATTTCCGTATTAAGCAAGGCAGGAGGGGCGAAGAACATCACCTCGTCGCGTTACAGAATCGGAAGAGCGGTGACTAGTGATGTTCATCAGCGGTGATAACGAGTTACAGAATACGGCCCCAGAGACTCCTCAAGGTGCTCTTTAAGTGGATACAAGCGAGAAGTACGTTGCACACACTGCCTCTTTCCATCGGTGTTGTCAGAAGAAAGAAAGTACGGTACGGAGACAATCCACGCCAACAATTTCCGAATTTCCCGACACAAGACTTGTTCCGGCCAGCATAGTCACGAAATTTTGCAAGTTTCGGCGAGGGGAGTTGAAAATGTGGCGATTGTAATCTGATCTGGAAGGGAAGCATTCACGGCGTCCGGCGACGATAGACTGCACGACTCCGCCACAGAAAAAAACGAAAACATTAGCAACGTTTCCATGGATACCCCTCCCTTCCCTTGCCAGACACCCGACGGGAGGAATCAAGCAGACACCACAGAACGTTGGTCTCTCCGAATTCCATCATTCCCAGCAGCGGCGATGATTTCTGGCGAATGGTTACACCCGAATACGATATCTCTCGGAATTTGAAGTCACAGAGGTTTATCTTCGACTAGCACCCAGAGATCCAACGAAGAAAACTAATACAATTTTCCTGTTAATAATAGCACAGTGTACAATAACTTATGGTATTATTGGTTATGAGATTCCTATTCGACTGTGCTTTGGAAAAACGGGTGTATTTCCAGGCTGATCGCATTTCTGTTAACTATTTTAAATATGCGAAAACTCACGAGAAGAAGAAGAGCTGCTGCCCTCTCCTCCGGGTGATGAGAAGCGTAATTGAGGCGCTCGGGGCTAGATAATGGTAAGCCACACACTGAGAAATATTGAGATCTGCACGCCTTTCTTATCCGCTAGACGATAGGAAGCCACTAGCGGAGTAATATTTGAAGAAACCAAGAGATGGCAGCACACACCTTGTTGTTATGTATTGCACCAAGACACAACACCTAATTTAGGGCATTTTTCGAACCTTCAGATGTCACTCCTGTAAAATTTCCTAAATGTGGCTTACCATTATCTAGCCCCGAGCGCCTCAATTGATGGTGGCCTCCCGTCGTCAAGTCACGGCGTCTTCACTGGTTTCTTGTATCATTTAAAGGCCTATCTTAAGCCTGTTTCACACGGTCCAGCACAAGGCCTAGTATGCTAGCTGCTACTGGATATTAAGGTCGGAATCTGGTATGCTTGGAACCGTCCTAGGAGGTTTTACACGATCTTGTGCTAGCTAGGAAGTGGTCGTTGCGAAGTAGATTTAAAAAATGGAAATTTTACAAATGCTTGGCGATCTTCATGTATTGATTCGTGTATTCCAGATGGTAGAAACCTCTGCAATGCAGCACAAAATTTCAAGTCTATTCCACTATGATGTCAACATTAAAAATTGGATTTTTAACTAATTTCTTGCATTTACAACTGTTGGAGTGAAATGATTTTTCAGCAATAGCAATAAGCCTAATCGCGTATTTCTTATCCAATCGAATCGCAAAAAACTCGAGTGTTTGGGATACCACTAGGAGAAGTTGCACCCGTTATAACGCGGCAAGATACAGTCATGAGGCAAAGAATCACTGCCACTAACAGCGATGAGGATTTTTCAGGCAATACCCATGATTCATGTAATGCAAATACATTATTCGTCATCATTCTGGACACGAAATTTGCAATAATTGAGGTTCTGAAGAATGAGATAAAGGTATTAGTAGCATTAAGTGAATGGTCACAGCCGTTGTGCTTGTTTTTTTAATAATAATAATATTTATTTACTGTTCTTGGACTGGTCCATTAAGAACATAATTGAGTTATACAATACAATAGAGCTCATAACAGACAAATAACAAAATTGATATGGGGAAAATATGGGGATGGGCGGATACATTATAGTGAAAATAACATGGGAATATAAGAGAGAAGAAATAACAACAGAAGTTATACACTTTCGAGGGTTGATGTAGCCCATGAGCTGATGGATTTAACATCATGATTTACTTTCGTGATTGCATCAATCAACTCAGTCTTATGACAATGATAGTAAATTTGCAAATCGTCAGCATATAGCATGTATTTACAGTGCTCAATACAGTTTGGGAGGTCAAGGATATAGAGAGAAAATAGAAGAGGGCCAAGAACTGAGACCTGAGGTACTCCACAGTGAATATTAGCCCAATTAGATGTATTACCAATAGAGTCCTTGACTGCTTGTTTTCGCCCGTTTAAGTATGAATAGAACCAATTTAATGTGGAGCAGGAAAAATTGAGGTTTTTCATCTTGTGTAGAAGTAGAGCGTGATTCACAAGACCGAAAGCATTAGTAAAGTCAAATAGGACAAGGATAGTGATCATTTGTTGGTCAATTGCATGATGGATGTCGTCCGTGACTTTTAGCAGCGCTGACTGTGTGGAGAAATTTTTCCGAAAGCCAGATTGGTAAGGGTCAAATAAGTTATTTTGGTTTAGGTATTCGGTGACCTGTTGGGAGACAATTCTTTCAAGGCACTTTGAGAGGGCACACAGATTAGAGATTGGGCGGTAATCCCGAGGAGTGATAGGGTTTTTTACCTTTTTAATAGGTGTGATAAGAGATGATTTCCAACCCTTCGGAAATTCAGCTGACATTAAGGATGAGTTAAAGATATCAAGGATTTGAGGGAAAGTTGCTGTTAAAGAAGCCTTTATAAATTTAGCTGAGATGCCATCAATCCCAACAGAATTGGTTGCAGAGATCGATAAAGTTGTTCGTAGGACTTCAGGCGTAACATATTGGAAATAGAAGCTATTTTCTTTATAGGGTACAAGTGGAAGTACATTATGGATAGTAAATGTATTCAAGGCAGTATTTACCTCTGAGGTAGCAGTGTGCGCAAAGTATTTGTTTAATTCGTTTAGTGAGAATTCATACGCAGGTTCGTTTTTAGGTCGATGCACGAGGCCAAGTTTCCTCAGTTCTTTCCAAATCTGGTTTGGCTGAGTCAAGTTGGAGAAGGTGGCTGCGTAGTGTTTTCTCTTGGCTTCTGTGACAGAGCGTTTTACTTGATTGCGTAATGCTATAAACTCAGCGTAGGCAGTAGGGCTTTTTGTACGAATAAAGATCCTACGTGATTTATCTCTTTCCTTCATTTTTTGTTTAAGGTCATTTGTTATCCATGGGGCTGAAAATCGTCGAGGTTTACTGGTGCGCCAAGGGGCATGACGATTTAAGCAGTGCAAGAAGTTAGAATTGAAATATTCCAGTTTGGAATCAACGGAGGTAGATCCTGAGAAGTGTTGCCATTCGCTAGAGATCAAGTCTTGCTGAAATGCGACTGCGTCAAAGTTTTTCAGATCGCGGTAGACAATTTTAGGCGGGAGCGGACAAGGCATATGGAATTTGTAGGAAATCGCGACTTTGTCGTGAGCGGAGAGAAAGGGTACCGGGGATTGAGAAAATGACGAGACTTTGCAAGAGGAATCAACGATGCAGAGATCTAGAAGAGTATGACTGTTTTCAGTGTGATGGGTTGGTTGCGTAGAAACAAGATGAAGATTATAGCTGTAAATAAAATTCTTTAGGAAGGAAGACGAGTAACTATCCCGTAACAGATCGGCATTAAAGTCGCCAACAATTACAATATTTTTAAAATTTGGACTAAATATCGTGTAAGCATGTTCAATATCAGAAAGATATCCAACTTTTGGAGGTCTATAAACAATGAATATAGGGATTTTGGAGAAATTTAGACCATATACTTCGAGTGCGATGAACTCCGGTCGTCTTTCATAGCTGGAAGGGGAAGCTTAGCTTGTTTAATGGCCGGTTGCACGAACGATACATATGTATTCAATAAAGTTATGAGACTCATAACCCCTAGCAACCATTCAATAAGTGTTGCATGCACGATCAATAAGTTTATGAGTTCCATAAACTGTCAGATAACTTATCGAACCAAATTGGTGGGGTTAAAAGCTTATGAGTTCCATATTAATTCAATATGGCGGATTTATAATCAGATGTCTGGAAGTGTCATTGCTTGAGGATTGATTTTATTGAAAGAAAAAGTTGTTTTTTTTCAAGTTATTCGACATTTACTTCCACCTAACAAGCTTATAAGTCACATTTGACAACCAGGTATGCATATAATAACTAAACATTCCATATTTTCCTTTACTTGAATTGTCATGGATTGCCGATTTACTGTGAATTCTTTTGCACTGTTTGAAAGGTTCATATTTTGCCGCGGTACGAAAAAATTCTAAACGTAAATACGCAAGCCATGGCGCAAGAGTGCAGTGATCATCTGTGGCGATATGTTTATTTGAGTTGCGGTGTTCATATTTAATTATATTTGGGTTTTAACGTGTGTAATAACTGCAACGAACTTGTTAATGTGAAGATCATTTCTTTCGGTTGTAGTGTGCAATTGCATTCTTTTAATAAGTACGTAGATAACTCGTTGTTTCCTTTAATTATCTCGTTGATGTGTTTCTGTTACTCATTGCTACACAGGAAATGGGAATGGTTCGCCCTACTCCCACATGTGTTTTCTCATATTCCTTTCAAACGTTAAAACTCACAACCATTACAATAGCGAGTTATTATACCGTGCACAATAATACGGATGCATAAAAAGGCAAAATCTGGCGGAAGTCATTCCTAACTCAATACTATAATCAATTGGAGAATTGAGGCGGATGTATTCGGATAGTCTTTCCAAACTCAATATTATAATCAATTGGAGATTTGAGGCGGATGTTTTCCCCTTTCTGTTATTCCTATGGTTAATATTTGTTAAGTAGGTACAGTGAAAAAATTGGATCAGAAAGAGGGGAGGCGGTGTTTTTCCAGTTGAATGGCCACATTTTTTAAATTAGATTTTATCACAGTGAATATTTGTGACCACAAAACAGTATGACAAATATATTTGGTTAATGAGAGTGTTAACAGTTTCTTAATTACAATAGTGCTGATAAACTTTGAGTAGCTAAAAAGACCAGAGTAATAGAGCTTTGTTTAAAGTCTACGGTAATTTCAAGGTAGTGAAAGGTACATTTTATCTCGGCCTATATATTAAACCAAAATCTAAGAGCGTTGAGGGGTAGAGAATATTTTATATTGCTATGACTTGAGCTTGGAAAAAGGGATTCTTACTTGATTCTAATGGAATGATCTGCATTAGAATTATGAAAGCATTGTTTTGGGCCTGCAAACCAGTGATGGTGCAGTTGGTGAAGATTTATAGGTGCTACCTACTAGGTATAGGTACTAGGAATGTCTACTGTTCACTAGAATTTCTCTCCTAGTGGTATACAGGACAATTAAAATAATCACTGTCTAATTAGCTTTTTATTTCATAGGATGGATCTGAGTGAAGCATCATCCACTTCTTCAGATGAAGAAATAATGAATGTATTAAGAAATGTTCCAAGAATGAGGATTTTCCGAGAGCAATTAGATCCTTTCAATCTTTATAATGAATCAGAATTCAAGGAACGATTCAGATTACCCAAGTACCTTGTTATGGATATTCTACAGAAATTTTAAAATAATTTAATCTCCAAAAGGAGCAAGCCTACTACTGCTATCAATCAGTTGCTTATTACTCTCAGATTTTATGCCACAGGAACATTTCAAATGGTCGTTGGTGACACTTTTCGAGTCCATAAATCTACAGTCTGTCGCATAATCAAAAGAGTTACCCACCACGTAGCCCTTCTATGGCCACAGTATATTTGTATGCCCAAGGATGAACATTTAGTCAGCATGAAAACAAAATTTTTCAGCATTGCAAGATTTCCATCAGTCCTTGGTTGTATTGATGGCACGCATATTCCTATCCAGTCTCCTGGGGGTGAGCATGGTGAATTGTACAGGAAAAGGAAAGGATATTTTTCCATTAATGCCCAAGTAGTATGTGATGCTGAATTAAAAATTATTGATATTGTTTCACGTTGGCCAGGATCTACACATGATAGTTCAATATTCAATTCATCACATCTTCGTGCTCACCTAGAGGCTAAGGAGTTAGGTAGTGGTTACTTGTTAGGAGATAGTGCATATCCCTGCAGGCCTTATTTGATGACTCCTTTATTAAATCCGGCTACTGCTGCAGAACAGAGATTTAATGCCTCCCACATTAAAACTAGAAATACAGTTGAGAGAGCCATAGGGGTGTGGAAAAGAAGGTTCCCTTGCTTATCCTTGGGAATGCGTACCCACATAAATTTTACTTTGGCAGTAATTGTGGCAACTGCAGTGTTAAACAACATGGCTATAATGGCTGGCAGTAATTTGGGCGATGAGACTAATTTTGAGGAGGCAGGTGAAATAATGATAGAAGAACACCCTGATGTCCTTGGGAATGCTATAAGAAATACACTGATTGAGACATATTTCAATTAATTATTTCATGTAGTTACTTCCAGTTCTAGAATTTATTTTTATAACTAGATAATTATAGTATCTAAAAATATTGTATGCCTTTTATGGAGTATGGAAGAAAGACTTCATGAGAATCCAATTTCACTTAGATACTTTTTAAATCTTGATTACTTTTATAATGAGGCATGGGCCTCCTCTTAATGTATGATAATATAGATTTCTTTTGATGCATTAATCATTTATTTCGTGAAATTAAAAAAAAAGTAACGCAGTGGCTGTTTCTTCTTTGTGATTTTGACTAATTACTAAATGAAGTCCGAAATCATCAGCCTGTACAGAAATTCAATGTTAGAAAATATGCCAACAGTTGAACCTTTTTCCTTTAAACTTTGAAATAATCCCAATTTAATGTCATTTTACTTGAAAATTTTATAAACATCTTGGAACACATTGCTAATTGTTCCTTTGTTTTGTGAGTTCATGTATGCCTGGTGTTCCCTTATAATTAAGGTGCTTTCTCTCAAGCATTCAAATAAAATATTACACTAATCAATCGTTTTATTGAAAACTTATAACATTATGCATTTTATTATTCAGCCATTGTGAACAAAAATATACTTATCAGAGTAAAAATAAATGTCTGATCAAAATTATTCATACTGAACATATTCTTGCTGGTTTTGTTTCATGCTGTTTAATTCAAACTTCTTCTTATCAAGTTCAATCACTCTGCATCTTAGCTCATATTCTTTTAGACGTTCTCCTATAAATGGATTTCTTTCTCTAGAGAATTTTTTGCGAGCTTTCGTTTTTTTATTGAATTGCTGATTTGTTGCAAGCTTGTGGCAGATGTTGTTGCACACTTCTTTTTGTTCATGGCATTTTTCTTTCGAGGGCTAGTGTGGACTATTTTGGTGGGCAGAGGTGTACTATGATGTTCATTTTGACAGTTAATTTCCTGCTGCATAGAATGCTCTATGACTTCGGGCCGGTTCATTTCCAAATTTGGATGCTCACTTTCTTGTGAGTTTTCAACAGTTATTTCTGTGCTTCCTACAATAATTGACATTTATATAACAATAACAGAAGTATAAAGTTAAATGTCATCGTTAATATTAATTTACTTTTTCTCGTTGCATTGAGCATAAGTAGTGAAGTTTAATATAATCGAGAGCATTTAGATTTTGGAGAATCATAGATTGACCACCAATAGAAAAAGTACAAATTACCTTCTCCATAAAAATTTGAACTGGAATCATATACATTTACCAAAGGTTTAAATTGCGGCGCCAACATTGAAATTATTTTCTCCCCAGTACTGTCTAGTTTATTTTTAAAACTCCCTCCACCAGTTTTATATAATTCAACCTAATGGAGAGGTAATTTTTAATTATATCTCATTAAAACATTAAATCATTTTTATGTTGAAGAGTATTATATCATATGAGGATGAAATTTACCCGATCATCATGTTGATCACTGCGAGCCTTTTTCTTTAAAAAATTATACAATGCATGAAGCTGTTTACTCGTTCTTGTTCCCGTTTGGCTGAGAGCATTGTACCTCGCTGTGATTTCCTCCCATGCTGCCATTTTTTCTTTTAAGAAAACGGCATCCGTCCTTTTATTTTCCACTATTTGTCGTTTTTCTCCCACCAGTTCTACAATGATATTTCTCTCGAATTCATAGAAATTTTTTCCTCGCTTCGCCATTATGCACCTCTTCTTATCGTATTTTGAACCGTTTTGAACTTTCGCTCGTCAAGTATATTTACTATCTCCAACGGTGCGACTGTAGTGTCATCTTGTGGCAGTTTGTTGTACTTCGTGCTCTAAGCAATAGCTATCGAGAGATTGTTTATGAGCCCGATTGTTTCTTGCAACCCGAAAAACGCTATGGGCTCCATAAGTTTATGGAACTCATAGCAATCGAATAGGACATCTCCTCTTCGGGGTGTGGGATCCTAATATGCTGGAATTGTGTTCTATGAGTCTTTGCTTGCTTCTATCTTTTCTTAGGGAGCGGTATTGGTCCGGCATTCGCCCGCGCACGAGGGGAAACCCGCTAAACCCTCGTGGGACCACCGAATGAAATTAATATCAAACAAAACATCGATACAATTTTAAAACTTAACAATTGTAGATATCTGAAAATAGGAATAGTTCTTTGGCAAGAACTATTCCCATTTTCAACTCGATACAGATGACAAATGGCGCTGCGTTCTGTAGCTGGCTCGCTAGGGTATATCGACCGGTCGGTCGCCTTGCGTAGACGCGGTTGCATTGAAATAGTTTGCGTCTTGGTTATGGCGCTGCGTAGAGGTCTTAGGCCGGAGCAAATTACGGCAGTATCTACCAAATAACATTTCTGGAGACATGTCCGACATTTTACGCCATCTTCGCTATGACGAAAAGTCAAGTCGCTCTGCACGGCTGCAGACAGACGAATTTGCGATGTTTTCAGATGCGTGGAAGGAAATTATTGATAACTGCGTTGTATGCTATAAGCCTGGACCGTTCATTACTATTGACTAACTGCTGTTTCCAAGCCAAGCTAGGTGCTCCTTTACGCAATACAACCAAGCCTGATTAACATGGGGAAATAAACTCGCTTGCAATGAGGCCAATAAATATATTTTATGGATGGATTTCCCAACCTTGGCAAGGACGACTCTCGTCAAGCTGGCGATCGCGTTGCAGATCATGTTGTAATGATACCTATGCAGCCTTACTTGAGCAAGGGCCAACTGCTGACAACTATTTTACATTACTTGTGCTCATCTAAGAGCAGAAAAAAGGTACAAGTCTAACGGAAACCATAAATAAGGTAAGGAGAGAAATATTTCCTGAAATAACAGCTTTTCGGGAAGAGATGTACTCAACTAAATTGTACAAAAACGGTGACGCACCACTTAGGACGTTTATCAAGGCCAACCGAGAAAGTGTGTTGTTGTTCTAAGCTCTCTTCACGCTGATGTTGACATTGGTGAAAACTCTAAGAAAACGCCAGAAACTGTAAAGTGTGACAATGAGACCTGTTATGGAGTGAATATCATTGATCAGATTGGGCAGAAATATTTGGGTAGAACAGGAAACAGAAGATGGCCAGTCCATTCTTTCCAGAACACTCTTGACTTGCCCGGTATAAAAGCCTGGATATTGTACAAGTAAATACCTCTACAGAAGATATCCCGGAATGGTTTTGTGCAGAGTTGGCAGGGGAGCTTAGAAGTCCATACACTGCATCAAGAAATGCTTGTCAACCATCTGACGAGTGTGATGGAGTGCGAGAGCCAGAACTGAGTAGGAACTGTCCAATGAAGATCAAATGCAATAAAACACAACCATTGAAAGTTGTGAGCTGTGTAATAAATAGGTGTGAGGCTCGCGTACGGCCTAAACAGAGTGAAAGTGCAAGTGTAAATGTGAAGCAATAGAGTATTTACATACTTTTGGGAAGCGACGTCAAAAAAATCTATCGATAGATACTTCAGACACTACACTGGTCGGCCATGTTTAGTAGGCTCTGACGTCATCTCCCATTCTCGACCATTTGTTGATTTGGAGATAGTGTGACTTTGTAGCCTTGGCGTGCGACTGTTTTGATGTTAATCCTGCTAACGTTATTGGGACGATTTCCGTTGCTGTGTGAAATACAGTGTAATGGAAGACGGCAGTTACTCTAACAATGAAATTACAGCCAGAAAGGTGAGAGACGATGAGGGTTTGTTCCGCTGTGTTAGGAGAGTGAAAACACTCGAAAAGATTTGCGTAAACGCTCCAGATAATCCTGTATGACGAAGACACTGGTTAATTTCCGCTCAAAGAGACCTGAAAACCACGTCATTTCTGGATCATCTCATCTGCGCTGTTGTGCTGATCACTTTAATGTAAGTGTAGCAAATTTACTTAAGAAATAAGTTGTTAGTAGTTTTATAGGCATAATTTGTGTAACACGATTCGTTGTTAGGCGATAATTTGATTAAACTGTAATTATAAACTTTTTGGGCTGTACTTTTGTTGTTCTAATGGAAATTGAAAAATATTTAAGGCTAATTAATTGTTCATGAAAATAATATTGCGGCTGATTAAACTGATCAGTATCGTTTGGACTGATGGTTTCATTTTGGTTTCCTATGCCGTATTTAAACGGTTTATTATAGTGTATTACGATAATTAGGTCGTATGTGTTTTACTTGCCATTTTTGAACGGTTTGCATTATATCTTATCCTTTTTAAGTGGTTCAAAATATCGTATTATTACCCTTATGATATCGTTAAGTTAATTTCGTATTCAATAGGTTAATTATGTCATATTTAAACGGATCATAATGTTTTATTACTAAATTATTCTCATATTTAAAGTAGTACCTTTTTTCTAAAAATAACGATAATATCTCTATTTATTTGTTACAGATGAGCGATATTTGCCGATTGATGTTGACTACTTTTTGAATCCAGCGATTTAACGGATCAGGGTGTCTATTACGGATCTTTCTATAAGGCAGTTATCGAACGGTAAGGTAGTTTCCGTTCGATACGAATCGTTCGACAACTGAAATGCTATTACGGTCCGTCTGTTGATATCGTTCGATAAATATGACGATACGGCGGAGGAGTTGTCGGGGCAAATAGTACGATAAAGCTATTACGGTTCTTCATATCGAACGGTAGCGGCTTATTGAAAGCACGATATCCTACAGCGGGTTAAGGACCACGGGGGTTCAGCAGGGGCGGAGCGATCTTTGACTGCTGCGCCACCTCAATATGTGACCCGGTACTACTTTTTTATTTTTTACATTTTTTTACGTTTTCGGCGCGGGCGTACGGATTTAAAAACACCAGTCATAACGGTCATCACCTGGCGCGCATCGTGTTCATAAGTGGACGCCGTTATCGTTGTTATCATTGTGATTGAAGCGACGCTGTTGTGTTTGCAATAGATTGTTTACCTTGGGAGGATTTGTTTGACAACTATTTAGACATTGACTGGTGAGTTTATTCACTCCTTTATTATTAGATACTATTATTTTAGAGCAGTTGTTCTAAACGTAGTTAACGCAGTCCGTGAAAGTTAGTGAATGCACGGCCTACTTCTGTACACAAATAGGAGGCTACTTTTGAAATAATTTTGCTTCAATCTGAATAGGTATTCATATGTTAATTATTTAACAAGCATTTAGTTTAGTGCAATCTTATGACAGTGGGTATTGCTTACTCTTTCCGGAATTTTTCCAACCTCGACCTCTGGAGGACCTTATTGTTGCAATTCTTATTTGGCAATGAAAATTAGAGTTGGCATGACGCACACATCTGTTTAATAATGTCCGTATTTCACAACTATGTATAGGTAGATGTGAGCTTAAGGGTCACGAACTTCGAATATTTATCATGCATCCAACTCACCCTTGTTGCGATTAAATTGTTTCAACCGAAAGTGCCGGAACTGCTCTCTAGTATTCACAAAACATTGGTAGTCTTATATAGGTGGACTCGCACATTAATAAACTCCTGTACTGGGTAACATCGGTCATTTATGTCTATGGAAAATACGGAATCCTCCACTGTCTCCTTTCCCCTGATGCGAGACTTGTGGCAGAGATGACAGTCACTCTCATTCACAGCATTTTTCACTATGTAGTGCCTTACATACAGCATGGAGATCCCCAATCTTCAAGTCATGCCACATTAAGTTTCTAGTGCATGATTCCATGGCTTGTGTGGTAGTGTCGAAGTGCTAAAACCTGGCTGATTCACTGAGATCGATCCTCCTTGAAAGAATGACTCTAGATTAGTCAGTAGTTCACAATAATCATTCATGCAGTTGCCTTTGCTGTCATTGGAGAGCAAGCCATTCATCACCAAAGTCTTGAAAGTCTGATTGAATTGCCTGCTGTTAGGAGTGTGGTTTGATCCACAGTTCTGCCGGACGACATTAAATAAATTTTCCAAAGGGCCCTGATTTAATTTTTTCCATTTAGATGCCAAAACCCCTTTATCCCTCAACTCTCCCCAAAGCATTTAAATGCTTTGATGGTAGCTAGCCAACCGTTTTTTAGGGTGAATTCACTTCCTTTGCTTCTTCTAAAATCTTCCATGACTTAACTTTGAGATAAATGCCATTCTCCAATGTCTTTGTGCTCATTCTTATGTGTTTTTGCACTCGTCATTGTGTTATGCTTTATTGCCAATTTCGTTATTTTGTCAGTAACGGTGGACATGTATTAATCCATCTATGTTTTAGTGACAATGTAGGTACATACCTATTGTTCTGAATATTGTGTACTTTTTCTTGTTAATATTTATAACCCTTAGAGAGAAATTATTTTCTGTTAATTTGGTGATTCTGTTTTTGATTTCAGTCAATTTTCTTAAGTTAAATATTCTGCCCAAGTCCCTGTTGTATGATAGATTGTAAGTTGTATGCACTGTTTTCTTTTTTTTATTCATTTTCAAAAGTTGAATAATATTCTGTTTCCTGACCTGGGCTTGGGCTACTGCATTCTGCAAGTGTCTATTCCCTGTATCCAATTATTTTTCCTTTAACCCTGTTTATGTCACTGATGTGCCTCAATGTATGTGTGCATTAATGTTGTGAATGAAATAAATGTTCTTTGTGTGCCTCTGCTGCTTACTGCTAATTAAGAGCTTTACTTTGCTTGAACTTTCTTCTCTGCAGATCATGATCCTATTATTGAGAACAATATTTTGTCTTGATTGTAAACCTGTGTGTGAGATCCTAATTTGTGTCTGTTGTTTTCAAGTAGTGTACTAATGCTACTGAAGTCACTCATGCGACTTTATTCTGTGCTCTCATAGATTCTATGGTGATTGTATATGTGCATCTGCTCATTAATGGCTTGGTTTTGGCTTTTGTTGCCGTATAATCATCCATAACTTCAGTACTACATTTATTATTTAATGAGAGTTATGTATTAAAATCTTGGACATTACATCATAGTACTTTGGGCTGAAACGAGAAGTTTTATAATGTACTTGATTTTTACACTGCCTATTTCAAACCAGTGTTTATTGATATTATAAAATGTGGGGTGTTCTTTTAGTACTTATGACCCCAACTTGGGCTTGCTGCCTATTCTGATGTGGGAGAATCACTGCTTGACAAACCCACTCCACTGATTACCATGTGATCATTCCCTGAAGCTGTAAAGTGTTGGGACTTTCAAAGCTGTGTACCACTTAAACCTATTCTCCTAATAACATTTATAACATTTCCATTGTGCGGTGGACCTTTATACCTGTATATGTGCATCTGTGCTGGAGTGTACAAAGTTACAGGGCCTTCAATGCCTACATCATCAATACTGTGGTAGTTTTTCCTGGATTAATAGCCATTTACCCATTTTTGTGTAAATCTATTGGCCTGATGGTGTTAATGACATATTCATTAAGCTTTGGAATACATATTTGCGTGTGCATCAATGTTGGTATTTGTATTTATGAGAGATCCCAAAAATTGACATGTTACAGGGCAGTGAATAATGGACAATTGGAAATGATGTGCCAATTATTTGTGGGTTTAATGGTTGTTTGCTATATATCATCTAATTTGATGGCATAGGATTGGTGATGTGGATCAGTGGGCTATTCAGAAGTCTTTTGTGAGGGACGTTTAATTGATGACTTTTTATGTCTCATTTTTTGAACTAGTTATATCGGACTGTTTGTATATTTGCATTAGGCCTTGATACTTGATATGATTGAAGATAAGATTGTGAGTCAAAAAGTGGAATTCATCATGCCTCTCCATATTTCTGTTTAGTTTTTGTCGTTACTATGAATGATAATTTAAAAAAACTATTGTGCTGATAAATATTCATAGAATTCAGCATATATACATTACATACATTTAAATGTCTCACATTCATTCATTGTTTGTAATTATATGTAATGCTATTGGCACTACTATTTGCTGCATTATTGAGTGTGTGAAGCTTATACACATTTCAATTATGGCAATCGGTGTTGTTCAGTGAATAGACTCAGTGTAGAAGTGAAAACGGACTTCTGGCACAATTAACAGCCACGCCCAACCCAACCACGCCCAACATGAACTGGCATATTGATGACGTCATTAACTGCCCCACCCAACCCAAGGTGATCCAGATTGAGCAGCAGAGTTCTAGCACAGTTAATTTTTCGACTCCATCCAACCCAAGGTGAAAAAAATTGACCAATCAGGAGCAACAGAGTTCTAGCACAGTTCATCGTTCCGCCGACCTCGACTCGTCGCCTCCACCCAACCCAAGGTGAAAAAATTGACCAATCAGGAGCAACGGAGTTCTAGCACAGTCAATATTGATTGGTAAATCACGAAATCACCAGCAAAACACGTCAGACAGTTGGTTTATAAGAGCATCGTGTGAATGGGTAAGGTTAGTACATCTTGAGCTGATTAGCAAGTTACAAGAAAAGTGGTTACGATGGGGGACAACGGTGATCACTCCTTCATCAACGAGCTGAGAGGGAGACTCATTCGCGAGAAGCAGGTTGAGGATGCTCCTGGGTCGAGAAATCTTCTCTTTTCCGGTCCGGGTATCATGATGCTGTTGTATATGATAAAACTGGATCTACGAAAGAAGAGATATCACGATACGTGCGAGATGAAGAGGAGAACGTTCTCGATCAAATCCTGAAGGAGCCTCATGAGGAAGGATCATCATTTGCAGCTGCAGCATTTCGACCACAAGGAAAATCTTTCACCTCCTCTTATCTGAGGTTATTGCGAGAGTGGAAGAACGTTTATCACCCGATAGTGAACGAAAAGATTACCGCGGAGGCAGTAAACAAATGGATCTCTGAAAACACTGGAAATAAAATCACCGACATGATATCCGAAAAAGACTTGGTTGGAGTATTAGAGATAATACTTTTAAGTGCTGTGTATTTCAAAAACAAGTGGATGGAACCATTTGAATTCACAGACGTGTACGATTTCCACGTTCGCAAGAAAACTATGAGAATCCCGATGATGAGTGCTACTAACTATTTACCATATTTAGAAGACTCCAGGATGAACGCTCAAGTGATAGAGATCCCATTTGCAGACAAATTATCCTCCATGCTTATAATACTACCAAAGGAACGGGATGGGATAGAAAAACTTGAAGAAGAGTTGTCTACAGATACCTTTAATGTGTTTAAGATATTAAATAGATGTAAAAACACTAGAGGTAATGTTAGAATTCCAAAGTTTGAGCTAAAGAATGAAATTAATCTCGTTCTAAGTTTAAGATCTATGATGCCTGCATTGTTTTCCTTTGATAGATTTGATATCTCACACATGATTGGTCAACATTCGAGTGATATACACGTTGCTAAGTTTATGCACAAATCGTATATGAATTTAGATGAGGAAGGTGTTGAAGCTGCTGCAGCAACTGCGGCGATTTGCATTTCAAAAGGAGTGTGTTATTCTCAAAACTTTACTGCAGATCATCCATTTGCATTTTACATTATATCGAAACAGAAGAGGTTAATACTTTTCAGTGGTAGATTTGATGGAATCGGTGAAAACGGTGAAAAATAGTGAAAGGTTAAAATATAGTGAAGGAGTATTGAGTGAGTTAAAGAAAAGAACATTAACCCACCCAATCAACGGTCACCTCCCCCTTTTTTTTCATTGCTATAAAAGCAGCCTCAAATCGAAACGAGAACATTATCGTTGAGATACTCAACAAAAATGGATCTGCTCCTGTCTACGTCTGCTCAACTTGGTGGTGTGCACCAACTCATCGTTCGCAAGGTGAACGAGAAGGTGTCAAACGTGTACGAGGTTCTCCTCCCCTCATCGCTTCTTGAAGACAACGAACAGAACGATCTCATCTTAACACTTTCGTTCAACAAGCAATACATCGTTGATTTTAAACACATGGATAAGATGATCAGTCTCGTAGGGAGAGACATCACATTCTCTGGTTTCCGAAATGGTAAAGAGGTTGAGAGATTTAACGTGTCTACGGTGAAACACCTCAATCTGAAAGGAGAGAATCGTGAAAAAGCTAAAATTCAGGACCCATCCATCTTCTGCAATGTCTACAAAATATTCCGCCCCAAGAAGGAAACAAATTATTTCTGTCCCGACCCTGATAGAATATTTCAACGTGATAGCAGCGATGATGAATGTGATATCGTAGCAAGCCTTGGAGTGAGTGATATTACAACGAAAAGACAACCTTCCAGAGTGTCACGTGATGGTGGTGGTGGTGATCAAGTTGATGGTGCTCCGGTTACATTTACCACTGGACAAAAATCACGAATCAATCATGGACGAGCCTTTGTGAAGAAAGATCAATTTGTTAAATCTTTCACCTTTATTCTCAATGTTGTACCATGTGATATAAGTTTGTTCTAAATAAATGAACGTTAAAAAATATTCTTAGTTGTCATTTCTTAATACCTTATCTTTAATATATAGAGGAGAGGTTTAAATACACAAATAAAAAACACATAGATTTAACAATCTTTTATTGTTTCAAAAAATTAACATATTTTATTGATTCAAAAAATTAACATATTTTTTTTAATACACCATTCAGCTAGCTTGTAACAATTTTTTCTAGCACATTGCATATTGTTTTCAGAATGTGACTTAATTAAACAGTATTCCTTTGTTGATAATTTCTTAAGTGAAGGACAACCGTATAGTTCCAAGTTACCTACACAAATTCCTTTGGGAAGAAGGCTAGTTAAGAACGATGCCTTTTCTGCACCTTTAGTGAATAAAAACCGAAATTGGTGTGTATATTTCAACAATATGCTCTCCAATTCTGAATAATCTACATCGCCAGAGGTTTCAGACAGACCATGGAAGTTACTTGTCAACCAAGCAGCTTCTCTCACATATATCAACCTAGCTGGAGATTTAAATAACCATACATTACAACATCCGTTTTGAACGTTAATTATAGCCAATTCTTTCACTATGTAACCACCATTTGTGGTGAATCCTTGAAATTCGATAATGCCACTCATGGTGTAATCTCTCAAACTTGCAAGGTTTTACACCCAATGCCAGAGGTTCAAAAGATTACAAGAGCTTCTGACTTGCAGAATTTAACCTCGTGCCAGAGGTCAGAAACCCTTTGCATACACACATGTAATCAAAGTATAACCAAGTTATACCTTTTGATTACCAGACACATCATTCAACATGAGTACCATCTCAAATTTCAATCTTTCCAAATCAAATTTTGCGATATCGCTAGGTAACCCGCTAACGAGAAGTTGTCTTACACAATCACGATTACTTGAAAGTCTCTGGAGAAATAGATTTATTAGATTGGAGAGTGTTAACAGAGCTTCCCATTCATCAACATTCAAGTTGAATGAGCTTTTTTGTGAAATGTTTTTAATAGATAAATTTCGCTTCCCAAAGTAATTTGCATAGAACAAACAATTAGAAAAGAGCTGCTCCTTTAGTCCGGCATGTAAATAATTACTCACTGATTTTTCCAAATTGATAATATTAGTCCATTCACTGACTGAAATAATAACACTTTTCTTATTTGCCTGATTAAATTGCACTACTGGTTCAAAGTCTCTTGAAGGATCGTAACCCACACAAACCCTTTTTGATTTTACACCATTCAGGTAATACACAGTTTGAAGCACTAAATTATAGCTGTTGTGAGATGATGAGGGAATTGGAGAATACCCAGCCGGTCTCTTCCTCTTGGTGGGTGGAGACTACTTCCTCGATGATGATAGCATGACGACTGATGAACGGTAGAATGGTATCTTGCTTAAGAGGGATTAAGCTGAGGAGGAGTAGGAGAACAGTCGTTGGAGCAAGGCTCAACTTCGGCTTTGAGTTGGTTGTATTGCATCCATTGAGCAAGGGAATGAGCATCTCGGAGCGCGCATGTACTGTTACGCAGCTTATGACATGGATTTAGACAGGAAAAGGTGGGGAAGGAGCATTTTTCAGGGGCAGGACAATGGAGTTCTTTCTTCAAGGAAATGAAGGTACGGTCTGTGAGGTCGGAGAGGAACTCACACTCGGCTTCATTGTATGCAAACAGAGAGGTTGCTCCTTCAATGATGGCTTCCAGTGCGGGTAGGAGCTCCACATATGAGATGAATCCGTGATCGAAGGTGGTCTCCTCACAGTTTAGCGGGTCATGTAAACGCAGCGTCTTCCCACCAGCGATAAGCCTCCCATGCTTCTGAAAACTCCCCCAAAACAGACGATTTGAATCGACATCCACAGCAGCCAGCTCAATGACGCCACCCTTGGTGAAGCACACTGATGCAACGATCCGCATTTCGAAAAGTCTCTCTCGTCAATGACGTTTCTTCACCCGAAGCATCGTATTTATTCTGGAGCAGCACCGTTGAGCAGCAGGATGACACTTTCTTTCATTCCTCAACTCGTTGAAGGTTAAGTGAAACAGCTCCAGAGTGCGGCAGTCGTTGAGATGAGGGATGGTGTGATGGAATTGTGTAAGAAATTTGTGTAATGTATACCCTAACGACTTACTGGCTGCATAAAGACAACAGTATTCTCCGCAAATGTCTGAACGAAAGCTCTGAACCTGGATGTGATTGCAAGTGAACGTAAATTGTTTTAAAAAATTTAAAATGTTTGGAACGAAAGGTACCAATCCGTAAGAGTCGAAATACTCTACGAAGTTGTTATTAATATAAATCACAACCCAATGAGACCCAGGTAAGTATGAAGGATCTAAGTTCACTACGTATATGCCGTTTCTAGGAGAGTAAGGTAATTTATCAGAAGGGTAGACTCCGCGGAATAAAATAAACGGATTCAATAACCTATCGATCTGTACACTATCCATTGCTATACTAATAATTTGTGATGATGTTCCTGTTTTTATCAACTTCTAGCGAGGCATCATATTCTGCAAATACCAAGCATGTTACGGTGTTTTGCAATTCTTTTTCAAATTTCGCCTCTATTCGCACCACACCCCGATCTCCCAGACTTACATAATCTTCGTTTCCTGAATCGTCCGGGGTGAGATCGAACACAAGCATGAAATATCCATGTCCAAACATGTCATACGTAATTTGATTACCTCTATCATAATGCTTTATTCCACTGCCTGAGAATATGGTATCATACGCTCGTGCCTAATAATTTTTACTGTTGAAATTACATTCTAAACCTTCCGACGGTACTTGAACACCGTTTACAAAGAGTGAAAAATTTTCGAGGGAGTAGTGAGAAAGAGCAAATGGATTCTTATCAATCTTACCAGCGTATGAGTCATTATCCACCATGGTAAATATTATGGTGTTAGGAATTCGACCAACGATCGCATTATCAATGCTTAGAGTTCGTCCACCAGCAGGAACCGTAAAAGATTTCATTTCGGTGCGTTTGTAGTGATATCTAGCATTGTTTTTCTCTAACATTTTACTGTGAGCTAATAATATGGAAGGGTTGATATCAAAATGTTGAACGTAAAGAGTTGCATCAAGTATTTTCATTATCCCTCCCTCCACACCCATCAGATTAAACGCAGGGTTTGAAAGCATCAACCTGATTCCTATATCAACCCGATCCAACAACAATTGTGTCTGATTAAACACGTCTACATGTAATTTTCCAAATTGTTCCACCTCAGAACTGTTCTCGAACCATGTCTTTCGTTTGACATAACCTGCATTATCGTTATTCGTTTTATTAATATCCTCCCCAGTATCCACTTCCCACCCAACATTCCTCAAATGTGTTCTACTAGCATCCCCACCGTAATTCAAAACATTTTCAATATAGCTCCTATAATGATAATTATCTTCTGATGGAGTCACTAAAGTTCCATTGAAATAAACGTTGCATTGATCGAAGAGGGAGTGAAGAATATTGTTCACAACACCTGGTTGATTTGCATCACTAGATGCATAATCTACCAAACTAGTCTTACAAACCTTCACTCTCAGCCTAAGAAATATACTGTTCAAATCCTTGTAAGCATCACCAGAATCTTTAATCACGAATTCAATCACCGATCTATTATCCAACGATGATATAGGTTTGTAAGAAACTAGTCGCTTTGATAAAATGTTAGTCTGAATGGGTGGATTGGATTGGAATAAGTCCAACGAGCTCAGCATATGCTCACCCATGATTTAGATGGAAAAAATATCTCTGTGCACGACCTTCTTCCCTCTTCGCTTTCTCTGTGAATGCCTTTTCTTTTTCCCAACACTAGTTTTTATTTTATTCAACTTAACCAGTCTCACCCCACCCCCACTCATATTTTTTATTTTCTCTTCCGCTTTCCGTTTCAAGTTCTGCCCCGCCTCGTTCAATCTGCTACGCAATATATCCTTAACTGGTTTAGTACCCAAATCGCTCAAAGCTGCTGCCCAAGCACTAACTGCCTCCTTACCGACCGTCTTCAACCCGCTGTAAAAAAGAGGTCTGGCAAAACGCCACAGACCAGCAAGAAAACTTCCTATGCCCCGCCCCTTTTGCACACGATACGATTCTCGATATATTGGTCCAATCTCCCCACCTGACTGCTTTAGGTAGTAAGATAAATAACGATCCGTCACCGGAGCCATCTCGACGCTCAATGATCAACCAACTCATATCACATCTTTTTTATAAAATGTAAGACGATGATGGAAGATTGTTCCCCACCGCGGAAAGGAAAAGGTTCGCCTATTTTATTCGTCATTAACACTTCAACACATTCCACATTATTTTTTTCGACGGGGAAAGAATAAATAGGATTATATATTTGATGTTCACCATCCTCCACGTTCAGAATACGTAAACATCGACTGAGGGAATCCCCCACTAATTGAGGTTTAATTATATCCGTGTAAACGTAAATGTTTTTGGAAGGAGATAAGATTTCTCTTTTACTTTTACCACTTCACATGTTGCGGTATTCAGCTTTAATGCTCTTGAAATTCTTTACGAAATCCTCCGCAAGTGTTGATGAAGATGAATCCCAGTCATAGAAACGGAGAAGAATACTTGATAATATCAGAATATCATGTTTTATTTCAGCCTGCTCTTCACCGTGGAAATCTTTAATCGATTTATCGAATAATTCCTTGAACGAATTATATGTTCCTGGCTTCAACGTATACTTAACATCATCCGTACTAATCTGCACTGAGTTTGGTGATAATCTCTCATTAATACCACTCTTTTTAACATTCACTGTCATTCCGTCTGTGTATATCATGACATCATTCGCTATGTCAAACCTTTTCTCCCCGCTAATCTCAAAAAATGATGGTTCGAAGGCAAAAGCTATGCTCTCATACGTACCATTTGGAACGATGAAAAACGAACCATCATTCAACTTTACTCTAACAATATCTTTATCCTCAGGCCCACCGATTTCACCCCGGACCAAACCCTTCTCGTTCCGAGTCCTGTTGTCCTTGGTTGAAGATTGAGTTGTGATTTCTGTCCAAATGCTCTGTTTAGCGTTATCCTTTACTCCCTCGATTGGAGGAATAGAAATCTCAGCCAAACCTACCATCCATTCACCATTTTCCAAATCGACACGGTGTGACAATCTTGTACGGAAATGTGATATTGTGTTGTGAGGAAAATATGTTTTGGAACTATCACTAGGTAACGTAATGTAAAACTCGTTCATATTTTACGCACCGATGAGGCGAGTATCCAAGAATTAAATGATTTTGGGTATCCTTGCCACTTTACAAAATATTCTAAATCGTCTGCCCGCCCCCTACGCTTCAAAATTTTTTCAATCTTATATTCCGTGTCGGAGGAAAGGTTAACCCTCAGTAACTCTTGCTCATAGAAACTACCTTTTATATCCTCTCCGTTCAGATCTTTCAACTCGTACGTGTGTATCTCTCTCGATTGATTCACACCCTTGACTTGAAATATTTCGTTGGTGTAATTAGGTGTATATCCTTTTGTAAATGGAAGTCGTTCCTTACTGATTCTGACGTATTCACCCCCTTTAAAATTAACCTTTTTGCTAACAACAGGTTTTCTTGAGCGACTAGCGATTAAGAATGCATTTTTCTCATTCACTTCGACAGGTTTAACACCTAAGCTGGAGTGTACGCTATTATTGTAACCATTCACCAATTTGTGTAATATATTCACGTAATTGTACGTTGAATATCTCGTGAAATACTTACACATTTTGGATTTTAGAGTGCGATTGAAACGTTCAACGAGACTAGCCTTTATGTCTGGATTGTTTGTTGTGTAAAACCTTACACCGCGATTCGAGAGAAAATTTTTAAATTTACTATTTACAAATTCACCACCCTTATCACTTTGAATTTTCAACGGTTTTCTTTCACGAAAAATATCATTAAACGCCTCGACTACCTCTACTGGACTTTTTTTCCGCAAAGCTCTCGCCCACGCATACCTTGAAAATAAATCGATCACCGTCAAAATATAACAATATCCTCTGTTGAATTTTTTCAAACTCCGCATGTCGTTCAGATCACATTGCCAGCATTCATCAATGTATGATACGCTGTAACGATTTCGAGGGAATATTCTCCTCACCGGTTTGTGACGTGTGTATGCCTCTTGAGAGTTTAACCACTCGCGTATTGTCTTTCTCGAAATCCCTGTCGCTCGGTGTAATTTATCAACGGACGAAAAACCTGCAGAATTTTCTGGATCATTGAACACCCTCTCGATTACATCGTAATCCACTCGTCTCCGAATTTTTTCGGTTTCCTTGCTCGACTGCTTCGCCTTGGTATTGGTCTTGGTGACCTTTCTTTTCCGCTTTGTTCTGATCTCTTTCTTTTTCTTCTCTTTAGCTGTTTCGATAGATTTCCCACCGCGTCTAGTCTTCCCTCTTTACGTTCTCATGTCTTATCCAAATCAGCATTCGCTCGTTTCACATCGGCAAGTGATTTCCTCAGTGCATGAGTCTCCTCCTCACTGTCCTGCGACCTTCTATGTGACTGGCTCTGACCCAAGGATTTCACTATCGGAATATGAATGGGTGATTTAATGTCAGAAACTGTGTTTAGATATTTATCCAGCACGCGCTTGTACATATGCCATTTATCTACATCCTTCACACCTCTTTTAATCAAGACAGCCTTCATTTCAACATCTAACGCATTCAATCTCCTCTTCATTTGCCCTCGCTCAAAAGTCTCCTAGTTGACAAGGAGCATTTTATGTAAACTCATTTTCCACCAATGAGGTTACCAATAACACCACTTAATATCGATCCCAGTAGCATTGGAAGAAAGCCTCCTTTTTGTACGAGAAGCTTGCGCCTTTTTTAATGCTTATGCCACGCGAAGCCAAGTCCCTCAAAGTATATCGATGCTTGAATAGTTTTCGCTTTAAGCAGTTATTTACCTTATGTCTTCGTTTAAGCGTATTCAGACAACATTCAGAGATAGCTTTTATCAACTCCGCATCCGATTCTTTTACTATAGCCGAACGCAACTTTGGTTTAGCAGATTTTAGAACGTAGAGCAAATGATTATTGCTCTTCAATCTTTTCATCATGTACGGGCATGTAGATTATAGTTGTTCTATCTCCAGGAAAGATGTTAGTACGGAATCTAAACCTTTCGTCCGTGTCCTGTCCGAGGTCTAGGACCAAATAACCAAATGGTTCTTGCGTCACCTCTTTATATACCCTTTCTAATTCTTGTGATTTTTCAGGATAGACCTGTCGAGCTAAGTGTCCAAATTGTAGTCGATCTCTAGGATTTTTAAATGTAACAATATACTTAGAATTAAGGGATATATTTCTTGCTTGTGGACTTTGATAGAATATGTTTTGCGTGATTAAGAAAACGGAAATGTTAAAATGATGACTTCCTCTTGTAAACAATTTGCATACGTCTTTACTATAAGCACCCTCACTCATTACTGTCGGTGCAAAAATTATGTAGACTCGAGTTTGAGCACCGATTAAGAATGAACCGTAAAACTTACACGAATGCAAATTACATCGAATTTTAGCTCATTGTATTGTGCGTTTAACCATACTTACTGATAATTTTTATACTGCACCTCTGATTTTTTATCGCGATGACAACAAAAAAAGTACCGGTTTTTTTGCGTTTTCTAAGGGAGCGCTCTCTTTGACCTCTCATAAGGCTAAACGTTGGAGATCAATGGTTATGAAATTTTAACACAGTAACGATACATCCTTTCCTAATTCTATTCTAAAATTTCACGTTATTCCATTTAGCCATAAAAATGTTGTTATTAATTTTATGAAACAACTTTTTCTTGGTAATGAATGGTCCCGAAAACTTGATCTTGGTCTTGTTTTAAAGCTCTTTGCAGCAGTATTGTAACAAAATAAACATAGTCAGTCCAAAATATGTGCCCTATGTTTAACGAGTTAATAAACAACGGAGCATTTTCGTGGCATTTACCCTGCCGGTGAGGTGGCCGGCTTCGCCGGTGTGTTGGTGAAAGTTGTGCAGGGTTGCCACTTGAGGGTTCCGGGCTGGTGCCGTGACTCATCTCCCTCTCCGCTGCAATGCTACGACGGCTGGTAATTAGTGGACATGACTAATATGTTACCTTTCTGGCCTGCTTGTCATTTCTGCATTCTTCCTGACTTGTCCGTCGTGTTTACCGGTCAAGATGCCTCCGAGACCTCCGTTGACTGAGATGGAAATCGCAATGATTTTATGTGCTTTGTGTTACTTCAAGAGGAAAAATGCAGGCGGAAGATATCCAGTGCATCGTCGAGTTTCAGAGTGTCTTGGGATCTCTTTAGGCACAGTGATGAAGATCTGTTTCCGAGGCCGGCCCAAAATTAAGTTGGATGATTTTACTCTCGGTGTCCTCAGGAGGAACATTTACGATTTCTACGTAAACAAGGTTTTCCCTACGGCGGAGAGTGTACACATAAAACTGATTGACTCTATGACTGATTTTTCGGAAATGTCTCAGTCCACCTTACGGAACATCATAAAGAAATTAGGATTTAGGTTTAAGAAGTTGTGCAAGAAGCCTGTACTTCAGTTTCTGCCTCAAGACACGAATATCTGAGGAAAATATAAATCTACGTTCCCAGGGATACAAGGTATTTTATACCGATGAGACGTGGTGTGGTCAAAACCATACCATGACCTATGGGTGGCAGGAAAATATTGTAGATTCCCTGAACGAAAATTTCACCAACTATGACCAGTACAGATCTCATATTCAGCAAATTTACGGGCGGTGTGGTGGTTTTAAAACCCCTTCTGGTGCAGGCAAAAGGATTATAATGTTACACATTGGTAGTGAAGACGGATTTCTGGATGGGGGATGGGGAAATCAAAAAACATAATAAATGAATCGCTATACAAGTGATGAACACGTGTAACGAAAATAAGCGCATTCATTCCAGCGAAAATATAGGGGAGTCACGGGATCCGTCTGGTACCTTCCAAGTGGCAACCCCGTGCAGACTTTCACCACCCACCGGCGAAGCCGGCCACCTCACCGGCAGGGTAAATGCCACGAAAATGCTCCGTTGTTTATTAACTCGTTAAACATAGGGCACATATTTTGGACTGACTATGTTTATTTTATTACAATACTGCTGCAAAGAGCTTTAAAACAAGACCAAGATCAAGTTTTCGGGACCATTCATTACCAAGAAAAAGTTGTTTCATAAAATTAATAACAACATTTTTATGGCTAAATGGAATAACGTGAAATTTTAGAATAGCATTAGGAAAGGATGTATCGTTACTGTGTTAAAATTTCATAACCATTGATCTCCAACGTTTAGCCTTATGAGAGGTCAAAGAGAGCGCTCCCTTAGAAAACGCAAAAAAAACGGTACTTTTTTTGTTGTCATCGCGATAAAAAATCAGAGGTGCAGTATAAAAATTATCAGTAAGTATGGTTAAACGCACAATACAATGAGCTAAAATTCGATGTAATTTGCATTCGTGTAAGTTTTACGGTTCATTCTTAATCGGTGCTCAAACTCGAGTCTACATAATTTTTGCACCGACAGTAGATCATCGATCACGTACAATGTTGACACACCTCCGAATTCTTCAAAAGGAGGTATTTCAGTTCGAAATTGAATTGGTGTACTCGAACGTATTCTTGGTTCGCTTCCTTGACTACAGCACCATACAATCTTATGTATTGGACTATCAATCATGGATGGTAAATTTTTCAAGAATTTCGTCACAAACGTGGTTT
The DNA here is from genome assembly GCA_933228895.1 of Platycnemis pennipes. Taxonomy (NCBI): domain Eukaryota; kingdom Metazoa; phylum Arthropoda; class Insecta; order Odonata; family Platycnemididae; genus Platycnemis; species Platycnemis pennipes. Next base: position 111,630,368 of record OW121856.1, read on the forward strand.
TCCCACATCCTGACGGACCTGCGCAGATGCAAGTGAATGGGTGTTTCCAAACCAATGTCATGATTGGTACTGGTCTCATTATAGTTTCCAATGGAATTTTATAAGTTTTAATTATCTTCATCACCAAACGCCTCTTCATGTGTTCTCTTTTTAGGAATTTTATAGTGACCCCAAGCTAGAGTATTGACACCATCTTCGCATATATATCGCTTATCATCTGACGAGTTTAGCGTTAATTTATTCATTACCATTGTATAAATCTCATGCTTTCTACTTCTTATGACTAGCATTTTCCTAAATTCCGTTGAATTTTCACAGAGACAATGAACGTAATCCTCAAGCGTTACCTGTGTTTGTGTTACATTCCTAGTTATGCCCTTAGCTTTCTTATTTTCTTTCCCCCCCTCAACTTTGAAAGAATAGAGTTTGCTACGTAGACCTACAAAGTGTGTGATAATTTGTCCATCACTCTCATCCTTAAACTTCCCTATAATTATTTTGTTTCTTTCTGAATAACATGGATGGTTAACAGGGTAATTAGATGTGTCAAACGCATCTAAATTATCTCGAATGTCATTGTATACATCATTGGTTTTTATTTCATAAAACAGGGTATCAGTATCTGTGTACACTAATGCTAAACATTTTCCATACTTTGGTACCATTGTTTTATGATGAAAATTGTACATTAACGTTTTACTCAAATCTAAAACACTGAACCCAATATATATAGGTTTATTCATCTTGATTGTTGTCTTCCTCATGTGAACTGCAACTAAAGACTGACCAAATATAGTCCGATCCATAAAACTTGATTTATTAATTAATTTGTTCAATCTTTTTTCGTTTGTTACTAATTCAATATTTATTCGTTTGCGCACATTTTCAATAGTTTTTCCAAATACTGCACTATTCATTAGCTTGAAAAAGTCTCTGTCAAAGTCATTTTTTGCTAATTTACGTCTATCAGTATTTAGATTAATGTATGACTTCAACCAAGGAGACTGGCTAAATTCTATAACTCTGTATATCTTGCTTGCTTGAGATTCACATAATGAATGATATATTTCTCTTTATCCTCAAGAGTTGTTAGTAGCTTTCGGTGTTTACCTCCAGGAGGAACCTTATTCTCTGGACAAATAGGAAAGTCTGAGTGATTGTCATGGAGTGTTTGTGGATATTTCAAGTCTACCTCGAGAATGTAACCCTTAGCACTCTGTTCTGAAATTTCCTCAATCCTTAAATTCTCTTTCTCCTGTTCTGACAACCACCTAAAATTAGCATATGGAAGCGGTCTAGACAGAGCCCACCCGTATAAATTATTTGCGTCCAAATATGATAAGAATTTAGACTCTGTTGCAGCATCATAATCCTTCATGTACTTGTTGTTCGATTCACAATATCTTTTCGAACACTGGCTTATACCTTTCACCTATCCACCGCGGATACCTTTCTCTATCATTAGCATCATATCATAGTCTGTGAGTAACTCCAACTCTATCTCTGTATGTTTCAATGCTGCATCAAATGATAGTCCTGGGGTGGTAAAGTACCATGCCGGGTCAAGATTGTACGCATCAATGCATACGTTACGAAAATTTTGTACAACATCGGCTAGAAGCGTAACATCGCTTTTCAGATAGACATCACTGTAGTCTCCTAGTGTTTGACATTGGAAAGCATTCCATACATTTAGTGCATGTGAGTAATCTAAATCTGAAATGTGTTCGTTTGTTAATTTGTTATAAAACTGAGACTTGTCTGGAAGTGATTGTTCTTCAAGTTTCTCAATCGAATCTGTGTAATCATAGGGGTATACTCCCTTTCGTGTAACTAGATTTGTTTGTTCACCAAAGATAGTACTAGTACATTTGAACACGTTTAAGTTTTTAACCAAAGATGCCAATGAGGACGGCATAAATCTATATGAATCGATAAATCGAATGCTAAAATTTTTATCTACTTCTTTGGAGAATGAAATGTATTTTTCTTCACTGTTTGGAATCACAAATATCTTTTTATCATCATAATCAAGCTCACGTACTATAAAGTGTGAGTCGTAAGATGAAAGATTATGAATAAATACTGGGAGGAAATGTGGCATTTTGTATTGCAAATTGCATAAGCTATGGGCTGCACCCCTGAAAACCCCCGTTAAATGATCGTGATCTCTCACGCGGTCCTCGTTGAGTGGTTTCCCGCAAATGTGACAATCATTCGCATTTACAAAATCTGTCTCTTCCTCTGAGGTGAGCGAATGCATTGGAATGTTCTCCTTATACAAAGCGTGTACCTTCTCGGCCTCCTCTTTCATTCGTTCAATAAATACACGGGCTGCGTTTGGACCTCGATATAGCTTTGGCACCATACTACCTTCCGGTGAGAGCACCATATAACAGAAGCTAAATGGGTCGTGTCTTTGTATTTTGTGAGTGAATGAAGCGCAAGGATCTGGTTCGCATGAGCTTATCTAGGAGACATTCGAAATCAGCTATGATAACGTAAGGTACTCTAAAGGAATGATTCATGTGAGCTAATTTTAATGTGTTATTTTCCACAGTGGGCATCACTATTTTACTTGGTGCACCTACTCCTTTACACAGTTCCTTATGTTCGAGGAGTTTATTTTCTTTACGAAAATGAGTAAGGCAGCGTTTGCAAATGAATATACGATTTGTGTCTTTTAAAATTTGAGAATGAACCAACCGTTCTAAGCTTTTTATCCAACAATAGTGTGCCGTTTCCTCGTTTGATATATACAAGAGGTCACAATGATCGTTAAGTTCCATATCAACAATCTTCAAAGGATATACATCATTCTTATCTGTTAGACCAAAAACATTTATGGATACATTGTTGATCCGTTCAAATTTTGATATGTCTTTTAAATCAACTGGATATTTAATACAATCCCAATTATACGCGTTTCTGAACTCATTTGTTTGGTATTGTGAAACTCGTTGAGGATTCCTTTCTACATTCTTTGACCACAATGCGTACTTGAAACAGTAGATATCATCATTTTTAACGTTTATTACAGCCTTTCTACGTGAGATTTTACTTGGTAAGGCAATAAAGGTTGAACCTCCTAGTGGTACATACCTATTTATTCGCAGTTCTCACCCGATGATTTCTGAGAGAGACCATCCAGAACCCTCAGCCTGGAATTCAGATTTCTCTTTTAAAAGTTTTGAAAATCCTTCATTAACGTTTTCTTGTACATTATCAGTCACTAATACACGTATGTTACTAGTCTTGAACACTGCTTCCATATACTCTCCTTCACCTTTGCGAAATTTACAGATTAACACTAGATTGAATTTTATAGAATTATTTTCGATTACTTGCTCTTGCATTTTCTCGGTGACTTGATCTGTTAGATTGGTTAGAAATGACATAACGTCGTGACCCCCCTCCCCCTCTGGAGTTATACAAAATGTTTTTAATCTAGATCTAATCGCAGATTCTATTTCAATAAACCCTTTACCTTTTTGAATAATTATGTTTTGTCTATGAATCAGGGTATTTTCATGTGGAAGAGCTTCATCTATTTTATAATATATTTCACAATATTGGCAAAATCGTCTACCTTTTTCAACGTCTAGAGCATCTCTCATCCTTTCATATGTTGCAATATCATCAATCGTATCATTATCAAAAACTACTCGAGCGTAAATTTCATTGAGTGACTGCTCAAGTTGATCTGTGGTGTGAATTTCTCCAGATTGGAAACGATTAAGAATTTCTTGAATGTTTGACATGCTGTTGGTATGTGTAATACAACAGGAACGGGGAATTGAGTTATCTGTAATAAGAAAGCAATGCTAAAACCAAATTGGGGAATGTATATATTGATACGGTGAAAATGCATGTGCAGTTCTTTTAAGCATTCTATATATTTTAACTGGGAGAATTTTTTCATAGTCAGTTAAAATCTTGTCTACTTCTCTTCTCTTTATGCATAGCCACGCACGATCGCTATGCGATAAAGGCATAGTGTTTTTCGCTCTGTTTCGAGCAACCTTAACTATGTGTTTTGAAATTTTCTTTAATGATAAACGAAACAATGATTCCATCTTTTTCATACTCTACTGAACTCTTAGTAGTTATCAAGTTAATAAGGTAATGTAAAGTAAAACTAATTGTTTTAAAAACGGTTATGTATTAAGAATGATACTACACGTGTTGTTTCTTTGTTAAGAATGATATGAGCTAATCTGCAATGTTGGAAATATTAAGTATTATTTTTTTTAATCCTAAATTTTGAACAAGCCCTACCAAATCTGTACGTATAAAATATAAAGTATTAATATTATTACTTACAGTTGATATGATGGGATGTTTTACAGCTGAACGTGTTATCTCAAGCAGGAGGTGAACTAATGGAAGTTTCTCTCTCGAGTGTTGGAACAGAAATGACTTTCTCTCTCTCGAGTGTTGAAATGGAGCTGATGATTTTTGAGAAGGTATTTATAAGGAACTTCTCACTGCAGTCTGCGTAGTTACTGTGTTTTTTCAACTCTTGAAACCACTTCACCAGAAGTGTGAGGTTTGTTGGGAGGGGGGGTAAGCTAAAAATTAACTCTGATAGAACTCTGGTGCTTCTGATTGGTTAGTTTTACCTTGCCAGACGAGTCGAGTCCAATTCGAGACGAGTTGAGTCCATGAACTGTGCGAGAACTCTGCTGATCAATCTGGATAACCTTGAGTTGGGTGGAGTCGGGAGTCGAGGTCGCCGGAACAATGAACTGCTCTGTTTCTCAATCTGGATAACCTTGAGTTGAGTGCAGTCAGGAGTCGAGGTCGCCGGAACAATGAACTGCTCTGTATCTCAATCTGGATAACCTTGAGTTGGGTGGAGTCGGGAGTCGAGGTCGCCGGAACAATGAACTGCTCTGTTTCTCAATCTGGATAACCTTGAGTTGGGTGCAGTCAGGAGTCGAGGTCGCCAGAACAATGAACTGCTCTGTATCTCAATCTGGATAACCTTGAGTTGGATGGAGTCGGGAGTCGAGGTCGCCGGAACAATGAACTGTTCTGCTTCTCGATCTGGAAAACCTTGAGTTGGGTGGAGTCAGGAGTCGAGGTCGCCGGAACAATGAACTGCTCTGTTTCTCAATCTGGTTAACCTTGAGTTGGGTGGAGTCAGGAGTCGAGGTCGCCGGAACAATGAACTGCTCTGTATCTCAATCTGGATAACCTTGAGTTGGGTGCAGTCAGGAGTCGAGGTCGCCGGAACAATGAACTGCTCTGTATCTCAATCTGGATAACCTTGAGTTGGGTGGAGTCGGGAGTCGAGGTCGCCGGAACAATGAACTGTTCTGCTTCTTGATCTGGAAAACCTTGAGTTGGGTGGAGTCAGGAGTCGAGGTCGCCGGAACAATGAACTGTTCTGCTTCTCGATCTGGATAACCTTGAGTTGGGTGGAGTCAGGAGTCGAGGTCGCCGGAACAATGAACTGCTCTGTTTCTCAATCTGGATAACCTTGAGTTGGGTGGAGTCAGGAGTCGAGGTCGCCGGAACAATGAACTGCTCTGTATCTCAATCTGGATAACCTTGAGTTGGGTGCAGTCAGGAGTCGAGGTCGCCGGAACAATGAACTGCTCTGTATCTCAATCTGGATAACCTTGAGTTGGGTGGAGTCGGGAGTCGAGGTCGCCGGAACAATGAACTGTTCTGCTTCTTGATCTGGAAAACCTTGAGTTGGGTGGAGTCAGGAGTCGAGGTCGCCGGAACAATGAACTGCTCTGTTTCTCAATCTGGATAACCTTGAGTTGGGTGGAGTCGGGAGTCGAGGTCGCCGGAACAATGAACTGCTCTGTATCTCAATCTGGATAACCTTGAGTTGGGTGCAGTCAGGAGTCGAGGTCGCCGGAACAATGAACTGCTCTGTATCTCAATCTGGATAACCTTGAGTTGGGTGGAGTCGGGAGTCGAGGTCCGTGGATTGGAATTCTGATATTTTTATTTTATGTGCTTCGTGCTGCTTCGTGTATTGAGGATTTTTTGTTCCTATACTGTGTTTGCTTCAAACAGGTTCAAACCTGCTTCAATTCTTGAGGTAAATCTTAGTATAAATAGACCGAAGAAGGAGTTACCACTTCACTCTCTCACCAGTGCTAGCTCCAACGTGCTCATCACTACAACCAGTGCTCCAACGTGCTCATCACTACAACCAGTGCTCCAGCGTGCTTGTAATCTCAAACTCTGTTAGCTGTCAGCTCTACCTCACCAAAGTCACCGCAGTTGTCACCGCATCACTCTACCACCGCTTCAACCTCTCCAACGTCTCAGCTCGTGCCTATTAAATATCCAGATCTACCTCACCAAAGTTGAAAGTAAGTACTCATTGCATAGCGATGCAGATTTTAATATATACAGAGGTGATCGAATATGGCAGATTATATTTGAAAAGATTGCCACAGATATTAATTTTGTTCTTACCGATATCGCCAGTTCACAGACAAGGTGAATCGGTTTTTTTTGGTACCTTCAGCCACCAATATTAAAGATATTCCATATTGGTATGGAATATTCTTATAGCTATGAATATCAAGTAATATTTTTATATTATCACTATTGTATGCATTCTAAGTTACCTTTTGTTACAGATGGCAGCTTTAAAGTCACGTTTCCTTAACGTGCAGGATGAGACGACTTATTTAAGGAAGGACGAGCTGGATGAGGGAGTTGAATACCAGGTGGAGCGTATGAGGGAGCAGAACACCAAGTATGGGAAATACTTGGTGGCTGAAATTATCTTCGGGGGGAGGCGCAGGAGCATATTTTTGCCTAAAAAGTTCCAGGCCACCCCCGAAGAAATACAAAAATTTAACGAAAACAGTTGGGGGAGACTTTATGTATTCTAAAGAAAAATAACATCATTGTGTTAAAATAAAATTATTGTTTCATTTATTCCTCTACATCCATAAACGACAGAGATATAAAAAATAAGTTTTTTAAATAAAAATAGTTTTTTCCCAAAAGAAAAATATAAAAAAAGTTTTTTTTCAAAAGAAAATTATAAAAAAATAAGTTAAAAAAAAGTTTTTTTTCTTTTTTTTCAATAGAAAAATATAAAATATAAGTTTTTTTTTCAAAAAAAGTTTTTTTTTTTCAAAATAAATTTTTTTTATATTTTTGTTTTGGTGCAATAAAATTTTTGCTAATAGTTAACTTTGCTATTAGTCAAATAGGTAAGGGTCTTTGTACGTGGTCTTAAGGTAATATCATCTATAATGCTATCGATAGATTCATAAGGTTCTCTTATAGAAATAGTATAATTTTAAAAACTTAAACACCTAAGCCTAAGAACCTATGTGGTTGCTTGAAGATACTAAGTTACTATTGAGAATTATAAAAAAATCCGAATGCTCATAGGGATAGCGAACGGTTATAGTCACCTGGTTTCAGCATTCTCACGTTCGAAGATTATAATATGAAAATTATAAAAAATCCGAATGCTCATAGGGAGAGCGAACGGTTATAGTCACCTGGTTTCAGCATTCTCACGTTCGAAGATCTCGTGAAGTAGCCTACACGGTGTATTAGATGGACCGTTGACTGAGAAATAGTTCCTCAGCCGCTGGTACCAAATGGCTGGAGGATCGGCCTTATATACCCATCGAGGGCCTTGAAAATCCGAGAAGTTGAATATAGAATGTTTAGTTGTTTGAGAATTATGTAACAAAAGTTGTCAATTAAATATTCATTCATAAATCATTTATTTACCAGCTTAATATCAATCAAATAGCTAAAATATCACTTAAATAGCTAAACCATGAAGGATTCTGCAACAGAGATCTCAACGAGGATTTCAATCACTGCCAGATTTAAAATTAAAGTCGTGGCGGTTCGTGAATTGTACGACGGAGGTCGTAAGCAATCGTAAGTTGAGATAGTTCGAGGATTGAACAACAGAGGTCGTTGGTTAACCACCGCCAGATTTAAAATTAAAGTCATAAGTCGTAATGGTACGACAATTGAACGACAGAGGTCGGAAGCCATCGTAAGTCGTGATGGTTCGGGGATTGAACAACAGATGTCGTTGTATATTCACCGCCAGATTTGAAATTAAAGATACAATCATAAATCATTTATTTACACGCTTAATATCACTTAAATTGCTAAAACGTTAAGAACTTAATTTACCTTAAATAAAATTGTCTTTCGAGTGCAATTATCAAATTTAGTATTAATGAGTAATTAAAGGAAATAATTACACTCTAATTACTTTCGTTTTGGGTTGGGTTGGGTGGAGTCGAAAAATTAACTGTGCTAGAACTCTGCTGCTCAATCTGGATCACCTTGGGTTGGGTGGGGCAGTTAATGACGTCATCAATGTGCCAGTTCATGTTGGGCGTGGTTGGGTTGGGCGTGGCTGTTAATGACGTAACGTGACGTCATCATTGCGCCAGAAGTCCGTTTTCACTTCTACTGGAGAAAGTGCACAGTTTTGCACACTTAAATTTCACCATGTTGGTGTACTTTTTTTGTTTATCACGTGTTAAATACTGGTGGTTCAATTTCGAATTTTAATGTTATGTCAAGGATATTTTCAATGAAAAAGATCCACTGCTGTAATTGTAACCTCCATTTGGCAGCTACAGCCAAATAAAAGATTTTTGTGTGCATATCTACCTTTCCTTTGAGTACACATTCCTATCGATCTATTTTCAGAGTTATTGCCGCTTCATAAATGGCTGGTTATGACTGCGATTGTCTGCACGAAGGTTATGCATAAATATCGAGTGTAAAGTAAAGCAGTCTTGGAATAGGAAGTTGTGCAAACCTCATTTACCGCGAGGATTGAGTGAATTGCCTGAATAGCCATTTCATATCTACCCGTGTGCATGCGAAATCGGCCAATTGTGCTTGAAATGTTGCATTACTTGTCTAATTTTTCTTTTTTCCTATTCCGGAATGCTTTCCTTCACGCCGAAGTTTGAAAAGTTGAGCAAAAAAGAGAAAAGATGAATAATATAGAGAAGAAAGAATTATGAAAAGTACAAGTAATGACATCTAACGGTGATTTGAGGAACTATCTGCGCTCCAATGCTGAAATTGCCTTTAAACCTCCACTAGTTCGGGGGAGCAAATTTAGGGTAGCTAGTGGTCTCTGCTAGGTTGAGTTTCACCTCTCAACCCAACATAGGCGATCTTTTTACTATGGGAGATGACGCGCCCTGTTAAGGACCGTCTGTAACTCGCTTGACGTTCGATACGGGAGTTCACCTACGAATTTATTCAAGGAAATGAGCAAATATATCAATGGATACTGTATTCTAATGGTTACATTACTATTTTTATTGAATGCACTGCAAACTGATATACCTTATAACGCAATGGGGTGAGAATTAGATTTACAATGACATTATTTCTTATCGTTCAATTCGGGAGTTCACCTATGATGTTTATTCAAAGAAATGAGCAAATATACCGATGGATACTGTATTCTAATGGTTACATTACTATTATAATTGAATGCACTGCAAACTGATATACCTTATAACGCAATGGGGTGAGAATTAGATTTACAATGACATTATTTCTTATCGTTCAATTCGGGAGTTCACCTATGATGTTTATTCAAAGAACTGAGCAAATATACCGATGAATACTGTATTCTAATGGTTTAATTAGTATTATCGTTGTATGTACTTCAAATTGATATACGTTATAATGAAATGTGGCGAGAATTTGCATCAAATTGTTTTACACTCAAAGTATAGGTAAACGCTGAAACATAATGCATCAGATCGCGTAACGAGGCATAGCTCGCAACTATTAATGCGTCAATCTATTGATTAGTTTACAAGCACCACTCTTTCAACAGGCTTCTTAAAGGATTTCTATCGAGTTTTATACAACCATAGAATTGTACTCCGCATAAATTCTTTGCAGGGCGCTCTCACTTTATCGACAGCGGTGGTCGAGTGGGCTAAGGAGTAGTAACAATATTTTGACGAATGTTCGATTCCGACCATGACCAAATTTTTTTGCTTTCGAATACTTTACAGCATGGCTGTTAGATGCTGATCCCGTACGTTTACGGCAGTAACAACAACACATTTTTATTTTAAAACTATTTGCTGGATTTCCAATCAACCCCTTGAGAGACATTCGAGGCGAATTTCGGGACTGTGATTACGGGGAAGAGGCTTCACATGCTGACAGGCTTAATATGGTTCGATGACAAGGATTACTCTAATGTAAAGCAAAAGGTTTCATACTTACCATGCCCAAATGGAAATTCAACATTAGGTATCAACAATTTAGACAGTGACTTCTCTTCGTAAACTATATTGAACGTATGATGCTCTTACACAAATGTAATCCTTTTGCATTGTGAATGAGTAGATGAAGAAGATGTATCGATTTGTTATCTACCAATACTTGAGCTTGAAAACCATGACTGATGTGTAAAGGCTTTACATTTTAAATGCTATGCTTAAGTACAAGAAATGGAAGGCTTATACTCTTGGCTGCTATTGCTGCAGAAGGAAGGAGGGTCATATTCCCATTGTTATGCTTGTCATGCTCGATGCTATAGGTTAACCATATTTAATGCATAGAATGAACGATAAGTTTAACTATTATTATAATGTTAAATTGAGGAATAGATGGAATGAATTATGCCACCGTAAGCTGTATGCATGTTAAAACATGGGACTTTTAAACTACATCGTCAAAAATATTAAGTACTGTCAAATATAATTATAAACATTTTGCTCACTGACCTTTTATTTAGTGAATTTCGTTTCTGTCCATTTTATATGATGGTATGAAACAAGGCGATTAGATAGCACGATTAACAGCATCAATATTAATGGTTTTGTGTCGTAACTAACAATGCAGCAACAATTACGGGAGTAATGAAAGCCAACAATCAAATTAAATCTAGATAAAATTCTGAAATTAAATATTCACGTTTGTTTTAAAGTGGTTGTAAATATTTACTTCGTGATCTCAATGTTGCGGTTTGGGGTTATCGTTCGTCATTTGTTAGCATAGATCTTCTGCTGTTTCCTCTGCAACGTCACACAACGTCACCGATGTACGATAACTCCCCGAAGACAGCCGAAGCTTATCGAACGAAAGCAACGCCTGAACCGTGATAGCACGTTAGACAGCCTCCATCATTTCGTTCGATAGTGGTATCGTACGACATCTCCTATCGGCGGAAGTTCCCTAATAGACACCCAGCTCCAGGCAGCTCCAGATAGTTCGGAAGTTCGCCACCACAGGCCGAAACCACGGCGAAGGTGGGGAGGGGAAGGAATTGTGGGGAGGGGATGGAATGGAGGAGAGGGGAAGGGTATTGTGGAGAGGTGATGGAGGGGAGGTAATGTTGAGCAAGGTGTCAGAGAGAGATGACCTTGCAGTCTCAAATCGTGAGCAGTGTTAGGGAATAGATAATCCTAGAGCTCAGAGTCGCCTTGGAAGTTAAGTTACAATATATATATATATATATATTGTGTGTGTATATATATATATATATATATATATATATATATATATATATATTGTGACGGGACGGGTTCGAAGCTTCTCGACCCAGACGACTCGCCGCAGTCCTTACGCCTCTGAGGAGCCCCTTTCCTTCGTCCCGACGCCCAGCCCACCTAGGACTTTCCCTTACGGGAAATGGTTCCGGGAAAACAAGGATGTCGCGACCGTTGTCGCGTGTTGAGAAGGGCGCCACCCAGAAACCGCAGCGTCGAGCTAGCTCAATTGGAAAGCAAGGACTATTATTTACTGTTTCAAGGGACGGGGATCTTAAGCGCAGAATGGCAGTGGCAGCACATATGACGCGAGTACCATAAGGATTGCGCGGAGCGAAATAATGAACGTCTGACCTTTTTACGGATGGTACAAATGACATTTATTCACTTTAAGAAAGCACAAAGTGAACACCAAATCACACAAAGGAAATAATATGATGGAAAAAAATGAATACACAAAAATAACACTCTATAACTACGCGAAACAAATATCCTATGACCTAATGAGGGATAGTTGATTTGGCTGGATGAAACATAGATCAGCAATAGCAAAATTATACCCTTGAATGCACAAAACTTATCTTCCTAAAGAAATTACAGGTTCCTCGTCCCTATTCAATCACAAGGTATTTGGTGGACGGGAAAATAATTATACAAAGAATTACGTCCGATACGGGACTAAAGTGAATACTTCGGGGAAATTAGTCTGATGACCTTGGGATTTTAATGATAACCAATTCCATTATCGGCACTTAACACACCACTTGTGAGCGGTGCAGGTGGATGAAAGTTATGAACTTCTGAGGTTGCCGTGACGCGCTTACGAGACAGTTCAGACGGGAAAATATGGACGGGAGAGAAATACTTATAGCGATGATGCGGCCTGGTCACTACGCGACGTCTGCTCCGTCGCCAGCGAATCGAAGACGTTGACACATCCGTTGAGGGTCCACCAACGCAGCAAAACGCCTCCTCTCGACGTATATCTTGCTTCCTGGCGTTGGGACCGCACCCCTTCCAGCAGGCGCCGGTATCAGCGTACGCGTCCTTTTCCCCTGTTCCTCCGTTCGCCTCCCTCTGCTCCAGCCGTATCGCTTACTCTCCGTCCTCGACCAATTGTCCGTTCTCCGTCCGCCTCGAGTTCAGTCTCCGCGCGCACCCTGGCACGTTCTGTCTACCACACCCCGCGTCTTTCTCTCCTCTGCCCTTCATACACCTCCTCCACAGCTTGACCCCCCTCTCACGTGATTTTCATTCAAATTCGCCAATAGCAATTCTGCTCACGCACCACCAATCACGTTTCTCAACACAAAGTGGCGTGATTCCGACCGTTACACATAGTATATTTTAATAAACCCACCAAAACAGCACTTGACTAGTCGTAGTACTATAAGGTCAGCGATCACCCCGCCCCGCACAACGGAAATCCCATACGGGACGTAAAAAAAATGACAAGCGCGGGAGGCGCGCGTAACTCAAAATAAGGGAAGACCCGTCTGTCCGTCACAATATAAATATAAATAAATAAATAAATATATATATACACATACATACATTATGCAATCAGAGAAAAACAATGAGGTTTAAATTTTATTGAATAGTCCTGTCTCTTTCAGAAATAAAATAACTCTGCTTAAAACGTTAGGGTCGTCTCCTAGGACGGATTTTAGCTCTCCCCCCAAGTTTAGTTGCGTTCGGAAGTCACGGTATTTGTCACACCCCGTCCAAATGCTGAGAGGACAGTCGCAATCGTCACACTGAGGTGGTAGTTTCTCTTCCGTGAATAGGAATGAGTGGGTCAGAGGGCAATGCCCTATCCTCAAACATGTGATGATGTCATCGTCGAAGATCGCGTCCGCAGTTTGTGTGGCAGAGCCCAAAAAATCAGAAACCCATACCGCTGGTCACACGAGCTCATCCCCATCCGATGAGGAGGTGGCAACTGCAGCGGATGTGGAACAAATTCTAAAGAGCCGAAAGAAAGCAGGGGAAGCCCAGGATCAAATGATCCTAGTCCCCTTAAAGTTTATAACACTACTATCAACCGTCATGGCTGTATCTATGCAATGGAATTGCAATTGTTTATACCGCTACATAGAAGAGTATAAGCTTCTAATCTAAAATTTTAATCCCGCGCTTATATTTCTTCGAGAAACACTCCTCAAAGTGACCGATAATTTCACAGCGAAAGAATTTCAGGGTTTTAGACTGGACGATGTCGATGGCAATAGGGCACGAGGAGTGGTCGCACCCTTAATCAGGGAGACCCTTTACACCTCCCTAGTGAATTTAAGGACACCGCTTCAGGCTCTCGCGGTCACCACTGCCACTCCGGAGGTAACTACTTTCTGCAACGTTTACCTACCCGAATGGGACCCAGCTACCAGACGAAACCTGGAAAATCTAATCAGACAACTTCCAAGACAGTTTGTCTTACTTGGAAAGTTTAACGCACATAACACTCTGTGGGGTGATTACACAAGCGATTTTAATGGCCGGGGTCATCTTTTAGAAAAGGTTTTTAATGACTTTAACCTCGTTCCAATAAAGGACAAAGAAAATACACATTTTAATGCCTTCAGCGGAGGATATTCCTCCATAGACCTATGGATTACCACCGAAACCATTGCCCCTCTCTTTACATTAGAAGTCCATGACGATCTCTGTGGAAGCGAACATTTCCCCCTCTTCATTAGAAAACCGACGAACGCTCGCCAATTTGATTCTCCCAAAACATGGCTTATCAGGAAAGCAAACTGGGCGAATTTTAGATATAATTTCAATTTTAAATTTGACAGTACCACGTCAGCGCCACGAAATATGGAGGTTCTAACAAACAGTATACTCGACGCAGCGACAAATAGCATTCCAACATTCTCTGGAACTCCTCGTCGTCCCCCATTCCCATGGTGGAACGAGGAATGTGCGGAGTCTATGCGTAAACGTAAAAAAGCCTTGCGCATATTCAGTAGGTTTCCAACCTCCAATAATCTTGCGGCCTTTAGGCGCCTTCGAGCCAGGGCCCGGCAAGTTAAACGTGATGCCAAGAAGTCCTCATGGAGGAAGTACGTTGCGAGCATAAACCATCGAACTCCAGTTGCACAAGTTTGGAAAAAAGTAAAATCAATCATGGGCAAACAAAACTCCTCTTCAGTTTCAGACTTAAGAGTGAACGGGACAATTATTTCGTCCCCATCTGACATTGCAGAGGCTTTCGGTACCCATTGTACCGCAATGAGTGCAACTGACAGTTTTAACCCTTCCTTCAAACTCACAATACAACTTTCGGAAAGACATCTTTAATGTTGCAGAGGAGAGAGTCGTGGCTACTTACAACTCTCTATTTACGATGTGGGAGCTTTTGTCTGCAATTGAAGATACATCACCAAGTGGTGAACTGATCCACAACTCCTTTTTTAGGAATCTGCCAGATTCACATATTACAGAGGTACTCAGCAGTTTCACACGAGTTTGGACTGAAAGGGTCCTACCCGAGAACTGGAGAGAATCCTTAATAACTCGCATACCCAAACAGGGTAAGGAAAAGTCACACCCTAGTAGTTATCGCCCAATTTCCCCGACCAGCTGCATGTGCAAACTGCTAGAAATGATGGTCAACAGACGCCTAATGTGGAGCCTGGAAAGCCGCAACCTTCTGTCAAACATCCAATGTGGCTTCCGACGAAGCAAGTCGACGCTGGACCACTTGGTAAGGATCGAGAACTACGTCCAAGATGCCCTACTCTGTCGACAGTATGTCTTGGCAGTCTTTTTCGATTCGGAGAAAGCCTACGACACCACGTGGAGGTACAAAATTTTACAACAGCTATAAGATTGGGGTTACCGAGGTAATCTTCCCATATTCGTGATTAACTTTTTAAACAATCGCTCCTGTAGAGTTAGAGTAGGGAACGTGGTATCAAAACCCCACGTACTGGAGAACGGTGTTCCTCAAGGCTCCATTCTCAGCGTAACTTTATTCGCCATTGCAATAAACAGCGTTGTGGACTGTGTGACAACACCCGTGATGGGCTCTCTCTTCTCTGATGACCTGGCAATATTTTGCCGGTCATCCACAATGCCTACTGCCGAGAGGCAGATCCAATTGACCTTAAACCGTCTCCATAAGTGGTCCCTGGAAAATGGCTTTCGATTCTCGGAAGAAAAAACTAAATGCCTGCACATACATCGGCGAAGAAACATATTTCATGGGCCAGATCTAAAGCTTGGCAGTCATAGGCTACTATTCGTGGATACACATCATTTTCTAGGTGTTATATTTGAAAAAAAAAATTGGATTAGCGGGAGCACATACGGAGTACCAAAAACGCATGTACCAAGGTTTTAAATATATTAAAAATTTTAAGCAGATCCTCGTGGGGTGCCGACAGGACCACCATGCTTTATATATACAGGGCACTAGTAAGGTCATGACTAGAATGCGGCAGTTTTGTGTATGCTTCTGCGCGTAGCAGCTACCTTAAACCCATCAATTCCGTACATAACTCTGGTTTAAGACTGGCGGCTGGAGCATTCCGAACTAGCCCAGTTGCTAGTATATATTCTGACGCCGGAGAACTTCCCCTGGAGGTTAGAAGGAACATTTTGATGAGCAACTATATCTGCAGCATTTTATCGTTACGGAACCATCCATGTTTCAACTACTTTTTAGACCTCGATTTTTAGACGTTTTTAATGTTCGACCCAGGGCCTTTACTAAGCCTGTCGCCGTTCGTTTTAAAAATCTCACTGACGATTTGGGCATGGAATTTCCCAAGATATATCCAATAGAAAATTTTAAATATCCTCCATGGCAGCATCCCCAGTCGCAGTGCTTGGTAAATTACTTGGGCTTCAAATCTAATATCACCCCAAGCGAACTACGAGTCAGAGCAATGGAGGAAATAAAGAATTTCGAGACGCACGGAAAAATTTATACCTATGACTCCAAAAATGATTCCGCATGTGGATGCGCCTACGTATCACCAGACGTAGGCTCAGCGCCCTTCAAGTTACACCCATGGTGCACTATCTACACGGCGGATTTATTCACGATCAAAGTTGCGCTGGACGCCATAATAGTAAGGAATAAAAAATTTCTGATTTGCTCAGACTCCAAAATTGCGATTCAAGCCATTCGTATTGGCTGTCCAACTCATCCCTTGCTCCAAAACATTCTATCCACCATCATGTCGCTTGACGCCAAAGGAGTAAGTGTCAGGTTTCTCTGGTTTCCAGGCCATGTTGGTGTTCACGGGAACGAAGCAGCGGACGCATTGGCAAAAGAAGCCCTCAATAAGGAAGAAATTAATTCAACGACTCTCCCGTATTAGGACCTAAAACTATACTTAATGAATTTATTCCTCGCCATTTGGAACACGACTTGGCGCAACACAATATCGAATAAGTTGCGCCACATAAAGGATAACACATGAGCCTGGAAGTCTTTGATCCGGGACAACAGACGGGAGGAGGTAATAGTCACAAGGCTCAGAATCGGACATACAGGCTTGACTTGGGACTACAAGTTCCTTCTCTCTATGGAGAAGGAACCTCCAATATGCACAGACTGTGATTCCATTTTAACGGTAAAACATATACTGACAGACTGCACAAAGTACCAAGATATCCGGAACCGTCTCTAAATGTCTGGAGAACTAAAAACTATTTTGGGTGATAACCCAAAGGAAATTGACAAAGCTCTAACGGTCCTCCGCGAGAGCAATCTCATCACAAATATATGACCAGATTTTCCCATTTAATACGTTACACGCATGGTATACTGTGTATAGACAGACCTATAATCTCAAATGAATGAAATGTTTTGTAATAAGTGATATTCAGGTATAAGCATGCGAAGGTGCGGTATGACCTAAGTTGTCGATGCACCTTAAACCAAACCTACCTACCTTTGTTAGGGGCATTCGTCCCTACACCCGGTTTAGACGCCTTATCCGGTTTGGCAGATTTGCCTTGCGTCTTACTCTCTAAGGAGTAGGTTACTGTGGTCTGTGGGTCTACTAGGTCTGTGTAGAGATACTGATCTTTGGAACGGGAGTGTGCATTACAGCAGCGTAGGAACGGTAGAAGGTAGGGGCAGCTAGCGCCCGGTGCTTCTTACGCGCTTCAAAATAAGGGATCTTTTCCACCGTTTTAATTTCCAATATTTTTCGTTCCTCCTGTAGCTTGGGACACTTCCGGGAGTATGCCGGATGTGCGCCCTCGCAGTTTACACAATTTGGGTCGGATTCACAGTCTTTCTCTTCATGTTTCTCTTTTCCACAGGTTGGACAGATTTCGCTGTTGACGCATCTTGATGCGATGTGGCCAAAACGTTGGCATTTAAAACACCGCATTAGGTTGGGAATAAATGGTCGCACTGGGCACGATTCGTATCCCACAGAAACCCTGTCTGGAAGCTTGTCCAGGGAGAAGGTAAGAATGACGGATGTGGTGTTAATTATCTCGCCATTCCGCTTTGTCTTTAAGCGACGACAGTCAATAACCCCTTGAGGCGCCATCTCTCTCTTAATTTCGTCCATCTCGACATAGAGAAGGTCGTAGTTAGTAATAACTCCACGGCAGGTATTTAATGTGGAGTGTACCTCTACTTTAACGGGGATATCGTGGAGTTTCTCCATCTTCAGAAGCTTCGCACTTTGAGCGTTGTTCGCCGTTTCAATTAGTAGCGTGCCATCCATAAGCTTTTTAACCGAATTCAAATTCCCTGGTATGGTTGACGACAGGACTTTGCTTATTAAAAACGGAGACACCTTTTTCAGTGACTCACCTCCTTTTTCGCACCTCGTAAGCAAAAACCGCTGATACGCGGTAAGGACTTTATCTCCTCCACCCTTATCAGTGTGGAATCTTTTAGGTGGTGGTAGATGTTTGTCTGCCATTCCCCTAATAGCTTTGTCCACCTGTGGCTCCCACTTTGTGGCTCCCCACCCGCCACGGAGCCACACATTCGGGACGCCGCAGGACGCAAGCCGGTGCCGTCGCCTGGGCTGCCCACGGGGTTATAGCACCCTAGAGGAGGTTGTCGGTTTCGAGTTGGGTCTCTAATGCACGAGGCCACCAAACTCGTACATCTCCGACCGCCCTACACAGACCCCCACCTCCCTGGCACTCGCCAACGTTAAGCATAACGCCACGGAAGCCGATTGACCGGGAGTGGCTAGCTCCCGGCCACCCGTTTACAGCGAATCCGGGGCCAAAGAGGGGTATTGGCCCCCAGTCCATACCGGGCATCCGACACCCGGCTGGGAACCACGGACCTCACCCTCCAGGATCCCCTTCTCCTCCTTACGGGTCTCCGCACACGGCAAACATGCGGGTGGATCGCAGGCCAGGCGGTGTGGCCGCACACAGACAGTTGCTCCACAAAACTGTCCGGGCTCAATCCTTGCTGGCACGGGGGTTTGTTTTCGGGGTTTTCTCCCCACCCTTTTAGGCGCCTCTTACGACAAGCAGAGATACTGCGGTAGTATTCTCAATCCCCCTACCCGCAGGGGGTGGCATTGTGGGTATTTATGTCCATTGGAGGAGGGTATTCCAACATGGACGAAGTATTTTCCACTCTGGGAATAAAAGGTATTGACAAAGAAACTTTCAGGTTGAGGCTGGTATGTAGTTATACACTATTCCTTAATGTCATTTGTTTTCTCGAACACTTTCTAATATATCTTCTGATCAGTTTTTAGGCATGGGAAGACGTTCTTCTGGAGTTGATGCTGCAGTCAGGCCGAGAGGAAGTCTTTGGCAATAGAGGCTGGCGACGTCACATCTTCCGTAACACGGTCATAATTGTCATTGTCGTTGGTCTCAAACAAGTCACGGACATCGGTACACGGCTCTTTCAGTAGTTGTACGCGTTATTGGCATCGCACGAAAAAATTACTTCATTTAAAGCCGCTTGACACAACAATTTTTTATACAATATCTTGTACAAACGCTTGTATACACTGAACGAAATTGTATGCGTGTCTGAATGGAATTAGAACAGGTTCATTTTCCGTACAGTCATTCAGAAATTCGTACAAGCGTTCACACAATTTGACGCTT
This sequence comes from Platycnemis pennipes, assembly GCA_933228895.1. Classification (NCBI taxonomy): domain Eukaryota; kingdom Metazoa; phylum Arthropoda; class Insecta; order Odonata; family Platycnemididae; genus Platycnemis; species Platycnemis pennipes. The sequence goes on from OW121856.1 coordinate 111,649,939, forward strand.
CACACGGTACTATTCCCTCATACAAGCGTCTGTACAAGAAATTGTGCAAAAAAATATATCTTGTAAAGCGGTCTTAAGACGACCGAAATAAATACTGCTCCATGTATATATGTATTTAGAGAAATTAGGGAAATCGACCAAACATGAACACTGCTAAAAAAATGGGATTCCTCCTCAGGTGCTATGGAAGCTGTAATGGTGATCCAAGCATTTCGATCCAGCAAGCAACTTCATGACTTAGAGTACCATTACCTTGTTGGAGACGGCGACTCCAGCGTCATGAAGAAAGTAAGGAAACTATGCCATATGGTAGGCATATTTAAACAATTGAATGCGCTGATCACGCTGTGAAGTGTTATACCAAAACCTTGTTTAAAATTGCGGAGGTGAGGCCCAATTTAAAAGGTATTCTACTGAAAGTAAAAATTTAACTATTGAAAAAAGTTTAAGTTTAAAAAAAGTAAACGTATCTCGTGCAGCTATTACGCACAATGCAACAGAAATAAATATCGTTGAGTCCTTAGTGTATGATTTGAAAAATGGACCGAAACATGTATTTGGGTGTCACGCATCATGCCGAGATTACTTTTGTCCAGAAGGCAGACAGACAAGTGCATTTAGTGGCATGAGACCCTATAGTTGCTTGTTTGCATGTCAATTTTGCCTGCTTGATGAACATCACCCCCTGCCACACACCCTCTCGGTGGCTTGCAAGATATATCATAGATGTAGATGAACAACTCTCTTGCCTCCTTTTGGCCAACCTTGTTGCCGCTTGCACGCACTAACGGAACCTTTGACAGGCAGACGAAGACTTAGAATGAGGAAGAAAATGCGTGCCTTGAAAACATTGAAGTGGCTCTGATGCCGCTTATCCGTAAATCTGGTCAGTTGATTACCAATGACACCAGTAATCATGCGGAAAATTTTGTCTGTTGTGGCCAAATTTTCTGGCGGAAAACAAGGGAATACGGGCAAAAGGGGATATTATCAGCAGAGGGCTTACGACGCTGGTCTTGATTTCCAGCTAGGGCCTATGTGGAGGTATTCTGCTTGGAAAGCTCTTACTGGCAGAAGTCCTCACAGACCTGTGAAATTCACTTGCCAGAGAATGCTTAAGCGCTTACAAGCAGTAAGGAGATGTCTTGCCAATCAAGGCAAAACGATACAGAAAAATGTGGAAAAGAAGAATGAGGCTGCTGACTACGGCGAAATGTGCCAAAAATTAGACATGGACCATGAAGAGTTCGAGAAGGAAGTGAACGCTCCGATGAAAAAATTGGAAGTTACTCCAGCTTCTAGGGACAAACTGGAGAAACGAAGATGGTGGGAAGAGAGAAAGAATCTCCTAACGTCATCAAACTTTGGAGTTACCTGCAAAAGGCGTAGAACAAGTTAGTGGGCCCCGATTGTAAAACGACTACTGTACGAGAGTAAATTTAGCAACGAAGCGACACAATATGGGCAGACGCACGTAAGGGAAGTTACGCCAAAATTACGGAATTAAAGTTACAATTATTACAACATCCACCGTATTTACAATATTTGGCCCCCCAGTGACTTTGTCTTATTTCTTAACTTGAAGAAATGGCTTGGTGGACAAAGGTTTACGTCTAACGAGGAGGTCATCGCCCAAACCAATGCCTATTTTGAGAGGCATCCGAAATCCTACTTTTTGGACGGCTTAAAAAATTGAAAAAACGCTTAGAAAAATTTATAGAGCTGAAGAGAGATCATGTTTAAAAGAAAAAAAATGGAGCTTCGATTGATTTTCCAAAATACTCATCTGTGATAGCTTCAAACAGTTTAGCTTCAATTACTTTAATGTTTTTACCTTTTCTGAAAATAAGACTCATTGTGTCAATAAAATATTTTCCTGCATCAAGTGAAAACGGTGAGCTCTTACGGCTAAGAGTATCTATTGAAATGAATTGCTTCCACAAGCCGTAATAGGTGATCCTTTCGTTTGTGGTATAAAGGGGAAAGGGACCTTTTAGGAAATGGCAACAGTACCTGTGTTTCTTCTGGCCTGAGAAAGGTCTTCTGGCCAGCAACAAGCTTCAAGGAGTCTGAAGGAGGTCTTGTTAATAAACACAACACTTCTTGTAGTTCTACACAGTACACTGGTGCACTTGCACAAACAAACACTGATGTTGGCATGCGCCACTTGTCAAGGGAGGGTAAAAAGGGAGGAGGGGGAGAACGAACGGTATAAACGTGGAGGTATTTCAGCCACAAAGTCTACTTCTCTTCAGCGTACTGAAGGTGTGTACCTCTAGACAACACGGCTTTCACTGAGTAAGAATTGGGGCATCCGAAACCATATATATTTGGGAATAGTGCGTAGGGGAGGAAAACTGAACTCATTATGACGGTCACAAGTGACCTGGGGGGGGTAACGTATTATCGTATGGACCGCCACCCCGGAGTGCGGGAAAGAGGATTTTAGTGGCCGTATTGCCTTTGTAAGTGACTGCCTTCCTAAAGCACACGAAAGTAACTGCCCCATGAGACCGATTTTATCTGGTAATGTTTCTCCAACTTATCTCTTATCTAAATGGTTAGTTTACCAGTTTTCGAGTCTCCAGTTCCAGTGCCCACATTCGATTAAGAATAACACTGCATTCATTGAAAGAACGAAAAATCACGTATTTTCTTAAGGGGGAAATTATGGTGTCATTTTATGTAACTAACCTTTTTCCAAGTGTACCTGTGGACATAGCTATCCAAGCATTAGAGAACTGGCTAAAATCACTTTCGTTGATTTCACAGAAAGAGGTTCAATGGGAGAGGATCTAGGGAAATTCAACTGCACTTGGGTTGGGAGTGGAGCTTGAATTTGGTAAAGGTAACGGTCTTGGGTTGGTGGAAGAGGAGTGAGTTCCTTTTCTGCCGAAAATCCGGTATTATCAAGTGAGACCACAGGATCTCCATCTGATCCGGCCCTCCTATTCTCGGCAGTAGTGCGATAATTTTTGCACAAGTGTCAACTGAATTGGAAGTCATGGTGCCACAATTCGGACAGAAACCGGAAAGCACAAACCCTAACTCACCGAAAAACACTAAGAATTCAAATACTCGAGAGTATGAAGCGAAAAAATCTAGTTACACAGAGAAATCAAGGAAATCCTCATCGAGAACACTGACCACCTGGCATGAAAAGACAGCTTAACCACGCTCTGCTACCAATTGCAGCGTTTCCCGAATGAGAAATAGCTTCACGAGAAACGCTCGTCCAGGGGACAAAATTCTTTCCAAACTCGGGTGAGCAAGATTACGTCAAATATAGAACAAAAACAAAAGAATGAGAATCTAGCTATAACAAACACTGCAATTCAACAACCAAAGACAAAGCAAGTACAAACCAAGAAATTGAAATACTCTTCCCAATTCAGGGACACCCTAATAACTTGCACCAATGGCCCCTAGGAGACTCTCGAGAATGACGAAGTCTCCAAAGTAGCTAACTCGAGACTGGCGTAGCCAAGAAGTGAACTCGTTGCCGTCTCGACTCGAACAGAGGGCGTGAGAGGAGAGGTATTTACTGGCATAAGGAGGGGGTATTGTCAGCAAGGACAAAGTGGAGCAGTGAGGTTTAACTTGGTATTCGTCAGTAGGTACAATTTGAGGGGAGGGAAAGTGGTATGAGTGAAGAGGGCTGGGTGGAAGTTTATCATCTTAACGGCTTGTACGACGGCCTAACTTCTGGTCTTCCTCCGCAGTCGGGGCTATATAAGTGAGGGCAACCCCGGTGAGGAAGCGGCACGCTTTGTCGGAACGCTGCTGTCCGGAATCGATGCATTTTGGAATTGTTGGCGTAGTTGGCTCCGACTGTCGTGCAAGTCCTTCGGCTAATTAGTCCGCCGAGGGGTAAAGTCCAACGAGGGGAGGGGGGTACCAAAAAATACTACAGGAAGCTTGGCAGTTACCGCAATTGATTCGATAAATGCTAGAGTTTTCGGTAGTGGGAATTTTATTTTTAGTGTTGCCAAAGAGATATCTCATTGCGTGGTCTTTTTTGTGTGTAGTGGAGCTCTTGATTAGACGCCTGAATTTGTGCTTCTTAATTATGTTGTTTACCAGTGATTCCTGGAATCTATTCTGTCTAGCAACACTTTTGAGTAGTAGTAGTTGTAGTTAAGGGTGCGTCGACGGCTGAAGTTGCACCGCTAGTAATAGTATTATCATTTAAAGCGTGCGCCTACGGCATGGTCATTGTGCACCTCTGCTTATATTAAACGAAAAGTTGCGTAAGAAAAAAAATAATGATCCAAACTAAATCGACATATTCCTTGTAACCTCATGTATTCTGAGATTTATAGTCGTTGAAAGAGCCCGCTAATTTGACAGGGTCATCACATAAAATGTCGGAGAGATCTCCTTCAATTTCGTATTTTCTCCGCATAACCTCGTATGTGCGACATTCCGTAAGGAGTCGCATTCATTGCATATAGACTGTTCTTTGTTATTAGAGAATAGAAAAGAGTGCGTAAGCACTATGACCTATACGCAAACGGGTTACGGCTACTTCCTCTCTCCTAGATTTACGAATAGATGTCGCCCACGATCCAGTGCTGCTTTTGATTGAGCGTAGTTTATTGTTGACCATCGTTTGCCATGTGGTATCCCATTCTCTACTGCAAGTTCTCCTAAGTGAGACTCTCAGGTCTGTCGGTAGAATGAAGTTAATGTCTATATTTGGTCTGCTTAACGCAAGTTTAGCAGCCGCGTCCGCTGCCTCGTTACCTGCGATGCCGCCGTGGCTTGGAACCCACGCAAACTTTGACACCTCGATCCTTAAGTTCGTATATGGCAGTGTGTATATCTTGGATCAATGGATTGTCAGGCTGGTAACAGGCAATAGACCTGAGGACACTGAGAGAGTCAGAACATACAAGGAATGAAGACTTCCGATGGCGTATACTCTCTAGAGCTAATTTGATAGCCGTTAGCTCCGGCGTAAAGACACTACTCATAGGATGCAGCTTTGCCTGCGATATTTTGTGCAAGATGGAGAATGCACATGCACAGGCAGAGGGAGATTTTGATCCGTCGGTGAATATAGGGGTGAACTTTGAGTTCTTATAAAGAAATTCTTTAAAAGCGGCCTTGAGCTCGCTGGGGAGAGCTGCATTTTTACTACGCGAAGTCAGATCTACGTTGATGACTGGCCTGGGTGTTCTCCACGGAGGGTGCTTAGGATTGCGGATCCTGTCAAGTGGTGGGAGCGTAAGGCCTATCTCCGAGATTAAATTGTGCAGCCTCACACCTACCAGTTTCGTTGCCGTGCGTCTTCTATTAAAAATATCGATAAAACGTGGTTTAAAAATTATTTTAAAACAAGGGTGCGAGTCTTGAGCGGCTATTTTGCTGGCATAGTTGAGCATTAGAATATTTCTCCTCGCCTCCAAGGGTGTTTCTCCAGCATCACTGTGGATGCTGGGCACTGGACTCGTTATAAATACCCCGGTTGACAGCCTCAAGCCCGTGTTGTGTGCTGAGGTAATACTTCTCAAGTATGATTTACGGGTGGCGCCGTAAATGAAGGAGCCGTAGTCAATTTTTGTTTTGACTAAAGACCGGTATAGTAGCAACATCGAGCTTCTGTCCGCTCCCCGTGATCTGTTTGATAAAACGCGTAAAATATTTAGAAATGCATGGCATCTTGTTTTTAAAAATGTCATGTGATCCTTCCAGTTAAGTCGCCGGTCTAAGACCAATCCTAAAAACCGAGTTGATTCCACACCACTTAATATGCTGTTACCGAGTCGCAGTTTGGGTTGAGGGAACACACCCTTGCCTCTATAGAAGTGAATTTATTTCGTTTTCTCCTCAGAAACCGATAGCGATTTTCTCGAGACCAAGAAAGTAGCCGGTTGAGGGTCATCTGCAGCTGTCGTTCAGCCATTGCTATTTTTGTGGAACGACAGAATATAGCTAGGTTATCCACGAAGAGGGATGCTTCCTTTGGTGATGAGATACAATCGGTAACACTGTTCATGGCTATGGCGAATAATGTTACGCTTAACACCGAACCTTGTGGAATGCCGTTTTCCTGGGTGTAAGCCCTTGAAAGGCAATTGCCGATCCTCACCCTAAACTTTCGATTATCCAAAAAATTTTGGATAAACGTCGGCAGATTTCCAGAAAATCCCTACTTAGGAAGGGATTCCAATATCTTGAAGCGCCAGGTTGTATCGTATGCTTTCTCGAGTAGTAGTAGTGTTGTTGTTTAAGGGTGCGTCGACGTCCAGGTCATTTTGCACCCTTGTCTCTTCAACTAACGTTATTGTGTATCTAATTACCACTACTATTTCTTAAAGAACTTATTTCCATTTTATCTTATCCTTACAATTTAGGGAAGAGCCCAATAACTTTTAGAAATAATATTATGCTATCAAGTTCATTAGGGTGATCCCCTAGGAGATTTTCTAGGCCTCCCCTAATTTTTAGCCGCCTTCGAACGTCCCGGTATTTATCACACTCTGTCAGGATATGCCTAATGCTGAGAGGAGAGTCGCATTCTTCACACCGAGGTGGAGTTCTCTCTTCAGTGAAGAGGTAGGAGTGAGTCAGGGGACTGTGCCCTATCCTCAGACGTGTGATGATGACCTCCTCCCGGCGGCTATTCCTGACGGACGTGGGCCACGCTGACGTTACCTGTTTGATATTGCGTAACTTATTATTATCTACGGCATTCCATTCCTCCTTCCACCGCTTAAAGACTGAAGTCCTCAGTTGTGCCTGAAGATCTTCATATGGTACCAGGGTCAACGCGGGATTGTCTTCATTCAGAGCATCCTTCGCAGTTGCATCAGCTAACTCATTCCCGACAATTCCCATGTGGCTGGGAACCCAAAGAAAAAGGACAGTAACTCCCTTCCCTTGAAGGGTGAACAGCGACGCGTGTATCTCCTGACAAATTGGGTGCATAGAAGTGTAATCGGAAATGGAATTGAGGGCACTTAGAGAATCTGTGCAGATTGCGAAGGACCCTCTGCTGCCGTCTATCCCACACAGAGCGATCTTGATTGCAGAAAGCTCCGCCGTGTACACACTGCAGAGTGGGCTAAGTTTTGCTTTGAGCGCTCCGTGATGAGACGAAACGACAGCGCAGGCACATGACGTAGAAGACTTCGACCCATCTGTAAACACGGGGACAACATTGGGGTGGCTGCTCAGGAACATTGTGAAAGCGCTCTGGCACTCAGCAGCAGTGATGGATGACTTAGGCCGATCGCTAATGAGCATCTTGATTTTAGGAGTAGGAGTGAGCCATGGTGGGTGGTTAGATCACCCGATAGGGTATAAATCCGGTAAACCAACTCCTCGCTCTCGTATAAAATAATTAAAACGCACATTGGCTGGCCGAGTGGCCTTTGTCTTACGATTAAAAATATCTAAAAACCTTGGTTTTAAAAACAAGTTAAAACATGGGTGCGTCTTCATCGCTAAAACCTTCGCAGCGTAGTTACACATAAGCAGGTTCCTTCGGTGGTACAATGGTGGTTCCCCTGCATCGCAGTATATGCTCAGGACTGGGCTGGTCCGAAAAGCCCCCGTACATAGCCGTAGACCGGCATTGTGTACTACGGTCAGTGGTCGAAGATACGACTCACTAGCGGAGGAATATACAAATGATCCATAGTCTATTTTTGAGCGCACAAGTGAGCGGTACAAAAGGAGTAACGTCTTTCGATCTGCGCCCCACGAAGCGTGGCTTAAAAACTTAAAAATGTTTAACGTCCGTAGACAGTTATCTTTTAAGAACCTGACATGTTCCCGCCAATTTAGTTTGCTATCAAAGATAATACCTAAGAAGCGGACTGAGTCAACAAATGGTATAATTCTGCTACCTAGTCGTAATGCAGGGGGAATATGAAGCCCCCGTAGCCGCGTGAAGTGCACACATTTGGTTTTTTCATTTGAGAATCGAAAGCCGTTGCTTTTGGCCCAGTAACTCAATTTGTTTAAGGTCAGCTGGATTTGTCTGGATACATTGACTAATTTAGATGACCTGCAGAATATCGCCAGGTCATCAACAAATAGTGAGCCTATCACTGGCGATTGTATGCATTTTACGACGTCATTGATAGCGATTGCAAACAGCGTTACACTCAGAACGGAGCCCTGGGGAACTCCGTTATCTTGTTTGTAGGGGCCAGAAAGATGCTTGCCTACTCTCACTTTGAAAACTCTATCAGTCAAAAAGTTTTTAATAAAAATGGGTAAATTACCCCTAAAACCCCATTCATGCAATGTTTTTAAAATCTTCCTCCGCCACACCCGATCATAAGCTTTCTCCAAATCAAAAAAGACGCCCACAACATGTTGGCGAAGGATAAAGGCTTCCTGAATAAAATTATCTATTCGGACCAAGTGATCAGAGGTGGAGCGGCCCCGTCGAAATCCACATTGGATGTTGGAAAGTAGGTTTTTGCGCTCCAGCCACCAAATGAGACGCCGATTCACCATTCTTTCCATCACCTTACAGAGGCAGCTTGTGAGGGATATAGGTCTGTAACTACTTGGGTCAGCTCTGTCTTTTCCTTGCTTATGAATAGGAACGATAACCGCCTCCCGCCAGGATGGTGGGAAGGTGCCCTCAGCCCATAGTTGATTAAGGGTCTGGAGCACATCCGTCAAGGCCATCTCCGGAAGATTCCGAAGAAAAGCGTTGTGGACTCTGTCCAGTCCTGGGGAAGTGTTCCGGGAGTCAGCTATGGCCGACCTTAGTTCCCATTTTGAAAACGGGATATTATAATCAGCCACTATCCGCGTTTCATTAAAGCATAGACGGCAGGAGTCTTGCCGTCTTTTTATCCCTAGGAAAATATCATTATAGCTGGCGTCGCTGCTGGTGTGCGCTAGTGATTTCCCATACACATCCGCGATTGCAGGTGGAGATGTTATTATATTGCTTCCCACTTTAAGAAATGTGATGCCGAGATTTTGGTGGCTGCCCATTATACTTCTCACTTTGTTCCACACCCTTGCTATAGGGGTCCTACTATTCACACTTGTTACGAATTCCCTCCAGGAAGTCCTTTTGGCTTCTTTCACCGCCCTGCGAGCTTTCGCTCGAAGTCGCCGGAAAGAAGACAGGTTGGTAGCGGTGGGGTATTTATTAAAAATACGCAAGGCTCTTTTGCGTGCTCGAATTGCCATGGCGCATTCATTGTTCCACCACGGAACTGCAGGCCTCTTGGTGACGCGCACTGATTGAGGAACGCTTAAAGTTGCCGCTTCAATAATGCTTCTTGTCAGAGCCTCGCAGTTAAAAATGCCGTCACGATTTTGATCATGAGTATACGTAAAATTTGTTTTACAAAGAGGCCAGTCTCCTTTCTTGATAATCCAGGTACCTGACTGAATTAAATCAGGATTAAATCCATCGTCTCTGTTGATAAAAAGAGGAAAGTGATCGCTGCCGCAAAGATCGTGATGCACAGACAACTGAATTGTATTCAGCAAAGAGCTCGACGCAATGCATAGGTCAATGCTTGAAAATTGACCGTTAAAAGAATTGAAACGGGTTTTCTCCCCACTATTTAATAAAAACAAATTAAAATCTAAAATAAAATTGGCTAAAATACGCCCCCTGCGGTCGCACTGTGCCCTGGAACTGCCCCATAGGGTGTTGTGAGCATTAAAGTCGCCAACTAAAATAAATGGCTGAGGTAGTTGACGGACAAGAGATTCTAATTGAGGGCGGGTAACCGGAGCACCCTCCTGGAGATAGACGTTGCATACAGTCATCGGCTGTGGGGCGTGCACTGTTACGGCCACCACTTGAAAAGGTGTGTTTAAATGCACTCGGGAGGTGTAAAGGGCCTCCCGAATTGCAACCACCACTCCACCCTGGGCTCGTTGGCCGCTGGTGTCATCAAATCTAAAACAGTTAAAACCTTTTAGAACTCCCTTGTCCGTTCCTTTAAAATGCGTCTCTTGGAGACAAACACAACACGGGTTAAAATTACGTATTAAAATGTCTAACTCCTCTTTATGTCTATAAAAACCGTTGCAGTTCCACTGCAAAATAAAAGCCATTAAAATATAAATAAATAAATAAATATATATGTTAAAAATAAAAAGCCGAGCGATCTGTATTTAAATTAGCGGCGAATGCGATTCTTCTTTCCCTTTTCTTTTCTTGTGAGGGTGACTTCAGCCTCTGACAGACTTCCGTCCTCCTCCATAGACTCCGGTTGGCAAGTTTTTGCCAAACCAGAGGGGCCGGGTGGAGGCGTTTTTTCACGCCTGCCGAGCGTCGGCCCTGATATTTTTTTGGGCGGGCTTTTGTTAGAGCCCGTGGTGGGATTAGCAGTTTTTTGCTCTACTTTATTTACTTTTTCCGGCTTTGCTAGTGAGCTAACAGGAATTTTACTGCTACACTCAGTTTGAGTGGATATCGAGACTTTGGGTATTGGCGGAGAAACTACTTTGGCGAAGGATTTCGAGAAAGTTGGAGCTAACAGGGTCCTATACTTTTTCCTTGCTTCAAAATATGTCACTTTTTCTACCGTCTTTATTTCCATAATCTTTCGTTCTTCAACTACTCTTGGACACTTGCGAGCATACACGGGATGTGCACCCTCGCAGTTGACACAGTGTGGCTCGTTGGTGCACTCAGTGTCCTCATGTTTGTCCAGGCCGCAGCGCGGGCAGGTGGCCTTGCCCTCACACCGCGTTGCGATGTGGCCGAAGCGCTGGCACTGAAAACAACGCATGGGAGATGGAATGAACGGCCTCACAGGTACCGATTCATAACCTATGAAAACCTTGTCTGGGAGCTTGTCATTCGCGAATGTCAGTACAACGGACGTGGTCTTTTTAACCACTCCGTCACGTTTTGTGGTGAGACGGCGAACATCAGTCACCCCTTGGGATGCCATCTCCTTCTTGATTTCGTCGTCTTCTACATACAGTAGGTCGAAGTGACTCACTACTCCCCAAATTGTGTTCAGACTGCGGTGCACATCCACACAGACCGGAATATCGTGGAGAAATTTCATTTTCAACAATTTCTCGCTTTGGACTACGTTAGCTGCCTCTATAAGAAGACTACCGTCCCTTAGTTTTTTAGCGGAAATTAGTTCCCCAGGGACGTTACTACTTAAAACTTTTCTTACTAGGAAAGGAGATACCTTTGTCAGTGTCTCTCCTCCCCTTGCACATTTCATTACAACAAATCTCTTGCTTACGCAGGATACAAAATCTCTCCCTCCCGTGTCCGGGCGGGATCTTTTGGGTGGTGGAAGTTGACACTCTTCCATACCTTTTCCTACTTCATCCCTCGGGCTCCCCACCCACCATGGAGCCACACATTCGGGACGCCGCACCGCAAACCGGTGCGGTCGCCAGGGCTACCCGAGGGATATAGCACCCTAGAGGTGGTTGCCTGTTTCGGGTTGGGTCTTTAATGCACAGGCCCACCAAACCCGAACATCTCCGACCGCCCTACGCAGACCCCCACCTCCCTGGCACTCGCCACCGTTAAGCTTACGCCACGGAAGCCGATTGACCGGGAGTAGCTAGCTCCCGGCCGCCCGTTTACACAGAATCCGGGGCCAAAGAGGGGTATTGGCTCGAAGTCCATACCGGGCATCCGACACCCGGCTGGGAACCACGGACCTCACCCTCCAGGATCCCCTTCTCCTCCTTACGGGTCTCCGCACACGGCAAACATGCGGGTGGATCGCAGGCCAGGTGGTATGGCCGCACACAGACAGTTGACCCACAAGACTGTCTGGGCTCAACCCTTGTTGGCTCTGGGTTTGTTATCGGGGTGTTCTCCCCGCCCTTTTAGGCGCCTCTTACGACAAGCAGGGATACTGCGGGAGTATTCTCATTCCCCCTTCCCGCAGGGGTGATGCTTTCTCGATATCAAAAAAATATCTATGACATGCTGTCTATGAATAAATGCCTCTTGAATAAAAGTTTCAATTCTAACCAAATGATCGGTCGTGCTTCTATGCCTTCGGAAACCACTTTGTATGTTGGAGAGTAGGTTCCCGCTCTCCAAACACCAAACAAGTCTTCGGTTGACCAATTTCTCCATTAATTTGCACATACATGAGGTCAGAGAAATAGGTCTGTAGTTCCCAAGGGCACATTTTTCTTTGCCTTGCTTAGGGATAGGGACCACTACTGATTCGCGCCAACTATTAGGGAAATCTCAGTCTTTCCATATGCGATTGAAAGTGAGCAGAAGCTCATTCAGCATTGGCTTGGGAATATTTCGCAGGAAGGCGTTGTGCATACCGTCACTCCCTTATTTTTTTTTCAAAACCTGCGGTACAAAGCCTTTATCACCTTCTGGCGCCAGACCCTGTCGTATGCCTTCTCCAAGTCAAAGAATACGGCAACGACGTGCTGGCGGAAAAGAAATGCTTCTTGGATAAAATTGTCCACACGCACTAAATGGTCGACGGTAGATCGACCGCGCCTAAAGCCACACTGAATGCTGGAGAAAAGATTTCTTCGCTCAAGGCACCAGACAAGGCGACGATTTACCATTCTCTCCATAAGCTTACATAGGCAGCTTGTTAGCGAGATCGGTCGGTAGCTGTTTGGATCTGACCTATCTTTCCCCTGCTTATGGATGGGTATCACTACCGACTCCCTCCAGGACTGTGGGAAAGAGCCCTCCAACCATACTTGGTTGAAGGTTTGAAGGGCCTCCGACAAAGCTGCTTCCGGTAGATTCCGCAGAAAGGCATTATGTATTTGGTCAAGTCCTGGAGAGGTATCCCGGGAGTCCACAATTGCGACCTTCAGCTCCCACAGCGAGAATGGTTCGTTGTAGTCATGGGTTTCACGTGCCTCGCAAAAGCTGACATCGGTCTCTTCGCAACGCTTTTTTACGGCTGCAAGCGCAGCATCGTAAGTCGCGTTACTGGAGATCTCGGCAAGTTGTCTGCCAAAAGCTTCACTTATTTTCTGAGGGGACGTGAGCACCCTGTTTCCAATATTCAAGCATGAGACTCCGTATCGCTGACCAGCTCCTGATATGCATCTCACCTTACTCCAAACTTGTGTAAGGGGTGTCTTATGATTAATGTTGGACACGTACTCCATCCAAGATGATCTTTTGGCTTCTTATACGACCTGCCTAGCTTTGGCTCGTAGGCGTCTGAAAGATGCTAGATTTCGTGCAGTGGGGTATTTGTTGAAAATCCGCAACGCTCTCTTCCGAAGCCTTATTGCTTTTGCACTCTCTTCGTTCCACCACGGCACGGGTGGTCGAGGGGTACGGCCTGATGTCCGTGGAACGCTGCAATTTGCTGCTTCGACAATGGCCTTGGAGAGGTTATCAATGTTGCTTAGGGAATCGTTACTGACTTCGTGTTTGTAGTAAAACATCTTATTAAAAAGAGGCCAGTCGGCTCTCTGGATGACCCAGTTGCTCGGTCTGATTAAATTTGTATTAAAATCACGGTCACGATGAATTAAAATAGGGAAATGGTCGCTACCACAAAGATCGGCATAAACGGACATTGTCATCTTATTCGTAAGACTGCTCGAACCAATGCATAGATCAATTGAGGAGAATTCTCCATTAAAACTGTTAAAACGGGTGTTTTCCCCGTTGTTTAATAAGTAAAGGTTTAAACTATTTATAAAATCGGATACAATACGTCCCCTCTTGTTACATTGCGCCCTTGAACTTCCCCATAGGGAGTCGTGGGCGTTAAAATCGCCCATAAGGATGAATGGGCTAGGCAACTGTTGGACAAGGGCTTCGAGATTGCACCTAGTTACTGGTGCACCTTCAGGAAAGTAAATATTGCACAAAGTTATTTTCTCCGGGATATAAACAGTCACCGCAACTGCTTGGAACGGTGTCCTCAATTGAATTTGAGAGGTGTATAGGGCCTCCCGAATCGCAATTGCAACTCCACCTTGGGCTCGTTGCCCCTTGGTATCGTCAAATCTAAAAACTGTATATCCTTTTATAACACCCTTGTCCGTGTTTTTAAAGTGAGTCTCCTGTAGACAGATGCAAGAGGGTCTGAGATCGTGAATTAAAACCGCCATCTCCTCCTTATGCCTGTAAAAACCATTGCAGTTCCACTGCAGGATAAAAGCCATAAAAAATAAATATATAAATTAAATAAAATATACAAAATAAATAAATATGGGTTCTGAGTAAACAGTCTATGTCCGCCCAGATTAGGGATCAGCGCTTAAAGCGATGTCTCCTTCCCTTCTTTCTTGCGAGGTGAACTTCTTTGTCTGTGACTATTAAATCTTCCATCGCCTCCGGAAGGTCGTGTTGTATGGAGCCGGTGGGAACAGGGGAGGGAGTCTTGCTACGCCTATTCGGCGTGCCCCCTGTTTTATTTTTAGACGGGCTCCGGTGATGGGAGCCAACGGTAGACACCGTATCTTTATTTCCTATTGTGGAGTTAACAATATTTTTTTCTTCCGTATTTTTAATATTTGTATGTGGTTCAGGGTCCGTTTGCGTTGCGATAGTGCATTTCCTCACTGTAGCGACATTTGCAAAGGAACGAGAAAAAACTGGTGCCATGAACTCGCGGTATTTCTTACGGGCTTCGATATACGATATTTTTTCCACTGTTTTCATCTCCATTATCTTTCTTTCCTCCTTCATTTTTGGGCAATCGCGTGAATATACAGCGTGGGCACCTTCGCAGTTTACGCAATTAGGTTCCGTGGGACATTTCTCCTCCTCATGCTTATCTTTGCCGCATCGGGGGCAGGTGTCTTTGCCCTCACAGCGGATGGAGATGTGACCAAATCTTTGACATTTGAAGCAGCGGACAGGAGCTGGAATGTAAGGGCGGACTGGAACAGATTCGTAACCCAAAAATACTTTTTCAGGGAGTTTTTCTAAGGCGAATGTGAGTATTACAGATGTTGTGTTAATTCTTTCGTTGTTCCGCCTTGTGGTGAGCCGACGACAATCAACAACACCTTGAGGGGCCATTTCTCTCTTTATTTCATCGGCGTCCACATATAGTAGATCGAAATGGCTAATAACTCCCCGGCAAGTATTAAGGGTACGGTGAGATTCTACCTTCACAGGTATATCGTGAAGCACCTTCATTTCCAATAGCTTTTTAGTTTGTTGACTATTTGCTGTTTCTATTCATAAAGATCCGTCTCTAAGTTTTATTGCAGATTTCACGTCGCCAGGAACTTCTGCAGACAAAACTCTTCTTATTAGGAAGGGAGAAACCTTTTTTAGGGTCTCACCTTTTCATTTCTACTTTTCATTACTAAAACATTTCATTACTAAATACCGCACACAAGATTCTGTTGCTCCTCCGCCCGTATCCGGGCGGGATCTTTTTATTGGTGGTAGAGTAGATTCCTCCATACCGAATAAAACTTCATTTCTCGGCCTCCCCACCCACCACGGAGTCGCCAGGGCTAGCTCGAGAAGTATAGCACTTTCTGGGAGGTTGTCTGTTCCGGGATGGGTCTTTGGAGTACAGGCCCACCAAACCTATACACCTCCGACCTCCCTACACATCCCCCTCCCATTCCGCACTCGCCACCGGTACGCAAAACGTGACGGGAGTCGATTGACCGGGAGTGGCTAGCTCCCGGCCGCCCGTTTACAGAGAATCCGGGGCCAAAGAGGGATATTGCCCAGCGGTCCATACCGAGCATCAGACACCCGGCTGGGAACCGCGGAACTCACCCTCCAGGATCCCCTTCTCCTCCTTACGGGTATCCACGCACGGCCAACACGTGGGTGAATCGTGGACCAGCTGGTATGGTAGTACTTAGACAGTAGATTCACAGGCCTGTCCGGACACATCCCTATCTGCCACGGGGGTTTGTTTTCGGGGTTGTCTCCCCGCCCTTTTAGTCGCCTCTTACGACAAGCAGGGATACTGCGGGAGTATTCTCAATCCCCCTACCCGCAGGGGTATCATCGAGATTCTAGCGGAAGATATGTCGTTCCCCTGCCTTTCAAGGAATTTCCCCCTTCATTACGGGAGTCCTTTATTCTTACGCGGCCTCGCGGTGGATTAATTCGGAACGCCGACTCAATCAGAAGTGGCAAGTGCTGTAATCACCAAGTGTTACTAACCAAATTCATTCCGTTAAGAGCGAAGTTTTTGACCAATTGCATTAAAAATGCTGCAAATAAATATAATTTTGAGGAATTACCAACTCGGAAAGAAATATTGTGGCTGGAATATACAGCATTTCGGGTGATTCTTGGAAAATAACGAGGCTATTATCCAGAAGTTACGAAGAGACTTACCTGCCTGCGCAAGCAAGGCAGATGGCAGATATAGCAAGGCAGAT
This sequence comes from Platycnemis pennipes, assembly GCA_933228895.1. NCBI lineage: Eukaryota > Metazoa > Arthropoda > Insecta > Odonata > Platycnemididae > Platycnemis > Platycnemis pennipes. The sequence continues at coordinate 111,666,232 of OW121856.1, forward strand.
GTTGGATGAGCAAATCTCAACCCTGCAGGACATTCTCAATTTGTGCCAGAGATGTGATTCCTAAGTCATTTACTGTGGCTTAGGTGAGAAGTTTTTTCTTCACCTGGAGTAGTAGAAAGACTACAGATTGGTTCCTCTTTTGTTCCCAGCAGACAAAATTAAATGGTGAAGTATGGGGCAAAGAAAGAGAGAAGAGAAAGCGAAGGAAGAGGACTTTCTTACTCCGGGCTTGCCAGACTGAAGGATGTTTACCACGCAGCCAGCCGACTCCCGCTGGCGTGAACTCCTCTGGTGATCACTCCCGGAGAAAATGGTGACGAGACTCAACCAGGGAACTCCCATGACTTGCGGCGCTACTATTTAAATATATGAGAGGTAAAAAAAACGTCTGTCCCGCCGGCGCACTGTGGACTGAAATCGAAAAAAGCTCGACAAAAATGATTTTTTTTTCACTTTTAATTTCCGAAAAAACGATAATATTTCCTGAATAAGCAATAACCATTGTCCAAAATACTGAAATAATTTTATTTCTAAGTGCTTTTTTATATTAACATACGTCTGTGAAGTTCATAAAAAATCGAAAAATATTCTCCCTTTTTTGTGAACACTTAACGGAAGAATTTTTCTACTGTAGCGTTTTAATGTAAGGCATGTAATTTTCAAGTAAACAACTATTCAATGTGTATTTTGTGAAGTACCTATAGTGAAAAATTAGAATTTGTTGATATAGTTTTTAATTTTTACTAAACAATTAAAATATGCTACTTTTACGTACTTTCACATTAAAGTAGAAAGAAACATTATGTTAGCGGTCTTAAGCGACAAAAATATTTATACCAAATTATAAAACGAAGTGTGGCGAGTCACAACGGCAAGTAAGACGGCCAACGCCGCGAGGCTGCCGCATTGAACCCTACACGATGTTTCCAGTACTATATAAGACCGGCCAGAGGAGTCGACAATCGCCTCGCCCGAGTGTAACTCGTGTAATCGCATTTGAACTGTTCGTAATACTTACAACCCACCCGTCAGCGACCAAAAATTGGTGACCCCGACGTGCTGCCGAACCCTGGGACTGCTATTGGAACCGAGTCGCCGTTCGTGTCCCACCCTTTTGGCCTGAGAAACCAGCTCTGTGGTTCGCACAGTTGGAGGGGTTTTTCCGATCCCAGGCGGAGAACCAGGAGCTGCAACGATTACCAGCGTCAAAGACTTCGCTCCAGTTGAAGCGAGTTCAGATTCCAGATTACGATGAGAGCATTTCCTGCGACATTGCCACGCAAACTGCTCGACCCTACGTCACAGAAGAATTCCGTCGCCAGGCATTCAACACCGTTCAAGGCCTCGCACAACCAGGTATCAAGGAAACAACAAATATTGTAACGCAACGATTTGTGTGGCCAGGAATCAAGAGAGACTGAAGAGCATGGTCACGGCATTTTTCGGCGATTGGGTTTCCAGATTCGGCATACCCTTGAGAGTCACAACGGACCGGGGGAGTCAATTCGAGTCATGCCTTTTCAAATCTTTATCCCGTCTAACAGGAACTCAGCACCTTTAGGGAAACGGCGGGTCATCCCGCAGCTAATGGACTCGTCGAGTGACTGCACCGCCAGTTAAAAGCAGGTATTAAATGCCACGCTGACCAGTGGTGGGTGGAGTCACTTCCAGCTGCTCTCCTTGGAACTAGCGCGGCGTGGAAGGATGGCACCGGCGCGACTGTGGCAGAACTTGTCTACGGCAAGACCTTGCGTTTACCAGTCGAATTCCTGTCATCAGAGCCACATGCCACCGAAACTTCCACGTTCGTCGACATACTCCGACGTCGAAGTTACGGCCAGCAAAAGTACTCCGGCATGGAGAGAGACAAACTTTTATTTTCAGAGATTTGGTGACTTCACCAAATGTTTTCGTACGAAATAACTCTGCCAAGGGCGTACAAAAGCCACCTTAACATGGACCCTGTAAAGTCGTTAAGCCATACGCTAAATACTTCATCGTTCGGATTAAGGGGAAGGATAGCTTGATCAGCATCGAACGGCTGGAGCCTGCTTGTTTTGTGCCGACGAAGTTGATCCATAGACGTCACCTCCAGCGGACGAAGGTAGCAAGGGGAGCGGAGACGTTTGTTTACAAACGCAACCAGCGACAACAACACGTTACGGGAGAAGAGTCCACTTCCCCAACCGCTACCAAGCCCATCAATGCCCCGTTTTACTTTGTTTAACTTGTATATTTCACTTAACCTATGTTTCCTTCTCTCGTTCAAAACATAGGTTTTTTCACTGCCAAGGGGGTGTTATGGCGAGTCACAACGGCAAGTGAGACGGCCAACGCGGCGAGGCTAGCCCATCAAACCCAACACGATGCTTCCAGCACTTCCGGCCAGAGAAGCCATCGCCAGGGGAGTCGACAATCGCCACGCCTGAGTGTAACTCGTGTAATCGCAATAAACAATATCATTGGGGCTGTACGCTTTACTTCCAATTCAGCCGTCAGCGACCTAAAAGGTGTCAACTTAAATGTTCAAAAGAAAATCCAGCCCTAATCTGCCCTCCCACCACTCCGATCAAGTTATGTGCCTGCGCAGAAGTCCAACCGCACCTGAGCTGCGGGAATTCGTTCAGAATTTGTCACACTTAAGGATTACCCAATTAAAAAGAAGCCAACACTCGTGTTTTCCACGCCAGTTTCAATTGTTCACTCTATGTAAGCCTATATAAGCAAACAGCTGCGATCGCAAGGGCTACCCGTGGGATAGCACCCTAGAGGTGGTTGTCTGTTTCGGGTTGGATCTGCCATGTACGGGCCAACCAAACCCGTACATCTCCGACCGCCCTACGCAGACCCCCACCTCCCTGGCACTCGACACCGGTAAGCTAACGCCACGGAAGACGATTGACCGACAGTGGCTAGCTCCCGGCCGCTCGTTTTCAGCGAATCCGGGGCCGAAGAGGAATATTAGCCAGTAGTTCATAGCGGGCATCCGACACCCGGCTGGGAACCACCGACCTCACCCTCCAGGATCCCCTTCTCCTCCTTACGGGTCTCCGCACACGGCAACCACGCTGGTGAATCGTAGGCCAGGCGGTGTGGCCGCACACAGACAGTTGACCCACTAGACTGTCCGGGCTACGACAAGCAGGGATACTGCGGGAGTATTCTCAATCCCCCTACCCGCAGGGGGGCAATAGGATCGAAAATCCTTGCGATGTTCTACTGATGTTTTCTTTTCGAGTTAACAATAATATCAAAATTCACATAATAAGACAGTGTGTCATCCTTGGGCGATTAAAAAATGCCCTAAATTTTCGAGGAAGGTTCTGCAGCTTCGAAATAAGACGTCGTCACGCATTCCTCCTCTGAAAGATTGACTAATAACTCTGAGGAATTACTGGCCCACTTTCCTAAAGGAAATCCGGCTGAGGGAAGCAAACCAATCAATTGGCGCTGTAATTCCACAGTGTCAGACACTGAGTCAGCTCCCGTGACTATATCGTCAACGTGTGTATCGCGTCAGAGTGCTTCCACAGCGCGCAGGAACCTGCGCCCTTCGTCCTCAGCCAACACGAATGGCCAAAAAAGGCAAAGAAACTACCCCGTAAGTAACGGCATGAAATTCAAAATGCATGAGCGAACCAGAAGGATTGTCTCGCCACAAAGCAATCGCAACGGACTGAAGATTCTACGCGTCCTAAATATGCAGTTTTTTCTTATTCGGTGTTAAAATTCGAAAGATGTACCTATACTACTCTTTTCTGGGAGCGCAAAATGAAATACTTGAATATTGTGATACTAATAATCGGATGTAGGCTTTTTCTTCTGATTCAGAATATCTCGTGGAGGTCGAGGACACGTATGAATTAATTCTTTCGGTGTTTGCCCGTGTGTCTGAAAATTCAACTGACCCTGCAGGTGCCATTTCTCAATTGCTGCCGACGCAGAAATGTAGGCTTCCAATAATCGAAGTTTTATGGGGCAATTTCCGAATGGCCAGCATTCCGCGATCTATATAAATCGGTCGTGCATGAGCGAGAGGATATTTCTCGTACTGAGAAATTTGTTGCTTAAAGTCGGCCTTGCAAGGCAAGGCCCTAACGTTAATTTTCTCGGTCCCATTCGGTGATGTGCATTATTCATCTGAATGGAAGGAGTTAAACGTTTATTTTGATAATCCCCGAGTGCTTGGATGTAGTTATCTGGATAAACGTTTAGGGTTTTCAGTAGCATCTTCCGGTCAATGGTCCTCGTCGCAGCTACTTGTAACGATCTTCTCGGAGATACTGCATTGAATACTTTGAATATTCAGACTTTGGGTGAATTTATTCTTTTCCAATTGGCAGCTCGGTCTGTAGATTTTGATATCTCGTCGCGTTTTGAGTAAACATTGGAGGGGGAATTATTTCCTCCTGTGAGTCAGTTCATTAATTATGTGAAGAAAAGATTTGAAATTCTGCAAACCTCGGGTGGAAACACGTTAAAACATGTGACCCCTCGCACTAAGCGGCAGTTTTTACAGCTTCCTCGGCAGCCGTCAAACGGGAAGACGCCAAACCTGGGTTTCACCGTATCCGATTATCAGGGCAAGCTGTGTGGCCTAGGTCAAACACCATTGAGAAAGCTTGAAGGACGTGTCTCCTGCGCGCTTGTTCCTAGGAATGCTTCATCGCCTGTGCTGCCCACAAAGGCCGTGGTTCTTCCGGAAGTAATGAATAAACTTCCTACTGCTCCTCTTCCCTCTTTCATTTTTCAAAGTTTGGTTATTATTCCCCTCGAAGATCCGGCATTTGATAAAACATAGCCCGTGGATTTCTTGCTGGGGATGGATTTATTCCCCAACCTTTATATTGGTGGGCGGAAGAAATTGTCAAGCTCTAGCGTGGTTGCTATTGAGTCAATTTTCGGATGGGTGATCATGGGAAGTGCCCCATCTATATCGCAAACACATTCGGATAACACTATTTTTCGCTGATTGAGAGGAGAGAGACATTCTTAATGTTTTGAAAAGATTTTGGGAGTTGGAGGATGTGTCAGGAGAAATAAAACGAGATCCGGAGGAATTGCAGTGTGAGGAATTATTTAAAACACTCATTATCGAGATTCTAGCGGAAGATATGTCGTTCCCCTGCCTTTCAGGGAATTTCCCCCTTCATTACGGGAGTCCTTTATTCTTACGCGGCCTCGCGGTGGATTAATTCGGAACGCCGACTCAATCAGAAGTGGCAAGTGCTGTAATCACCAAGTGTTACTAACCAAATTCATTCCGTTAAGAGCGAAGTTTTTGACCAATTGCATTAAAAATGCTGCAAATAAATATAATTTTGAGGAATTACCAACTCGGAAAGAAATATTGTGGCTGGAATATACAGCATTTCGGGTGATTCTTGGAAAATAACGAGGCTATTATCCAGAAGTTACGAAGAGACTTACCTGCCTGCGCAAGCAAGGCAGATGGCAGATATAGCAAGGCAGATGTTGGATGAGCAAATCTCAACCCTGCAGGACATTCTCAATTTGTGCCAGAGATGTGATTCCTAAGTCATTTACTGTGGCTTAGGTGAGAAGTTTTTTCTTCACCTGGAGTAGTAGAAAGACTACAGATTGGTTCCTCTTTTGTTCCCAGCAGACAACATTAAATGGTGAAGTATGGGGCAAAGAAAGAGAGAAGAGAAAGCGAAGGAAGAGGACTTTCTTACTCCGGGCTTGCCAGACTGAAAGATGTTAACCACGCAGCCTGCTGACTCCCGCTGGCGTGAACTCCTCTGGTGATCACTCCCGGAGAAAATGGTGACGAGACTCAACCAGGGAACTCCCATGACTTGCGGCGCTACTATTTAAATATATGAGAGGTAAAAAAACGTCTGTCCCGCCGGCGCACTGTGGACTGAAATCGAAAAAAGCTCGACAAAAATGATTTTTTTTCACTTTTCATTTCCGAAAAAACGATAATATTTCCTGAATAAGCAATAACCATTGTCCAAAATACTGAAATAATTTTATTTCTAAGTGCTTTTTTATATTAGCATACGTCTGTGAAGTTCATAAAAAATCGAAAAATATTCTCCCTTTTTTGTGAACACTTAACGGAAGAATTTTTCTACTGTAGCGTTTTAATGTAAGGCATGTAATTTTCAAGTAAACAACTATTCAATGTGTATTATGTGAAGTACCTATAGTGAAAAATTAGAATTTGTTGATATAGTTTTTAATTTTTACTAAACAATTAAAATATGCTATTTTTACGTACTTTCACATTAAAGTAGAAAGAAACATTATGTTAGCGGTCTTAAGCGACAAAAATATTTATACCAAATTATAAAACAAAGTGTGGCGAGTCACAACGGCAAGTAAGACGGCCAACGCCGCGAGGCTGCCGCATTGAACCCTACACGATGCTTCCAGTACTATATAAGACCGGCCAGAGGAGTCGACAATCGCCTCGCCCGAGTGTAACTCGTGTAATCGCATTTGAACTGTTCGTAATGCTTACAACCCACCCGTCAGCGACCAAAAATTGGTGACCCCGACGTGCTGCCGAACCCTGGGACTGCTATTGGAACCGAATCACCCGCCGCAGGAAGTATGCTGGACCGAGTCGCCGTTCGTGTCCCACCCTTTTGGCCTGAGAAACCAGCTCTGTGGTTCGCACAGTTGGAGGGGTTTTTCCGATCCCAGGCGGAGAACCAGGAGCTGCAACGATTACCAGCGTCAAAGACTTCGCTCCAGTTGAAGCGAGTTCAGATTCCAGATTGCGATGAGAGCATTTCCTGCGACATTGCCACGCAAACTGCTCGACCCTACGTCACAGAAGAATTCCGTCGCCAGGCATTCAACACCGTTCAAGGCCTCGCACAACCAGGTATCAAGGAAACAACAAATATTGTAACGCAACGATTTGTGTGGCCAGGAATCAAGAGAGACTGAAGAGCATGGTCACGGCATTTTTCGGCGATTGGGTTTCCAGATTCGGCATACCCTTGAGAGTCACAACGGACCGGGGGAGTCAATTCGAGTCATGCCTTTTCAAATCTTTATCCCGTCTAACAGGAACTCAGCACCTTTAGGGAAACGGCGGGTCATCCCGCAGCTAATGGACTCGTCGAGTGACTGCACCGCCAGTTAAAAGCAGGTATTAAATGCCACGCTGACCAGTGGTGGGTGGAGTCACTTCCAGCTGCTCTCCTTGGAACTAGCGCGGCGTGGAAGGATGGCACCGGCGCGACTGTGGCAGAACTTGTCTACGGCAAGACCTTGCGTTTACCAGTCGAATTCCTGTCATCAGAGCCACATGCCACCGAAACTTCCACGTTCGTCGACATACTCCGACGTCGAAGTTACGGCCAGCAAAAGTACTCCGGCATGGAGAGAGACAAACTTTTATTTTCAGAGATTTGGTGACTTCACCAAATGTTTTCGTACGAAATAACTCTGCCAAGGGCGTACAAAAGCCACCTTAACATGGACCCTGTAAAGTCGTTAAGCCATACGCTAAATACTTCATCGTTCGGATTAAGGGGAAGGATAGCTTGATCAGCATCGAACGGCTGGAGCCTGCTTGTTTTGTGCCGACGAAGTTGATCCATAGACGTCACCTCCAGCGGACGAAGGTAGCAAGGGGAGCGGAGACGTTTGTTTACAAACGCAACCAGCGACAACAACACGTTACGGGAGAAGAGTCCACTTCCCCAACCGCTACCAAGCCCATCAATGCCCCGTTTTACTTTGTTTAACTTGTATATTTCACTTAACCTATGTTTCCTTCTCTCGTTCAAAACATAGGTTTTTTCACTGCCAAGGGGGTGTTATGGCGAGTCACAACGGCAAGTGAGACGGCCAACGCGGCGAGGCTAGCCCATCAAACCCAACACGATGCTTCCAGCACTTCCGGCCAGAGAAGCCATCGCCAGGGGAGTCGACAATCGCCACGCCTGAGTGTAACTCGTGTAATCGCAATAAACAATATCATTGGGGCTGTACGCTTTACTTCCAATTCAGCCGTCAGCGACCTAAAAGGTGTCAACTTAAATGTTCAAAAGAAAATCCAGCCCTAATCTGCCCTCCCACCACTCCGATCAAGTTATGTGCCTGCGCAGAAGTCCAACCGCACCTGAGCTGCGGGAATTCGTTCAGAATTTGTCACACTTAAGGATTACCCAATAAAAATGAGACAACACTCGTGTTTTCCACGCCAGTTTAAATTGTTCACTCTATGTAAGCCTATATAAGCAAACAGCTGCGATCGCAAGGGCTACCCGTGGGATAGCACCCTAGAGGTGGTTGTCTGTTTCGGGTTGGATCTGCCATGTACGGGCCAACCAAACCCGTACATCTCCGACCGCCCTACGCAGACCCCCACCTCCCTGGCACTCGACACCGGTAAGCTAACGCCACGGAAGACGATTGACCGACAGTGGCTAGCTCCCGGCCGCTCGTTTTCAGCGAATCCGGGGCCGAAGAGGAATATTAGCCAGTAGTTCATAGCGGGCATCCGACACCCGGCTGGGAACCACCGACCTCACCCTCCAGGATCCCCTTCTCCTCCTTACGGGTCTCCGCACACGGCAAACACGCAGGTGAATCGTAGGCCAGGCGGTGTGGCCGCACACAGACAGTTGACCCACTAGACTGTCCGGGCCACGACAAGCAGGGATACTGCGGGAGTATTCTCAATCCCCCTACCCGCAGGGGGGCAATAGGATCGAAAATCCTTGCGATGTTCTACTGATGTTTTCTTTTCGAGTTAACAATAATATCAAAATTCACATAATAAGACAGTGTGTCATCCTTGGGCGATTAAAAAATGCCCTAAATTTTCGAGGAAGGTTCTGCAGCTTCGAAATAAGACGTCGTCACGCATTCCTCCTCTGAAAGATTGACTAATAACTCTGAGGAATTACTGGCCCACTTTCCTAAAGGAAATCCGGCTGAGGGAAGCAAACCAATCAATTGGCGCTGTAATTCCACAGTGTCAGACACTGAGTCAGCTCCCGTGACTATATCGTCAACGTGTGTATCGCGTCAGAGTGCTTCCACAGCGCGCAGGAACCTGCGCCCTTCGTCCTCAGCCAACACGAATGGCCAAAAAAGGCAAAGAAACTACCCCGTAAGTAACGGCATGAAATTCAAAATGCATGAGCGAACCAGAAGGATTGTCTCGCCACAAAGCAATCGCAACGGACTGAAGATTCTACGCGTCCTAAATATGCAGTTTTTTCTTATTCGGTGTTAAAATTCGAAAGATGTACCTATACTACTCTTTTCTGGGAGCGCAAAATGAAATACTTGAATATTGTGGTACTAATAATCGGATGTAGGCTTTTTCTTCTGATTCAGAATATCTCGTGGAGGTCGAGTACACGTATGAATTAATTCTTTCGGTGTTTGCCCGTGTGTCTGAAAATTCAACTGACCCTGCAGGTGCCATTTCTCAATTGCTGCCGACGCAGAAATGTAGGCTTCCAATAATCGAAGTTTTATGGGGCAATTTCCGAATGGCCAGCATTCCGCGATCTATATAAATCGGTCGTGCATGAGCGAGAGGATATTTCTCGTACTGAGAAATTTGTTGCTTAAAGTCGGCCTTGCAAGGCAAGGCCCTAACGTTAATTTTCTCGGTCCCATTCGGTGATGTGCATTATTCATCTGAATGGAAGGAGTTAAACGTTTATTTTGATAATCCCCGAGTGCTTGGATGTAGTTATCTGCATAAACGTTTAGGGTTTTCAGTAGCATCTTCCGGTCAATGGTCCTCGTCGCAGCTATTTGTAACGATCTTCTCGGAGATACTGCATTGAATACTTTGAATATTCAGACTTTGGGTGAATTTATTCTTTTCCAATTGGCAGCTCGGTCTGTAGATTTTGATATCTCGTCGCGTTTTGAGTAAACATTGGAGGGGGAATTATTTCCTCCTGTGAGTCAGTTCATTAATTATGTGAAGAAAAGAATTGAAATTCTGCAAACCTCGGGTGGAAACACGTTAAAACATGTGACCCCTCGCACTAAGCGGCAGTTTTTACAGCTTCCTCGGCAGCCGTCAAACGGGAAGACGCCAAACCTGGGTTTCACCGTATCCGATTATCAGGGCAAGCTGTGTGGCCTAGGTCAAACACCATTGAGAAAGCTTGAAGGACGTGTCTCCTGCGCGCTTGTTCCTAGGAATGCTTCATCGCCTGTGCTGCCCACAAAGGCCGTGGTTCTTCCGGAAGTAATGAATAAACTTCCTACTGCTCCTCTTCCCTCTTTCATTTTTCAAAGTTTGGTTATTATTCCCCTCGAAGATCCGGCATTTGATAAAACATAGCCCGTGGATTTCTTGCTGGGGATGGATTTATTCCCCAACCTTTATATTGGTGGGCGGAAGAAATTGTCAAGCTCTAGCGTGGTTGCTATTGAGTCAATTTTCGGATGGGTGATCATGGGAAGTGCCCCATCTATATCGCAAACACATTCGGATAACACTATTTTTCGCTGATTGAGAGGAGAGAGACATTCTTAATGTTTTGAAAAGATTTTGGGAGTTGGAGGATGTGTCAGGAGAAATAAAACGAGATCCGGAGGAATTGCAGTGTGAGGAATTATTTAAAACACTCATTATCGAGATTCTAGCGGAAGATATGTCGTTCCCCTGCCTTTCAAGGAATTTCCCCCTTCATTACGGGAGTCCTTTATTCTTACGCGGCCTCGCGGTGGATTAATTCGGAACGCCGACTCAATCAGAAGTGGCAAGTGCTGTAATCACCAAGTGTTACTAACCAAATTCATTCCGTTAAGAGCGAAGTTTTTGACCAATTGCATTAAAAATGCTGCAAATAAATATAATTTTGAGGAATTACCAACTCGGAAAGAAATATTGTGGCTGGAATATACAGCATTTCGGGTGATTCTTGGAAAATAACGAGGCTATTATCCAGAAGTTACGAAGAGACTTACCTGCCTGCGCAAGCAAGGCAGATGGCAGATATAGCAAGGCAGATGGCAGATATAGCAAGGCAGATGTTGGATGAGCAAATCTCAACCCTGCAGGACATTCTCAATTTGTGCCAGAGATGTGATTCCTAAGTCATTTACTGTGGCTTAGGTGAGAAGTTTTTTATTCACCTGGAGTAGTAGTAGTGGTATGGCCGCACACAGACAGATGACCCACGAAACTGTCCGGGCTCAACCCTTGTTGGCTCTGGGTTTGTTATCGGGGTTGTCTCCCCGCCCTTTTAGTCGCCTCTTACGACAAGCAGGGATACTGCGGGAGTATTCTCAATCACCTTACCCGCAGGGTGGGGTTGATTCTCTCTAGCTCTCCGGGAAAGCGTGTTCTATCCACACTTGGTTAAAGGTGGCGAGCACTTCCGCCAAGGAGGACATAGGCAGGTTCTTCAGAAAAGCATTATGAATCAAGTCTCCTCCAGGAGACGTGTGCTTGGAATCGCCAACGGCCGATATAAGCTCCCGCGTGGTGAAGGGAGAGTTGTAAGGAGCAGTGGGTATCGGTTCATTGAAATTGGGATTAACCTTCTCCTGGCGATTTTTAACGACCTTGAATGACGGGTGATAATGGTCAGTGCTACTAATTGATTCATAAAGCTCGCCGAAAACCTCCGCAATATCGGTTGGGGCCGAAAGAATTTGTCCATTAATTTTTAACCCTGAGACAGAAGATTCTATGCTGGCCCATTATTGCTTGTACTTTGGTCTAGACCATTGCAATAGGAGTTCGAGAGTTTATGCTGGAGACGTACTTTCTCCAGGAAGTCTTTTTGGCTTCCCTAACAACTTTTCGAGCCTTGGCCCTAAGTCGTCTAAAAGCAGCTAAGTTAGCCGAGGTTGGATATCTGTTAAAAATACGCAGGGCCTTTTTCCGCTTGCGAATAGCTTCTGCACACTCCTCACTCCACCACGGAACTGGAGGACGGCGGGGAATGCCAGATGCTTTAGGGATGCTGAGTTCCGCGGGTTCGCATATTGCGTTCGTAAGCATCTCGATATTTTTCAGCGCTGACAGGCTGCAGTCAAAATTATATTTAAAACTACTTCTAAAATCAACCCAATTGGCTTTCCTAATAAGCCACGTTTTTGGTAAAATGGAATTACAAACATTCCCAGCTTTTTTAATGATAAGGGGGAAGTGATCACTTCCGCAGAGATCGTCATGGGTTTCCATGGTGAAAATAGGAGTTATGGCTTCAGTGGTAATCCATAGGTCTATGGAAGAGTACTCTCCACTAAAAACATTAAAACGGGTTTTTTCTTTGTCGTTTAGTAAAATCAGGTTAAAATCATCGATAAAAGCTTCTAAAAGACGCCCTCGACCGTTAAAATCACGCATTTGGTCACCCAATAGGGTGTTGTGTGCATTAAAATCTCCCAGTAACACAAACGGCCTTGGAAGCTGATTAATCAAGTCTTCCAGGTTTCGTCTGGTAACTGGAGCCCACTCTGGAAGATACAGATTGCAAAACGTAATTACTTCTGGAGTGGATATTGTGACTGCAACAGCCTGGAATGGCGTCCGCAAGTCCACCAGGGAGGTGTAAAGGGTCTCCCTAATGAACGTTGCAACTCCCCCTCGTGCCCTGTTGCCTATTGTGTCGTCTACTCTGAATACATTAAAGCCTCTAAGAGTAAAATTGTCGGTGGCCTTTAGATGTGTTTCTTGTAAAAAGATGCACGACGGGTTAAAATTATGGGTAAGAAGTTTCACTTCTTCTAAGTGGCGATACAAACCATTGCAGTTCCATTGTATGGTTAAAAACATAATAAATACAAAAATATAAGGAAGACTAGAGAAGATTGCTTCGAGCTAAGGGGGTCCCTAGGATCGCTTGATCCTAGGCTTTACCCCTTTCTTTGGTGTGTGCGGAATTTTTCCACTTCACTCTCGGATACAATCTCCTCCTCTGAATTTGAGCGACTCTGGTGATTAGGTGACTGCGTCCTCGTATTCTTCGCTTCCGCCATTTTTATTGCGGAACCGTTCTTCTTCGGTGAAGAAGTACGGCTTGAAGAAGCACCATCGTATTTTATGTCAATTTCCATTGACTCAGAGTCGCAGGGTTTGGGATGTTTTACCTTTTTAACATTTGTGCCTTGTACCCGGTTATTTGGTGTTGCTGCTTTGGGGGTTGCAGATTCTGCTGGCTTAATAGGAGATTGCTGTGGAAAAGGGTCTTCGGTTTGAGTACCTATAGTCGACATTTCTACTGCAGGTAGGTAGGTAGGTATTGATTTTTGGGGTGCTTCGACAGCCAAGGTCATTTCGCACCACCCATTCTCTAATTTATCCATAGGCAATATATTAAACTATATTTACGGTAGATCGAAATAAGACTAAAAATAAGAATAAAAACATGTCTGTATTAGATTATATTTTATTAAAAAGGTCAGTTTCTTTTAGCAGCAATATGACACGGTTAAGACGATCAGGATCATTGCCTAGAACATGCTCTAGGCTCCCCCTGATCCCTAACCTGAGGCGTGCATTCCGAAATAAGTTACAATCCGTCAGGATGTGTCGCACACTGAGTGGCATGTTGCACTCATTGCAGAGAGGCGGTTCCTTCTCTTCGGTGAAGAGATACGAGTGAGTCAGACGGCAATGACCGATTCGTAGTCGTGCAATGACGACTTCCTCTCTGCGACTGCTCCTGACGGACGTTGGCCATGCTGCCGTTACCGGTTTTAAACTTCGTAATTTGTTATTTGGGAGATCGTTCCATTGCTCCTGCCACTGTTGGAAAACTGAACCCTTTAGATGGGACCGAAGGTCTTCGAAAGGTACCAGAGTTGATGTGCAATTTTCTTCTTTTAGGGCAGCCTTCGCAGTTGCATCGACACGTTCATTCCCGACAATTCCCATGTGGCTGGGGACCCACAGAAAGATGATGGTGACTCCCTTCTTTTGAAGGGAGAGTAGCGACTCATGGATCTGCTGGCATAATGGGTTCGTAGAAGAACGGTCGGAAATAGAGTTTAGGGCACTTAGAGAGTCAGAGCAAATTGCAAAGGATCCTCCACTACTGTCTATTCTACACAGAGCCATCTTTATAGCAAACAGCTCCGCCGTGAATACACTGCAGAGTGGACTGAGTTTAGCCTTTATGGTACCATGATAAGAAGAAACTACGGCACAGGCACAGGCGGTAGGAGACTTCGACCCGTCTGTGAATACAGTGACAAAATTGGGGTGGTTGCCCAGGAACACAGAGAAGGTACGCTGGCACTCAGCAGCAGTGGTGGAAGCCTTTGGACGATCACTAAGGAGCATCTTTATTATAGGAGTAGGAGTTAGCCATGGTGGGTGGTTAGATGACCCGACAGGGTATAAATCCGGTAGACCAACTCCTCGTTCTCGAATAAAATAGTTAAAACGAACATTGGCAGGCCTTGTGGCCTTTGTCTTACGGTTAAAAACATCTAAAAATCGTGGTTTTGAAAACAAGTTAAAACATGGATGCGTCTTCATTGCTAAAACCTTTGAGGCGTAGTTGCACATTAGCAGGTTCCTTCGGTAGCACAAAGGCGATTCTCCTGCATCAGAGTAGATGCTCAGGATAGGGCTGGTCCGAAACGCCCCCGTACACAGTCGTAAACCGGTATTGTGTATCACAGTCAGTGGTCGAAGGTACGACTCTCGACCGGAAGAGTACACAAAGGAACCATAGTCAAGTTTTGACCGTACTAAAGCACGATACAATAAAATTAGTGTGGAGCGATCAGCTCCCCATGTCGAGTGACTTAGGTACTTGAAAATGTTTAACGTTTTGTGACATTTCAATTTTAAACTTTCTATGTGAGCACGCCAGTTGAGGCGGTAGTCAAATGTCAGGCCTAAAAAACGGATTGAGTCGACAAATGGAAGGTTTTTACCACCCAAGCGTAACGCTGGAGGGATGTTATGTCCCCTACACCGGCGGAAATGAACGCATTTGGTTTTCTCTGAGGAGAACTTAAAACCATTACACTGGGCCCACTTGTGCAGTTTGTTCAGAGTGAGTTGGATTAGTCTGGCTGCTGTAGCGGGTTGGGATGACCTACAAAAAATTGCAAAGTCATCCACGAACAGTGATGCTATTACTGGTGTGCCTACACAGTTAGCAATATCGTTAATCGCTACAGCGAAAAGCGTTACACTAAGGACAGAACCCTGAGGAACTCCATTTTCTTGGCTGTAAAATTGCGATTTATGCTGGCCTATTCTGACTTTAAAAACTCGGTTGGATAAAAAGTTCCGAATAAAAATGGGTAGATTACCCCTAAAACCCCATTCGTGCAGAGTGTGTAGAATTTTGTGTCGCCAAGTTCGGTCATAAGCCTTTTCAATATCGAAAAATACGCCAATCACGTGTTGACGTAGAAGGAAGGCTTCCTGGATAAAATTGTCTATCCTTACTAGGTGATCAGTGGTGGAACGGCCCCTACGAAATCCACACGACACCAGAAAGAAGGTTGCGACGCTCTAGCCACCATATGAGCCGCCGATTCACCATTCTTTCCATAATCTTGCAAAGGCAGCTAGTAAGAGATATCGGCCTGTAGTTGTTCGGGTCAGCTCGGTCTTTACCCTGTTTTAATATAGGGACTACAACAGACTCCCGCCAGGACGATGGAAAGGAACCTTCAACCCATAGCTGATTGAAGGTGTGGAGGACCTCCAACAATGCCGATTCCGGAATATTCCGGAGAAAGGCATTGTGGACTTCGTCGGGACCTGGAGAAGTCATGTGGGAGTCCGCAATGGCGGACTCGAGTTCCCACAGGGAAAACGGAAGGTTATAATCTGCCAGGGATCGTCGCTCCTTAAAGTCGATAGAAGATGCCTCCTTTTCCTTCTTAATTTTTAAAAAACTATCATCGTAGCTTTTATTAGAGCTGGTTTTGGCTAGTTCCTGACCGAATATATTTCCAATAGAAGATGGCGATGTAACTGTGTTGCCTCCAACACGTAGAAAGGAGACGCCGAGCTGTTGTTGGTTGCCAGATATACTTCTTACTTTACGCCAAACCTGTGCAACCGGCGTCCGACTGTTGACGCCAGAGACAAATTCCATCCAGGAAGCCCTCTTCGCCTCCTTCACCACCTGACGTGCCTTCGCTCTTAATCGTCGGAAGGCGGAAAGGTTCATGTTCGTGGGAAATTTTTTAAAAATTCGTAACGCCTTCTTACGTTGACGAATGGCTTCTGCGCATTCCTCGTTCCACCATGGTACTGCTGGTCTCAGTTTGGTGCCCTTTGACCGAGGAACACTGCACCTTGCGCTTTCAATCAGGCAATTCGTCAACCTCTCAATGTTCATTATAGGGTCACATGCTTCGTCGTGGTTAAAATTAAAAACTTTTTTAAAATAAGGCCAGTCACCTTTCCGGATAATCCAGTTACCCGGACGAATATAATCTAAAATAAGATTTTGGTCTTTTTTGACTAACAGGGGAAAATGATCGCTCCCACACAAATCATTATGCACGGATATTTCCATCTTGTTTATCAAACTGCTCGATGCAATGCACAGGTCAATCGCAGAGTACTGACCGTTAAAAGCATTAAAACGGGTTTTCTCCCCGTTGTTCAATAAAATCATGTTAAAATCTAAAATAAAATTGGCTAAAATACGACCTCTTCGGTCGCACTGACTTCTAGAACTCCCCCACAGGGTGTCATGTGCATTAAAATCTCCTAGTAAAATGTAGGGCTTCGGGAGTTGACGGACAAGGGCGTCCAAGTTAAAACGAGTAACCGGTGCAGCCTCCGGGAGATAAACATTGCACAATGTTACCGGTTCCGGGGCGTACACGGTTACCGCCACCGCCTGAAACGGCGTGTTAAGCTGTACTCGGGAGGTGTAAAGAGCCTCCCGAATGTAAACAGCCACTCCACCCTGGGCTCGATTGCCACTGGTGTCGTCAAATCTAAAAGTGTTAAAACTTTTTAAAATGCCCTTGTCCGTCCTCTTAAAATGTGTCTCTTGAAGACATATACAAAGAGGGTTAAAATCATGAATTAAAAGGGTCATCTCCTCCTTATGCCGGTAAAAACCATTGCAGTTCCACTGCAAGATAAAAGCCATATTTGATAGTATAAAATATAAAAATAAAACTATGATCGAGCTATCCGTGCAATGGGAGGATCAATAAGGCGCCTTCTTCCCGACTGTTTTGCGAGGAGGATTTCTGTCTCAGAGAGACTTTCATCCTCCTCCATACATTCCGGCTGTCCGGGCTTGGACATACCGGATGGTGGTGCCTTTTCCCGCGAGTTATTAGCGTTCGGGGAATTATGTTTAGTGGGGTTCTTCTTGGGAGAACCCGCAGAGCTGGTGGTCACTTTACGAGCCGGTGACAAGTTTTTGGCCGGCATTGCCACTTCTTTCGTCGCTACTTTCATTAAATGTTCACTACTTTCGGTTTGCGTTGCTATAGTGGCTTTGGGGACTGGTGTTAAGGCAACTGAGGCGAATGAGCGGGAAAACACAGGAGCTGCTAATGCCCTATACTTTTTCCTCGCTTCGAAATACGTTATTTTTTCCAGTGTCTTTATTTCCATGACTTTCCTTTCTTCCAGCATTTTCGGACATTTGCGAGAGTACACCGGGTGTGCACCCTCGCAGTTGACGCAGTGTGTATCTTGCACACAGTCCTCTCCCTCATGCGCATCCAGGCCGCAGCGTGGGCAGGTGGCCTTGCCCTCACATCGCGTGGCGATGTGGCCGAAGCGCTGGCACTGGAAGCAGCGCATTGGAGCTGGAATATAGGGCCTCACCGGTACTGACTCGTAGCCAATGAATACCTTATCGGGGAGCTTTTCTAATCCAAAGGTCAAAACCACAGACGTAGTGTTAATTACTACGCCGTTGCGCCTTGTAGTAAGTCGACGGACATCGCTTACACCTTGAGATGCCATCTCTCTCTTAATTTCGTCGACTTCTACATGGAGGAGGTCAAAGTGACTGATTACTCCCCGACAGGTATTCAATGTACGGTGTACCTCTACTTTTACTGGAAAGTCATGGAATCTATCCGTAGCCAAGAGTTTCTCGCTCTGTGCTATATTTGCCGTTTCGATTAGCAAGGTGCCATCCCTGAGCTTTTTCGCTGACTTGATTTCACCGGGTACCAATGCCGACATAACTTTTCTTATAAGGAATGGGGAAACCTTGGCAAAGGTCTCACCCTCCTTCATGCATCTCATAATGAGAAAGCGCTTACTTCCGTTAGTACACATTTCTCTCCCACCCATGTCCGGGCGGGATTTTTTAGTTGGTGGAAGAATATTATCCGCCATACCAATTTTAAATTTCGTCCCCCGAGCTCCCCACCCACCATGGAGCCACACATTCGGGACGCCGCACCGCAAACCGGTGCGGTCGCCAGGGCTACCCGAGGGGATATAGCACCCTAGAGGTGGTTGACTGTTTCGGGTTGGGTCTTTAATGCACGGGCCCACCAAACCCGTACATCTCCGACCGCCCTACGCAGACCCCCACCTCCCTGGCACTCGCCACCGTTAAGCTGAACGCCACGGAAGCCGATTGACCGGGAGTGGCTGGCTCCCGGCCGCCCGTTTACACAGAATCCGGGGCCGAAGAGGGGTATTGGCCCGTAGTCCATACCGGGCATCCGACACCCGGCTGGGAACCGCAGACCTCACCCTCCAGGATCCCCTTCTCCTCCTTACGGGTCTCCGCACACGGCAAACATGCGGGTGGATCGCAGGCCAGGTGGTATGGCCGCACACAGACAGTTGACCCACAAGACTGTCCGGGCTCAACCCTTGCTGGCACGGGGTTTGTTTTCGGGGTTTTCTCCCCGCCCTTTTA
The DNA here is from genome assembly GCA_933228895.1 of Platycnemis pennipes. Lineage (NCBI taxonomy): Eukaryota > Metazoa > Arthropoda > Insecta > Odonata > Platycnemididae > Platycnemis > Platycnemis pennipes. The sequence goes on from OW121856.1 coordinate 111,685,038, forward strand.
GTCGCCTCTTACGACAAGCAGAGATACTGCGGGAGTATTCTCAATCCCCCTACCCGCAGGGGGGCATTTCTACTGCATGGGAGGTAACAGCAGCAAATGAGCGAGAGAACGTCGGGCACATAAGGGATCTATATTTTTTCCGGGCTTCTCCGTAAGCTATTTTGTCTATTGTTTTAATTTCCATTATTTTCCTTTCCTGTTGAACTATCTTGCAGTCTCGAGAGTAGACTGGATGCGGCCCCTCACAGTTGACACAAGTAACTTGGGAAGAACAAGTACTATCGCTATGCTGCTTCTGAGCGCATTTGGGGCAGGTTGCCTCCCCTCTACATTTTGTAGCTATGTGGTCGAATCTTTGGCATACAAAACAGCGCATAGGACTTGGTATGAACGGCCGGACAGGGCATGAAAGGTAGCCAACCATAACCTTCGTCGGGAGAGTAGGAAGAGCAAAGGTGAGTACCACCGACGTGGTATCAATTCTCTCTCCATTCCCTTTGGTTGTTAGTCGACGGGCAGCTGTAACGCCTAGAGGAGCCATTTCACGGGTAAGTTCTTCGAGATCCACGTACAACAGGTCATAGTCCGAGATTATGCATTTGCTGGTGTTAAGTGTCCTATGCGGGAAAACCTCGACTTCATTATTTCCGACATTCTTCATTCGTAATAATTTTGCACTTGGATTTCTGTTTTTGTTTGGATCATAATTGTGCCGTCTCGTAATTTCTTAATAGCTTCTACTCCATCGGGTACTATTTGATTAATCACTTTATGGATTAGGAAAGGTGAAGCCTTAGTTAGGCTTTCGCCTTCTTTTACACATTTCACAGTTATGTACTTCACACCACACGCACCCTCATCGGGGACTAAGCTGATATCTCCCCCGCCCACATCGGAGCGGAATCTTTTATTTGGAGGGAGTACATCGTTCTCCATGTATACTATCCAATTCATCCCCCGGGCTCCCCACCCACCACGGAGCCACACATTTGGGACGCCACACCGCAAACCGGTGTTGTCGCCAGGGCTACCCGAGGGATATAGCACTTCTTGCATGGTTTTCTGCTTCTGGGTTGGTCTCTGACTACGCGGGTCCTCCAAACCCACGCGCCTTCGACGCCCTTCCGCCAGACCCCCATGCCGTCCGCACTCGCCTGCTGAACGCCAATACGAAAAAGCTAGGCGATTGATCAGAGGCGGCTACTCCCTGACCTCCCGTTTCGGTGGAGTCCAAGGCCATAGTGGTGTGTTGCAACTCGGCTTTCAGAGGATCCGACCCCCATTCAGACCGGGAAACTCAACAACCAGGATCCTCTTTCCCCACCTTACGGGTCTCCACGAACGGCAAACACGCGGGTGAGTCAGTTGGCCAGATGTCGTGGCTGTACTCAGCACAGTAGACTCACATACTGTCCGGAACTGCCCAATTGCACTGTGGGTTTTTTCACGAGGTTGTCTCCTCGGTGGGCTCGGGTCCGTGGGGGCGCTACTCCCCTTAGGAAGAGATCATCCTCTTCACCCGTGCGGGGAGGGTAGTATGTATTCGCTGGACAATAGGGTGTGGTGAAGAAAAGACGGAAATTGATTGCAGCGCGCTCATTGAGTCCGTGCAGATGACAAAAGACACCGAGGAACCCCTAATTCCTCCAAGGGCCATCTTAATGGCCAGAAGTTCCGCTGTGTACACGCTACACAGCGCATTGAGCCTGGACTGGACGACACCGTGATGGGATGAGGTAACCGCGCACGAACAGGCTGCATCCGACTTCGATCAATCCGTGTATACTGGGATGAAATCGGAGTGGAGACAGAGAAATTCATTGAAGGGGCGCTGGTGTTCTAGAGCAGTGGTGTGGGATTTATGGCGCCTACCGAGTGCCATATGGATGTTCGGCGACGGAATAATCAACGTTGGGTAACTCGAGTACCTAACAGGATAAACCTCTGGGAGTCTTAACCCGACACCCTGAATAAATAAAAAAATACGAATACTGAGCGGCTTGGTAGCTCTTGTCCGTCGATTAAAAAGTTCCAAAAATCAAGGGTTAAAATCAAATTAATACACGGGTGATTCTTGGTAGCTAAAATTTTCGCCACGTAAGAGCACATCAGTATGTCCCTACGGTACGGTAACGGAGGTTCCCCGGAATCAGCATAAATGCTGAGGACGGGACTGGTCCGGAAAGCACCACTGGAAATACGAAGCCCTGCGTTGTGTACTGTTGTTAAAGGCGTTAAGTAGGAGTCGCGACTGGAAGCGTAAACAACTGACCCGTAGTCCAGTTTGGAACGTACGAGTGCGCGATACAATAAAAGCAGGGACATTCGATCGGCACCCCAAGTTGTGTTACTTAAAAATTTTAAAATATTTAGAGTCCGTAGACATTTATCTCTCAGAATCTAAATGTGTTCCCGCCAGTTCAGTCGGTAGTCAAAAGTCATACCGAGGAATCGGACAGACTCCACATACGTGAGAGTTTTGCCATTAAGTGACAAAGCTGGCGGAATGTAATGTCCCCTCACCCGGTAAAAATGGACGCATTTGCACTTTTCCGAGGAAAACTTAAAGCCATTCCTCCGCGTCCAAACCTCCAGTTTGTTTAGAGCCAACTGAGTCACTCTGGTTGCAGTGGCTATTTTGGACGACCTGCAAAATATTGCTAGGTCGTCAACGAACAAAGATCCCATGAGTGGAGGTTTAATGCATTTAGCTATGTCGTTGATCGCAATTGCGAAGAGTGTCACACTTAAAACTGAACCCTGTGGAACTCCAATGTCCTGCCGATAAAATTTGGATATGTGTCGACCTATTTTAACTTTAAAAACACGATCAGTTAAAAAATTCTTGATAAAAATCGGTAAATTGCCCCTCAATCCCCACTCATGTAGAGTCATTAATATCTTATGCCGCCACACTCGGTCGTATGCCTTCTCCATGTCGAAGAAGACACCTACGACATGTTGACGGAGAAGAAAGGCCTCCTGGATGAAATTGTCGGCGCTGACCAGGTGGTCAACGGTCGATCGACCGCGTCTAAAGCCGCATTGAATATTCGAAAGGAGATTTCGGCGCTCTAACCACCAAACGAGACGCCGATTTACCATTCTTTCCATTACCTTGCACAGGCATTTAGTAAGGGAGATGGGTCTATAATTATTCGGATCAGCTCTATCTTTACCCTGTTTGAGAATAGGGATTACTGTGGACTGCCGCCAGGAGGGTGGAAAACTACCCTCAGCCCAAATTTGGTTGAGGGAGCGAAGGACTTCCACCCATGTCCCCTCCGGAATATTCCGGAGAAACGCATTATGGATGTCGTCCAATCCTGTGGCCGAGTCGCGTGAGTCTGCATTGGCAGAACGCAGTTCCCAAAGGCAGAAGGGGATATTATAGTCTGCCGTCCACCGCTTCTCAGTAAAGATAAGTTTCTGAAATTCAATACGCCTCTTCATGTGTAGGAATTCTTCCTCATAGGTGTCGTCGCTGTATGTATTGGCGAGTGACTGCCCAAAAACCTCGCTAATAGCCGACGGAGATGTCAGTACCTTACCACCGATATTGAGGAATGAGACGCTGAGCTGATTGTGGTTTCCCGAAATTCGTCTAACCTTGTTCCATACCTGTGCAAGGGGCGTTCTACAATTCACATCAGATACATATTTCATCCAGGAGGCCTTTTTCGCCTCCTTCACCACCTTTCGAGCTTTTGCTCTGAGGCGCCTGAAGGAGGACAAATTTGTCTCTGTGGGGTACTTGATAAAAATTCGTAGCGCCTTCTTGCGTTTACGAATCGCTTCAGCACAATCATCGTTCCACCAGGGAACTGTAGGCCTAGTCATGCAATGCAGTGATTTGAGCACACTGCAATTGGCGGAATCGATGATATTGCGGGTCAGCATTTCAATGTTTAAAGTCCCATCACGGTTCTCGTCATGTTTAAAATTTATTTTTTCCCTAAAAGCGGTCCAATCGGCATTCCGGACAACCCAGTTGCCCGGCCGTATTAAGTCTGGGTTAAAATTGTTTCTCTGTGCAGAAAAAGGGGGAAATGATCACTGCCACAGAGATCATCGTGAACAGACAGATAAATCTTACTCATTAACGTGCTCGATGCAATACAAAGATCAACACTAGAATACTGACCGTTAAAAGAGTTAAAACGAATGTGTTCCCCTTTATTCAATAAAAACATGTTAAAATCAGTATTAAATTAGATAAAATACGCCCTCTACGGTCACCCTGTGAACGCAACTACCCCATAGGGTATCATGAGCGTTAAAATCGCCAGATAAAATAAAAGGTCTGGGCAACTGACGAACAAGAGCTTCTAAGTTGGATCGAGTGACCGGGGCCCCCTCCGGCAAGTAGACGTTACATAACGTCACAGCCTCCGGGGCATGCACCGTCACTGCGACCGCCTGGAAAGGCGTTCTCAGCTGCACTCGGGAGGTGTAAAGGGTCTCCCGAGTAGCAACCGCCACTCCACCCTGGGCACGTTGGCCACTGGTGTCGTCCCATCTAAAAACGTTAAAACCATTTAAAATGCCCTTGTCCGTGCTTTTAAAATGGGTCTCTTGTAGACATTTACAAGAGGGGTTAAAGTCACGAATTAAAATGCCCAGCTCCTCCTTATGGTGATAAAAACCGTTACAGTTCCACTGTAATATAAAAGCCATTAAAATTTAAAAGGGGATAAAATACAATAAATAAATAAATAAAAAAAGGGCGACAGTCGAACTCTGAACAAAAGTGGTGAGAGTCTAAGGCGATTCTTCTTGCCTTTTTGCCTAGCGACGAGGATTTCCGTCTTCGAGAGACTTTCGTCCTCCTCCATTTGTTCCAGCTCTGGCTGTTTTGAGCTGGCAGGTCCTGGGGATGGTGTCTTCTCACGCGTTACGCGTGTTACCACAGTTTCTGATTTTTGTGGGGACATTTTGAGGGAACCAAGGTTGGTTATAGTGGTTTTTTCTGCTGGTTTAATAGCCTTAGCCAGCTTGGCCGAGTCTTTCTCTGTAGGCTTTGTTTTTACTGCTTCTGTTTGGGTTCCTATGGTACTTCTCTGAACAGGTGGGGCCACAACAGTGGCAAAGGACTTGGAAAAAGTGGGGGCGACCATTTCCCTGTACTTTTTCCTGGCCTCGAAATATGTTAATTTGTCCAGTGTTTTGAGTTCCATTATCTTTCGCTCTTCCACTAGTTTGGGACATCTCCTAAAGTACACCGGATGATCGCCCTCGCAGTTAACACAGTGAGGTTCTTTTGAGCACTCCGCACCCTCATGCTCCTCCAAGCCGCAGCGCGGGCAGGTGGCCTTGCCCTCACATCGCGTGGCGATGTTGCCGAAGCGCTGGCATTGGAAGCTGCGCATGGGAGCCGGTATGAATGGCCGAACAGGTACCGATTCAAAACCGATAAAAACCTTGTCGGGGAGACGATCTAGCGCTAAAGTGAGGACCACGGACGACGTATTTCTCACTTCTCCGTCGCGCTTCGTGGTAAGCCTACGTGCATCTGTCACGCCTTGAGACGCCATCTCACTCTTGATCTCGTCCACCCCTACGTACAACAGGTCGTAGTGAGAGATTACTCCCCGACAGGTGTTGAGGGTGCGGTGCGCTTGAACTGCTACCGGTATATCGTGCAGTTTTTCCATTTTCAGCAACTTTTCTGCTTGGATATTATTACTGCATTTGATGAGAAGTGTGCCGTCGCGGAGCTTCTTGGCCGATTTCAAGTCACCACGCACCAGAGAAGACAAGACCCGGCGAATGAGGAAAGGAGAAACCTTTTTAAGTGTTTCTCCTTCCTTTTGGCACCTCATCACTAGGTAGCGTTTACTACCAATGAATTCTGATTCTCCCCCGCCCTTATCAGAGCGGGATCTTTTGGGAGGTGGAAGGTTAGTTTCCGCCATACCATAAAGATATTCGTCCCCCGAGCTCCCCACCCACCATGGTGCCACACATTCGGGACGCCGCACCGCAAACCGGTGCGGTCGCCAGGGCTACCCGAGGGGATATAGCACCCTAGAGGTGGTTGTCTGTTTCGGGTTGGGTCTTCGATGCACGGGTGCACCACACCCGTACGTCTCCGACCGCCCTACACTGACCCCCACCTCCCTGGCACTCGCCACCGTTAAGCTTACGCCACGGAAGCCGATTGACCGGGAGTGGCTAGCTCCCGGCCGCCCGTTTACAGCGAATCCGGGGCCAAAGAGGGGTATTGGCCCCCAGTCCATACCGGGCATCCGACACCCGGCTGGGAACCACGGGCCTCACCCTCCAGGATCCCCTTCTCCTCCTTACGGGTCACCGCACACGGCAAACATGCGGGTGGATCGCAGGCCAGGTGGTGTGGCCGCACACAGACAGTTGACCCACAAGACTGTCCGGGCTCAACCCTTGTTGGCTCAGGGTTTGTTTTCGGGGTTTTCTCCCCGCCCTTTTAGTCGCCTCTTACGACAAGCAGGGATACTGCGGATGTATTCTCAATCCCGCTACCCGCAGGGGGTGGAATTGCTGAGTCAGAAAAAGAAAATGCGTGCCTGAGGCTTGAGAAGGGGGAAGCAGCATTTGAGGTATTCTGCTGCAGCAAATCCACAGTGCCTTCTCCAATTTAGAGGAGCTTAATCGACATTTGTTGTTTTATGATTTGTCCATCCAGATGTCCGGTTTCTTATACTATTTTATTCCTCATGTGCAGCTATAATAGCCTCCTGTAGGAGTACTGCTAATCAGTCCTAGAATCAACAATCGTAGATGCAGGTAAATTAATCCAGTCATACCTTGGAAGTGAGATTCGAGTATATTTCTACATGTGTTTTACACGCTGATTAAGGCATTAAGTAATGCCTTGCCCTTTCTTATCATTCTCATTCCAGGAGGGGTGAAGAAAGTGGATCCTCAAATTTCGAGCTCCTTTGACAGAAGCTGTCACCAATTACCATTTACCTGAATAGGAAGGTAATTTTCAGTGAACCATGTACAGGCACTTCCAAAAAAAAGTTAACACTTCAGAGCTGAAATTTTTCTAAGTCTCGAGTTGACGGTGATTTGACAACGCTGCGTCACGGCTTCCCTCTGGCGAAGCCTCGAGAAGCTCTGACCGAAAATAAACCCCTTTCCCTCCTCCCCCCTCCTTTACCCTTTTACCAGATGGGACAAAGGGATTACTGAACGGTCGGTCTTCTCATATCCTAAAGAAGGGGGCTATGGTGGGCACTCTATTTTTCCGACTCACGGTGAACGACATTTGAAGTCCTGAACATATCTCTACGCTCGCCACCGTCGCATAGTGGACGGAAATCGGAAAAAAGCTGGACAAAATTCAAAAATAGCTTTCTTTGATATATAACTTGAAACTTCACAAAAATACTCAAAAAAGACTGCTAATTACGGAACAATACATCATTTGACATGCTTTTCATCTATTAGTCAGATACAGGAGCTCGAACATGACCAAATTTCCAAATAAACACCTGAACTAATTTTTCTCCGAATGTCTTCCAAGTTAAGTTGATCGTGACGTTATGCGAGGAATTTGATTGAATAAAGAATAGCATGATCTATTAACACAAGACTTTGCCTTTAAATTACCAAAGCTTCCAATATTTTTGAAGCATTTTAGCGCAATTCCGTTAAAAATGTCAGACGCTGCTCTCGGATAAAATGTTTACATAATATAGAGAATATCTAGCGTTTTTGGGAGAGACCTGTCAAGTGACTTATATCAGAGCACTCGTTGAAGACTCATAAACACGAAATTGAAGAGAAATTAAAAAATAAGTCTACGACACCGAAAGCACATATGATTTTCCGATCGCGCGTCCGGGGCATGGCTCCGCGCGGCTGGGGCTGGAAGATCTGTGACTCGCTTACTTTACTCAAGTGACACGGACCCAAGGCTTCCATTTCGTCGTTTTTCAGCGGCACTCATTGTCCGAAAACTTCACTGATCTATGTTGATGAAATCGTGAGAATATTGAATCATGCGACCGGATAAGTTTACGTGGAATCACTTTATTTTTCTTCGCGTGCGCTCCGGAACATACTTCTTATTCACGCCCTTGAAAAGAGTGTAGTCTTTCTAGGGCCCATGTAACATTCAGAAATACACTGGTTTTTCTTTTGAATTACTTTTGCCCCCTTCTTTTTATTCACACGGTAAAAGATGCACCGACGATTTCAGAGCCTTGGTCTTCGTTTTCCCTGCCACCTTTTCCCCTTTTCCTCAAATGAGATCTGAATGCCAAATGGGGGGCGGCATGTTCCCTCTGACCACTCTGTTCAGTCCCTGTATTGAGACAATGGGGAGGACCGGTCTCCCCGTAGGAATAATTTTCCACTGCCCGAAAACCTTACTCCATACGTTTTATTGCACCCACGACCCCTTCTACGCGGTATGCCTCGGTTCAACATCCTTAGTCTATGCCCTTGCAGCCCAGTGCCCAGGCATGAGGGGTGATCCGGAAGCAGGTAAAACTTCGCAGACGTCTGCCCATCCACTCTTCCACCTGAGTGCTTTTAAGTTTGTTTCTACTCACATTACCGGGCAAATATTTCAAAACATTTACATGCCCACAAGTGAACACGTTTATCAACATGGTTTCATGATTTAGGTTTGATAGTCTCTTATTAATTTCATATGTGGTGTGAAGGAAGTAACAATTCATTCACAAAAATGAATTAATTCCGTCCATTAAAGAAATATATCCAAAGCTTTTGGCGGGATTGTTTAGCATGCAATATGGTCGAATAATAGAGCACCTTTCCATTAGAAGGAAATATAGGGACAGCTTAACAATTTGCAATTACTATTCTCAGTTGCGATAAAGGCTCTTAAGGAAATTTACTAATTGCCGTCCACCCACTTCGCAATCCGAGCAATTGGCCCCTCGAGAGGAGATCACCGTATGGCGGCCGGGTGCCCGCGCGTCACGTGTGCAAACCGTTTCTGAGAGGGAATTCCCAGCTAGCCATCCTTCCTCGCCGCCCCTCCCCTTCGGTAGGAGGAGAATAGTGGGTGGCGATCCTTCGGCAGGGTTAGGAGGCTCAACGCCGCGGTCGGGAATAAGGGTAAGGCGAGAGTCGGGGGTATTTTGCGACCACCTGCAAGTATCCTATAAACAATGGGTATTCGGGAATATTCGTATGTTGTCACAGTCCTTTTCCTTTGAAGAACGGAAAAGGCATTGAATAACCAATTATAGCGTAATATTAGCTACAGTTTGACCAACGGAAATGTCTTCACATGCATACGGAGCTCTAGCAATCAGTTAAATCTCATACGAATAACTATTTAGTTGTGGTCGCATGCGCGCGCAATTAGCTGTATTAGGACCTGTAACCTATAGTGATCATAAAATAGTAAATGCGAACTTTATTGTAGGCGTTGAAAGATATTATAAACCAAGGAAGAGGGTATACTTATTTTGCAAGGCTAATTACGACGGTATGAAAGAGGAATTAAGGGAATCGTTTAATATATTTAGCGAACAAAGCAAAGGATTAGATACAGAGGATTCGTGGAGAGAATTTCTTGAGGACACCCGTAAAGCAGTTAATGAATACACACCAAGTAAATTCATAAGTGATAATACAGAGCCAAGGTGGTATAATACGGAGGTTAGGAAATCACTAAAGTGACAAAGGGTATGCCACGCTAGGATGAAAAATGCAGGACAGGGTCTATCGGTAGAGGAAAAAAATGAGTTAGATCAAAACTATAAAAAATCGAGAGCATTAGCAAGGAAATCATGTCGGCAAGCGTTATAACATTTCAAGAGCAAGATGCTAGGAGAATATTTAGATAGCAATCCTAAAACGTTTTGGTCATATGTGAGAGAGCTTCGGGCAAATAGGTCCACAGTGCACACACTTAAAAACTATAAAGGAATTAGAGTCACCAGCAGTGTAGGAAAAGCCAATTCTTTAAACACCTTCTTCCAAAGCGTTAGATTAGACATTAGACCAGATTTTAGGGAAACGGCTGCGTGGTCAATAACAGATTTGTATTGGTATTATACAAACAATAATCTCATGGGCATAATTATTATTTTTCAAATTAGGACTCCTAAACTATAAATGCTAAGGTTAACTCGTGGAAATGCCACCACAATTGGGAACGTTATTTACTTCATCCTGAAAATCGAGCATTTTACTGCACCACTACGGCGAAAAGGTTAAACTGTTCTTATCAGCCTGCTCCTAGTCTTAAGATTTGGGATCGCATATTTTCAAAGCTTCTGACCACATCGATGTGAGAATTAAATATGCCTATGAACTCGCTCGGAAATGGCACGAACGTGAAACAACACCAATTAACCAAGGAATTAATTATTTAAGGGACACATACATATAGGAGGGTGATAACAACCAATGATGATATGTGATTTCCTCTTCAAAGTTAAACGTCGAATTTTAATGTTATGCAAATGCGTGACGACGATTTTTTCTGTGACGATGGTTGCGAGCATAGAGATACGTTCGGGACTTCAGACGTCGTGCAGATCGAGTCGAAGAAAACGACAATCACGGGACACAGGACCGACCCACATTCGACGGAAATCGAAAAAAGCTGGACAAAAACCTAAAATAACTTTTTTTGGGACATATACTTAGATATATACCTTTTGAGATACAAACGGACACTGTTGTCAGACAAAACTTTTTACATAAAGTAAATAAGTAAGTAGAGAATATCTAACGTTTTAGGGAGACACTTTTTACACAGATTCTTAGAAAAGTTTGCTACTTAAGGAATAATGCATCACTTGTCATGATTCTCATCCGTTAGTGCGACACAAGGTCTCAACATCACGAAATTTAAAAAAAATTCTGTTATAACATTTATCCGAATATCTTACACGTTGATGATGACGTTGTGGGAGGAATTTGATCAAATAAAAATAGCATAATCTATTAACACTATACTTTGCTTTTACTTGCCTGAGCTGCAAATATTTTTTGAATCGTTTATTTGCTATTCCATTACTTATAATGGCGGACACTGTTCTCAGACAAAACTTTGCACAAAGTAGAGAATATCTAACGTTTTAGGGAGACACTTGTCAAGTCACTTATATCTGAGAATTCGCTGAAAATTCATATACACGAAAGTGAAGAGGAATTAAATGTAAGTTTGCGACACCGAAAAATACATATGATTTTCCGACCGCGCGTTTGGGGTTTGGCTCCACGCGTCGGGGGCTGGAATTGACGTGACTCGCTTACATTGCTGAAGTGACATGGACCCTAAGGCTCCCAATTCGTTGTTTTTGAGCTGTACCCATTGCCAGTAACCTCCATCACCCTCATTTGATGAAATCGCGAGCATACTGAGCCGTGCGACGGGATAAGATTACGCGGAATCGAGTTATTCTTCTTTGCGTACGCTCCGGGATCATACTTCTTATTCACGCCCTTCAGCCCTTGAAAAGAGTGGAGTCTTTCCAGGGCCCTTGTGAACTAGATATACTCTAGTTTTTCTAAGTAATGGAATAGCAATTAAATGAGTAGTAGTAGTAGAGTTAATATTTAGGGTGCGTCGACAGCATGGTCATTTTGCACCACTGCTTTTCAGAAATATAACATTAATTTAAATCCGTAGACATTACATTACCTGAAATCAGGTATTGAGCTTATTCTACGATTTGTCAGCACATAAAATCATTTAATATTGTTAGACTGTATTTATAATTTATTAAAAAGCCCAGTTTCCTTTAAAAATAAAATTACACGGTCGATAGCATCTGTTTCGTCACCTAGAATGGACCCTAAATCACCCGTAATATTCAGTCGGTTACGTACGTCCCGGTATCTGTCACACTCCGTCAGGATATGCCGAATTCCAAGAGGACAGTCGCAGTCATCACACCGAGGTGGCAATTTCTCTTCTGTGAAGAGAAAGGAGTGGGTCATTGGGCTGTGCCCTATCCTCATCCGGGTGATGACGACTTCCTCTCGGCGGCTCCTCCTGACGGAAGTGGGCCACGCTGACGTCACCGGTTTAACTGTGCGCAGTTTGTTGTTTGTAATGTTTCTCCACGACTCCCTCCACTGTTGAAGAACTGAGCTCTTGAGTGAGGCTCTTAGATCTTCACAAGATACCAGCGTCGATTTAAGATCGTCAAGATTGAGAGCGTGTTTTGCGACAGAATCGGCTGCCTCATTTCCGGCAATTCCCACATGCCCAGGGATCCAAAGAAACCAGACAGTGGTTCCCTTCCTGTGAAGGGAGAGCAGCGAGGAGTGAATATCCTGGACAATAGGGTGCAAAGGAGAAAAGCCGGAAATGGATTTTAGGGCGCTCATGGAGTCTGAGCAGACCACAAAGGAGCCACCGTTCACATTTATCCCATCAAGAGCCGTTTTAATACCTAACAGTTCCGCTGTGTAAATACTACACAGCGGGCTGAGTTTTGCTTTGATGACTCCATGGTGAGATGATACAACCGCACAGGCACAAGCTGTATCCGTCTTCGAGCCGCCTGTAAACACGGGAACTAATTCTGGATGTTGACTAAGAAACATTAAGAATTGTTGCTGATACTCTTCAGCGGTGGTAAAAGCCTTTTGTCGGTTGTAAAGGGACATTTTTATGTCGGGAGCGGGAGTTAACCATGGCGGGTGAGTAGAATGCCTGATGGGGTACATTTCTGGTAATAGAATACCTCGTTCACGGATAAAATTGTGGAAACGTACACTTACAGGCCGAGTGGCTTTTGTCCTGCGATTAAAATGTTCTAAAAAGCGAGGTTTAAAAACAAGGTTAAAACATGGGTGCATCCTCATCGTTAAAATTTTTGCGGAATAGTTGCACATGAGCAGCAACCTTCGGTGGCATAATGGCGGCTCTCCTGCATCCGCGTAGACACTGACGACAGGACTTGTCCGGAAAGCACCCGTGCAAAGCCGGAGCCCTGCGTTGTGTACACTGTTCAGAGGTCGTAAGTAGGACTCCCGAGTGGATGAGTACACGAAGGATCCGTAGTCTAATTTGGACCGCACCAATGACCGGTATAGTAAAAGGAGTGTAGTGCGGTCTGCTCCCCACGATACGTTGCTTAAAAACTTTAGAATATTTAAGGACCTAGAACAATTGTTCCTTAAAAATTGAATATGTTCCCGCCAGTTTAGACGGGAATCGAAGATCATTCCCAAAAATCTGACCGACTGAGCGTAGTTAAGATCTCTGCCACCTAAGCGCAGTGGTAACGGAATATGCACTCCCCTTAGCCGGTGAAAGTGGACACACACAGTTTTCACCGGAGAAAAAACAAAGCCATTTCTTAGTGTCCACCTGTGTAAACTGTTTAATGTCAGTTGGATCTGTCTGGAGGCAGTGAGAAGTTTGGATGACCGGCAGAAAATCGCCAGGTCATCGACAAACAAGGATCCAATTACAGGGGTTTTGATGCAGTCAACTATATCATTTATTGCGATGGCGAAAAGTGTTACGCTAAGTACTGAGCCTTGAGGAATGCCGTTGTCCTGTCTGTAAAATTCTGTGAGATGTTGGCCTATTTTTATTCTTAATACTCGGTTCACTAAAAAATTACTGATAAAAGTTTGCAGATTGCCCCTAAAACCCCATTCATGCAGCGTGCTTAAAATCTTCCGCCGCCAGACACGATCGTAGGCCTTCTCCAAATCGAAGAACACTCCGATCGCGTGCTGGCGGAGGAGAAATGCTTCCTGGATGAAATTGTCAATTCTAACTATGTGGTCGATAGTGGAACGGCCCCGACGAAAACCGCACTGGATAGTGGAAAGAAGGTCTCGGCGCTCCAACCACCAAACGAGCCGCCGGTTCACCATCCTTTCCATTATTTTGCACAGGCAGCTGGTGAGGGATATGGGTCTATAGTTGTTTGGGTCACCTCTATCTTTGCCCTGTTTTGGGATGGGAACCACCGCAGACTCCCTCCAGGTTGATGGAAAGGCACCTTCAATCCAAAGCTGATTGAAAGTGTGGAGGACCTCCAACAATGCCTTCTATGGAATATTACGGAGAAAGGCATTGTGGACCTCGTCAAGACCCGGAGATGCATTGCCTGTGTCGGCAATGGCGGACTTCAATTCCCACAAAGAGAAAGGAAGGTTATAGTCGGCCACATGTCGCGTCTCTTTGAAGTTTATCGGAATTAATTCGCAGCGGTCTTTAAAGGACAGAAAATTCCTACCGCATGCGTCATCGCTGCTCATTCGAGATATAAACTGGCCGAACGCCTTTCCGATGTCATGTGGTGACGTTATAACTTCATCTCTGATTTTAAGAAAAGTGACACCTAGCTGCTGGTGGTTACCCGACAGACTCCTTACCTTGCGCCATACCTGTGCAATTGGTGTCCTACAGTTAACACCGGAGACGAATTTCACCCAAGAAGCTCTTTTCGCATCCTTCACAACCTGTCGAGCTCTAGCTCTAAGTCGTCGGAAGGAGGCTAGATTTCTTTCGGTTGGGTATTTATTAAATATTCGCAACGCTTTTTTACGCTGGCGAATAGCTTTCGCACAATCATCATTCCACCACGGCACCACAGGCCTTGTAATTATACGGCGAGACCGTGGTACGCTGCTGTCTGCCGCTTCAATGATGGTTGCTGTCAGGTTATCAATATTTTCCACACTGTCACGGGTTTCGTCATATTTAAAATTAAAATTCTCCTTAAAAAGCCCCCAGTTCGCCTTTTGCACAATCCAGTTTCCCGGCCGAATAAAATCCGTATTAATATGGTGTTCCTTCGTAAAAAGGATGGGATAGTGATCGCTCCCACAAAGGTCGTCATGCACAAGTATATCAAGTTTTGTAGCTAAAATGCTCGACACGATACATAGGTCGATAGTGGAAGAGTCACCAGTAAAACTGTTAAAACGTGTTTTTTCCGCGTTATTTAGTAACACTAGGTTAGTGTCACATATAAATTGGGATAAAATCCGTCCTCTACGGTTGCACTGAGCTCTAGCGCTTCCCCATAGCGGATCGTGTGCGTTAAAATCTCCCAATAAAATAAAAGGCTGAGGTAGCTGATGGACAAGGGCTTCCAGGTTAAAACGGGTGACCGGCGCACCCTCCGGGAGATACACGTTACACAACGTAATCGCCTCGGGGGCACGCACGGTCACTGCTACCGCCTGAAGCGGCGTGTGTAGTTGCACTCGAGAGGTGTAAAGGGCCTCCCGAGTAGCAATCAACACTCCACCCTGGGCTCGTTGGCCACTGGTGTCGTCCAGTCTAAAAACGTTAAAACCTTTTAAAATGCTCTTGTCCGTTGTTTTAAAATGTGTTTCCTGCAGGCATATGCAAGACGGGTTAAAATCACGAATCAAAACGGTCAGCTCCTCCTTACGCCGATAAAAACCATTGCAGTTCCACTGCAGAGTAAAAGCCATAAATCTCTTTAAAAAATAAAATAAATAAATAAATATATACAATAAATTATTTAAAAAGGCGGAGATCAGCGCCGAATGCGGTGCTTCTTCCCCTTTTGTTTCGCGAGGAGGACTTCAGCTTCCGAGGGACTGTCGTCCTCCTCCATTGATTCCCCCGGAAGTTCTAGCTTGGCTAGTCCGGTGGGGCCGGGGGATGGCGTTTTTTCGCGCTGTTTCAGCGCTACCCCGGCTGAGGGTTTAGACTGGTTCTTCTTAGGAGAACCAGTGGTGGTTATTTTTTTATTGATTGCCGGATTTGGTGCCTTAGCCGGCTTGGTTACATCTTTTACCTCTGCGGGTTTTGTGTTCGCCCAACTCTCTGTCTGTGTACTTTGGGACGCTTTTGGCACGGAGTTATTTGCAACGAAGGCAAAAGATTTTGAAAAGACAGGTGCTGCCATGGGCCTGTATCTTTTCCTCGCCTCGAAGTACGGAATTTTTTCAACTGTTTTTATTTCCATCACTTTTCTCTCCTCTAACATCTTGGGACATTTACGAGAGTACGCTGGATGCGTACCCTCGCAGTTGACGCAGTGTTGTTCCCTGTTGCATTCCGCACTCTCATGGCCTTCCAGGCCGCAGCGCGGGCAGGTGGCCTTGCCCTCACATCGCGTTGCGATGTGGCCGAAGCGCTGGCACTGGAAGCAGCGCATGGGCGCCGGTATGAATGGCCTCACTGGAACCGATTCATAGCCGACGAATACCTTGTCGGGGAGACTGTCTCGCGCGAATGTTAGGACGACAGATGTCGTGTTTACAACTTCGCCGTTTCGCTTAGTGGTAAGTCGACGAGCATCTGTAACTCCTTGCGATGCCATCTCATTCTTAATCTCGTCGACTTCCACGTATAGTAAGTCGTAAAGAGATATTACTCCCCGACAGGTATTGAGAGTGCGGTGCAGCTCCGTTTTTACAGGAATGTCATGGAGCTTCTTTAGGGCCAACAGCTTTTCACTTTGAATATTACTCGATGTTTCGATAAGGAGGCTCCCGTCTCGTAGTTTTTTGGCCGATTTCAACTCTCCGGCAATTGAGGAAGACAGCACCTTACGGATGAGAAAGGGAGATACCCGTTTAAGCGTCTCCATTTCTTTCTCACATTTCATAATTACAAATCGCATACAAGCGGGTAAACTTTTAGCTCCCCCGCCCGTGTCCGGGCGGGATCTTTTGGAAGGTGGAAGAAGTGATTCCGCCATACCAAGTAGTTCTTCATCCCCCGGGCTCCCCACCCACCATGGAGCCACACATTCGGGACGCCGCACCGCAAACCGGTGCGGTCGCCAGGGCTACCCGAGGGGATATAGCACCCTAGAGGTGGTTGTCTGTTTCGGGTTGGGTCTTTAATGCACGGGCCCACCAAACCCGTACATCTCCGACCGCCCTACGCAGACCCCCACCTCCCTGGCACTCGCCACCGTTAAGCAATACGCCACGGAAGCCGATTGACCGGGAGTGGCTAGCTCCCGGCCGCCCGTTTACAGCGAATCCGGGGCCAAAGAGGGGTATTGGCCCCCAGTCCATACCGGGCATCCGACTCCCGGCTGGGAACCACGGACCTCACCCTCCAGGATCCCCTTCTCCTCCTTACGGGTCTCCGCACACGGCAAACATGCGGGTGGATCGCAGGCCGGGTGGTATGGCCGCACACAGACAGTGACCCACAAGACTGTCCGGGCTCAACCCTTGTTGGCTCTGGGTTTGTTTTCGGGGTTGTCTCCCCGCCCTTTTAGTCGCCTCTTACGACAAGCAGAGATACTGCAGGAGTATTCTCAATCCCCCTACCCGCAGGGGGGGGCAATTAAATGATTAAAAAAATATTTGTAGCTCAGGCAATTTAAAGGCAATTTAAACAATAGCATTGTGTTAATAGGCAAATGATGCAGGTGTTTATTTGGAAATTTGGTTATGTTTGAGCCCCTATATCTGGCTAACAGATAAGAATCATGTGAAATGATGCATAATTCGTTAATTAGCAATATTTTCTGAGTATTTATGTGAAGTTTGAAGTCTATATCTCAAAGAAAGCTATTTTGGAAATTCGTCCAGTTTTTTTTTCGCGACGGTGGCGAGCGTAGAGATGTGTTCAGGACTTCAGTCTTGTTCAGGACTTCAGTCTCGCAGCGCGAGTCGGAAGAAACAACCATGGAGTCCCCACAATAGCCCCCTTCTTTAGGGCATAACAAGACCGACCGTGCAGTAATCCCTTCTGCTAAACAGGGAAAGGTGAGGACGGGGGAGGAAGGAAGGGGGTTTGTTTTCGGTTAGAACTTCGCGATGCTCCGCCAGAGGGAAGCCGTGACGCAGCGTTGTCAAATCACCGTCAACTCGAGACTTAGAAAAATTTCAGCTCTGAAGTGTTAACTTTTTTTGGAAGCACCTGTACATCATCTGAAATGTGATATCTGTATAGGCAAATGTTAGGATATTTCGAAGGCTTAATTTGATTTTTTTAGAACATTTTGAAATCTCCCAGAGCAGAAATAAGGCGCCTAGCCCCAAGGCAGGTGTGACAAAAAGTACAAGTAAAGGGAAGAAGAGGGATAGAGTTTTAGGTAAGAATTACATGGTTAACATAGTTGATTTATGCTGATTCCAGGTGACATTTCTATTAATCTCAGGTATATATCCTACACTACTATTCGACTTTTTTACAGCCTCGAATTTTTTCACCAATGAGCAGTTGGCTCCAGCAATCGTTAGAGCGCTTAAAGGAGAATAATCTCTGAGATATAGTGAATTGCGGAAAGGTAAGATAATTTTTTATTTTTATTTTAATGTATTTGGGATTTTAATTTCATAGTGATATTTCAGTACTCAAAACAACTTAGCTCTCTCTCAAGCATTTTTCCCTGTATACAGGGAAAATCATATTTGTGGTTTGTCAGTTCTGATTGTCAATCGCTTTTTTCCAAAGGTGCATCTAGGAAATGAAGTATGGATTAAGAAGAGCGTGTGGGAGTCGAGAATTAAGAAGGAATCTACTAAACTCTCAGTTATGGTGCTAGATTTGGCAGAGGAGATCTGGGAGATAGATAGAATTTCGTTTTCAGGGTGCGTCGACGGCTATTGGTCATTTCGCACCTCGCGCAAGTGATAAAGTGATAAATTACATTTGGGAAAAGTATGTTAAATTGCAGTGCTGTCAAAAAGCATGCCATAAAAATAACTGTCAAATCAAATTTAAAATGCCTATTTGTTTAAGATATGAAATTACTTGGGTTAGGCGGTCTGGGTCATTCCCCAGAACGTGGCTTATATCGCCTCTGATCCTTAGAGAGTCGCGCAATCTCCGGTATTTTTCGCACTCTGTCAAAATATGCCTTACGGAGAGAAGAGATCCACAGTCATCACATCGAGGTGGTATTTTCTCTTCGGTGAAGAGGAATGAGTGAGTCAGAGCGCAATGTCCGATTCTCAAACGTGTGACGACTACCTCCTCCCTCCGGCATCCCCTGACGGATGAAGGCCATGCAGATGTTGTATGTTTAATTTCACGGAGTTTGTTGCTCGGGACGTTAAACCAAGATTCCCGCCAATACTCCAGAGCTTCGTTACGTAACGTTAGTCTCAAATCCTCGTGTGGTACCAGTTTAGAGGCAAGGACAGAATTTTCCAGCGCCTTCTTAGCAGCAGAATCAGCCTTTTCATTACCTCTTATTCCCACATGTCCAGGGATCCATATGAAGGTAATTGACACCCCTTTCTCCCTCAGGCATATTATGGCCGACTGAATTTCCTGGACAATCGGATGAGTCGGGTACATTGTGGAGATAGACTGCAGAGCACTTAGGGAGTCCGAGCAGATGAGAAATTTCTTATCCGAGCATTTTATACCACAGAGGGCCATTTTAATGGCGAAGAGCTCCGATGTATAAACACTGCATAATGGGTTTAATTTAGCTGTTGCTATTCCATGATAGGATGATACGACTGCGCACGCACAAGCTCTACTGGACTTTGACCCGTCCGTATAGACGGGAATTAGTTCAGGATGATTGTAGAGAAATTCATTAAATGCATGCTGGTATTCTGTGGCCAGGGTAACGGTTTTGGGGTACCTGTGTAGGTCAAGAATAAAATCTGACTGGGGAAAAAGCCAAGGGGGGCGGCTTGAGTAGCCTACTACGTAAACCTCGGCTAGAGTAAAATTTCGCTCGGCAATAAAATCATTAAAACGGACACCGAATGGTCTGGTGACCTTCGTCTTTCTGTTAAAAACATCTATAAATCTTGGCTTAAAAACGATATTAAAACAAGGGTGAGATGGCAAAGACAAAAGCTTTGCAGCATAGCTACACATAAGCATAATCCTACGGGTGTGCAAAGGTGGTTCACCAGAGTCTGAGTATAGGCTCAAAACTGGGCTGGTTCTGAATGCTCCAGTCGCTAACCGCAATCCTGAATTGTGTAGCGATGCCAATGACTTTAGGTATGTTTCCCTCGCGGATGAGTTAACAAGGCACCCGTAGTCTATTTTAGATCTTACAAGCGCTCTATACAACATTAACATTGATGTGCGATCGGCTCCCCAAGAAGAGTGGCTCAGAACTCTTAGGACGTTAAAGACCTTCATGCATTTTTCCTTTAGCGTTCGGATATGCATTCGCCAGTCTAGTCGTTTGTCAAAAACCAAGCCAAGAAATACAGCTGAATCGTTGAATGGCAGATTTTTCCCATCCAGTTCTATCTTAGGCTGTGGGTATATTCCGCGAAGCCTATTAAAATGTACACATTTCGTTTTCTCATGAGAGAAACGGAACCCGTTATCATTAGACCATCTTTTCAGTTTATTGACAGTGATTTGTACCTGTCTTTCTGCTGCCTTTAATCTTCGTGACCTGCAGAAAATGGCGAGGTCGTCTACGAAGAGTGAGCCCATCACTGATGGTTGTATGCAGTCTACTATATCATTTACAGCAACTGCGAAAAGTGTCACACTTAGCACAGAGCCTTGGGGTACCCCGTTTTCCTGTAAATGTACATCCGAAAGGCTCCTTCCGATGCGTACTCTAAAAACACGATTAGTTAGGAAATTTTTAATGAAAATTGGCAGGTTTCCTTTAAAGCCCCATTTATGTATGGTCTGAAGAATCTTGTGTCGCCACACTCTATCGTATGCTTTTTCTAGATCAAAAAACACTCCAATAACATGATGGCGTAAAAGGAATGCGTCTTGAATAAAGTTGTCGGCTCGTACTAAGTGGTCGGTTGTCGACCTATTTCTTCGAAAACCACATTGGATATTTGAAATAAGGTTCCACTTCTCAAGGCACCAGACTAGGCGGCGGTTTACCAATTTTTCCATTACCTTGCACAGACAACTTGTTAGTGATATTGGTCGGTAGCTATTGGGGTCTGTTTTTTCTTTGCCAGATTTTGGAATAGGTATGATGACAGCTTCCCTCCAGGTGTGTGGGAATTTACCTTCCTCCCAGAGTTGATTGAACGTAAGCAGGATTTCCCTCAACGCTTCCTCAGGTAGGTGTTTAAGGAAGGCATTATGGACGTCATCCAAACCAGGTGATGTGTTCTTTGTCTCCGCAATGGCGGCCTTTAGTTCATTTAGGGTAAATGGAATATTATAATTCGCTTGAGTTCCCTTCTCCGAGAAATCAAGTCGGTCTCTTTCAGCCCTCTCTTTTGCTGCCATAAAGGTAGCGTCAAAGTTAGCATTACTGCTGGTATTTGCAAGTAGTTGACCAAATACCTCGCTTACATCATGCTGGGAAGATAAAATACTAGAGCCTACTTTGAGGGAACTAGCCTGTGAGTAGTGACATGTACCGGTGATTTGCTTTATCTTGCGCCAAACTTGTGAAATGGGCGTTCTATTGTTGATACTGTTGACGTATTCTGTCCAAGAGGCCTTTTTTGCCGCCTGAATCGTTTGGCGAGCCTTAGCCCTCAGTTTCCTAAATGCCGAGAGATTCGAGGTGGTTGGATATTTTTTAAATATCCTCAGGGCACGGTTCCTGATACGAATTGATTTCGCACATTCGGAGGTCCACCACGGCACCGGTATACGCCTAGCGTTGCCGGATGACTTAGGCACACTGGCATTTGCTGCATCTATGATACAAGTAGTTAGTGCCTCAATATTTTCTAGGCATCCGCGATTTCTGTCATAGGTAAAGTTAAAACACTGATTGAAAAGGGCCCAGTTAGCTTTACGGAGAACCCAGTGCCCTGGTCCGTTATAATTAAAACATCGACTCCCTTCTTTTTTAATTATAATAGGGAAGTGATCACTGCCACATAAATCACTGTGGACCGACATATGGAACTTCGTGCCAAGATTACCCGAGCACATAGAAAGGTCTATGGAGGAAAAACCTCCGTTAAAACTATTAAATCGGGTACTGTCCCCGTTGTTAAGTAAAAAGAGGTTAAAATCTTCTATAAAATTTGCCAAAATTCGGCCTCTCCTGTTACATTGATCTCTGTTACTACCCCAAAGAGTGTGATGTGCATTAAAATCCCCTAGTAAAACAAAAGGTTTAGGGAGTTGTCGCACTAAATCATCCAGATTTTCCTTGTTTACCGGGGCCCCTTCAGGCAGGTATACGTTACAAAAGGTAATCAGTTCAGGGCACGCAACGGTCACAGCAATAGCCTGAAAAGGAGTTTGCAGTCTGACCTGGGAGGTATAGAAACCATCTTGAACTGCAGTAATTACTCCACCTTGCGCTCTATTTCCGCTCTCATCGTCAAACCGGAAAATCTTAAAGCCTCTTAAAACGATTTTATCAGAAGGCTTAAAATGTGTTTCTTGTATGCAGATACAGAGAGGGCTAAAATTTCTCATTAAAACCTTCAACTCCTCTTTGCGGCGGTAAAATCCACAGCAATTCCACTGTAGGATTGAAAACATTTTGGGGTGATTAAGATGTGCGCACTTATCTTTTAATGCGATTTTTCTTCTTCCCTTGACTCCTGGCTTGGAGGATTTCAGTTTCCGACAAACTGTCATCCTCCTCCATAGCCACCACATCGGATGTTGTAGACGAGGGGCCGGGAGGGTTAGGAGGTCCAGGGGAAAACGATTTAGTCCGCTGCAGTCCTTGCATTTTCTTCCCAGCATTAGGTTGGTTCTTCTTGGAAGGACCAGCGATTTTCGTATCTTTATTTAGTTCCTGCGTCTTTTTCATTTCTGCCACATTGGCTATTCCTTTTTGGGTCCCTTCTTTGTCATTTTCCTTCATCGGATTAAATTTGGGTGTTTGAGTTTGTACGGAGCACTTCCTTACCGGTGCAGAGGCCACGGTGGCAAAAGACCGAGAAAAGGTGGGGGCTACTAGGGCCCGATACTTCCTGCGTGCTTCTAAGTAAGTTAACTTTTCGATAGTTTTTATCTCTACCACTTTTCTTTCCTCTTGTTGCTTGGGGCACTTATTTGAGTATGCAGGGTGTGCACCTTCGCAGTTCACGCAGCTCGGTTCAGATGTACATTCATCAGTTTCGTGCTTAGCTTTGCCACAGCG
Source organism: Platycnemis pennipes (assembly GCA_933228895.1). Classification (NCBI taxonomy): domain Eukaryota; kingdom Metazoa; phylum Arthropoda; class Insecta; order Odonata; family Platycnemididae; genus Platycnemis; species Platycnemis pennipes. The sequence goes on from OW121856.1 coordinate 111,707,954, forward strand.
GGGGCAGGTGGCCTTGCCCTCACATCTGGTTGCGATATGACCAAAACGTTGGCAGTTAAAGCAACGCATGGGACGAGGTATGAAAGGCCGCACAGGCACGGATTCATACCCCACATACACCTTCTCTGGAAGTTTATCGCAGGCGAAGGTCAGAACTATAGACGTTGTATCTCTTAGCGTCCCATTTCGTTTAGTTTTCAAGCGTCGACAGTCGATCACTCCCTGATGCTCCATTTCTCTTTTTATTTCATCTTCCTCAACATACAGAAGATCAAAGTGTGAAATAACCCCCTTAGATGTATTCAAGGATCCGTGTTTCTCCACTATAACAGGTATGTTTTGAAGCATCTCCATTCGTAGTAGTTCCACACTCTGCGCTTCAGTGGTTGTTTCAATTAGTAGCGTTCCGTCTCTAAGTTTCTTCGCAGATTTAAGCTCTCCTGAGACAAAGCTCGACAGGACCCTTCTTATAAGGAAGGGAGAAACTTTTTTAAGAGTCTCGCCTTCTTCCTTGCATTTCATTATTAGATAGCGCTGAGATGCGCGAAAACTATTGGCTCCCCCGCCCATATCTGAGCGAGGTCTTTTGGGTGGAGGAAGATTTAAGTCTGCCATGCCACTTATAGGTTCGTCCCTCGAGCTCCCCACCCGCCACGGAGCCACACATTTGGGACGCCACGCTGCAAACCAGCTTGGTCGCCAGGGCTACCCGAGGAATATAGCACTATTGATGTGGGGGCCTGTTTCAGGTTAGAACCTCCAGCGCATGAGTCCTCCACACCCATACGCCTTTGGCCGCCCTACGCAGACCCCCGTCTCTCCAGCACTCGCCACCGAACATATCGGAAAGCCGATTGATCAGGATTGGCTAGATCCTGACCGCCCGTTTACAGGGAATCCGGGGCCAAAGCGGGGTATTGAACTCCGGCCCATACCGGGCATCCGACACCCGGCTGGGTGCCGGAGAACTCACCAACCAGGATCCCCTTCTCCCCCTTACGGGTCACCGCACACGGCAAACATGCGGGTGGATCGCAGGCCAGCTGGTATGGCCGCACACAGACAGTTGACCCACAAGACTGTCCGGACTCAACCCTTGCTGACTCAATGGTTTGTTTTCGGGGTTGTCTCCCCGCCCTTTTAGTCGCCTCTTACGACAAGCAGGGTTGCTGCGGGAGTATTCTCAATCCCCCTACCCGCAGGGGGGAGGAGATCTGGGGCTTTGCAATGTGTGCAAAGCTCAACCTGTGGAGGTGGAGTGAGCCCTAAAACTCCGAATGCACCACCTAAGGAGGTCGCACCATTGGAAGTGTTAGCACTGACTTCCTACTCGACCTTTCCCACTTCATTCTCACCCACAACGCCTTCTCGTAGTAGTAGTAATTGGGTTTGTAGGTGCGTCGACGGCAGAGGTCATTTTGCACCACATCCAATTTATAAATGTTGTCACTGCATTGGGCGGCTCACCTCTAGACTCGTTATTTTTAACTTCAGAATAGTTTTTAACTAGAGAGATATACTGAAATAGAAATAAAAATTATTAAACTGAGTGGAAGATATTTATATCTTTTAAAACCGGATTACCTGATAAAGTCTGCCAGCGTTATCACCCAGATCGTATTTAAGATTTCCCCTTAGGCCGAAAACATTGCGAGCATCTTGGTAGTTAACACACTCCGCCATGATGTGTTTCACTGTCAGAGCAGTGACTCGCAGTGGGGTGGTATCTTGTTTTCCGTGAATAGGAAAGAATGGGTCACGGCGCAGTGGCCGATCCGCAGGCGGGCAATGACCACTTCTTCCCTCCGATTACCTCGGACTGAAGAAGGCCATGCCCGAGCGTCAGGTTTTATCGCACGCAGCTTGTTTCCTTCCATACTACGCCAAGTTTCACTCCACTGCTTAGTGGCGATCCGTCGAAGCATGGACTTGACATCTTCCGATAAAACCAAGTCCAAGACTGAATCTGGGTTTTCCAACGCCTCTTTTGCCGCTCTATCCGCTTTTTCGTTACCTGGAATACCTACGTGGCCAGGAATCCAAACAAAAATGATTTGGATTCCCTTTCGAGTAAGGGATGAGAGGGCAGAATGGATTTCCTGAATAATAGGGTGGTCCGAGTACATGGCTGATATGGCTTTCAGAGAGCTTAAGGAGTCAGAGCAAATTAAGAATGATCCTTGATTGCCCTTTATATTACATAAAGCCGTTTTTATGGCGAACAGTTCTGCATTAAATACACTGTAGAATGGACTTAGCTTCATCTTAAGGACGCCGTGGTGTATGGATGCCACTGCAGCCCCACACGCAAGATCTGACTTGGACCCATCGGTGTAAACAGGTATGAAGTTGGGATGAGCTTCTAGAAGTCCCTTGAACATCTGCCTGTATTCAATAGGGGTCGTGAATTGTTTGTCCTGTTTTTTAAAGCAGAGGTTTACGTTAGGCAGGGGCATTAGCCAGGGTGGTTGATTACAATATTTAACCTGATGCACTGTGGGCAGTGACATGCCTACTTCTTCAATAAAATCTCTAAAGCGTATCCCAAGTGGACGTGTGGCCCGTTTCCTTCGATTAAAAATATCTATGAACCGAGGTTTAAAAACTATGTCAAAGCATGGGTGCGTTTTCATTGATAAAATCTTTGCTACGTAGTTGCTCATTAAAATTTTTCTTCGCGAGGCCAACGGTAGCTCCTCTGAGTCTGAGTATATACTCGGAACGGGTGATGTCCGAAAGGCACCAATGGCTAGTCGGAGTCCGGTGTTGTGCACGGTATTCAAAGGTTTCAAATATGATTCTCTTCCAGAAGAGTACACAACGGACCCATAGTCCAGTTTTGACCTCACCAGCGAACGGTATAGTAAAAGCATCATGGAGCGGTCTGCGCCCCATGTCGAATGACTTAAAAATTTAAAAATGTTTAAAATCTTTTGGCATGCATTCTTAGTGTGTTGAATGTGGTCTCGCCAGTTTAATTTCTTATCTAAATAAAGTCCGAGGAAACGATGGGATTCCACAAACGATAAGACCTTGTTTCCAATCCTTAAGGTTGGATTTGGAAAGATTCCCCTCACCCTGTGGAAGTGCAAACATTTCGTTTTATCTTCAGAAAAACGGAGACCGTTGGCCAGGGACCAGTCCTGCAGGCGGTTTAGGGTCATTTGGACCTGTCTCTCAGCCGTTGACAGTTTCGATGACCTGCAAAAAATCGCCAGGTCGTCGACGAAGAGTGAGGCCGTCACGGGAGATTGAACGCATTTTGCAATGCTGTAGATTGCGATATCAAAAAGTGTAACGCTAGGGACCGCACCTTGAGGAACTCCGTTCTCTAGTACGTATGGTTGGGAGAGGGTGTTTTTACTATTCGGACTCTAAAGGAACGCTTATTTAAAAAGTTTTTCACGAATATGGGTAGATTGCCCTTAAAACCCCAGTCGTGTAATGACTGTAAGATTGCATGTCTCCACGTTGTGTCGTAGGCTTTTTCAAAGTCGAAGAAAACCGCGATTACGTGCTGTCTGAGGAGAAATGCCTCCTGAACGAAGGCCTCGATTCTCACCAGGTGGTCGACTGTAGACCTGCTCCGCCGGAAGCCACACTGGATATTTGATATGAGTTTGCGGCTTTCAAGGCACCACACTAGCCGTTTGTTTACCAGTCTTTCCATAAGTTTGCCTAAACAACTCGTTACGGATATTGGGCGATAGCTAGAGGGGAGAGATTTGTCCTTTCCCTGCTTGGGGATCGGAACGATAATGGATTATTGCCAGCTCTCCGGAAATACCTGCTCCGACCACACTTGGTTGAGTGTGGCAAGTAGTTCTGGTAACGAAGAGTGAGGGAGATTTCGCAAGAAAGAATTATGTATTAAGTCACTCCCAGGTGAGGTGTCTTTAGCGCTTTCTATGGCTAATTTCAGCTCCCACATTGTGAAAGGGTTATTGTAAGAGTCGGTGTTCTTAGCATCACAGAAATTAAGACGCCTTCTTTCGGCTCTGCATTTATGGCTTTTAAATGATGGATGGTACCTGTCGCTGGCGCTAATAGCGGCATAGTGTTTGCCGAAGGCTTCCGCAATGTCGGTAGGGGATGAAAGAATGTCTTCATTTAATTTTAGCCCTGAGACCGGAGAGAAATTGCGTTTGCCCATTATGGATTTTATTTTATTCCAGACCTGTGTAGAGGGCGTTCGATGGTTTATACTACAGACGTACTCCGTCCAAGATCTCTTCTTCGCTTCTCTAACGACCTGCCGGGCCTTGGCTCGCAGTCGTCTGAAAGCTGCAATGTTAGTAGAGGTAGGAAATTTATTAAAGATACGCAGCGCTCTTTTACGCTTGCGGATAACATCGGCGCATTCCTCGTTCCACCATGGAACTGGAGGGCGTCGTGGGGTGCCGGAGGTTGATGGTACGCTAGCTTCCGCGGCTTCGATGATAGCTTTCGTAAGGGTATAGAGGAGGATTTGTTAAGGACTGATGAGGAGGCTGAGCGGAGTAGAAAGCAACATTTGCATCTCGGGCGTTTGCAAGGTGAAGAGAAATTGGAAGGAAGGGGAGCATGTAGAAGAGTGGGTCGGGTGGATCTAAGAATATTGCTGAGATTGGGTGCTTTTTTGTAAGTAACGGAAGGGCAGGCGGGAAGGAGATTTGATGTTGCATGGTTGGTATTTATGATGGGGTAAAGATCTCTCAGGATGCTTTTTATTTTGTGTGAGCCGGGAAAAAATTTGGTGATGTAATTCAATCGGCCGGGGGGGTTATTTTTGATGCGGGGTGTGTAATTGGCGGTAGGGGATAGAATTTTCCGTCTGAGGAGAGGTTCTGGGTACCCACGTTTCTGGAGGGCGTGGTGGAGGTTATCAATGGCTTGGTGTAGGGAGGGGGCATTGTTGCAAAGACGGTGAGCCCGGACGGAGAGAGAGTATGGAATGGATTGTTTGGTGTGTGGCGGGTGACAACTAGTATAATGCAAATATTGTTCGTGGTTGGTGGGCTTTTTGTGGATAGAGGTGATGAATTTGTTGTCTTGACGGAGAATGTTGATATCAAGGAAGGTGGCGGATGAATCAGAGATGGAGGAGGTGAACGTGATAGAGGAAGAAGAGTTGAGAGAAGAGATAAAAGAGGTGAGATAAAAGAGGTGAGAGAGTCGTGTCCGTGGGGCCACAGGAGGAAAATATCATCAATGTATCGGGCCCACAGGAGGGGTTTGAGCACTTGGGAGTTTAGGAATGAAGTTTCTAGATGGCCCATATAAATGTTGGCGTAAGATGGTGCCATGCGGGTCCCCATAGGGACCCCTCGGATCTGCAGATAATTGTTATTATTAAATGAGAAGGCATTTTTGGTAAGGACAAGTTCTGCTAGGCGAGTGATGAAGCTGGTAGATGGAGAATGGGGTGTTGGACGTAGTGAGAGGAAGTAGTGGAGAGATTCTAGGCCTTCATGGTGGGGAATGGAAGTATAGAGTGATACCACATCTATTGTAGCCATGAGAATATTGGTGTCTTTGGGAATGGGGGTGGAATTAAGGATGTCAAGAAAGTGGTAGGAGTCTTTGATGAAGGAAGGGAGGGAGGTGACTATTGGTTGAAGGTAGTGATCGAGTAGAGCAGAGATTCTTTCAGTGGGGGCATTGCGGCTGGATACGATAGGGCGACCAGGGTTGTTTGGTTTGTGAATCTTCGGAAGCAAGTAGAAGTGTGGAGTTTTGAAGTAGGTGGGAGAGAGAAGGTTGATGTCTGAGGTGGTGAGACCCTCCGCGGGGCCGAACTCTTTGAGGAAGGTAAGAATATCAATTTGAAATTGGGGATTGGGATCATATGTAAGGGGAGAATAGAAATTTGTGTCATTTAGTTGCCTTAAACCTTCGGATACATATGCTTCTTTGTCAAGAACGACTACGGTAGAGCCTTTGTCTGCAGAAGTGATGATTATGTCTTCATTGGCTGAGAGGTTTTTGAGGGCTAGAGATTCAAGGCGAGTGAGATTTTTTGGAGGAGTGAGGGATTGAAGGAAATTATTATCACTTACTTTGGTGAGGAAGAGTTTGATGAAGATTTCCACTGGGTGATTAGGATGAAGTGGCTTGGGCTCACGTGTCGACGGGGGAAAGAACCTGGCAAGTGGGTGGGTGGAGGGAGGGGAAGGAGTGTTTTGTTGGGTCTGCCAGAAGGCCTTCCACCGGAGATTTCGGCAGAAGTTTATGGCGTCGGCCACAATGGTAACGTGGTCGACCCTTGGTGTGGGCGAAAAGGATAGTCCTTTTCTGAGAACTGCGAGTTCGTTCGCCTCTAACAAATGAGAGGAGAGGTTAACAACGTCGTGGTCGGCATTGACAGGGTCTGGGGGCGGGGGCGGTCGAGGCGGTGGACAACGCTTCGGGAAAACCGGGGTGTCTCGTGGTGGTGGGGGAAGGTTGAAAACAGTAGCAAGGTCGGGAGTGTATAGAAATAGGGGAGGGGGGGGCGGGTGGCGGAGGGGGTGAGAGACTTGAGGCAGGTAGAGGAAGTCCTGCACGGAGAAAGGAAATGGATAGATTGGAGAGTTTTTTTAAATGTTTGGTACGTCTACGAATGAGGTTACGATGAGCGGAAGAAAGAATTTCATTAAGTGCCGTGATTAGATGTGGGGAAGAAAGGGTGATGAGTTTGGTAAGGGAAGTGAGATTGCTGGAATGTGATTGAAGGAGAGATAGATAGTGTGAAAGTACTGTACGGGTGAGAATTAAGGATTGGTGAAAAATGGAAGTGTGTAAAAGTGGGTGTAGGCTAGGAGGGATGCCAGAGAGGGGAAATTTGAGGGTGAGGCCATTGGGGAGGATTCCTAATTGTAAGCATGAGGTGAGAAACTCGGTGTGGCTGGCATATTGGGCGACTTTGTGCGCCTGGATGCGCACTTGTCTCAGCCAGAAGAGGGTGGGATTGGAATTATCCATTGAGAACAGGCAAGGAAAAGGAATAACAGAATTAAGGAGGTTACAGTGGTTGGAAATGAGAATAGAACACTCACACGAACGGTGTCACAGCAGCTACAGGAACTGATGAAACGACGATGACGAAGAAAACAGGAGGTTGGCTGGATAGCCAAATATATAATCGCCAGAAAAGCGCACTACGCAGTCATGATAAATACAAAATAAAACAGACGACGAAAACATAGAAACACGCAAAATAGACACTCACAAAAGTTTGGACGTTTCCGCGGTCATGCCGCCTTTTTCAACGGAAGAAGGTTGACTGCCGATGACTGCTGGCTGAGTCCTCTTCGTGAGTGAAAGAGTGGGGGGGGGTGGCGAGAGTGGGTACAGGAGTGGGGCGGGAGACAGTGGAGGAGGTAAGGAAGTGGTGGCCTCTAGTGGGAGATGTTCAAGCCTGGCTTTTGATACGATCTTTCGACCCTCCTGCACCTCCACCAATGTAGTTTACCGCCTCTCCTGCAATTTCTGCCCCTCCTTCTACATTGGAGAGTGCACTACACCACTAGCTATCAGGATGAACAACCACCGGCATTCCACCAAAATTCCTCCCTTCCACGAACCTATCCCGAAACATACTGCCCACCATAATCAAACTTTTGACAACTGTTTTTCCCTCGCCATAGTGGAAGTACTTTCCGAAAATGCCACTAGCATTGAGGTGAGGTCTCGTGAATTGGCGCGTATCTGGCTCGAAAGATCGTATCAAAAGCCAGGCTTGAACATCTCCCACTAGAGGCCACCACTTCCTTACCTCCTCCACTGTCTCCCGCCCCACTCCTGTACCCACTCTCACCACCCCCCCCCCCCCCACTCTTTCACTCACGAAGAGGACTCAGCCAGCAGTCATCGGCAGTCAACCTTCTTCCGTTGAAAAAGGCGGCATGACCGCGGAAACGTCCAAACTTTTGTGAGTGTCTCTTTTGCGTGTTTCTATGTTTTCGTCGTCTGTTTTATTTTGTATTTATATATATATATATACATACATATATAAAGGGATTAAAATGATAAACACGAGCGGTTAAAACTTTGGGAGGATCAGCGCTTAATGCGGTTTTTCTTCCCCTTACTGCCAAATTGGAGTATTTCTGTGTCTGATAGACTCCTCCATTGGCTCTGGTTGGCTCTTTCGAACCTTACCAGATGGGGCAGGGGATTGGGAGTTCCCACGCTTTGTTTGCGTGGCCCCGGCGGTAGATTTGTTGGGGTTCTTCTTAGGAGAACCCGGACCGGTGGTTGCTGTATTGTGTGCCGGATTTGTGGCCTTAGCCGGCATGGCTAAGATTTGCAGGAACTCTTCTGATAACGGTCTATATTTTCCAGGTGAGTGGAGTGGGTAACGTTGGAGTTCCTAGAATCCCATGAGTGCAAGGCAGTTCCTGTTCACTGGGTTGCACAAGGGGATGGAGATGACAGTGTGTGTTTTTACCCTCCAGATGATACCAAGTAGAAGAGTATGTGCTCATTGCTGAAAACGGGAAAAGGACCAATTGCTACATGGGATACACACGTGTCGTGTGTTTGAAAAATCTAGGACAGGTATTTAATAGTGTTGAAAAGTGGTATTTAAGAGTTAATAGGATATTCAATTCTGCTGTTGTTACTTACCCTGTTGGAAAACTGATTCCGTGAAATTGGCTAACCTGGCCAGTAGTTCTCCTCCTTTAACATTTTAAAGTAAATTCAGTAAGTAGAGTGACCAAGGGTCAAAAGATGCCGTGGACTTTGCTGCCAGCGAACATGCAAGTAAAACTGAGGGTTTAAAATTTTTAACTAAAGAAAAATATATTTTTCTTTTGCTAAAAGTTCAAATATTCATTATCATGGTACCAGAGGTAATGGGTATGTGGAGTATGGTAATCTATACTCCACATGTTAGAACCAAAGGAGTCCTAAATATATGGGTATGAAATTGTAGAATAGATTGCCCTCTGGGTTGAAGGAAATCCTATCCAATAGAAGAAAAGTAAAGGATTTTCTACTTGAAAACCTCTTATATTCTGTAAATGAGTACCTGGGAGTGGAATGAGTGATTTATTTTATAAATATGTATTTTTGGTGCTTTTAGTATTTTTATATTATGCACTTTATTGGATGTCTTGTGTGCGATTTGTTGACGTGCCTTAATTTGATAATAATAATAATAATAATAAAAGGTCTTTATTGGGGCGAGATTGAGACAAAACTGTCTCTTCTGCCATCTAACCCCTCGTCAAAATAAATATATAAAAGAAATAGTGGGCAATACTTAAAACAATTACAATCCGATGTTAAAAAAATAAGTAAAGAATACACTTATAGGAATCAAATAATGATAAATTAACACAAAAGAAATATGCATACACATTATATCAATATTACATATCTAATAGTGTGTGAGAGAATTTACAATGTGGGAAAAACGTGAGGATTATTATGCTTACATCCTTCACGCAAAAACCCACTGCAGGAAAACACCCACACAGGAAGGGGGGTGTGAAAAACCTGCGAAATCCTACTGACAGTAAAGCTAGTGTTTAAGAATAACTCAAATATAATAGCATGTACATAGGAAAATAAGTATATTATAATGAAATTCAAGAAAAGATAAATACAAAAGGTAGGGAGAAAAAAATAGAAAAAAAAGGTAAAAGGGAATTAAGGAAAAATTAATAAACAAAAACAAACATCAACATGGTGTTAAATGTGTGCCGTTTATCTTGCCATCCGTGTTCTAATCTATCATGTGTATTGAGAGAGTGCCCGTGACTTGTGATACTCATGTGCCCGTCTGCTGAACTTTAAGAAGTGTTTTGTGTAGCGCCCTTTTAAAAGATGGAAGTGATGGAGAGTTTCTTAAGGATAAGGGAAGTTTATTCCATTCACGACATGCAGTGACAATGAATGATTTATTGAAGATAGTAGTCCGGTGGAGAGGTATTACCAGCTTATGATTTCCTCGCGTATTGGATTCATGGACATTTTTCAGCTTCTTGAATTCTTCAAAGAGGTAAGAAGGCGTTTTAGTATTCAGAATTTGGTAAAGAAGAGAGAGGGTGTGAAGTTGTCGTCTGTGACTAAGTTTTAACCAAGATAGTTCATTTATGTATTGGGTGATGTGATCTGATACCTGTAGATTGAAAATGAACCTGATGCATGCATTCAGAGAGCGTTGAAGTTTTAGTGACAATTCTTGTGATAGATCTTGATAAACTGTATCGGCGTAGTCAAAGTCCGGTAATATTAACGCCGAAACCAGCTGTGCCTTAAGAGATGTGGGGATCACATGTTTCAATCTGAGAAGGGGAAATAATGATTTATTGACGGTAAAAATCATTCGCCTTGACCGGGATTCGAACCCGGATCCCCTGATTTCCGGCCAGGTGCTTTACCAGTTAAGCTACCGAGGCGTCGGTAATTTAATTTGATATGCACAATGCTGTAATTGATCCTTGGGCAAATAAATAAATTGTGGTTGTACCTACATGTATTATACGTCATTCGTGCATTCCTGTATAGAATAATTGTAATGGGCTTATTTCTGTGCGTTTGTTATTTTCTATTATCTGAGCAAAATGCAAAATATTAGCTAAAGTGTGTTATGATGATTACATGAATGATATTGCTCACTGTCTTCCAAGTTATGTGAATTGTTTTTGGAAACATTTAAATTCTCTACGTAGTGAGCATGCCCTACCAAAATACATGTTCTTGCACGATGTAAAGGGTAAGGATTCCTACAGCATAGCAATTTTATATGCATCACATTTCTCATCAGTTTATTCAATTTCTAGTCCTAAAATTCCACTCATATTAATTTTGGCTCCTTATCAGTGACTGTAAAGGAAATAGAAAACGTATTAAAAAGCCTTAGTACAGATGTAGGATGTGGTCCTGATAATGTTCCTGCTTCAGCGTTAGCATACCCCCTGCTTATATTAATTAATAAATCTTTCTCCCATGGGGTCTTTCCAGATATTTTAAAACTCAGTTATGTGATACCCATATTTAAGTCAGGGGATAAATGTGATACAACGAACTATAGGTGAGATGTGTCCCATGTGTCCCTCAAGGGTCACATCTAGGTCCCATTCTTTTCTTAATATTTATAAATGATATAAGTAGTATTATACATCCCATTCGATGTATGCAGATGATATCAAGATCTATTACACCATCAGCAACAATGGGGACTATTTAATATTGAACAGTTGCATTTCCAGAATTTCTGAATGGTGCAAATCTAATCTTATGACTCAATGTTAATAAATGTAGTGTCATTTCCTTTACTCGGAGGAAACTATGTCGTAATTTCAGATGTGTAATTAATAATGAAGCCATTCCCAGAGTTTCAACAGTGAAAGACCTGGGTGTTTATTTTGATAAAATCTGTCATTCAATGCATGTCATATTGAACATGTTGTTTCAAAGTCGCTACTTATGTTAGGGTTCATAAGTAAGCCTTGTGTTACAAAAAACATTTATTTGCTTGAAGTCTTATACTCAGCACTGGTACGCCCTATGCTTAAATATAACAGCGTTTTCTGGTATCCTTATTATATAGTGCAAAATAAATAAAATTGAAAGAGTACAAAACAGATTTTTAGAACAGTAAACTTCTATGCTGGATTCAATACTCAATACACCCCATACAGCGAAACTACGCAAATATTGGATATTGAAGCGCTATTGATTAGAAAGAAACTGAATGATCTGATACTTTTATGTGAACCATGTCACAATGTGATATGTTATACTTGTCTTAATGATATTAGTTTTATTTGTTTAGTGACTTCAACAAGAAATTGCAATAATTTCTTTGAAAAATTCTGTAGAACTATATTGTTTACAACAAAAGCAATTTACTGTGATAACTTTCTCCACATTCTACTGCAGTTCAGTGTTAACAGTGATGCAGAGGAAGGAGAAATGAATGCTGATGCAGAGGGTTTTGCTGCATCCAGCACCGTGCACATCCTCAGCTTATGCTGACACACAGAGATGGATGCTGTGGAGGGGTTGCTCACATTTGGAAGTCATGAGAAAATTGAAATGGGGACGCAGGTTCAGCCCGAGATGAAGTATTTCTCATGCCAGGTCTCCAGCGGAGATTTCAAAGCTGACTTTTGTGACCCGATTGACTCTCCAAGGAAATTGGTCACTGCTACAGGTCTCCATACATTTCATAAACTGGCCTCCTCGATAGTGGCCTTCGCCGTTTTCCATCCGCAAAACAATAACGGCCACTTTGGGAACAAGGGAAAAGTGATTTTGACCCTAATGAAATTCAAATTCAACCTTTCTTTTACCCTTATGTCAATTTTGTTTAATTGTACTGCCACGACATGTAAAAATGTTTTTTCTGCAACGGTGGGTACACTGAGTGGCATTTTCCGGAAAGTGATTAAATGACCTAGCAAACAGGAAGTACTTCAAAGTATGCCAAAATGTTTTGAAAAATTTTAAAAAGTTCGAGTGGTTTTAGACTGTACAGCAGTGCGAAGTTGCAAAATTAAATACCTTAGGTGCCGAATACTATCGTATTCACATTATAAAGGATGCCTCACCATCTAGTTTTTATATGGAGTGACACCAGGTGGAGTGATAAGTTTTGTTAGTGATGGGTATGCGGGAAGAGCATCGGACAAGAACATTTTTGAAGAAAACTCTTTACCGGAGTTTCTTGAGCCCTTTGTGGATGATGTGGTGGTGGACAAAGTATTCCCTATTAGGGGGATTTGTGAGGAAAATGTCTTTGACCTCATTCATTGGCCTCCCCCCTGCCACACACCTTTATGGTGGCTTGCAGGGTATTATTTAGATGTAGATTTAACCCCCATTTCTACGGAAGAAGCAGCAGTTTGGGAAAGCAGATGCTCTCGCCACATATGACAGCAAAGGCCAGAGTGGAGCGAGTGATTGAAAGAATAAAAAATGTAAAATAATGAGTGAAAGCATTCCGTCTACTCTATTAGAGCATGTAGATCGTATAATGATAACTGTCTGTGGGCTGGCAAATGTGTCTAAGCCTGTTCTTTCGGTAGAAATTTTTTGATGAGTAAAACCTCTGCTTGATTTCTTTGATGATTAATGCTTTCACCTTCTCTTTAATCACTGGTGAGTATGTTTGTGACTGACAAAATGTGCCCTTGCATCAGCGTACTTTTATCTTTAACCCATGCCCAATGGGTCGTTAGCGACCCACTTCGAAAAAAAATTATAACTCATAAAATATTTTTGGATTTAATCTTAAAATATTTCTATTAGTTTGTTAAAACCTTAAGCTTGTGTTATTCAGCAAATTTGCAAATATAAGTGCATAACAAAATTTACAGTATTAAAAAAAAACACATTGTAATGCAACCGTGCCTCTCCTTGAACAATTAATTTTAAAATGTTGTTAACCATGAAATATTTTTCCTCTAAGGTCATTATTATCTAGTATAAGTTCAAAGACAGTAAATGATCAGTTTTTCTTCACATAACTATAGGGGGGACGAAAATATTGATGTTTAAACTTGCGTGGGTCGCTAACGACCCATTGGGCACAACACCGAAGACCATGTTTTCCGAGCCTGGCTCTATTTCACATGCTGACGTTTTGGTTTAAATGCCCTATTCAGAACTTTTATAGAGTATTTGGTCATTGTATCATATTTTAGATTCGTGAGAAATGTATTTTAATATTCTTTTCTACGAATCACCTACATTATGTCTGAATGAAAGCATATACTTCGAATGAGACAAGTGTTATGAAATTAAAATTTGTGATACTGCATGAAAAGAAACTCAACTCCTCTGCATATCGCATTTGAAACCTTTTAGATCAGCTTCTGAGTTTTCTCTGCTCGTAAAGTATGGTATTAGGTTATGTCTCGTTCCTCCAGACATTCCGAACATACTATGTAGTTTTTGGAAAGGCAGTCGAGTAGTCGAAGAATTTTCTGAATTTTCAAATAACTTTTGAGGAGATGTACTGTTTCATTGGTGTATTATATTTGACTGGATATGTCCCACTTCCCCGCTGATGCATGTATTGGGAGGGTGCAGATGATGTCCGAAATTTGTTAGTTGTAAATTCAATGAGGAGAAACCGATTGGAGAAGATTCTAAGATTTCTATAGGTATTCAGAAATGATGTAATAACGCTAGGCGACAGAATGGCTAAAGTGAGACCTATTCTAAATAATATGAATGAGTCTATCACTCCAAACGCTCCAGATGATAGACTCATGTCAGTTGATGAGTCCATGATTCCTTATTTCGGAAGGCATGGGTGCAAACAATACATGAGAGGAAAACCAATACGTTTCGGTTTTAAAGTTTGGGTAGCCTTGGGTAGTCAGGGGTACTGCCTTGACGTAAATTTACACCAGGGAAAACAGGCTGGGGACATACGACCACATAATGTAGGGCTTGGTGAGTCCGTTGTCCTAAAGAAAGCAGGTGTTCTCGAGGAAAATTTTCCTGAGGTTAATTTCTTTTTCTATTTTGACAACTTTTTTACCAGTTCAAAGCTTTTGTCAGCATTAGCATCTCGCGGCATATTGGGAACAGGTACTGTCTGATCAAATATAATGAATCAGTGCCCCTTGCCTGGTAAAAAAGATATGGAATAATGTGAGATTGGAAAATTTGAGGCACGAATCAATAAAGTGGAAAATTTAGTTGCAGTTGCATGGAAGGATAATAACCTCGTGAATGTTATGTCTAATGCTCACGGTATTCACCCAATTCGTCAAGTCTCCAGATATTCAGTACCAAAAAAGGTAAAGTTAGCGTACCACAACCACATTTATTTGACCAGTACAACCAAAACATGGGGGTGCAGACCTCCTAGGTAGGTTTATAGCTGAGTATAGAAGTGCAATAAGAGGGAAGAAATGGTATATCCCTATTTTATTTTGGTTGTTGGACGTGGCAATGATCAATGCATGGATTCTGAGTAAATGCCATGGCAGAGTTTTCGATGCCTTATCATTTAGGAGGCAAGTAGTCCAGACCATTCTTCACAAATATGGTACTGAGCCTAAACTTTCTGGTCCAACAAGTTCTGTGGAGAAAGTAGGGAAGCCAGTCCAGTTACAGTACGGTGGTCATTTGATTATTACAGGGAAACCTAGGCACCGATGTGAAATTTGCCACAGAAAAACTGTCGGGGCATGCCGAAGATTCGGGGTACTGCTTCATAATACCTTCTTTTCTATCACACATGACCTCAAATGTCTTAAGACCGATTTTTAAAGGTATTTTTCAAGTGGAAGCAGTTCATTTAATATATAATTTTCCTATTCTAAGTCAGAATTTTTTTTTCACTATACCTACGCCTTTGCTGATAGTTAGGTAGGTAGGTAGGTTTAAAACTTGTAGGGTGCGTCGACGGCTAGGTCATTTTGCACCACTACCCATTCTTAGTAGTAAAATTTATAAATGTAACAGTAATAATAATAAAAATTGTCTATCATAGTTATGGCACTTATTAAAAAATTGAGTACAGTGATTTATTATTAAAAAAGTGAATTATATTTTTCTGTATAGTCCCGTCTCTTTCAGATATTTGATAACTCGGCTTATAGCATTAGGGTCGTCTCCTAGGACGGATTTTAGGTCTCCCCCTAAGTTTAGCCGCCTTCGCGCGTCACGGTATTTGTCACACTCCGTCAGGATATGCCGAACGCTGAGAGGACAGTTGCAGTCATCACACTGAGGTCGTTGTTTCTCTTCCGTGAAGAGGAATGAGTGGGTCAGAGGACAATGCCCTATCCTCAAACGTGTGATGACGACTTCCTCTCTTCGGCTATTCCTGACGGAAGAGGGCCACACTGACGTAACCGGCTTGATGTCGCGGAGTTTATTATTGTGTGTAGTGCGCCAATATTCCTTCCACTGCCCTTGGACTACCTGTCTCAGGCAAGATTGTAGGTCCTCGTAAGGTACCAGCGTGGACTTACACTCCGCCTCGTTCAGAGCTTCTTTGGCCAAAGCGTCTGCCTTTTCATTTCCGGCTATTCCCACATGCCCCGGGACCCAAAGGAACCAAACAAGTACTCCCTTTCTGCTGAGAGACAGCAGGGACGAATGTATATCCTGAATGATCGGGTGCATGGGCGAAAAACCGGAAATTGATTGTAAGGAACTCAGGGAATCGGTGCATATAACAAAGGAGCCACCTCCGTCACATAGAGTTTCGAGTGCCATCTTCATGGCGAATAGTTCCGCTGTGTACACACTACACAGCGGATTTAATTTCGCTTTGACGGCTCCTTGGGTACTCGAGAACGCTGCGCAGGCACAGGCCAACTCCGATTTTGATCCGTCAGTGTACACAGGAAGAAAATCGGAGTGATTACTCAGAAACATTAAAAACTGACGTTGGTATTCCAAGGAAGTTGTAAAGGATTTTGGTAGTTTGCTTAGGACTGTATTAACCACAGGAGCGGGTGTTAACCAGGGAGGGTGGGTTGCGTAAGATACAGGGTACACTTCAGGCATACTGAAATCACACCCACGAATAAAATCGTTGAAACGTACGCAGACGGGCCTAGTGGCCTTCGTCCGTCGGTTAAAAATATCTAAAAAACGTGGTTTAAAGAGTATGTTAAAACATGGGTGTGCCGTCATGCATAAAACTTTGGAGGCGTAATTGCACATAAGCGCGTTTCTTCGGTGGCATAGAGGAGGCTCCCCTGCATCAGAATAGATGCTTATGACAGGGCTTGTCCGAAATGCCCCCGTACAGAGTCGCAACCCCGCGTTGTGCACGGGGGACAATGCTCGCAGGTATGACTCGCGGGCGGACGCATAGACAAAACAACCGTAGTCTAGTTTAGAACGAACCAATGTGCGGTACAATAAGAGCAATGTTGTGCGGTCTCCTCCCCACGATGTGTTGCTTAAAAACTTTAACACGTTTAGCGATTTCAGACATTTTGTCTTTAAATTTTGAATGTGCTCTCGCCAATTGAGCCTATAGTCGAGTGTCATACCGAGAAAGCGGGCCGACTGGACGAAAGGAAGATTTCTTCCTCCAAGGGATAGTGTGGGCAGCATTTGGATTCCTATTCTCCTGTGGAAGTGGACGCACCTGGTCTTCTCAAAGGAGAACCGAAATCCGTTCCTTTGGGTCCATTGGTCCAGTTTGTTTAATGTCAATTGGACCATTCGGGACGCAGTTACAACCTTGGATGACCTGCAGAAAATTGCCAGGTCATCCACGAATAGTGTGCCTATCACCGGCGCCTTGATACAATTTACGACGTCATTAATCGCAATGGCGAAAAGCGTCACGCTTAAGACAGATCCCTGGGGAACTCCGTTGTCAAGACGGTAAAAGTTGGATAAAAACTGGCCTATTCTAATTTTAAAAACTCGGTGCATTAAAAAATTTTGAATAAAAATCGGCAAATTGCCTCTAAAGCCCCACTCGTGCAAAGTCATTAATACCTTCCGCCGCCACACCCGGTCGTAAGCCTTCTCCAAATCGAAGAAGACACCGATCACATGCTGGCGGAGGAGAAAGCCTTCTTGGATGAAATTGTCGATCCTCACCAAATGGTCCATTGTGGAACGGCCCCGTCTAAATCCACATTGGATGCTGGAGAGAAGGTTCCGGCGCTCTAACCACCAAACGAGCCGCCGGTTCACCATTCTCTCCATTAACTTGCACAGGCAGCTGGTGAGAGATATTGGCCGGTAAGACTTCGGGTCAGCTCTATTTTTCCCATGTTTGGGTATAGGGACAATGACAGACTCCCGCCAGGACGAAGGAAAGTTACCTTCTGCCCACAGTTGATTATACGTCTGCAGGACTTCCTGCAGCGCTGTCTCCGGGAGGTTGCGGAGAAAAGCATTGTGGACCCCGTCTGGTCCTGGAGAGGTGTCGTGGGAGTCATCGATGGCAGATTTCAACTCCCACAAGGAAAAGGGGAGGTTGTAATCTGCCGTTGTCCGCGTCTCCTGGAAGCCGATAGGAATGTTCTCGAACCGTTGCTTAATCGTTCGGAAGGCAGGATCAAGATTTTCATCGCTGCTCGTCTTTGAGATTAACTGGCCGAAAATCTCGCCGATGCCAGCTGGAGAAGTAACCACATTTCCTCTGACTTTTAAGAAGGAGACACCGAGCTGCTGATGATTTCCCGAAATGCTCTTCACCTTGCGCCAAACCTGTGCAAGTGGTGTGCTGATATTGACACCAGAAACAAAATTCATCCAAGAGGCCCTCTTTGCCTCCTTCACGACCTGACGGGCTTTAGCTCTCAGACGCCGGAAAGAGGACAGATTGTTTTGAGTGGGATATTTATTGAATATGTGCAACGCCTTCTTGCGTTGCCGAATGGCTTTAGCACAGTCATCATTCCACCATGGCACGGGAGCTCTCGACATGATGCGCCGAGACCGTGGTACGCTCTTGTCGGCGGCGTTGATGATGCTGTTAGTCAGTGATTTTACATTAAAAGCGCTATCGCGATTTGCATCGCACGTGTATTTAAAATTACTTTTAAAACAAGGCCAGTCGGCTTTCCGGACAATCCAGTTGCCTGGTCGGATAAAATCAGAGTTAAAAATTCGCTCCTTAAAAATTAAAAGGGGAAAGTGATCGCTACCACAAAGATCTTCGTGTACAGACAAAGATATTTTATTGGTTAAACTGCTCGATAAGATGCATAAATCAATGGCGGAGAAATCACCATTGAAAGAGTTAAACCGGGTCTTCTCCCCGTTGTTCAATAGAACTAGGTTAAAATCTAAAATAAAACTTGATAAAATGCGTCCCCTGCGGTTGCACTGCACCGCAGTGCTTCCCCATAGACGATCATGAGCGTTAAAATCCCCGAGTAAAATAAAAGGCCGAGGCAGCTGGTGCACCAGGGATTCTAGATTAAAACGGGTGACCGGTGCACCCTCCGGCAGATAAACGTTGCATAACGTAATCGCCTCCGGAGCGTGCACCGTAACTGCCACCGCTTGAAACGGTGTATTTAGCTGTATTCGGGAGGTGTAAAGGGCCTCCCGAATAGCAACTGCCACTCCACCCTGGGCTCGTTGGCCGCTGGTGTCGTCATGTCTAAAAACGTTAAAATGTTTTAAAATCCCATTGTCTGTGTCTTTAAAATGCGTCTCTTGAAGACAAACGCAAAAAGGGTTAAAATCTCGAATTAAAATGGCCAGCTCCTCCTTGTGCCTATAAAAACCGTTGCAGTTCCACTGCATTATAAAAGCCATAATAAATAAATAAATAAATAAATATATAAATATATAAATATATATATATATATAAATATATATAAATATAAAAAAATAAAAAGGGATTAAAACAATAAATACGAGCAGTTAAAACTTTGGGAAGATCAGCGCTTAATGCGGTTTTTCTTCCCCTTACTGCCAAATTGGAGTATTTCTGTGTCTGATAGACACTCCTCCATTGGCTCTGGTTGGCTCTTTCGAACCTTACCAGATGGGGGAGGGGATTGGGAGTTCCCACGCTTTGTTTGCGTGGCCCCGGTGGTAGATTTGTTGGGGTTCTTCTTAGAAGAACCCGGACCGGTGGTTGCTGTATTGTTTGCCGGATATGTGGCCTTAGCCGGCGTGGCCGCTTTTTGCACAGAGGATTTTGTTTTCGGGCTCTCATTATATTCCGTCTGTGTCGAGATTGTGACCTTGGCTATTCGAGGGGAGGCGACATGAGCGTATGACTTGGAGAAAGTAGGAGCAACTTGTGCTCTATACTTTTTCCGAGCCTCAAAGTAGGGGATTTTATCGACCGTCTTTATCTCCATTATTTTTCGCTCTTCCATCATCTTTGGGCAATTACGAGAGTACACGGGATGTGCACCCTCGCAATTGACGCAAAGTGGGTCTCCTATGCACTCCGCACCCTCATGCTTCTCCAGGCCGCAGCGGGGGCAGGTGGCCTTGCCCTCGCACCGTGTGGCCATGTGGCCGAATCGCTGGCACTGGTAGCATCGCATGGGTGCCGGTATGAATGGCCGCACTGGGACCGATTCATAACCAACAAACACCTTGTCGGGGAGTTGGTCACGCGCGAACGTGAGTACAACAGACGTTGTGTTTACTCTTTCTCCGTTGCGCTTTGTAGTGAGTCGACGAGCATCGGTGACTCCCTGAGAGGCCATCTCTCGCTTGATCTCGTCGATCTCTACGTACAAAAGGTCATAGTGACTAATCACTCCCCGACAGGTGTTTAAGGTGCGGTGCACCTCGACCTTAACCGGAATTTCGCCAAGCTTTTCCATTTTCAAGAGCTTGTCGCTTTGACCCCCCGAAGCCGTTTCGATGAGCAGTGTGCCATCGCGAAGTTTCTTGGCAGATTTTAGTTCCCCAGGAACAAAACCAGACAGAACTTTACGTATAAGGAAGGGAGACACCTTTTTCAGGCTCTCCCCTTCCTTCTGACACCTCATCACTAAATAGCGCTGACTAGCGCCGGGAACGTTAACTCCCCCGCCCGTTTCCGGACGGGATCTATTAGGTGGTGGAAGGGATTCATCCGCCATACCTAAACTTGATTCATCCCCCGGGCTCCCCACCCACCATGGAGCCACACATTTGGGACGCCGCACCGCAAACCGGTGCGGTCGCCAGGGCTACCCGAGGGGATATAGCACCCTAGAGGTGGTTGTCTGTTTCGGGTTGGGTCTTTAATGCACGGGCCCACCAAACCCGTACATCTCCGACCGCCTTACGCAGACCCCCACCTCCCTGGCACTCGCCACCGTTAAGCTGAACGCCACGGAAGCCGATTGACCGGGAGTGGCTAGCTCCCGGCCGCCCGTTTACAGCGAATCCAGGGCCGAAGAGGACCGTAGTCCATACCGGGCATCCGACACCCGGCTGGGAACCACGGACCTCGCCCTCCAGGATCCCCTTCTCCTCCTTACGGGTCTCCGCACACGGCAAACATGCGGGTGGATCGCAGGCCAGGTGGAATGGCCGCACACAGACAGTTGACCCACAAGGCTGTCCGGGCTCAACCCTTGCTGGCACGGGGTTTGTTTTCGGGGTTGTCTACCCGCCCTTTTAGTCGCCTCTTACGACAAGCAGGGATACTGCGGGAGTATTCTCAATCCCCCTACCCGCAGGGGGTTTGCTGATAGTTTACCTCATAATGTGCATGATTATATGACACCATGTCAGATTAGGAATATGGATACAAACTAAACAGTTTAATTATTTCTAGGATAGGATTTGATGTTAAGGGTGCGTCGACGGCAGAGGTCATTTCGCACCACGATCTATAATGGAAATGAAATCATAATGGCTTTATCCTCCCTAAAATACTAATGCGATTTTTCTTGTATCTTTTCTTGTATCTAATGCTATAACTTTCCGGTGCAAAAGATTTATACAGAGTCGATCATATTTATATCTTTTAGAAACGATATAACCCGGTTGAGTCGGTCAGCGTTATCTCCCAGATCTAATTTTAGATTCCCACTCAGTTTAAAGCGAATCCGTGCCTCTTGGTACTTAGAACACTCCGACAAAATGTGTTTAACAGTTAGAGACTTATCACATTCATCGCAGTGAGGAGGTATCTTATTTTCTGTGAATAAGAAAGAGTGTGTCAATGCGCAATGGCCTATCCGCAGCCGGGCAATGACAACCTCTTCCCTTCGATTACCTCGGACAGAAGATGGCCATGCCGAGATAACCGATTTTATCTCGCGTAGCTTGTTACTTTGCGCGCTACCCCAAGGTCTACTCCATTGCTCAATGGCAATCTTTCGAAGCATGGACTTGGCATCCGCTGGTAGAATCCAGTCAATGACCGGATCCGGGTCTTCCAAAGCCTCTTTTGCCGCTCTATCTGCTCTTTCGTTACCCGAAATGCCGACGTGGCCAGGGATCCAAACAAAAGTGATTTTCAATCCTTTATTTGTAAGGGATGAGAGGACAGAATGTATTTTCTGTATGATAGGATGGTCTGAGTAGAGACATGATAACGCTTTCAGAGAGCTCAGAGAGTCGGAGCAGATTAGGAAAGATCCTTCATTGTCCTTGATATTACACAAAGCCATTTGAATTGCGAAGAGCTCTGCGTTAAATACACTAAAGAGTGGATTTAACTTCGCCTTTAGGACACCGTGATGTGAGGATGCCACTGCAGCTCCACACGCAGAATCTGACTTGGACCCATCTGTATATACTGGTATGCAGTTTGGATGAGCTTCTAGAAGTTCCATGAACATCTGTCTGTATTCAATCGGTGACGTAGAATGCTTGTGGTATTTTTTTAAGCAGAGGTTTACATTAGGTAGGGGCATTAACCAAGGTGGATGATTACGGTCATTAACTTGACACACCGTCGGCAGAGAGATGCCCGCTTCGTCAATAAAATCTCTTAAACGTATTCCGAGTGGGCGAGTGGCCCGTTCCCTTCGATAAAAAATTTTTAAAAACCTGGGTTTAAAAACTATACCAAAAAAACTATACCAAAAAAACTATACCAAAACTATACCAAGAATAGCCCTATGTGCATGTATGATTTTAAAAACTGTGATTTCTTGGCTATCTCTAGTCATCTTGACTTGGTAAATTGGCCTGAATTGCTATGCAATGTTGATGTTGATGATGCTGTTTCCTATTTCTACTCTGTTCTTTCACACTTAATAAGTCTGTATACCCCAATTACTGTGGTTAGGAGAAGTAGTTATCCCAAATGGTTCTCCTCAGAACTGAGGAAAATGGTAAAGCTAAAAAAACTCGCCCATAAGTCCTTCAAAAACTCCGGAGAATTTCATTTCTACATAAGTTTCTGTGAACTTCGTCGAAAATGTAAGCTGCTTAGTAAGAAATGTTACTCCAATTATATCAATATTACACAAAATAATATACTTACTGATACCAAATATTTCTGGAGTCACATTAATAATCTTCGCAATTCCCAAAGACTGCCAGATGAGATGTTTTTAAATACTCAAAAATGTACCAATTCCTATGGTATAAGCAATCTTTTTGCTAGTCATTTTTCCAAAGTGTATAATCACACTAATTGCACTAGACCAGCATTGCCTGATTTTCCCCAATCTATTCACATCAGCTCTCTTGTGATATCAGCAAACGAGCTAGTATCTAAACTTAAATCACTTGACACATCCACAAGTCCAGGACCTGATAACATCCATCCTCTGCTTGTAAAACATTGCAGTGGCTCATTAGCCTATCCACTTTTCATTATCTTTAACAAGTCTTTAAGCAGTGGAATATATCCTGATGCATTCAAAAATGGTTATGTTGTCCCCATTCACAAGAATGGTGACAAAAAAGATGTCAGTAATTATCGTTCAATTGTAATTCAATCTGTATTCGCAAAAGTGCTGGAGAGCCTAGTTACAGACAAAATTAGTCCACTGATTGATCAAATTCTGGTTGATGAACAACATGGTTTTCGTACTGGTCGATCAACTGCCACCAACCTATTGGTATTTCAGCATGAAGTTTCTCAAATGCTTGTACACAATAACCAAGTTGATGTAATTTACTGTGATCTCAGCAAAGCTTTTGATGCAGTTGTCCATCCCCTTCTCCTTGCAAAAATTCAAGCATATGGCATTATAGGCAACATGTTTAATTGGCTTGAAAGTTATCTTTCCAATAGGAGGCTTAGTGTTAAAGTACTGGGAACTACATCACTATCTTTTGGTGTACCCATTGGTGTTCCACAGGGCTCCCATCTCGGTCCTTTGCTCTTTTCACTTTTTATAAATGACATTGGTCAAGTGCTGACTCCCATTAAATACTTGTTATATGCAGATGATCTCAAATTGTTTCACCAAGTGAGGACTGAAAATGATGCCATAGAACTACAAGCATACCTCACTAATGTCTCCCAGTGGTGTCTGGAAAATTTTATGTCCCTTAATTATAGTAAATGTTTTGTAATGACCTACTGTAGAGGTAATCCATCATTCTCATATGAATACGCATGTTCTGGGAACCTGTTGCCTAGAGTCAATTCCTTTAAAGATCTTGGGGTAATTTTTGATTCAAGATTGTGTTATGACTTACATGTTTCAAACATAACATCCAAGGCATATAGAATGTTGGGTTTTATTTGTCGTGCGTGTAAGGATTTTAAAAACATCCACTGTCTAAGGATATTATATATGTCTCTTGTCAGATCAATCTTAGAGTACTGTTCAATTGTGTGGAATCCATTTTATGGGAAATATGAATCATCCGTGGAGAGGGTCCAACAGAAATTCTTAAGGTTTGCTTCAATCAAATTTTCTATTCCCAGAAAGAAAGGAGATTATGACAGTGTAATGAATTACTTAAACCTGACCAGTCTTCGATGTAGAAGAAAACAATTTGGTGTTATATTCTTATATTATGTTTTGAACAATTACATAAAATGCTCAACTCTATTGTCATTTCTCTCACTAAGGGTACCTTCGGTAAACACAAGACTGAGCAATTTTTTTAATGTTCCCTATCTGCCAAACAATTATTCTTTCTACATGCCACTGTACCGTGCAATGAGAGATGCTAATGAAATATCGAGGAACATTGACTTTTTTACCTCCTCTTCAAGCACTTTCAAAAGATATGTGAGAAGCAATGTTTCTTGACTGTTTGCCTTCTTTTATTATGTCATGTCTATAGTCATATTTGAAATTCCCTATTTCAGTTGTGAATGTCTGATGTTCTTGTTAGATTAAGTTACATCTATTTTTTTTTCTCTCTTACCTTTATTTTGAAGTTTTCCTTTATATCCTTTATGTACCTTTATTTACTTTAAAGCTGCTATTCTTTGTTGCCTTAGTACTTGTACTCAATGTATAACTCTATAATGGGTTTTATATCAACCCGTTTAATAAATATATTATTATTATTATTATTATAAAACAAGGGTGCGTCTTCAACGATAAAATCTTTGCAACATAGTTGCACATTAAAATTTGTCTTCGCGTGGCCAAGGGTGGTTCTCCTGAGTCTGAATAGATGCTCATTATGGGTGATGTCCTGAAGGCCCCAATGGCTAATCGGAGCCCAGTGTTGTGGACTGTGTTCAAGGGTTTCAAATAAGAGTCTCTTCCAGCAGAGTATACCAGAGATCCGTAGTCCAGTTTCGACCTCACTAACGACCGGTATAATAAAAGCATCGTGGAGCGGTCTGCGCCCCATGTCGAACGGCTTAGGAATTTTAGTATGTTTAAAACTTTGAAACATCTGTCTTTCAGGGATCGGATATGTTCCCGCCAATTAAGTCGACTGTCGAAAGTCATCCCTAGGAAACGGATGGAATCAGCGTACGAGAGGTTTACATTCCCCAAACGAAGGGTAGGTGGAGTGTAAAATCCTCTCATCCTGTGGAAGTGGATGCATTTAGTCTTCTCTGCTGAGAATTGAAAGCCATCTCTACGTGACCATTCACTCAGCGTGTTTAGTGTAATTTGGGTCTGCCTAGTCGCGCTTACTATTTTGGAGGATCGGTAGAAGATAGCCAAATCATCCACAAATAAGGATCCCATCACTGGCGGTTGAATGCATCTTGTAACATCGTCTACGGCGATTGCAAAAAGCGTAACGCTTAATACTGATCCCTGAGGTATACCATTGTTCTGAGCGTAGGAGTGAGAGAGATGGTTCCCAATTCTTACTTTAAAGGTGCGGTTTGACAGAAAATTTTGGATAAAAATTGGCAAGTTTCCCCTGAAACCCCAGTCATATAACGTGTTCAAAATTTTTCTCCGCCAGACTCGATCATAAGCCTTTTCGAGATCAAAAAATACAGCTAGGACATGCTGCTTGAGAACAAAGGCTTCTTGGATAAAGTTATCCGCTCGTACGAGACGATCTACACTAGACCTTCCCCGCCGAAATCCGCATTGAATATTTGAAAGGCGATTCTGTGTTTCCAAACACCACACCAGCCGACGGTTCACCATTCTTTCCAGTATTTTACATAGGCAGCTAGTTAAAGAGATGGGCCTGTAGTTACTGGGGTTGTTTTTTTCCTTTCCTTGCTTCAAAATCGGGATAATCATGGACTCCCTCCAAGACTGAGGAAATGTTCCTTCCTTCCATAATTGGTTGAATGTTTCGAGGACTTCAGAGAGCGATGATTCTTGGAGGTTCTTCAGGAAGGCGTTGTGGACGTCGTCGTTCCCTGGGGACGTATTTCTAGAATCATCTATGGCTGACTTTAGTTCATCCATGGAGAAAGGTATATTATACTCTTCGTGGCCTCGCACACTTGTAAAATTTAGTGTCCTGGCCTTAGAGCGTTCCTTAATGGCCATGAAGAATTGATCGTAGTTGGCATTGCTCCAAGTTTTAGAGAGCATATCGCCAAACACAGTTGCTATTTCGGAAGGTGAGGAGACTAAGGCTCCATCGATCTGGATGGATGATATACCGTATTTTTGGTTTGATCCACAGAAGTTTCTTATTTTCTGCCAAACTTGTAATAGGGGTTCTGTTGTTAATTCCGGATGTGTATTCGATCCACGAAGCCTTTTTGGCTTCTTTCACCACGAGTCTCGCCTTAGCTCGCAAACGCCGATAAGACGCAAGGTTTCTTTCTGTTGGACATTTTTGAAATATTCGCAAAGCTTTCTTTCGTAATTTAATAGCATCAGCGCATTTCTCATTCCACCAAGGTACTTTTAGGCACACAAGGTTTTATGGCCAATATTCCCATTAGATCGAGGTACACTCCCTGTAGCTGCATTTAAAATCGAGCGTTGTAGTTTTGCAATATTATCGCTGCCATCTGCATTATTGTCGTGTTTAAAGGTAAATTTACTCCTAAAGAGATTCCAATCAGCTTTTTTGATGAGCCAAGTTACAGGTTTGGGATTACCCATGCATAATATGTGGTCGAGGGTTATGAATATGGGGAAATGGTCACTTCCGCAAAGGTCGGAGTGAACGGACATAGATATTTTGGTCGCTAGACTGCTTGAGCATATACACAGATCTATGGTAGAGAATACCCCATTATATGAGTTAAACCGTATCGTTTCGCCGTTGTTTACTACAAAGAGGTTAAAATCTTCAACAAAATTGGATATTATCCGTCCTCTCCTATCCCACTGATTCCGTATGCTACCCCACAGGGAGTTGTGGGCATTGAAATCCCCCAGTAGAATGAAGGGCCGTGGTAACTGTTCCACAAGGGCTTCGAGGTTACCCTGGGTGACAGGAGCACCCTCAGGGAGATATACGTTGCACAACGTTATTGTTTCCCGGGAACCGACTCTTAATGCGACCGCCTGGAAAGGCGTGTTAAGCTGTATTCGGGAGGTGTATATGGCCTCCCGAATAGCAACAGCAACTCCTCCCTGGGCACGTTGGCCAGTAGTGTCGTCAAATCTGTAAACATTAAAACCCCTTAAAATACCTTTGTCAGACAATTTAAAATGGGTCTCCTGTATGCATATACATGACGGGTTAAAATCACGTATTAAAACCTCGAGTTCCTCCTTGCGGCGATAAAAACCGTTAGTTGCATTGTAGTAAAAATGTCATGATGGGTAAAATATATAGATAAATAAATAAATAAATAAATAAAAAGGGGATTACCGCTTTATACGGTTTTTCTTTCCCGATTGTCTGGCTAGAAGGATTTCGGTCTCGGATAGGAAGTCATCATCCTCCATCGGTTCTGGTAGTTTTGAAGAGCCAGGTGGGACCGGGGGTGACGTCTTTTTATTCTTTCCCTTCGTGCAGGTGGTGATTTCAGGGTTCTTCTTTGGAGAACCTGGAGTAGAAGCACTCACTTTGGGTGCCGGTTTTTTTGTATTATCTACGGCTGTTCCATTCGTTTTCACTGTTATCGCTCAGTAGTTTCCCTGATATTACCGTCAGTTTGGATAGCAACGGACGTTTTTTTAACTGGATTAACAGTGACAGCAGCAAAGGATCTTGAGAAAGTAGGAGCAGTCTGAGCCCTATATTTCTTTCTAGCTTCACCATATGTTATTTTGTCAATCGTTTTAATTTCAATTACCTTACGCTCTTCCACTAATACGGGGCAGTTTCTTGAATACACCGGGTGGCCGCCATCACAATTCACGCAGCGCGGATCTGACGAGCACTCATCTTCCTCGTGTTTATCTTGGCCGCAGCGTGGGCAGGTGGCCTTGCCCCTACATCGGCTGGCAATGTGACCAAACCGCTGGCACAAGAAACAACGCATGGAATATAAGGCCGCACAGGAACGGACTCATACCCCACAAAAACCTTCTTCGGAAGTGTGTCAAGAGAAAAGGTGAGGACAACGGAGGTCGTGTTAATAACCTCCCCATTTCGTCTAGATTTTAGGCGACGACAGTCAATAACTCCCTGGCTGGCCATCTCACGCTTGATTTCTTCTTCCTCAACATAGAGCAAGTCGTAACAGCTTACGACACCACGACAGGTATTTAGAGTTCTGTGGATGTCGACTTTAACAGGAATATCATGAAGTTTATTCATGGCTAGTAGCTCCTGACTCTGTTTCTCAGTGGAGGATTCAATTAGCAATGAGCCATCCCGAAGCTTTTTTGCTGAAATCACGTCACCGTGAATAGCTGTCGACGGCACTCTTCTAATTAGAAAGGGTGACACCTTTTGAAGTGTTTCTCCTTCTACAGCACATTTCATAACTAGATACCGCTTACAAGCGGGAAAACTACTCTCTCCCCCGCCGTTATTTGGGCGGGATCTTTTTATTGGTGGTAGGTCGATACCCTCCATGCCAACATGACTTTCATCTCCCGGGCTCCCCACCCACCACGGAGCCACACATACGGGACGCCGCACCGCAAACCGATGCGGTCGCCAGGGCTACCCAGGGAGATATAGCACCCTAGAGGTGGTTGTCTGTTTCGGGTTGGGTCTTCGATGCACGGGCCCACCAAACCCATACATCTCCGACCGCCCTACGCAGACCCCCACCTCGTAGTAGTAGAGTTAGGTTTTTGAGGTGCGTCGACGGCCGTGGTCATTCGCACCGTCCACCACCTAATATAAACACAGTCTAGTTATAAAAAATAAAAAAAAAAACACTAATCGTTAGCGTATTAACGAATTTTAATAAATATGCATGCAGTAACTGTAGAACAACTCGTAAAATCATATTTTGGTTAAAAGGCCTATTTCTTTGAAAAATAAAATAATGCGGCTTAGGCGATCAGGGTCGTCACCGAGGACGTATTCTAGGCCTCCCCTTATGCCTAACTTATTTCGTACATCCCGATGCTTGACGCACTCCGTCAGGAGGTACCGAACAGTGAGAGGTGAGTCGCAATCTTCACAGCGCGGTGGAATTTTCTCTTCCGTGAAGAGAAAGGAGTGGGCCAGGGCGCAGTGCCCTATCCGCAAGCGTGTAACTACGACTTCCTCTCTTCGACTACTCCTAACGGAAGAGGGCCATGCCGATGCAACCGGTTTAACACACCGCAATTTGTTGTTGGCTGTGTTTACCCACGCATTGTACCATTGCCCCTTCACTACTTTGCTAAACATGCATCGGAGGTCTTCGCATGGTACTAGGTTATGCGCTTGCTCTGGGATGAGCAAGGCATCTTTTGCCAATATGTCTGCCCTCTCGTTTCCGGCAATTCCCACATGCCCAGGAACCCAAACGAACGTGATATTAATTCCCTTCCTTTCAAGGGATAAGAGGGAAGACTGTATGTCCTGTACAATAGGGTGCATGGGGAATATACAGAAAATGGAACCCAGGGAGCTCATGGAGTCAGTACATACGGCATAGGAGCCACCAGAACTTCTTATCCCGTCCAGAACCATCTTGATGGCCAGGAGTTCCGCTGTGTACACGCTACACAGCGGGTTTAGCCTGGCCTGGATGACTCCATGATGGGCCGAGGTGACTGCGCAGGCACACGCAGTATCCGACCTTGAGCAATCCGTATACACGGGGATAAGATCGGAGTGACTGCTAAAGAATTCTCGGAAGAGTTGTTGATATTCCGATGCGGTGGTGCAACTTTTCCGCCTGCTATTTAGCGTAGAGCATATTTTAGGCGTTGGAGTTAACCAAGGTGGGTGGTTCGAGTATCCAATGCGATACACTTCCGGGAGCATAATGCCAGCACTATGGATAAAATGTTTAAAACGAATGCCAAGTGGTCTAGTAGACCTTGTCCTTAAATTAAAAATTTCTAAAAATTTAGGTTTAAAAAGAATTTTAAAACAGGGGTGTGCCTTCGTAGGTAGGTAGGTAGGTATTGATTTTTGGGGTGCTTCGACAGCCAAGGTCATTTCGCACCACCCATTCTCTAATTTATCCATAGGCAATATATTAAACTATATTTACGGTAGATCGAAATAAGACTAAAAATAAGAATAAAAACATGTCTGTATAGTACTATATTTTATTAAAAAGGTCAGTTTCTTTTAGCAGCAATATGACACGGTTAAGACGATCAGGATCATTGCCTAGAACATGCTCTAGGCTCCCCCTGATCCCTAACCTGAGGCGTGCATTCCGAAATAAGTTACAATCCGTCAGGATGTGTCGCACACTGAGTGGCATGTTGCACTCATTGCAGAGAGGCGGTTCCTTCTCTTCGGTGAAGAGATACGAGTGAGTCAGACGGCAATGACCGATTCGTAGTCGTGCAATGACGACTTCCTCTCTGCGATTACTCCTGACGGACGTTGGCCATGCTGCCGTTACCGGTTTTAAACTGCGTAATTTGTTATTTGGGAGATCGCTCCATTGCTCCTGCCACTGTTGGAAAACTGAACCCTTAAGATGGGACCGAAGGTCTTCGAAAGGTACCAGAGTTGATGTGCAATTTTCTTCTTTTAGGGCAGCCTTCGCGGTTGCATCGACACGCTCATTCCCGACAATTCCCATGTGGCTGGGGACCCAAAGAAAGATGATGGTGACTCCCTTCTTTTGAAGGGAGAGTAGCGACTCATGGATCTGCTGGCATAATGGGTTCGTAGAAGTACAGTCGGAAATAGAGTTTAGGGCACTTAGAGAGTCAGAGCAAATTGCGAAGGATCCTCCACTACTGTCTATTCTACACAGAGCAATCTTTATAGCGAACAGCTCCGCCGTGAATACACTGCACAGTGGACTGAGTTTGGCCTTTATGGTACCATGATAAGAAGAAACTACAGCACAGGCACAGGCGGTAGCAGACTTCGACCCGTCTGTGAATACAGTGACAAAATTGGGGTGGTTGCCCAGGAACACAGAGAAGGCACGCTGGCACTCAGTAGCAGTGGTGGAAGCCTTTGGACGATCACTTAGGAGCATCTTTATTATAGGAGTAGGAGTTAGCCATGGTGGGTGGTTAGATGACCCGACAGGGTATAAATCCGGTAGACCAACTCCTCGTTCTCGAATAAAATAGTTAAAACGAACATTGGCAGGCCGTGTGGCCTTTGTCTTACGGTTAAAAACATCTAAAAATCGTGGTTTTGAAAACAAGTTAAAACATGGATGCGTCTTCATTGCTAAAACCTTTGAGGCGTAGTTGCACATTAGCAGGTTCCTTCGGTAGCACAAAGGCGATTCTCCTGCATCAGAGTAGATGCTCAGGATAGGGCTGGTCCGAAACGCCCCCGTACACAGTCGTAAACCGGTATTGTGTATCACAGTCAGTGGTCGAAGGTACGACTCTCGACCGGAAGAGTACACAAAGGAACCATAGTCAAGTTTTGACCGTACTAAAGCACGATACAATAAAATTAGTGTGGAGCGATCAGCTCCCCATGTCGAGTGACTTAGGTACTTTAAAATGTTTAACGTTTTGTGACATTTCATTTTTAAACTTTCTACGTGAGCACGCCAATTGAGGCGGTAGTCAAATGTCAGGCCTAAAAAACGGATTGAGTCGACAAATGGAAGGTTTTTACCACCCAAGCGTAACGCTGGAGGGATGTTATGTCCCCTACACCGGCGGAAATGAACGCACTTGGTTTTCTCTGAGGAGAACTTAAAACCATTACACTGGGCCCACTTGTGCAATTTGTTCAAAGTGAGTTGGATTAGTCTGGCTGCGGTAGCGGGTTGGGATGACCTACAAAAAATTGCAAAGTCATCCACAAACAGTGATGCTATTACTGGTGTGCCTACACAGTTAGCAATATCGTTAATCGCTACAGCGAAAAGCGATACACTAAGGACAGAACCCTGAGGAACTCCATTTTCTTGGCTGTAAAATTGCGATTTATGCTGGCCTATTCTGACTTTAAAAACTCGGTTGGATAAAAAGTTTCGAATAAAAATGGGTAGATTACCCCTAAAACCCC
Source organism: Platycnemis pennipes (assembly GCA_933228895.1). Classification (NCBI taxonomy): domain Eukaryota; kingdom Metazoa; phylum Arthropoda; class Insecta; order Odonata; family Platycnemididae; genus Platycnemis; species Platycnemis pennipes. The sequence goes on from OW121856.1 coordinate 111,740,156, forward strand.
ATTCATGCAGAGTGTTTAGAATTTTGTGCCGCCAAGTTCGGTCATAAGCCTTTTCAATATCGAAAAATACGCCAATCACGTGTTGACGTAGAAGGAAGGCTTCCTGGATAAAATTGTCTATCCTTACTAGGTGATCAGTGGTGGAACGGCCCCTACGAAATCCACACTGGACACCAGAAAGAAGGTTGCGACGCTCTAGCCACCATATGAGCCGCCGATTCACCATTCTTTCCATAATCTTGCAAAGGCAGCTAGTAAGAGATATCGGCCTGTAGTTGTTCGGGTCAGCTCGGTCTTTACCCTGTTTTAATATAGGGACTACAACAGACTCCCGCCAGGACGATGGAAAGGAACCTTCAACCCATAGCTGATTGAAGGTGTGGAGGACCTCCAACAATGCCGATTCCGGAATATTCCGGAGAAAGGCATTGTGGACTTCGTCGGGACCTGGAGAAGTCATGTGGGAGTCCGCAATGGCGGACTCTAGTTCCCACAGGGAAAACGGAAGGTTATAATCTGCCAGGGATCGTCGCTCCTTAAAGTCGATAGAAAATGCCTCCTTTTCCTTCTTAATTTTTAAAAAAGTATCATTGTAGCTTTTATTAGAGCTGATTTTGGCTAGTTCCTGTCCGAATATATCTCCAATAGAAGATGGCGATGTAATTGTATTGCCTCCAACACGTAGAAAGGAGACGCCGAGCTGTTGTTGGTTGCCAGATATACTTCTTACTTTACGCCAAACCTGTGCAACCGGCGTCCTACTGTTGACGCCAGAGACAAATTCCATCCAGGAAGCCCTCTTCGCCTCCTTCACCACCTGACGTGCCTTCGCTCTTAATCGTCGGAAGGCGGAAAGGTTCATGTTCGTGGGAAATTTTTTAAAAATTCGTAACGCCTTCTTACGTTGACGAATGGCTTCTGCGCATTCATTGTTCCACCAAGGTACGGAAGGCCTCGAAGGGACGCGACGACGCCGTGGTACGCTTGCATCTGCGGCTTCAATGATTTGGCTGGTGAAAGCGTTAATGTTTGTAACACTATCTAGCGTTTTGTCGTGTTTAAAATTAAAAATACGGTTAAAATGAGACCAATCGGCTTTCCGGACAATCCAGTTGCCCGGCGGAATAAAAAATGGATTAAAACGTCCTTCCTTCTTTATAAAAAGAGGAAAGTGATCGCTGCCACTTAAGTCCTCATGTACCAACAGGTTAATTTTGTTCATTAAACTGCTAGATGCTATGCAGAGATCAATACATGAGAACTGACCGTTAAAAGAGTTGAAACGGGTTTTCTCTCCGTTGTTTACTAAAAACAGGTTTAAATCCATAATAAAATTCGCTATGACACGGCCTCTGCGGTCGCACTGCACTTGAGAACTTCCCCACATTGTGTCGTGAGCGTTGAAGTCCCCAAGTAGAACGAATGGTCGTGGTAACTGACGGACAAGGGCTTCCAAGTTAAATCGTGTGACCGGTGCAGCCTCAGGAAGATAAACGTTACATATCGTTATCGGTTCTGGGGCGTGCACCGTCACCGCTATAGCCTGAAATGGTGTGTGTAGATGTATTCGGGAAGTGTAAAGGGCTTCCCGAATATAGATAGCCACTCCACCTTGGGCTCGTTGGCCGCTGGTGTCGTCAAATCTAAAAATTTTAAAATTCTTTAAAATACCCTTGTCCGTCATTTTAAAATGAGTCTCTTGGAGACAAACACAAGAGGGGTTAAAATCACGTATTAAAACGGTTAGCTCCTCTCTATGGCGATAAAATCCGTTACAGTTCCACTGTAATATAAAAGCCATTAAAATTTAAAAAATAAATAGAATAAAAAATATATAAATAAATTTAAAAGGCAAGAGCCAGACACTGAGCACTAAGGGGTCAGCGTCTAAGGCGATTCTTCTTGCCTTTTTGCCTTGCTAATAGGACTTCCGTCTCTGAGAGACTTTCGTCCTCCTCCATGAGTTCCAGCTCAGTTTGTTTTGAGCTGGAAGGGCCAAGGGTTGGCGTTTCCTTTCGCGTGTTGGGTGTATCCCGGGTTTCGGTTTTTGGTGGGATCTTCTTCGGGGAACCCACACAGGCGGTATTTGTCTTTTTCGCTGGTTTGGGAGCCTTAGCCAGCTTGGCGGTTTCTTTCTGCGTGTCTTTCGCATTGGCAGTATCGGTCTGCGTACCTATGGTGCATTTTGAAAGAGGTGGGGTAGCAACGGCGGCAAAGGACCTGGAAAAAGTGGGGGCGATCATCGCCCTATACTTCTTCCTGGCCTCGAAATAAGTTAACTTCTCCAGCGTTTTTATTTCCATTACTTTCCGTTCTTCGAGGAGTTTTGGACATGAACGGGAGTATACTGGGTGATCGCCCTCGCAGTTCACGCAGTGTAGCTGTTTAGAGCACTCCGCACCCTCATGCTCCTCCAGGCCACAGCGCGGGCAGATGGCCTTGCCCTCACATCGCGTTGCGATGTGGCCGAAGCGCTGGCACTGGAAGCAGCGCATGGGCGCCGGTATGAATGGTCGCACGGGAACCGATTCATACCCGACGAACACTTTGTCGGGGAGCCTATCGAGCGAGAAGGTTAGTACCACGGAGGTAGTGTTCTGTACTGTACCATTCCGCTTTGTGGTTAGTCGACGAGCATCTGTAACTCCTTGAGAGGCCATTTCTCTTATGATCTCGTCGACTTCCACATATAGTAAGTCATAATGACTGATAACTCCCCGACTGGTGTTTAGGGTGCGGTGCACTTCCACCTTGATGGGAATATCGTGGAGAAGTGTCATGCCCAGAAGCTTTTCGCTCTGCACCTGGCTGCTTGTTTCGATTAATAGTGAGCCGTCCCTCAGCTTTTTAGCGGACTTAAGCTCCCCAGGTACGTAGGCAGACAACACTTTCCTTATAAGGAAGGGAGACACCTTTTGGAGTGACTCACCTTCTTTTAAACACTTCATTACCAAAAATCTCTTGCTAGCATTTATGACACAATCTCCCCCGCCGGGATCCGGACGGGATCTCTTTATTGGTGGAATGTTGTGTTCCATGCCAATTCTGTATTTCATCCCCCGGGCTCCCCACCCACCATGGAGCCACACATCCGGGACGCCGCACCGCAAGCCGGTGCGGTCGCCAGGGCTACCCGAGGGGATATAGCACCCTAGAGGTGGTTGTCTGTTTCGGGTTGGGTCTTCGACGCACGGGCCCACCAAACCCGTGCGTCTCCGACCGCCCTACGCAGACCCCCACCTCCCTGGCACTCGCCACCGTTAAGCTTACGCCACGGAAGCCGATTGACCGGGAGTGGCTAGCTCCCGGCCGCCCGTTTACACAGAATCCGGGGCCAAAGAGGGGTATTGGCCCGTAGTCCATACCGGGCATCCGACACCCGGCTGGGAACCACGCACCGCACCCTCCAGGATCCCCTTCTCCTCCTTACGGGTCTCCGCACACGGCAAACATGCGGGTGGATCGTTAACCAGATGGTATGGTCACTCACAGGTAGCAGACCCACTCACTACCCGGACGATACCCTATCTGAACTGGGGGTTTGTTATCGGGGTTTTCTCCCCGCCCTTTTAGTCGCCTCTTACGACAAGCAGGGATACTGCGGGAGTATTCTCAATCCCCCTACCCGCAGGGGGGGTGTGCCTTCGTGGTAAAGACTTTGGCCGCGTAACTGCACATTAAAAAATTTCTCCGGTATGAGAGCGGCGATTCAACTGCGTCAGCATAAATGCTGACGACCGGGCTAGTTCTATAGGCGCCAGTGGATAGCCGTAACCCCGCATTATGTATCGTCGTCAATGGTCTCACGTACGACTCACGGCTCGAAGAATAGATAACTGAGCCATAGTCAAGTCTAGAGCGGACAAGGGAACGGTAGAGCAGAAGCATCGTTTTGCGGTCTGCTCCACATGTGGAGTGGCTTAGAAATTTTAAGATGTTTAGAGACCTATGACATTTATTTTTCAACTCCTCTATGTGTTTCCGCCAATTGAGTCTAAAATCGAGCGTCATTCCAAGAAAGTGCACGGATTCTACAGTCATCCACAAAGAGAGATCCAATAATGGGTGGTTTGATGCAATTAGCCACCTCATTTATCGCGACTGCAAAAAGCGTGACGCTCAGTACGGAGCCCTGTGGCACTCCGTTTTCCTGAGTATATTGACTAGATAGATGACGGCCAATTTTAATCTTAAACACCCGGTCTACTAAAAAGTTTCGAACAAAGGTGAGCATGTTACCCCTCAGACCCCATTCATGTAAAACTATTAAAATCTTCTTCCGCCAGACTCCATCGTTTGCCCTCTCCAAGTCGAAGAAGACACCTACGACGTGCTGGCGGAGAAGAAAGGCCTCCTGGATGAAATTGTCCGCTCGTACTAGGTGGTCAATAGTCGAGCGGCCCCGCCGAAATCCACACTGGATGTCGGAAAGAAGGTTTCGGTGCTCCAGCCACCAGACGAGCCGCCGATTAACCATCCTTTCCATTACCTTGCACAGGCAGATAGTGAGAGATATCGGTCTGTAGCTTTTGGATCGGTGGTCTCTTTACCCTGTTTTAGTATTGGAACTATTGCAGACTCCCGCCAGGAAGGTGGGAAGCTTCCCTCAGACCAAAGTTGGTTGAGGGTGCGAAGGACCTCCGGCAATGCCCTCTCAGGAAGATTCCGAAGAAAGGCATTGTGGATCTGGTCTATTCCCGGAGCGGTGTCATGGGAGTCTGCAATGGCTGAGCTTAGTTCCCACAAGGAGAAAGGTAGGTTGTAATCTGCCACCGTCCGCGACTCAAAGGTAAGCTGGACAGACTCGTAACGCTCCTTATGCCACATTTGTTGTGGATGGCAACTCTCGTCACTACCGGCCTTGGCGTATAATTGACCAAAGTAGTAGTAGTAGTAGTATTATTTTTAAGGTGCGTCGACTACTAAGGTCATTTTGCACCTTTACTCATCCAGATTAAAAGCAAGAGTCACAAAAAAACACAGTAAGTATATAGGAATACTTAGGAATAGTATAGATTATCAGTGGACACGATAGGTCTAAGTCTGTATTAGTCATAGTCATATGGCAAAAGAGTTACATTTGGACTATTAGGAAATTTACAATGCTCTTCCTGGGCCTTAAATTTTGGACAATAAATTAACTTCCTGGAGAAATTTGAGAACGCTATCTATAGCATTACGATTGTCACCCAACACCTTGTTCAGACCCCCACATATTTTGTGGCGTTCGCGTTGCATCCGATATTTTAGACAGTCGACAAGTAGATGCTTCACAGTCAGACGGCAGTTGCAGTTAACGCAATTTGGTGCGTCCTTCTCGGGGGTAAAGAGATAAGAGTGTGTCAGGGCTGTATGCCCTATTCTTAGCCTGGTGACAACAACCTCTTCCCGTCGGCTATTCCTGACCGAGGATGTCCAACCTATTACATGGTCTTTGATTTCCCTAAGTTTGTTCGACGTTACGTCGCTCCATGTCATAGCCCAGGAAGCGAGAACTGATTTCTTCAAGTGAGCTCTTAAGTCTTGACTTGGGACTTCACCAATATAATTCTCGCCGCTGATGGTGGCAGCTCGTGCAGCAGCATCTGCCGCTTCATTACCGGTAACACCCACGTGGCCAGGTACCCACAGGAATTTTATGTGAGTGTCCTTAGCATAGAGGCGGTGAATGCATGTTAATATGTTTTGGACCACGGGATGTGAAGGAGAGAGGCTGCAGATACTTTGAAGGGAGCTTTGGGAGTCTGTACATATTAAATAAGACCTACTACTACATTCAGTCTCTTGTAGTGTGGCTTCAATAGCATCCAGCGAGGCTTTTATGGCTAGTAACTCCGCCGTGTAGACAGTGAATATGGGGTGTAAAGTAAAGGCCGCGGAGCCTATATCCGCAGAAAAGTAGGCGGAACCGCACGCGACGTCTGTTTTAGAGCCGTCAGTGTATATTTTTGCACTGTCACAACTGTTTATCGCTTCTAGGGCTCGACGTTTAAGCTCGATTGGGGTACTGTTAGCCTTGGATTCCATGTAGTCTATATAGCAGTCTATTTTAGGGATCTCCCATGGCGCAAGCTTAAACGTAGGTAGGTAGGTTTAAAACTTGTAGGGTGCGTCGACGGCTAGGTCATTTTGCACCACTACCCATTCTTAGTAGTAAAATTTATAAATGTAACAGTAATAATAATAAAAATTGTCTATCATAGTTATGGCACTTATTAAAAAATTGAATACAGTGATTTATTTTTAAAAAAGTGAATTATATTTTTCTGTATAGTCCCGTCTCTTTCAGATATTTGATAACTCGGCTTATAACATTAGGGTCGTCTCCTAGGACGGATTTTAGGTCTCCCCCTAAGTTTAGCCGCCTTCGCGCGTCACGGTATTTGTCACACTCCGTCAGGATATGCCGAACGCTGAGAGGACAGTTGCAGTCATCACACTGAGGTCGTTGTTTCTCTTCCGTGAAGAGGAATGAGTGGGTCAGAGGGCAATGCCCTATCCTCAAACGTGTGATGACGACTTCCTCTCTTCGGCTATTCCTGACGGAAGAGGGCCACACTGACGTAACCGGCTTGATGTCGCGGAGTTTATTATTATGTGTAGTGCGCCAATATTCCTTCCACTGCCCTTGGACTACCTGTCTCAGGCAAGATTGTAGGTCCTCGTAAGGTACCAGCGTGGACTTACACTCCGTCTCGTTCAGAGCTTCTTTGGCCAAAGCGTCTGCCTTTTCATTTCCGGCTATTCCCACATGCCCCGGGACCCAAAGGAACCAAATAAGTACTCCCTTTCTGCTGAGAGACAGCAGGGACGAATGTATATCCTGAATGATCGGGTGCATGGGCGAAAAACCGGAAATTGAATATAAGGAACTCAGGGAATCGGTGCATATAACAAAGGAGCCACCTCCGTCACATAGAGTTTCGAGTGCCATCTTCATGGCGAATAGTTCCGCTGTGTACACACTACACAGCGGATTTAATTTCGCTTTGACGGCTCCTTGGGTACTCGAGAACGCTGCGCAGGCACAGGCCAACTCCGATTTTGATCCGTCAGTGTACACAGGAAGAAAATCGGAGTGATTACTCAGAAACATTAAAAACTGACGTTGGTATTCCAAGGAAGTTGTGAAGGATTTTGGTAGTTTGCTTAGGACTGTATTAACCACAGGAGCGGGTGTTAACCAGGGAGGGTGGGTTGCGTAAGATACAGGGTACACTTCAGGCATACTGAAATCACACCCACGAATAAAATCGTTGAAACGTACGCAAACGGGCCTAGTGGCCTTCGTCCGTCGGTTAAAAATGTCTAAAAAACGTGGTTTAAAGAGTATGTTAAAACATGGGTGTGCCGTCATGGATAAAACTTTGGAGGCGTAATTGCACATAAGCGCGTTTCTTCGGTGGCATAGAGGAGGCTCCCCTGCATCAGAATAGATGCTTATGACAGGGCTTGTCCGAAATGCCCCCGTACAGAGTCGCAACCCCGCGTTGTGCACGGGGGACAATGCTCGCAGGTATGACTCGCGGGCGGACGCATAGACAAAACAACCGTAGTCTAGTTTAGAACGAACCAATGTGCGGTACAATAAGAGCAATGTTGTGCGGTCTGCTCCCCACGATGTGTTGCTTAAAAACTTTAACACGTTTAACGATTTCAGACATTTTGTCTTTAAATTTTGAATGTGCTCTCGCCAATTGAGCCTGTAGTCGAGTGTCATACCGAGAAAGCGGGCCGACTGGACGAAAGGAAGATTTCTTCCTCCAAGGGATAGTGTGGGCAGCATTTGGATTCCTATTCTCCTGTGGAAGTGGACGCACCTGGTCTTCTCAAAGGAGAACCGAAATCCGTTCCTTTGGGTCCATTGGTCCAGTTTGTTTAATGTCAATTGGACCATTCGGGACGCAGTTACAACCTTGGATGACCTGCAGAAAATTGCCAGGTCATCCACGAACAGTGTGCCTATCACCGGCGCCTTGATACAATTTACGACGTCATTAATCGCAATGGCGAAAAGCGTCACGCTTAAGACAGATCCCTGGGGAACTCCGTTGTCAAGACGGTAAAAGTTGGATAAAAACTGGCCTATTCTAATTTTAAAAACTCGGTGCATTAAAAAATTTTGAATAAAAATCGGCAAATTGCCTCTAAAGCCCCACTCGTGCAAAGTCGTTAATACCTTCCGCCGCCACACCCGGTCGTAAGCCTTCTCCAAATCGAAGAAGACCCCGATCACATGCTGGCGGAGGAGAAAGCCTTCTTGGATGAAATTGTCGATCCTCACCAAATGGTCCATTGTGGAACGGCCCCGTCTAAATCCACATTGGATGCTGGAGAGAAGGTTCCGGCGCTCTAACCACCAAACGAGCCGCCGGTTCACCATTCTCTCCATTAACTTGCACAGGCAGCTGGTGAGAGATATTGGCCGGTAAGAATTCGGGTCAGCTCTATTTTTCCCATGTTTGGGTATAGGGACAATGACAGACTCCCGCCAGGACGAAGGAAAGTTACCTTCTGCCCACAGTTGATTATACGTCTGCAGGACTTCCTGCAGCGCTGTCTCCGGGAGGTTGCGGAGAAAAGCATTGTGGACCCCGTCTGGTCCTGGAGAGGTGTCGTGGGAGTCATCGATGGCAGATTTCAACTCCCACAAGGAAAAGGGGAGGTTGTAATCTGCCGTTGTCCGCGTCTCCTGGAAGCCGATAGGAATGTTCTCGAACCGCTGCTTAATCGTTCGGAAGGCAGGATCAAGATTTTCATCGCTGCTCGTCTTTGAGATTAACTGGCCGAATATCTCGCCGATGGCAGCTGGAGAAGTAACCACATTTCCTCTGACTTTTAAGGAGACACCGAGCTGCTGATGATTTCCCGAAATGCTCTTCACCTTGCGCCAAACCTGTGCAAGTGGTGTGCTGATATTGACACTAGAAACAAAATTCATCCAAGAGGCCCTCTTTGCCTCCTTCACGACCTGACGGGCTTTAGCTCTCAGACGCCGGAAAGAGGACAGATTGTTTTGAGTGGGATATTTATTGAATATGTGCAACGCCTTCTTGCGTTGCCGGATGGCTTTAGCACAGTCATCATTCCACCATGGCACGGGAGCTCTCGACATGATGCGCCGAGACCGTGGTACGCTCTTGTCGGCGGCGTTGATGATGCTGTTAGTCAGTGATTTTACATTAAAAGCGCTATCGCGATTTGCATCGCACGTGTATTTAAAATTACTTTTAAAACAAGGCCAGTCGGCTTTCCGGACAATCCAGTTGCCTGGTCGGATAAAATCAGAGTTAAAAAATCGCTCCTTAAAAATTAAAAGGGGAAAGTGATCGCTACCACAAAGATCTTCGTGTACAGACAAAGATATTTTATTGGTTAAACTGCTCGATAAGATGCATAAATCAATGGCGGAGAAATCACCATTGAAAGAGTTAAACCGGGTCTTCTCCCCGTTGTTCAATAGAACTAGGTTAAAATCTAAAATAAAACTTGATAAAATGCGTCCCCTGCGGTTGCACTGCACCGCAGTGCTTCCCCATAGACGATCATGAGCGTTAAAATCCCCGAGTAAAATAAAAGGCCGAGGCAGCTGGTGCACAAGGGATTCTAGATTAAAACGGGTGACCGGTGCACCCTCCGGCAGATAAACGTTGCATACCGTAATCGCCTCCGGAGCGTGCACCGTAACTGCCACCGCTTGAAACGGTGTATTTAGCTGTATTCGGGAGGTGTAAAGGGCCTCCCGAATAGCAACTGCCACTCCACCCTGGGCTCGTTGGCCGCTGGTGTCGTCATATCTAAAAACGTTAAAATGTTTTAAAATCCCATTGTCTGTGTCTTTAAAATGCGTCTCTTGAAGACAAACGCAAAAAGGGTTAAAATCTCGAATTAAAATGGCCAGCTCCTCCTTGTGCCTATAAAAACCGTTGCAGTTCCACTGCATTATAAAAGCCATAATAAATAAATAAATAAATATATAAATATATATATAAATATAAATATATAAATATAAAAAGGGATTAAAACAATAAATACGAGCAGTTAAAACTTTGGGAAGATCAGCGCTTAATGCGATTTTTCTTCCCCTTACTGCCAAATTGGAGTATTTCTGTGTCTGATAGACACTCCTCCATTGGCTCTGGTTGGCTCTTTCGAACCTTACCAGATGGGGGAGGGGATTGGGAGTTCCCACGCTTTGTTTGCGTGGCCCCGGTGGTAGATTTGTTGTGGTTCATCTTAGAAGAACCCGGACCGGTGGTTGCTGTATTGTTTGCCGGATATGTGGCCTTAGCCGGCGTGGCCGATTTTTGCACAGAGGATTTTGTTTTCGGGCTCTCATTATATTCCGTCTGTGTCGAGATTGTGACCTTGGCTATTCGAGGGGAGGCGACATGAGCGTATGACTTGGAGAAAGTAGGAGCAACTTGTGCTCTATACTTTTTCCGAGCCTCAAAGTAGGGGATTTTATCGACCGTCTTTATCTCCATTATTTTTCGCTCTTCCATCATCTTTGGGCAATTACGAGAGTACACGGGGTGTGCACCCTCGCAATTGACGCAAAGTGGGTCTCCTATGCACTCCGCACCCTCATGCTTCTCCAGGCCGCAGCGGGGGCAGGTGGCCTTGCCCTCGCACCGTGTGGCCATGTGGCCGAATCGCTGGCACTGGTAGCATCGCATGGGTGCCGGTATGAATGGCCGCACTGGGACCGATTCATAACCAACAAACACCTTGTCGGGGAGTTGGTCACGCGCGAACGTGAGTACAACAGACGTTGTGTTTACTCTTTCTCCGTTGCGCTTTGTAGTGAGTCGACGAGCATCGGTGACTCCCTGAGAGGCCATCTCTCGCTTGATCTCGTCGATCTCTACGTACAAAAGGTCATAGTGACTAATCACTCCCCGACAGGTGTTTAAGGTGCGGTGCACCTCGACCTTAACGGGAATTTCGCCAAGCTTTTCCATTTTTAAGAGCTTGTCGCTTTGACCCCTCGAAGCCGTTTCGATGAGCAGTGTGCCATCGCGAAGTTTCTTGGCAGATTTTAGTTCCCCAGGAACAAAACCAGACAGAACTTTACGTATAAGGAAGGGAGACACCTTTTTCAGGCTCTCCCCTTCCTTCTGACACCTCATCACTAAATAGCGCTGACTAGCGCCGGGAACGTTAACTCCCCCGCCCGTTTCCGGACGGGATCTATTAGGTGGTGGAAGGGATTCATCCGCCATACCTAAACTTGATTCATCCCCCGGGCTCCCCACCCACCATGGAGCCACACATTTGGGACGCCGCACCGCAAACCGGTGCGGTCGCCAGGGCTACCCGAGGGGATATAGCACCCTAGAGGTGGTTGTCTGTTTCGGGTTGGGTCTTTAATGCACGGGCCCACCAAACCCGTACATCTCCGACCGCCTTACGCAGACCCCCACCTCCCTGGCACTCGCCACCGTTAAGCTTACGCCACGGAAGCCGATTGACCGGGAGTGGCTAGCTCCCGGCCGCCCGTTTACAGCGAATCCAGGGCCGAAGAGGGGTATTGGCCCGTAGTCCATACCGGGCATCCGACACCCGGCTGGGAACCACGGACCTCGCCCTCCAGGATCCCCTTCTCCTCCTTACGGGTCTCCGCACACGGCAAACATGCGGGTGGATCGCAGGCCAGGTGGTGTGGCCGCACACAGACAGTTGACCCACAAGACTGTCCGGGCTCAACCCTTGTTGGCTCTGGGTTTGTTTTCGGGGTTGTCTCCCCGCCCTTTTAGTCGCCTCTTACGACAAGCAGAGATACTGCGGGAGTATTCTCAATCCCCCTACCCGCAGGGGGGAAACTTAAACGTTTTTGTAGGGCATACCTTTGGCAGGTGAACGCCCAAGTCGGCCAATAAAATTTTAAAACGTATGGCCAAGGGTTGCGTGGCCCGTGGTCGTTTGTTAAAAACATTTAAAAAACGCGGGTTAAAAATTATATTAAAACATGGGTGAGTCCGTGATGATAAAATTTTGCTTATGTAGTTACACATTAAAATGTTCCTCCGGACCTCTAGGGGAGGTTCGCCTGCGTCAATATAAATGCTCTGCACAGGGCTGGTTCTAAAGGCCCCAGTTGAAAGCCTCAAACCAGCGTTGTGTACCGAGGTTAGAGCCTTTAACTGGCTCTTTCTCGCTGATGCGTACACAATACACCCGTATTCTATTTTGGACCGCACTAGTGCTCTATATATACGGAGCAGTGTTGTTCTGTCCGCGCCCCAATATGTTCTACTCAAAACTTTTAATATATTTAAAACTTTTGAACAAGCATTTTTTGTATGCCGTATGTGTTCTCGCCAATCCAGTTTTTTGTCAAGGATAAGGCCAAGAAAACGATGGGACTCAGTCAGTGACAGTCGATAACCCCACAAATATAGTGTGGGCTCCAGTACAATGCCCCTTAGCCTGTGGATGTGCATACATTTGGTTTTATCGGTTGAGAAACGAAGTCCATTCTCCTGAGACCATTGGTTTAAGCGATTCAAAGTTATTTGTACCTGACGTTCACCTGTAGAAAGCTTTGACGACTTGCAAAATATTGCTAAGTCGTCGACAAATAGCGAGGCCATCACAGGCGTCTGGATACAATTTACAATGCTGTTAATGGCAATAGCGAAGAGGGTTACACTTAGGACGGAGCCTTGGGGTACTCCGTTCTCCAATATGTGAGGCTGCGATAAAATATTTCCAACTCTGACTCTAAAGGTACGCCCGAATAAAAAATTATTTACAAAAATGGGCAAGTTACCCCTAAAGCCCCATTCATGCAACGTTTGTAGAATTTTGTGCCTCCACGCAGTGTCATACGCTTTCTCAATGTCGAAAAAGACAGCAATGACATGTTGCCGGAGAAGGAATCCCTCCTGGACGAAGTTTTCAATTCTAACGAGGTGGTCAATCGTAGATCGTCCGCGTCGGAAACCACACTGTATATTGGAGAGGAGATTGCGACTCTCAAGGCACCAAACCAGCCGTGTGTTCACCAACTTTTCCATCAGTTTACACAGACAGCTAGTTAGTGAAATAGGGCGGTAGTGAGATGGATGGGATTTATCCTGGCCCCGTTTTGGAATTGGAACAATAATAGATTCTCGCCAACTCTCAGGAAATACTTGTTCAGCCCACAATTGATTTAATGTAGCGAGCACATCTCGCAGTGCGAAAGGCGGAATATTCCTCAAAAAAGCGTTATGGATTAAATCATTGCCGGGTGAACTACCTTTTAAATCTTCCAGGGCTGACCTTAGCTCCCGCATAGAAAAGGGCTTGTTATAGGGTGCGATAGTTCTACTCTCACCGAAATTTAGGTGAATACTTTCGGCCTGACGCTTTATTACTTTGAATGAGGGATGGTAAGAGTCACTGCCACTAATGGTGGCGTAATGCTTGCCAAAAGCTTCTGCTATTTCCTCGGGAGTAGAGAGAATTTTTCCATCAATATGTAACCCTGAGGCTGGGGCAAAGTTACGCTTACCCATCACGGACTTAATTTTATTCCAAACTTGTGTAGGAGGCGTTCGGTGATTAATACTGGATACGTAATTTGTCCAAGAGGATTTCTTTGCCTCTCTAATGACCTGTCGAGCCTTGGCTCGCAGTCGGCGGAAGGCCGCAAGGTTAGTTGAGGTAGGGAATTTATTAAAAATGCGCAGCGCTCTTTTACGTCTGTGGATGGCCTCGGCGCACTCCGCGTTCCACCACGGAACTGGAGGACGACGATGAGTACCCGAGGTGGTAGCAACGCTACCTTCCGCGGTTTCAAGGATAGCTTCCGTAAGAGCCTTTACATTATCCAGACTTTGTCTGCTGCTGGAAAATTTAAAACTGAATTTTCGATTGAAATCAGTCCAATTGGCTTTCCTAATAAGCCACGTTTTTGGAGCATTAAAAACACAAGTCTTTCCCGTTTTACTGATAAACAAGGGAAAGTGGTCGCTCCCACACAGATCATTATGGACCCTCATTTTAAAAAAAGGCGCAATGGATTCCGTGCTAAATGGTTGACTTCTGCCTGAGGAGCAATTACTTCCTCTGGGAGGGCCAATTCTTCGAACAAAAGGATGGAGCAGCCATGGGAAGCCCTCTCTCTCCGGTTGTGGCCAATCTCTTCATGGAACATTTTGAAGAAGACGCTCTGGCATCCTGCAGCCTTCGACCAACCTGCTGGCTACGCTACGTCGACGATACGTTCGTCATTTGGCCCCACGGGACGGAAAAATTACAAGTCTTTAAGAGGGAAATCAACTCAATACATCCCTCCATCCAATTCACTATGGAGATGGAGGAGAATGGGACCCTACCTTTCTTAGATGTTCTGGTGAAGAAAGGAGACGACGGATCTCTACGGCACTCCGTCTATAGAAAGAAAACCCACACGGATCGGTATCTCCATGCAACCTCCCACCATCATCCGAGGCAAAAAGCGGCTTTAGTCAAAACCCTTATGCATAGGGCCAGAGTGGTGTGCGAGAACACTGCTCTAAAAGACGAGGAATCACATTTGGTTGCCGCTCTCGTCGGAAATGGGTATTCGGAGTCGTTCGTGAGGAGACATATGAAGATGGAGCCAAGATTGCCCGAAAACAACCGGACGAAACCGAAAGGATATGCCATGATTCCCTACGTTGCTGGATCGTCCGAACGCATTTCCCGCATACTTGGGAAAGCAGGCATAGAGACGCGTTTCGGCACGTTGACCAAAACCAAAGACATATTATCATCTGCGAAGGACCGGCTTCACCCTCTTCAGACAGAAGGAGTTTACGAAATACCGTGCACTTGCGGTAAAGTGTACATAGGGCAAAGCGGAAGGTCGGTAGCGTGCCGATTAAAGAAACATCGGAGAGCGATCCTGCGCGGCAATGGAAAAGAATCGGCGGTTGCAGACCACGCCCTCTCGGGAGAGGGCCACCGGATCTTGACCGAGGAGACGAAGGTCATCTCGAGGGAAAAATCGTATTTTCCTCGTTTAATTCGAGAGGCCGTCGAAATTGAGAGAGGCCGCAGAACTTCAACAGAGATGACGGCATTCGACTTAGCGCGGTCTGGAAGAAACTCTTCCTAGGTGAACGACCCGCACAACTCACTGACGTCAGCAGCGGGGGGGAGCGGTGAAAAGGAACGGCAACCAGCCAAGGCCAAGAGACAGGGGGAGGGGGGACACGGGTCCCCCATAAATAGCAGCATCTTCGCTTCTTAATAATTATTTCCCTGATGACGTGCCCTGCAACGGGTATGAAAGCTTGGAGTACGACAATGCCTGTGACGCAGCTGCCACCGAAAGTGACAACTGGACATCATCCACGCTGCGAAAACCTACGATCAGCCAGTCGCTTTGTATAACGTTACAAGTTTCAATTAGGAGCGACCCATCTCTAAGTTTCTTGGCTGACTTGATATCACCTGGAATCTTACTGGAAATTTCCCTCCTAATGAGGAAGGGAGAAACTTTTTGAAGCGTCTCACCTTCCTTTACGCACTTCATGCTTAAATATCGTTTACTCGCAACGAATACTTTTTCTCCCCCGCCCGTGTCTGGGCGGGAACTTTTGGGAGGTGGAAAATTAGTTTCCTCCATACCAATGAGAACTTCGTCCCCCGGGCTCCCCACCCACCATGGAGCCACACATTCGGGACGCCGCACAGTGGGACCAAATGCCAGATAGATGGCCATAAGTCCCTAAAATAAACTTTCAAATCTAGGTCTTCTATGCACTGCGTTGTCTTCTATGATAATGGCGCCACCAAGAAATGCAATTTACAGGTATATAAGTATGAAAATTTGCGCAAAAATCATTGTCAAAGTGACTAGGTCGTAGCTCGCTTGTGTGTGCAAGCAAACCCGCTATTAGAAGGTCTATTTTAAAGTTGAATTGTAATTCACATACTCAATCGATTGTAATTTAGTAAAAAGAAATACCTTCCTCATAGTAAGTAGATATTATGCATACAAGTGAAAAGTTTATCAAGATTTTTTTTGAACGTTATCTTCATTTTTTACAGTAAGTATTTTTCAACTTTTTTCGCGAAAATTTCGAAGAAAAAATTCAAAAAGTTGTATTGCCAGGCATTTCATCACCAAATAAGTTACATTAATTTGTAGCCAAAGATCTTAGCTATCGATTGATGAAAAAATATGCTGCAGTTTAGCAGCGCAATGTTATTATTTATGAAAATATGTAAATCACTTCAGCTATCACGTTGCGCGGGTTGCATATCACATGTAATAGCCCGTTACTTTTATCCGCTCAGCAGCGTCAAATTTATTCTAGTTTTGGGGGAGGTAACTGATTATTGTTAAATTTTCATTCTTTCTTTCCTTTCAAATCTAGTCCTTTCGTATACGATGCTGTCTTTTCTGATGATTGCGTCGCGAGTAAATACATTTTATCGGGAGTTAGGTATGAACCTGCGCCCACAATTCAGTGTAGAAGCGACCAGAGCGCAGCTCACTCGTGTCGTGGAAGCAAACCCAGAATTTGTAAGCCTACTTTGAAGTTCAAACGTAATTCCCCAAGTGCATCGATTTTCATTCAGGAAAATGGAAACGTTTTCTCAAAGTAAGTACATATTACGTATTTAATGAAAAAGTTTGAAAAACAAATGTCTTTAACAGCGGCTTACAGGTCGCGTTGTGTGTTATATTTTTCGTAGTTGTCTGAGAAAATGTATAGCTATAACGATAATAATCACTTCATATTTATTTATGACTTATATTTATTTCCGCACATAATATCTAAATGTGTTTTACGTTTTACATTTATATTAATATTTTTTTGCATTCACATATTTTCATAGAGAACCATAATTATTATAATTAACACTTTTATGTTTTCCATTTTCCTGAATGAAAATCGATGCACTTGGCGAATTATGTTTGAACTTCAAAGTAGGCCTACAAATTCTGGGTTTGCTTCCACGATACGAGTGAGCTGCGCTCTGGTCGCTTCTACACTGAATTGTGGGCGCAGGTTCATACCTAACTCCCGATAAAATGTATTTACTCGCGACGCAATCATCAGAAAAGACAGCATCGTATACCCCTTTCCACCCGAGAATTTTTTTTTGTAAATTTTAACAAACTTTTGCGTTTTTCTGGTTCATAGACATTTATTTTAGTCATCAGGAAGAGAAAAAAATTTTTAGACCAACAGTTATCGCGGAAAGGTACCCGCACAATCATGCGGGTTAGGGTGTAATTGTGTAATCAGGAAAAATCCTCACCCGCACATTGGTGTGGGTTCGGGTGCAATTACGACAGAAAAATATTCTAATAATTTTTGTTTTAACATGATTTATTCCAATATGATTCACAAATCATTGCTATTATCAACAAAAAATATTATTTTTCCTTAGTGAAACCAATACAACTAAAAATAAACTTATAAACAAGTGATAAAAGGCATTAACATTTTTTAAATCTTTCTCAAAATCCACCAAATAAAAATTAATTTAAGGAGGATTTGTTTGGAAATCTTTGAAACAATGTTTGTGTTTTAAAAGACATAAATAAACATTACACTTCTCACATCTTGTTTTTGTCCTGCTGTTACATTGATTATACCTGCACATTCCCGGCTATAGGATGTCAGCAATCACCGGGAAATGGTAGTAGTAGTATTTGGTGTTTTGGGTGCGTCGACAGCTGAGGTCATTTTGCACCACTCTCAACCATGGGTGAATAAAATGTAAGTAATATAGTATTTCCCTATATTTCTATGTATGTGATAACATGTGAGGGTCATGATCTAATATAAAGATTTTATAATTTGTTGAAAACATTAATGTCTTTTAAAAAAGCAATTATCCGCGTCAGACTCTCCGGAGAATCGCCTAGAATAGTTTCTAAGGTCCCGTTAACCTTGTGTTTCTCCCTAGGAGAATGGTATTTATCACACTCTATAAGTATGTGTTGCACACTAAGAGGGGAGTCGCAATCATCACAGCGGGGTAGTGCCTTCTCTTCTGTGAAGAGGTATGAGTGAGTCAGTGCAGTGTGCCCTATTCTCAGGCGAGTAATTGCGACTTCTTCCCTCCGGGTACTCCTTACGGAGGAGGGCCACGCTGATACTACCGGTTTGATAGCCCGAAGTTTATTATTCATTAGCCCCTGCCACGATTGCTGCCATCTGCCTATAACCATATTTCGAAACATAGACTTAAGGTCATCTACGGTTATCAAGGTCGTTGATGTTTCTGGCATGTGTAGTGCTTCCTTTGCTGCTTTGTCCGCACGTTCATTGCCAGCTATTCCCACATGTCCAGGGACCCAAATAAAGGAAATTTTGATTCCCTTGCTGAGAAGGGATTGGAGGGTGCATTGTATATCCTGGACAAGAGGATGGAGTGGGTAGTAGGACGAAATGGACTTTAAAGCGCTTAAGGAGTCCGTGCAAATGAGGAAAGAGCCAGAGTTGGAATTAATATTTCTTAGGGCCATTTTAATAGCCGTTAATTCCGCTGTATATACGCTACACAGCGGATTGAGTCTGGTCTTGATATAATTGTGATGAGTGGAGTACACGGCGCATGCACATGCTGAATCACACTTCGATCCATCCGTATACACGGGGATCGAGGCCGGGTTGTTACTTAGAAGTTCTAAAAACAGACTCTGGTACTCCGACGACGTGGAAGTGGATTTCTGGCGACTATGCAGACCAGTATAACACTCTGGTCGCGGTAGTAACCAAGGTGGGTATTTCGAATACCCGACGACGTACACATCCGGTAGCGAAATCTGAAATTCCTCAATAAAATCTTTAAAACGAATGCTTAGTGGTCTGGTAGCCCTTGTCCTTCTGTTAAAAATATCTAAAAATCTTGGTTTAAAAACGATTTCAAAACATGGGTGTTTCGACATAGATAAAATTTTTGACACATAGTTGCATGTCAGCATTAGCCTGCGAGTAGCCAACTGCGGCTCTCCGGCGTCGGAATATAAGCTTGGGATAGGAGAGGTCCTAAATGCACCAGTAGCTAACCGTAGTCCTGCGTTGTGGACCGTTGTTAACGGTCGCAGGTATGACTCTCGTCCAGACGAGTACACGAAACACCCATAGTCCATTTTAGACCTAATCAGCGCACGGTATAATAAAATCGAGGTCGTGCGATCTGCACCCCACGTTGTGTTGTTTAAAATTCGTAAAATATTTAGGCTCCGGCGACACTTTTCCGCTAGCTTGCGGACGTGTTCCTGCCATGTCAATCTACGGTCTAAAACCATGCCAAGAAATCGAACAGTTTCTACGTAAGGAAGATTACGACGTCGTAAACGTAACGGTGGAGCTATGTGGATACCTCGTAATCTGTGAAAATGCATACACACAGTTTTCTCCTTAGAGAAACGAAGCCCGTTTCTATTAGCCCAGTTGTTCAGTTTGGTAACGGTCAACTGTGTCAGCCTTGCAGCGCTAGCTATTGTAGACGACCTGCAAAAATTTGCAAGGTCGTCTACAAATAAGGATCCCATCACTGGTGCTTTTATGCAGTCGACAATGTCATTAATGGCGATTGCAAACAACGTTACGCTTAGAACAGAACCTTGTGGGACGCCGTTATCCTGAGGGTAGAGCTGCGAGAAGTTTTTACCAACTCTCACTCTAAAACCACGGTTTGTTAAAAAGTTTCTGATAAAAATGGGTAGATTACCCCTGAAACCCCAGCTGTGCATCGTTTGCAGGATCTTCCGGCGCCACAGCATGTCGTAGGCCTTCTCTAAGTCAAAGAAAACTCCGATGACATGTTGACGTAGAAGGAAGGCCTCCTGGATAAAATTATCTGTCCGGACAAGATGGTCGATAGTAGATCTACCCCTACGAAAACCACATTGTATGTTGGAGAGAAGGTTTCGCCGCTCCAACCACCAAACGAGCCTGCGATTGACCATTCTCTCCATAACCTTGCACAGGCAACTGGTTAGTGAGATGGGCCTATAGTTGCTAGGGTTACTGTTGTCCTTTCCCTGCTTTGGTATGGGAACCACGATAGATTCTCGCCAGGATTGCGGAAAATTACCCTCCAACCATATTTGGTTGAAGGTATGAAGAACTTCCAGCAACGCATATTCCGGTAGATTCCGGAGAAATGCGTTGTGGACACCGTCCATTCCTGGGGACGTGTTCCGGCAGTCAGCAATTGCAGAGGTCAGCTCCCATAGCGAAAAGCATTCGTTGTAGTCGGCAGTGTCGTGCCTTACACGGAATGTGAGGGATGTTGCTTCGCAGCGTTGTTTTATTTCCCTAAAGTAGGCATTATAATTTTCGTCACTACAAATATTAGTGAACGTGCGACCAAACACCTCACATAATTCCGAGGGAGATGTAACCACCCGGTCATCGACTTTTAGTCCGGATACGCCACATTGCTGACTGGAGCCCAAGATGCTTCGCACCTTCCTCCAGACCTGAGTGAGAGGTGTCCTGTGATTTACACCAGAGATGAATTCTGTCCAGGAGGCCTTCTTCGCCTCTTTAACGATTTGCCGAGCTTTCGCTCTAAGACGTCGGAAGGAGGCAAGATTTGTTTCCGTGGGGTACTTCTGGAAAATACGCAGGGCTCGCTTCCGCAGTTTTATCGCATTCGCGCATTCTTCTGTCCACCATGGCACTGCAGGTCGATGGACGATACCCTTAGACCGTGGGACGCTAATATTTGCAGCCTCGATGATAGCACCCGTAAGTACCTCGACGTTGGTTATTGCGTCACGGTTGCCATCATGTTTAAATGTAAAATTCTCTCTGAAAATTGACCAGTCAGATTTTTGAATAAGCCAATTTCCAGGAGTTACATAAAGTGGGTTAAAACTGGTATCCTTCCGTATTAAAAGCGGAAAATGATCACTACCACAGAGGTCATTATGGACAGACATGGTAAATCTGTTGCCCGCACTACTTGTACACAGAAATAAATCAATAGTTGAGAACTCCCCATTGAAACTGTTGAAGCGAGTGTATTCACCGTTGTTTAGTACAAATAGATTACAGTCATCAATAAAACGTAGTAAAAGGCGACCTCTTCGGTTTATTTGGGCCTCAGGGCCTCCCCATACTGAGTTATGAGCGTTAAAATCCCCGAAAAGAGCATAAGGTTTCGGTAGTTGGCGTACGAGGGCGTCAAGGTTATGTCTGGTCACGGGTGCCCACTCTGGGAAGTACACATTGCAGAGTGTGATTAAGTCTGGCGTTGCCACAGTTACAGCAACTGCCTGTAGCGGCGTGATTAGGTCAACTCGAGAGGTGTAAAGGGCCTCCAGAATCGCCAAGGCTACTCCTCCCTGGGCTCTATTGCCGCTTGTGTCGTCGTGGCGAAAAACCTTGTAGCCTCTTATGTCACCTGTATGGGATGGTTTGAAGTGAGTCTCCTCGAGGCCTATGCAGTCAGGATTGAAATCTCTAATCAAAAGGTCAATCTCTTCTCTGTGACGATGGAATCCGTTACAGTTCCATTGAAGTATATTAAAGGCCATTGGGGTTATGTTAAGAGGGGATCTAGTAGAAAGTGTGAGCTTTAAAACTGTAAAAAAATAAAATAAAAAGGATAAACGAGTGCCTGACCTGGGTAGTAGTTTCAGCGTTTA
This sequence comes from Platycnemis pennipes, assembly GCA_933228895.1. Classification (NCBI taxonomy): domain Eukaryota; kingdom Metazoa; phylum Arthropoda; class Insecta; order Odonata; family Platycnemididae; genus Platycnemis; species Platycnemis pennipes. The sequence continues at coordinate 111,761,760 of OW121856.1, forward strand.
ATTTTCTGTCTATGTTTTTCCTTCTGTCTCGCTTGCTTTATTTCAGTCTCGGAGAGACTGTCCTCGGCTTCCATGTCCTCCGTGGCTAGTGCTGTAGCCTTTTGAGAGGATACAGGTTTGCCTTCCAATGGACTTGCCGAGGGTTTTTTGTTGGAGGTTTTGGCCTTGCCCCCCTCCGATTTTTGGGGTGTATTGGTGTATCTGTTGCTATCGCTTTTGCTTGACTTATCCTCTACTTGACACAATGTCTTCACTAATACCATTTCCGTTTGCGTGGAAATGTCTTCCTTTTTGGGTTCGGCCTTCGCTACACTAGCAAATGATCTTGAGAAAGTAGGACATATTAATGTCCGGTACTTTTTTCTTGCTTCAAAGTAAGACAGTTTTTCGGTCACCTTAATTTCCATTATTTGCTTTTCTTCTTTCATTTTCGGGCATTTCCGAGAGTATGCAGGATGGGATTCTTCACAGTTGACGCATTTAGGTTCTGTTTCACAGGCATTTTCATGTTTCTTTTGGCCGCAGCTTGGGCATGTGGCCTCACCTTTGCATCGCGGGGCTATGTGCCCGAACCGTTGACAGTGATAACAGCGCATAGGGCTGGGTATAAATGGCCGCACTGTGACCGTCTCGTACCCAACTTTCACTTTATCTGGAAGCTTGTCACAGGAAAAGGTAAGAACTACTGACGTGGTATCGATCATTTCGCCATTGCGTTTGGTCTTCAGCCGCCGGCAGTCGGTTACACCCTGAGGAGCCATTTCTCTTTTAATCTCTTCCTCATCTACGTACAGAAGGTCATAGTGCGAAATGACCCCCCTACATGAGTTAAGGGTATGGTGTAGTTCTACCTTAACCTGGTAGTTATGTAACATAGTCATCGTCAGTAGCTTTTCCCCTTGTTGGTCAGTCGATGATTCAATGAGCAAGGTTCCGTCTCGGAGTTTCTTTGCTGACCTTAATTCCCCGGGAACATAGGAGGATAAGGTTTTTTTAATTAGGAAAGGGGAAACCTTCAAGAGGTTCTCTTCCGGCTTTACGCATTTCATAATCAGATATCTTTTACATACTCTGTCTCTAAAGTCTCCCCCGCCCAGGTCAGGGCGGGATCTTTTGGGTGGTGGAAAATTATTCTCATCCATCCCTTTGCAATCTTCATCCCCCAGGCTCCCCACCCACCATGGAGCCACACATTTGGGACGCCGCACCGCAAGCCGGTGCGGTCGCCAGGGCTACCCGAGGGGATATAGCACCCTAGAGGTGGTTGTCTGTTTCGGGTTGGGTCTTCGACGCACGGGCCCACCACTCCCGTACGTCTCCAACCGCCCTACGCAGACCCCCACCTCCCTGGCACTCGCCACCGTTAAGCTTACGCCACGGAAGCCGATTGACCGGGAGTGGCTAGCTCCCGGCCGCCCGTTTACACAGAATCCGGGGCCAAAGAGGGATATTGGCCCGAAGTCCATACCGGGCATCCGACACCCGGCTGGGAACCACGGACCTCACCCTCCAGGATCCCCTTCTCCTCCTTACGGGTCACCGCACACGGCAAACATGCGGGTGGATCGCAGGCCAGGTGGTATGGCCGCACACAGACAGTTGACCCACAAGACTGTCCGGGCTCAACCCTTGTTGGCTCTGGGTTTGTTTTCGGGGTTGTCTCCCCGCCCTTTTAGTCGCCTCTTACGACAAGCAGAGATACTGCGGGAGTATTCTCAATCCCCCTACCCGCAGGGGGTCCGGGAAATGGTTATAACCATCTAAACGCTTGTCTACACAGGGTATGACACTGGGTGGATTGTAATATTTACATTTTTTCACTTTAGGAACCTCATCCGCCATAATTTCAGCATCAGTTCCATCCACCCTAGCTCTATTGGGAGTAGCAATGAGAGCTTCCGGAAGTTCAGTCCTGAACTTCAGGAAGTCCTTTGTTTTCCTTCGGGGACTCCTATTTTCTCTACATGTTTCTTTGCACTGGAACCAGCTGTTTACGGTTCCTAAATCTAGAAAGTGTAGAATCACTTTGAGGGTCCACTTTTTTGTTTTAAACCAAATTCTGTAGTTCTCCATCATTTGGTCACATAGATCCACTCCCCCGATTGATTTATTATATCTTCGGACAATAGCTGGGCAAGATACATCCACATATTTTTTTTCTTTTTTAGACCACGGTTGAAAATGCTGCTGTGGTTCGACTCAACTACAGGTGGACGCTAATAGCACCCTGTTATTGTCCTTCCTTTGAACGACAATAATATTATCATCTCAGCGCACATAGTGCAGTGACTCACCCCGATTCATTTTTTTTTCTTCAAGCTTGAACTGTCCCGTGACTTGATTTGCCATTATGGTACCTGTCCCTTCTATCCTTATATTGTTTAATTTTTTTCAATAGTGAGAGAGTGATAAACAGGCGATCAAAAGAGACAAAATTCCCCGTGGGGATAGTTTTATTCAGGCGCAAAACCACAGACGGGCCATGGCCTAGCTCTGAAAAGGGAAGAGGTGTATTCTTTCCCTGAAACACTTCAAAGTCCATCACTGTACCCGAAGATGAGAAGTCATTCACTGACAATCGAACTTTGACTGAACCGATGAGTCCCAGGGACCCATGCAAAGGCGATTCTTTTGTTTCATTGTTAAGGCTGGCTCAAGCGCAAAAATCCCCAAGAGTTAAATTGTAACACAATGTGGAGTACGAGAATACACAACTCAGTGTAAGGGATCCGGCTACAAAGACAAAAGTTACACAAAAATATGGAACTGTCCGGGTCCCACACACCCATCGGTGTAAGTTACGAGTTATTCATCAAAATCGTGTCATCAATTCCACGAAATTCTGACATGAGCAAGGTCGTGTGGGGTATCGTTCACCAAGACGGACAAATTAAGTTCATTGTAACTGGGAATGGGAGAAAAAGAGATACTAAGTAATCAGAGTAGTAAATGAGCACAGCTTCTACAAACGTACACGTGCAGCAACAGGAAACAAAATAAACATTCGAGACAAGGTTACTTTTCGAAGGGAGGGAATGGGGAGTTGGGGAAAATATGAAACGCTGTCAAGGCCATAGGGGGGATGGGGCGAGGAGGTAAAGAATCATCGAAAATGATATCATAGTTTGTGTATGACACCATACAAATAAAACATTAAATAAACTCAGCGTGGCTGTGTGCCACACAATGTTTCTCTCAGTAATTTTCCCCTAACACGTTCATCTTATCTTTGAAGAAAAAAAATTGTGATCATAAGTCATAATTAAGCCCGAACCCGCACAATCGTGCGGGTACATTTTTGATCGGAAATAAATATTTAGTAATACAACATACTAGACACTCGAATGAACAACTATAGCAATTGTCATTTAAATAATTGTAAAGTTAAGCAATTAAAAAATTTAACAATTATAAACATTTAAAAAATCGCAACTAACTTTAGAGCAACAAAGGAGCACGAAAAGGCTCTCAGAAAAAAGCCACTAGCATAACCTACTGTAAACGAATTCAACTACAACCTTCCCCCTGCATTAGAGGGGAACCCGCACGATTGCTGCGAGCCGGTGGGAGCCAGAGAAACAGCTCGTGGACGGAGTAAAAAAACTTTTCCTTACCCACACGATCGTGCGGGTCAGGGTGAAAAGGGATACGAAAGGACTAGATTTGAAAGGAAAGAAAGAATGAAAATTTAACAATAATCAGTTACCTCCCCCAAAACTAGAATAAATTTGACGCTGCTGAGCGGATAAAAGTAACGGGCTATTACATGTGATATGCAACCCGCGCAACGTGATAGCTGAAGTGATTTACATATTTTCATAAATAATAACATTGCGCTGCTAAACTGCAGCATATTTTTTCATCAATCGATAGCTAAGATCTTTGGCTACAAATTAATGTAACTTATTTGGTGATGAAATGCCTGGCAATACAACTTTTTGAATTTTTTCTTCGAAAATTTCGCGAAAAAAGTTGAAAAATACTTACTGTAAAAAATGAAGATATCGTTCAAAAAAAAATCTTGATAAACTTTTCACTTGTATGCATAATATCTACTTACTATGAGGAAGGTATTTCTTTTTACTAAATTACAATCGATTGAGTATGTGAATTACAATTCAACTTTAAAATAGACCTTCTAATAGCGGGTTTGCTTGCACACACAAGCGAGCTACGACCTAGTCACTTTGACAATGATTTTTGCGCAAATTTTCATACTTATATACCTGTAAATTGCATTTCTTGGTGGCGCCATTATCATAGAAGACAACGCAGTGCATAGAAGACCTAGATTTGAAAGTTTATTTTAGGGACTTATGGCCATCTATCTGGCATTTGGTCCCACTGTGCGCCGCACCGCAAACCGGTTCGGTCGCCAGGGCTACCCGAGGGGATATAGCACCCTAGAGGTGGTTGCCTGTTTCGGGTTGGAATCTTCGGTGCACGAGCCCACCAAACCCGTACACCTCCGACCGCCCTACGCAGACCCCCACCTCCCTGGCACTCGCCAACGAACGTATCGGAAGCCGATTGACCGGGAGTGGCTAGCTCCCGGCCGCCCGTTTACACAGAATCCGGGGCCGAAGAGGGGTATTGGCCCGTGGTCCATACCGGGCATCCGACACCCGGCTGGGAACCACGGACCTCACCCTCCAGGATCCCCTTCTCCTCCTTACGGGTCTCCGCACACGGCAAACATGCGGGTGGATCGCAGGCCAGGTGGTATGGCCGCACACAGACAGTTGACCCACAAGACTGTCCGGGCTCAACCCTTGCTGGCACGGGGTTTGTTTTCGGGGTTATCTCCCCGCCCTTTTAGTCGCCTCTTACGACAAGCAGGGTTGCTGCGGGAGTATTCTCAGTCCCCCTACCCGCAGGGGGGAATTGACCAAAGGCCTCACAAATATCACGTGGAGATGTTAAGATGTTGTTGCCGACCTTAAGGAGATGTACGCCAAGTCGCTTCTGGCTCCCCGATATACTTCTCACCTTATTCCAAACCTATGCAATCGGAGTTCGGCAGTTTAGATCCGATACAAATTCCATCCAAGAGGCCTTTTTTGCCTCTCTCACTACCTGTCGAGCTTTAGCTCGTAGGCGGCGGAATGAGGATAGATTCGTTGCAATAGGATATTTATTAAAAATTCTCAGCGCTTTCTTCCGTCGTCGAATTGCCGCGGCGCATTCCTCATTCCACCATGGTACTGCTGGTCTCACAAGGGGAGTGTCCGATAACCGGGTCTCAGAATTCGATCAAACTTTGTAGCGTTATAGTCCATCGGGCGCTGATCTCGAGTCACCCCCATATGGGGTTATATAACCAATAGTTTAAACAAAACACACATTTAAACATTTACAAGTGAAATGTATTGCCTTAGGAACCGCCTGTACGTATGAGTCGTCGTAGTCTAGTGGTTACGGTGTCAGACTGCCATGCCGAAGAGCGGGCGGCGATGCTCGCGATCGACTTGGAAAAGGCCTTCGACTTGACCAGGGTGGAATGGTGCACCCTGGTCATGAAAGAAATGAATATGCCAACAAAACTTATAAGGATGGTGGAAACCGTATACAGGGACATCAGTCCGTCACGAAGAGGGTCAAGGTATTAGGAATTAAATGGGAGGCAAATATTGCCGACACCATAAATAACAATTGGGAAGAATTGATTAATGATTTAAGACGCATATGCAACTCGGCCGCACTTAAAACCACACCGTTATTAGCAAGAGTCAAACTGGTAAACGACGTACTATTGGCGAGGATCTGGTATGCCGCCCACGTGTGGCCGCTACCGGCGAAACACTTGGCGAAAATAATAAGCGCAACGAATTCGGTAATGTGGGCTGGATTCATAGAAAAGATTGAGAGAAAAAAACTTTATCTCACACCAGAAAGAGGGGGGGCAAACCTCACGGATGTGAAGACTAAGGCCGCGATAATAATAGCAAAGAAAACATTAGAAATAATTGAGGGAGGGAATGAAGGGAGAAAAAAACTAGTCGAGAAGGGGTTAGAAAGGGTGAGAGGTCTCAGGTATTACGGCGGATTGATCAGAGAAATAAGGTCAATGTCACAATATCTACAAAGTGGGGAGTGTACCTCCAATCAAACGAAAGAATTATATCGAATTGCCATGAGGAAGGGAGCAGGGAGCAACATAACAGACAAGAACACGTGGAGGAACTTCGCAAGGGCGAAAGGTACGGTAGAGGAAAGAAGCAAAGTATACGAAGTGTTAAACGGCTGCGTCGTGACGAGGGCAATGATGCATAAACGGAATATAATAGACTCCCCCGACTTCGGACGGACCGATAACCTCCACCATAGTGTCCTTGGGTGCTCACCACCTGACAGCGAGTGGGGGGCTATTCGCAGAATCTACAATGAATTCGATTGCTTCGGAGGGGGAGGCATTACCGACCGAAGGCTGATAAGTTTGGATTTTAAGCTGTTCCCACACATAAAAAACGAAATTATTTCGGAACTTGTGGCTAAGTACATCCTATACAGAAACAAAGGGGAATCGACAAGTGAAAAAATTAATGAAAAGATACGTGCGATCACGGACCGGGCCCCAATAGACGAGCAACAAAAACTATGGCTGCAAAATATATTTTAAACAAAGTCTCCGTAAGAGCAAGTGGGGACGTAACACGTATTTCTTTATGTTATGTGGATGATGAATGTAAGGGGGGAGTAACGAAGGAAGGGTTTTGTCTATGTATGTCATGCAACACGATATTGTTATTTATTATAGTACTTATTATAATTGTAATATTGCTTTAAATATTGGACAAAATGAAAAGCAAAGAACGAAAAGCAAACCCGGTCGTGGTCGAAATTTTTATTTTTGCTCTCTCAATCACTGCTTTAACTTGAAAGATAACGCAAATGTAAAGACTGCAATAAAACCCCCTTTCCTTTTAATAATAATGACAAATCATATCCTGTAACTAATATTGTATTAGAAAAAAAATTTTAAATTTTACCTGTAATAAGAGACGTGATAAATGTAAATGGAAAAGGATATGCGTTTAAATTACGAAACAATGCCCTGGAATGTTATCTCAGCATCCAATATATGTATGGAAAAAAATGATGATGATGGAATGAGGATGAAATGTTACAAAACTTATGCAATACACTGTATGGATGTTTTTGGAAAAGAATAAAGATTATATATATAAAAAAAGACTCGGAATCGATGCTCGCTTGCGACACTTTTTTTCATCATTTCTTTTTACCTTTACTTTTACAGAAGCCTGCAATTCAAAATCTTTTTCACGATTTTCGCCGTGAATTTTTTTAAATGCACACGCGGCGTCTGATATTTTCCCATTTTTTTCACACGGAAGCCTCCTTTGAATTATGTTATTTCCGTGTCGCAACGCGAAGCATTTTTACGGTATGTACTTGGTTTCCTTTTATGTTGCAATATCATATTATGGACTCATATTCTTACAATTCAAGCCTAGTTTTAGAATCGGATTGCTTTTTTAGTTGAAATTTCAGTACTCTCCGGAGTAAGAGAGGAAAAACTTAACCGGGAACCTAGGTATATGTTTTACCCATAAGATTCGATAATTCTCTTGCCGGGAGAAGTAAAAGCAAAATTTACCAACAGAAATTTTCTCGGAAGCCCCTTCTTACAGATGGCTTGTATACAGTTGAGCGGCCGCTCGCAGAAAAGATGGTTCACCCCCTCCGGAGGAAGTGCCTCCCCGGCTCGCCCTCTCGTTAAAACCTTTTAAAATGACCTTGTCCGTCCTCGTAAAATGTGTCTCTTGTAGACAAATACAAGAAGGGTTAAAATCTTGGATTAAAAGTGTCATCTCCTCCTTATGCCTATAAAATCTATTGCAGTTCCACTGCAAGATAAAAGCAATAAATATAATATAAATATAAAAAAAATATATACAAATAAAAATCGCTAAATTCGAGCTATCCGTGCTACGGGAGGATTAACGTTTAATCCGGCGTCTTCTCCTCGATTGTTTCGCGAGGAGGATTTCCGTCTCAGAGAGACTTTCATCCTCCTCCATAGATTCCGGCTGTCCAAGCTTGGACACACCGGATGGCCCGGGGGATGGTGTCTTCCCGCGCGAGTTATTTGCGGTCCCGGGACTATTTTTTGTAGGGTTCTTCTTGGGGGAACCCGCAGTAGTGGTGGTCTCTTTAGTAGCCGGTGCCAAGGTTTTCGTCGGCTTCGCTAATTCTTTTGTCGCTACTTATTTTTTTATACATATCTTCGGTCTGCGTACCCATGGTGGCTTTTTGTACTACGGCAACGGAGGCAAATGATCGGGAAAAGACGGGGGCAGCTAACGCCCTTTATCTTTTCCTCGCCTCGAAATACGTTATTTTTGCTAAAGTTTTCAATTCCATGACTTTCCTTTCTTCCAGCATTTTAGGACACTTGCGAGAGTACACCGGGTGTGTACCCTCACAGTTCACGCAGTGTGGATCTGTCACACATTCCTCTCCCTCATGCGAGTCCAGGCCGCAGCGTGGGCAGGTGGCCTTGCCCTCACATCGCGTGGCGATGTGGCCGAAACGCTGGCACTGGAAGCAGCGCATGGGTGCTGGAATGAAAGGTCTCACCGGCACTGACTCGTAGCCAATGAATACTTTGTCGGGGAGTTTGTCCAACGCAAAGGTAAGAACCACGGACGTAGTATTAGTTACCACACCGTTGCGCCTGGTAGTAAGTCGACGAGCATCGCTTACCTCTTGAGAGGACATCTCTCTCTTTATCTCGTCGACTTCTACATGGAGGAGATCGAAGTGACTAATTACTCCCCGATAAGTATTCAATGTGCGGAGCGCCTCTACTTTCACAGGAAATCATGGAATTTTTTCATAGCTAAGAGCTCTTCACTCTGAGCTATGTTTGCTGTTTCTAAAAGCAAAGTACCATCTCGAAGCTTTTTTGCAGATTTTATGTCACTAGACACCATTGCCGACAAAACTTTTCTTATAAGAAAAGGGGAAACCTTGGCAAATGTCTCGCCTTCCTTCTTGCATCTCATTACAAGGAAGCGCTTGCTTCCACAAAAACCTTTATCTCTCCCGCTCATATCTGGGCGGGATCTTTTAATTGGTGGAAGGATGCTACCCGCCATACCAATTTTAAATTTCGTCCTCCGGGCTCCCCACCCACCTTGGAGACACACATTTGGGACGCCGATCGCAAACCGGTGCGGTCGCCAGGGCTACCCGAGGGGATATAGCACCCTAGAGGTGGTGGTTGTCTGTTTCGGGCAAGATCTTCGAGGCACGGGCCCACCAAACCCGTACATCTCCGACCGCCCTACGCAGACCCCCACCTCCCTGGCACTCGCCACCGAACGTATCGGAAGCCGATTGACCGGGAGACGCTAGCTCCCGGCCGCCCGTTTACAGCGAATCCGGGGCCAAAGAGGGGTATTGGCCCCCGGTCCATACCGGGCATCCGACACCCGGCTGGGAACCACGGACCTCACCCTCCAGGATCCCCTTCTCCTCCTTACGGGTCTCCGCACACGGCAAACATGCGGGTGGATCGCAGGCCAGGTGGTATGGCCGCACACAGACAGTTGACCCACAAGACTGTCCGGGCTCAACCCTTTCTGGCACGGGGTTTGTTTTCGAGGTTTTCTCCCCGCCCTTTTAGTCGCCTCTTACGAAAAGCAGGATTACTGCGGGAGTATTCCCAATCCCCCTACCCGCAGGGGGGTTCAGATCCGATGTTCGCCACGGGCCTGCTAGAGGAAGAGATTGAGCGGCAAGTCCAAGGTATCATTTTACATTTGTTGTTGTAAAGATTTATTAATAATTATTTTAGCTTGACTTTGCGTGGTTGCGTGAACCTTCTGCAGATCAAGGTAGGTAGGTAGGATTATGTTTTTAAGGTGCGTTGACGTCTGAGGTCATTTTGCACCTTAAGCTCTCGCTTACAGGAAATTACATTATTTTAAAAGGACATGTGTGTAAGATCGGTATTAAATTCTGATATTAAGAAAAAAGTGTCATAGCTTTTTAAAAATGCCAGTTAATCGTATCAAACTTTATTAAATAGTTCATCTGCCCAGGGTTGTCACCTAGCGTTTGGCAAGTGTCAAGAGATATGTTACACCTTTCACGGGCCTCCCGCAATTTATTACACTCCGTCAGGATGTGCCGCACACTAAGGGAAGAGTTGCAGTCATCGCAATGAGGAGGAATTTTTTCCTCTGTGAAGAGGTATGCGTGCGTTAGGGCACAATGCCCTATCCTTAGCCGGGTAATAGCGACCTCCTCGGCGCGGTTATTCCTGACGGAGGTGGACCACACTGATGTGACATTTTTTATTGCCCGAAGTTTGTTGCCAGTGAGATTAGCCCAGTAATCTTTCCACTTCCTTAGTGTTTCATGTCTTAAAGCCACCATCAGGTCATACACAGGGACTAAAGATGACGGTATTTCTGCCTCATTCAAGGCCCCTTTAGCAGCTGAGTCAGCCCTCTCATTGCCGCTTATGCCAGTATGTCCAGGTATCCAGACGAAGGATACATTGACTCCCATATTTGTAAGGGATGAAAGAGAAATCTGGATATCTTGGACAAGGGGATTACTGGGAGAGAACTCCTGAATAGCCTGTAGAGCGCTAGCAGAATCACAGCAAATAAGAAAGGAAGAGTTAGCGCATGCGATACTTGATAGGGCGAGTTTGATTGCACTAAGTTCGGCAGTAAAAACTGAGCACATCGGATTAAGTTTTAATTTAAGATCTCCATGGTATGTAGATACCACAGCGCAACCGCAGGACGTATCAGATTTTGACCCATCCGTGTACACCGGGACGAAGTCAGAGTATCTCTACAGGATTTCTTTGAATAAAGATTCGTATTCCGAAGGCAGTGTGGATGATTTCCGGCATGTAAGTAATTGTAGTAAACAAATCGGTCTTGGTATCGACCATGGGGGACATTTCATGCACCCAGTAGGGTACGTGTCAGGTAAAATAAAACAACTGTTTGCGATGAAATTGTTGAAACGCACACACATTGGTTTTGTGGGCGTAGTCTTACGGTTAAAAACATCTAAAAATCGCGGGTTAAAAATAATATCAAGACAGGGGTGGTTTTTCATTGATGACATTTTGGCCACATAACGGCACATCAATGCCTCTCTACGAGTGGTCAATGGCGGTTCTCCTGCGTCGGCATAAATACTCGGAATTGGAGAGGTTCGAAAGGCGCCTGTAGCCAGTCGAAGTCCGGAGTTCTGCACAGTTGTCAATGGTTTTAGTGTGCTTTCACGAGCAGAGGCATATATCATTGAACCATAATCGAGTCTTGATCGTATTAGAGCCCTGTATAATAATAGCATAGTGGTGCGGTCAGCGCCCCACGTTGAGTGGCTTAAAAACTTTAGGATATTTAAAATCTTAAAACAGCGATCTTTTAAAAGACGTACATGCTCCTTCCAGTTCAATCGGTAATCGAGTGTCACTCCTAGAAAACGAATGGACTCGACAGAAGGAAGATCTCTACCATTGAGATGGAGATTCGGCAGAATGTGGGTTCCCCGCTTTCGGTGAAAATGAACACATTTAGTTTTCTCTGAAGAAAACTGAAATCCGGTATGTCGAAGCCAATTCGATAGCTTATTTAAAGTCACCTGGACCAGTCTACAAGCGGTGACGAGTTTGGAAGAACGACAAAATATCGCTAGGTCGTCAACGAAGAGGGATCTCATTACCGGCGCATTTATACAGTCCATTACATCGTTTATCGCTATTGCGAACAAGGTGACGCTTAAGACTGAGCCTTGGGGTACTCCATTGTCCTGAGTGTAAAAGCGAGAGAGGATATTTCCTATCCTTACTTTAAAAACACGATCGGTCAGAAATTTTTTGATAAAAACAGGTAAATTTCCCCGAAAACCCCACTTATGTAATGCAATCAAGATCTTGTGGCGCCATACTCTGTCATAAGCTTTTTCCATGTCGAAAAATACGGCGACGACATGTTGGCGCAGTAAAAAAGCCTCCTGGGTGAAATTTTCCGCGCGAACGAGATGGTCCGTAGTTGACCTACCCTGTCGAAAGCCGCACTGTGCGTTGGAAAGGAGGTTGCGTCTCTCCAAGCACCAAACAAGGCGTCTGTTGACCATCCGTTCCATTATCTTACAAAGGCAGCTTCTCAGGGATATAGGCTTATAGTTATTGGGATCACCTCTTTCCTTACCTTGTTGAAGGATTGGTACAACTATTGATTCCCGCCAGGACTGAGGAAAGCTTCCTTCCGACCAAACCTGGTTCAGAGATTGGAGGACCTCTGACAAGACTGGTTCCGGTAAGTTCCGGAGGAAGGCGTTGTGGATGCCATCCATTCCTGGGGAGCTGTCACGAGAGGCGGCGATGGCGGATGTCAGTTCCCATAGTGAGAAGGGTTCGTTGTATTTTTCAGTTTTGTTACTCGCTTTGAAATTAATTGCTTGGCGTTCTGAATTATTTTTGATTGCGATAAATTCCCTGTCGTAGTTCTCGCTGCTATACATTTTTTGAAGTGAGAGGCCGAATACGTCACAGATATCAGGTAAAGTATTAATAATATCCCCGTCAACTTTCACGTAACTGATAATCTGCTCTTGCCGAGAACCAGATATACAACGAACTTTGCGCCACACCTGAGAGATAGGAGTCCGGTATTTATGCTGCCTACGAATTCCATCCAGGAGACCTTTTTCGCTTCTCTCACCACCTGTCTAGCTTTAGCCCGCAGTCGTCTAAAGGTGGAAAGATTTCTTAAGGTCGGAAACTTGTTGAATATTCGGAGAGCCTTTTCTCTTTGCTTGATGGCCTTGGCGCATTCCTAGTTCCACCATGGCACTGGCGTTCGTGAGGTTGCGCCTTTTGAACGAGGTACACTATTATTAGCAGCTTTGTTGATGCATTTTGTCAACTGTTTAATATTGTTTTCCGAGCTGAGATTGTGATCATGCAAAAATGCCATCGTTTGTTTAAAAGTCACCCAATTTGCTTTCCTAATCAGCCAATTACCTGTTTGCGCAATGTGGGGATTCAGATTCTGGTCTTTCAGAATAAATAAGGGGAAGTGATCACTTCCACAAAGGTCTTTGTGTACGGACATCTTTACCTTGGTCATCAGACTACTGGAACAAATACATAAATCTATGGTCGAAAACGAACCATTAAAACTATTAAAATGGGTTTTCACACCGTTATTTAATAAAAACAGACTAAAATCATTTATAAATGATGCTAAAATGCGACCTCTCCTATTTCTTTGTGCCAACTCGCCACCCCACAGGGTGTCGTGGGCATTAAAGTCCCCTAATAATATGAATGGTCTGGGTAATTGACGAATAAGGGCTTCCAAATTAAAACGGGTGACCGGTGCACCCTCCGGTAGATATATGTTACATAACGTGACCGCCTCGGAGGCGTGCACGGTCACCGCCACCGCCTGGAACGGCGTGTTGAGCTGCATTCGGGAGGTGTAAAGGGCCTCCCGAGTAGCAATCGCCACTCCACCCTGGGCTCGTTGGCCACTGGTGTCGTCAGATCTAAAAACTTTAAAACCTTTTAAAATTCCCTTATTCGCCGGTTTAAAATGAGTTTCTTGCAAACATATGCAGGACGGTTTAAAATCTCTAATTTAAATGTCTAACTCCTCTTTATGTTTATAAAATCCATTACAGTTCCACTGTAAGATGTAATTCATAAAAAAAATTTGTGAAAAATAAATAAGTAAAAAATAAATAAATAATAAATAAATAAAAATGTAAACTTCTCGAGTAGTCAGTTTGTACTCAAGGAGAGTTAGCGCCGAATACGATGTCGTCTTCTCCCACTCTGTCTCATTTGGAAGATGGCAGTCTCCGAGAGACACTCGTCCTCATCCGTTGACTCCAGTTGACTCTGTTTGGTCAATCCGGGTGGTCTTGGTGATGGGGTTTTCTGACGCCTTTCGTCAGATACCTTGGGAGAGCTTTTATCTGTGTGCTTCTGAGGGCACACACTGGAGCATTTTGGCGGAGAAACTGGTGGTATGGACGTTGTTGGTTTTGCCGGTTTTGAGGCCTTTTCCGGCTTGGCGGAGTCCTTATTATTAACGTTTTGTATTGCGTCCGTCTGTGTGCCGATTGTCGACTTACTAATTGCATTTACAGTTTTGGCAAATGATCTGGAAAAAGCGGGGGCTACAGACTCTCGGTACTTCTTTTTAGCTTCTAAATATGATATTTTATCCCTTGTCTTAATTTCCATGACCTGCCGTTATTCCTTCATCTTTGGACAATTTCGGGAGTGCACCAGGTGTGCACCCTCGCAATTGATACAATGCGGGTCATTCTTGCATTCATCAGTATCCTCGTGCTTGTCTAGGCCGCAGCGTGCGCAGGTCGCTTTGCCCTTACATCGCGTGGCGATGTGTCCGAATCGTTGGCACTGGAAACAACGTACCGGAGAAGGTATGAAGGGACGCACAGGTACGGATTCGTAGCCCACAAAAACTTCCTCGGGCAGCCTATCCAGCGCGAATGTAAGAAGAACGGACCCAGTATTGATAACTTCGCCGTTCCTCTTGGTAGTGAGTCGACGGACGTCAATTACGCCTTGAGATGACATTTCCGTTTTAATTTCGCTGGTCTCCACGTATAGTAAGTCGAAGTGACATATTACTCCCTTGCAGCTGTTGAGTGTTCTGTGAATCTCCACTGCAACGGGAATGTCATGAAGGACTTCCATTGACAATATCTTTTCACTCTGCGCGAGGTTTGCAGTCTCGATGAGCAGTGTGCCATCTCTGAGTTTTTTTGCGGACTTCAACTCGCCAGAGACGGAAGCTGACAATACGCGTCGAATAAGGAAGGGAGACACCTTCTTCAGGGTCTCACCTTCTTTCTGGCACCTCATCACAAGAAACCTAGTGCTGTCGCTCAATGGCAATTCTCCCCCGCCCGTGTCCGGACGGGATCTTTTTGGTGGAGGTAGAGTGTTTGAGTCCATGCAGAAATAGAAATTCATCCCCTGAGCTCCCCACCCACCATGGAGCCACACATTTGGGACGCCACACCGCAAACCGGTGTGGTCGCCAGGGCTACCCAAGGGATATAGCACTATCGTTTAGGGGGCCTGTTTCGGGTGAGATCTCCAATGCATGGGCCCTCCAAACCCATACACCTTCGGCCGCCCTACGCAGGCCCCCGTCACTCCAGCACTCGCCATCGAAGCGTGTCGATAAGCCGATTGATCAGGACTGGCTAAGTCTTGACCGCCCATTTACAGCGAATCCAGGGCCAAAGTGGGGTATTGAAATCCGACCCATACCGGGCATCCGACACCCTACTGGGTGCCGGAGAACTCACCCACCAGGATCCCCTTCTCCCCCTTACGGGTCTCCGCACACGGCAAACATGCGGGTGGATCGCAGGCCAGCTGGTATGGCCGCACACAGACAGTGGACCCGCAAGACTGTCCGGACGCATCCCTTGCTGGACTGGGGGTTTGTTTTCGGGGTTGTCTCCCCGCCCTTTTAGTCGCCTCTTACGACAAGCAGAGATACTGCGGGAGTATTCTCAATCCCCCTACCCGCAGGGGGCTTCTGCAGATCAAAGGACATAACTCGTACAGTCCATGCCACCGCTGTCTTGTGAAGGGGGAAAGATTTGACAAAAGAATGGTGTTCCTGGAGTTGGATAGTCAGAGGACAAATGAATTGTTCCGGAAGCTTGAGGATAAAAACCACCGTATAGGATATTCACCATTGTTATGACTACCTCATTTTGATGTAGTAGAAAATGTGCCTTTTGAATATATGCACCTTATTTGTTTGGATGTGACCAGAAAAATGCTTCTCTGTTTGTCACAGGGTATAAGTATGGTGAAATTGAGGTCAAGAATTAGAATGACTTTAAGCAATGAGTTAGCTAGTGTAGCTAAGTACACTCCGCATTGTTTCCAGCGTAAACCACGCCCTATGAGTGAACTTCTGCGCTGGAATGCAACAGAATTGCGGTACTTCTCACTATATTTGATGCCTTTAATTGCTCGATAGATAGATAGATTTGTGTTTTATGGGTGCTTCGACGGCAGTGGTCATTTCGCACCTCCTACATACCCTTTAAAACATAAGTAATTAGAATATTGAGTAGGTATCTTATATTTTGTCGAATTTTTATATTATAGATAGCATTTATCTTCATAGTAATTTCATTAAGTCGCTTTCATTCCGGAATTTAATCGAATTATTCACTCTCTCTAAACAGTTGCCGAAAATGACAGGCAGTTCTCCTCTTATGTTGAAGATTTCCCGCAATTCCCGATATTTGTTACACTCCGTCAGGAGGTGCTTTACGCTCAGGGGACGGTCGCAATCGTCGCAAACGGGGGATTTTTTTCTTCTGTAAAAAGGAACGAGTGCGTCAGGGTACAGTGCCCTATCCTCAAGCGTGCGATTGCAACCTCCTCTCTGCGGTGGGCTCTGACGGAAGTTGGCCACGCTTGTATGTCGGCCTTGATGGATGAGTTTGTTATCATTGGTGGTGCGCCATTCTTCACGCCACTGGCTCAGGGCTGTGTTTCTCAAGGCACATTTGAGGTCCTCGACGGGGACGAGCGCCAACACAGCGTCTTTGAGGGCTTTTCTAGCTGCCGCATCCGCTCCCTCATATCCTGCTATATTAGCGTATCCAGGGACCCATACAAACTTCGTAGTCACGTCCCATTTTCCTAAGGGTAATCAAAGAAGAGTGTATTTCCTGAACCAAAGGGTGTAGGGGAGATAGAGAGGATATTAAAATCGATGCTTTCAGGCTTTTAATTTGTGAAAATCCATTGTAAGCAATTGAATGATATGTACTTTCTTCAGTTTATTTCTACAAGTCGACCGGTTTCGTCGCATAAGCGACATCATACTGGGCATCCGACACCCGGCTGGGAACCACGGACCTCACCCTCCAGGATCCCCTTCTCCTCTTTACGGGTCTCCGCACACGGCAAACATGCGGGTGGATCGCAGGCCAGGTGGTGTGGCCGCACACAGACAGTTGACCCACAACACTGTCCGGGCTCAACCCTTGTTGGCTCTGGGTTTGTTTTCGGGGTTGTCTCCCCGCCCATTTAGTCGCCTCTTACGACAAGCAGGGATACTGCGGGAGTATTCTCCATCCCCCTACCCGCAGGGGAATACTTGCTCGAATTTTCCCCATCAAATCAGTGGAGAAGAATTTCCTGTCGTAGTTCTAAGCCCACCGGATATTAGGAAGTACCCCATTCTGCCGAATTGAGCAGCTATTGGGCTATGCTGAAGAATTACTTCGGTACCTTGTGGATTTGTTTCACACAATTTATGGCCAAAGCTATTGTTCTTATAATGTTCATTGCTTGCTCCGTGTATGTGAAGACGTTAGAAAATTTGGACCATTGGACTGCTACAGTGCATTTAAATACGAAAACTACCTACAGCTGCTGTAGAAGAAAATGTCCCATGCACGTCTTCCATTACAAACCGTTATTCGGAGAGTCGTCGAAGAAAGAACCAAACCCGAAAAAGATATGGATGCAGAAATGAAGAATAACGGAAGTCCAGCTGCAGGCTTTAGATCAACCCAATTTAAGTACGTACAATCAAGGGCGGTCGGGAGGTTAGGGACTAGGAAGCCCGATAACTGTGTCCTAGCAAAGACTGGTCGTGTGAAGTTTATATTTGGTTAACATTGTAAGGATTGTGTCCATTGTTTCGAAATTAGAAAATTTGCATCAGTGTCGTCCTATTTCAACTCACCTTCAATGGGTGTGGGTATCATGCTAGCGAGTGACTAGTGTGAGGAGGCTAATGTTCTCTGTGAGGATGAAATTCAATGTCAAGCTATTTGTATTCCCGTCGAGAACTCTAAAGTACTATGTGGCAACAGTCTTACCCCATGTGTAAATGAAACAGGTACTGCAATAATACCAGTGTTTCCAAGCTTCTTTCCAGATTTGCAGGAACTCTTCTGATAACGGTCTATATTTTCCAGGTGAGTGGAGTGGGTAACGTTGGAGTTCCTAGAATCCCATGAGTGCAAGGCAGTTCCTGTTCACTGGGTTGCACAAGGGGATGGAGATGACAGTGTGTGTTTTTACCCTCCAGAAGATACCAAGTAGAAGAGTATGTGCTCATTGCTGAAAACGGGAAAAGGACCAATTGCAACATGGGATACACACGTGTCGTGTGCTTGAAAAATCTAGGACAGGTATTTAATAGTGTTGAAAAGTGGTATTTAAGAGTTCTTAGGATATTCAATTCTGCTGTTGTTACTTACCCTGTTGGAAAACTGATTCAGTGAAATTGGCTAACCTGGCCAGTAGTTCTGCTCCTTTAACATTTTAAAGTAAATTCAGTAAACAGAGTGACCAAGGGTCAAAAGATTCCGTGGAGTTTGCTGCCTGCGAACATGCAAGTAAAACCGAGGGTTTAAAATTTTTAGCAAAAGAAAAACATATTTTTCTTTTGCTAAAAATTCAAATATTCATAATCATGGTATCGATGTAAAGGGTATGTGGAGTATGGTAATCTATACTCCACATGTTAGAACCAAAGGAGGTTCCTTGGGCCCTGAATATATGGGTATACAATTGTACAATAGATTGCCCTCTGGGTTGAAGGAAATCCTATCCAATAGAAGAAAAGTAAAGGATTTTCTACTTGATAACCTCTTCTATTCTGTAAATGAGTACCTGGGGGTGGGTAGTAGTAGTTGTTGTTTTGTAGGGTGCATCGACGACAGGGTCATTTCGCACCTCTACACATTAGTTATTTGGCCATAAAAAAGCAGCCGTTATGCTTCGCATAAATTACGTAGTAGTAGTAGATTTGGATTTATAGGGTGCGTCGAAAACTATGGTCATTTTGCACCACGCACAGTCCAATTTATAACAATAAATATGTATAAATATAAAGTAAAAATCAAAAAGCAGTATAAAAAGTCCAGATTTATGACACTAGATTATATTTTATTAATGAGGTTCGTTTCTTTTAAAAAATTAATAACATGGCATAGGCGATCAGCATCGTTGGCTAGAACGTGTTCTAGGTCGCCGCTGATGCCTAGCCTGTTACGTGTGTCCCGGTATTTGTCACACTCCGTCAGGATATGTCGCACACTGAGAGGACAGTCACAGTCATCGAATCGCGGAGGAATTTTCTCTTCTCTAAACAGGTACGAGTGGGTCAGGGCGCTATGCCCGATTCTTAATCGTGTGATGACCACTTCCTCTCTGCGACTACCCCTGACGGAAGTGGGCCACCCTGACGTTACCGGTTTAATTGTCCGTAACTTATTGTTTGGGACATCCCTCCAAAGTTCACTCCACTGCTCTAGGGCTATTTTACGAAGAGAGGCTTGCAGATCCTGATAGGGTACTAGTGTCGTTTTCGGCTCAGTGATATTTAGAGCTTTTGCAGCTGCAGCTGCATCTGCAGTCTCATTTCCAGCAATACCCATATGTCCTGGGACCCAGAGAAAAGTAACTTTGATTCCCTTTCTATTAAGGGATACCAGGGTAGTATGTATTCGCTGGACAATAGGGTGTGGTGAAGAGAAGACGGAGATGGATTGCAGTGCGCTCATGGTGTCCGTGCATATGACAAAAGACCCCAGAAAACCCCCAATTCTATCGAGCGCCTCCTTAATGGCCAGCAGCTCCGCAGTGTATACGCTACACAGCGTATTGAGCCTGGACTGGACTACACCGTGATGGGACGAGGTAACTGCGCACGAGCAAGCTGCATCCGACGTCGATCCATCCGTGTATACGGGGATGAAGTCGGAGTGGCGACAGAGAAATTCATTGAATAAACGCTGGTACTCTGAGTCCATGGTAGAGCACTTGGTGTACCTGCGTAGGTCAGAGAGGACTATCGGTTTCGATAGCGCCCATGGCGGATGACTAGCATTTGACACAGGATATACGTCAGGTAGAGTAAAATCATGCTCCCGTATAAAAGTTCTAAAACGGATACTAAAAGGCACAGTGGCTCGACGTCTTTGTAAAAAAGATTTAAAAATCGAGGATTAAAAACGATTTCAAAACATGGGTGTTCTCTCATCGCTAAGACCTTTGCTGCGTAATTACACATCAATATGTTCCTGCGGACGGCCAGAGGAGGTTCTCCTGCGTCAGAGTAGACACTCACAACTGGAGACGTCCTGAAGGCCCCAGTGGCAAGCCGTAGTCCAGCATTGTGCACCGTTGATAGTGGTCTTAAGGACGATTCACGTCCTGATGCATATACTATGGACCCATAGTCTAGCTTAGAACGCACTGAAGCACGATATAGTAGAAGCATGGTTCTGCGATCCGCTCCCCAGTTCGAATTACTAAGGTAACGTAGAATGTTAATAACTTTAAAACATCTATCCCTCAGGTTTAAAAGGTGCTCCCGCCAGTTGAGACGGTAGTCAAAAATCATTCCAAGGAATCGCACAGAATTCACGTATGGCAGCTCATGAGTTCTTAAATATAGGGTCGTTGGAATGTGGATGCCTCGCTTCCAATGGAAGTGAATACATTTCGTTTTCTCATGTGAGAAGCACATGCCATTTTTCAGGGCCCACTCATGTAGGTTATTCAATGTTAGCTGTAGTTGCCTTGTCGTATTCGTTAGCCTAGACGATCTGCAGAAAATAGCTAGATCATCGACATACAGCGATCCCATAACTGGCTCTCGGATGCAATCTGCCACGTCGTTTATGGCGATTGCGAATAGCGTTACACTTAAAACAGAACCTTGAGGAATACCATTGTCTTGTGAATAACACTTGGAGATTTGCTTTCCTAGGCACATTCTGAAAGTCCTGTCTGTTAAAAAATGTTTGATGAAAATTGGCATGTTGCCCCTAAAACCCCACTCCTGCAATTGGTGTAAAATCTTCCATCGCCACACACGGTCGTAGGCTTTTTCCAAGTCGAAAAATACTCCGACGACGTGCTGGCGAAGAACAAAGGCCTCCTGGATAAAACTTTCCAGTCGCACAAGATGATCGGTAGTGGATCTTCCACGTCGGAAGCCACATTGCACCCTCGTGAGAAGGTTGTGATTCTCTAGCCACCAAATTAGCCGTCGGTTGACCATTCGCTCCATCAGCTTGCACATGCAACTGGTGAGTGAAATTGGTCTGTACGAATTAGGATCAGACCTGTCTTTCCCTATTTTTGGTACAGGTATAATTGCCGACTGACGCCAGGATTGAGGGAATGAGCCTTCTGACCAAATCTGGTTTAATACTTGGAGTAATTCCGGTAAAGTTTCGTCGGGAAGATTCCGGAGGAAAGCATTATGGATCATATCCAACCCTGGAGAAGAGTTCTTCGTGTCCCCAATGGCAGATGTCAGTTCCCAGAGAGTGAAAAGGTCATTGTATGTTGTTGGTCTTGTGGCACGGAAATTTGGCAAACGTGCCTCCATTCTCTGCTTATACAATTGGAACGATGGGTTGCAGTTTGCGTCACTACAGGTCTTCTGAAACAGCTCCCCAAAGACCTCGCCAATCTCCACAGGAGACATAACGACTCCACCATCTACCTTCAGCCCAGGAATTTGAGTGTTTTGGCAGGTGCCCGAGATACGTCTTACTTTCTGCCATATTTGTGTAATTGGCGTCCTGTGGGTCACGCTAGAGACGTAATGAATCCATAGGATAGGATAGGATTTGATGTTAAGGGTGCGTCGACGGTGCGATGAATCCATGACGCTCTCTTTGCCTCCCTTATAACTTGCCTAGCCTTATTGCGCAAGCGACGAAAGGAGGCCAAATTCCTTCCTGTGGGGTACTTATTAAAATTCCTTAATGCTTTTTTCCTGAGCTGGATTGCTCTTTTGCACTCGTGATTCCACCACGGCACTGGTTGCCGTCGGCCCCTATCCGATGATTGTGGTACACTGATAGTGGCTGCTCTTATAATGGAAGTACTAAGTACCTCGGTGTTCTGTATCGCAGTGCGGTTATTGTCGTATTTAAAAACTATATTTTCTTTGAAAAGGGACCAATTGGCTTTCTGAATTACCCAATGACTTCGGCGAGAGGAGTTAAAATTTAAGTTACGGTCTAATCTAATGAATATAGGAAAATGGTCACTTCCACAAAGATCGTCATGCACGGACATTTTTACCTTGGTAATAAGACTGTTTGTGCTGATACAAAGGTCAATAGTAGAAAACTCACCATTGGAGCTATTGAAACGGGTTTTTTCCACGTTATTTATTAAATATAGGTTAAAATTGTCAATAAAACCGGCTTAAATCTGACCTCTTCTGTTTTTTTGGGTACTCAAGGTAGGTAGGTTTAAAACTTGTAGGGTGCGTCGACGGCTAGGTCATTTTGCACCACTACCCATTCTTAGTAGTAAAATTTATAGATGTAACAGTAATAATAATAAAAATTGTCTATGATAGTTATGGCACTTATTAAAAAATTGAATACAGTGATTTATTATAAAAAAAGGGTGAGAGTTATATTTTTCTGAATAATCCCGTCTCTTTCAGAAGTTTGGTAACTCGGCTTATAACATTAGGGTCGTCTCCTAGGACGGATTTTAGGTCTCCCCCTAAGTTTAGCCGCCTTCGCGCGTCACGGTATTTGTCACACTCCGTCAGGATATACCGAGTGGTGAGAGGACAGTCGCAGTCATCACACTGAGGTGGTTGTTTCTCTTCCGTGAAGAGAAATGAGTGGGTCAGAGGGCAATGCCCTATCCTCAAACGTGTGATGACGACTTCCTCTCTTCGGCTATTCCTGACGGAAGAGGGCCACACTGACGTAACCGGCTTGATGTCGCGGAGTTTATTATTATGTGTAGTGCGCCAATATTCCTTCCACTGCCCTAGGACTACCTGTCTCAGGCAAGATTGTAGGTCCTCGTAAGGTACCAGCGTGGACTTACACTCCGTCTCGTTCAGAGCTTCTTTGGCCAAAGCGTCTGCCTTTTCATTTCCGGCTATTCCCACATGCCCCGGGACCCAAAGGAACCAAACAAGTACTCCCTTTCTGCTGAGAGACAGCAGGGACGAATGTATATCCTGAATGATCGGGTGCATGGGCGAAAAACCGGAAATTGATTGTAAGGAACTCAGGGAGTCGGTGCATATAACAAAGGAGCCACCTCCGTCACATACAGTTTCGAGTGCCATCTTCATGGCGAATAGTTCCGCTGTGTACACACTACACAGCGGATTTAATTTTGCTTTGACGGCTCCTTGGGTACTCGAGAACGCTGCGCAGGCACAGGCTAACTCCGATTTTGAACCGTCAGTGTACACATGAACAAATTCGGAGTGATTACTCAGAAACATTAAAAACTGACGTTGGTATTCCAAGGAAGTGGTAAAGGATTTTGGTAGTTTGCTTAGGACTGTATTAACCACAGGAGTGGGTGTTAACCAGGGAGGGTGGGTTGCGTAAGATACAGGGTACACTTTAGGTATTCTGAAATCACACTCACGAATAAAATCATTAAAACGTACACAAACGGGCCTAGTGGCCTTCGTCCGTCGGTTAAAAATGTCTAAGAAACGTGGTTTAAAGAGTATGTTAAAACATGGGTGTGTCGTCATGGATAAAACTTTGGAGGCGTAATTGCACATAAGCGCGTTTCTGCGGTGGCATAGAGGAGGCTCCCCTGCATCAGAATAGATGCTTATTACAGGGCTTGTCCGAAATACCCCCGTGCAGAGTCGCAACCCCGCGTTGTGCACGGGGGACAATGCTCGCAGGTATGACTCGCGGGCGGACGCATAAACAAAACAACCGTAGTCTAGTTTAGAACGAACCAATGTGCGATACAATAAGAGCAATGTTGTGCGGTCTGCTCCCCACGATGTGTGGCTTAAAAACTTTAACACGTTTAACGATTTCAGACATTTCGTCTTTAAAAGTTGAATGTGCTCTCGCCAATTGAGCCTGTAGTCGAGTGTCATACCGAGAAAGCGGGCCGACTGGACGAAAGGAAGAATTCTTCCTCCAAGGGATAATGTGGGCTGCATTTGGATTCCTATTCTCCTGTGGAAATGGACGCACCTGGTCTTCTCGAAGGAGAACCGAAATCCGTTCCTTTGGGTCCATTGGTCCAATTTGTTCAACGTTAGTTGGACCATTCGAGATGCAGTTACCACCTTGGATGACCTGCAGAAAATTGCCAGGTCATCCACGAACAGTGTGCCTATCACCGGCGCCTTAATACAATTTACGACGTCATTTATCGCAATGGCGAAAAGCGTCACGCTCAAGACGGAGCCCTGGGGAACTCCGTTGTCAAGACGGTAAAAGTTGGATAAAAACTGGCCTATTCTAATTTTAAAAACTCGGTGCATTAAAAAATTTTGAATAAAAATCGGCAAATTGCCTCTAAAGCCCCACTCGTGCAAAGTCATTAATACCTTCCGCCGCCACACCCGGTTGTAGGCCTTCTCCAAATCGAAGAAGACCCCGATCACATGCTGGCGGAGGAGAAAGCCTTCTTGGATGAAATTGTCGATCCTCACCAAATGGTCCATTGTGGAACGGCCCCGTCTGAATCCACATTGGATGCTGGAGAGAAGGTTCCGGCGCTCTAACCACCAAACGAGCCGCCGGTTCACCATTCTCTCCATTAACTTGCACAGGCAGCTGGTGAGAGATATTGGCCGGTAAGAATTCGGGTCAGCTTTATCTTTCCCATGTTTGGGAATTGGGACAATGACAGACTCCCGCCAGGACGAAGGAAAGTTACCTTCTGCCCACAGCTGATTATACGTCTGCAGGACTTGCAGCGCTGTCTCCGGGAGGTTGCGGAGAAAAGCATTGTGGACCCCGTCTGGTCCTGGAGAGGTGTCGTGGGAGTCATCGATGGCAGATTTCAACTCCCACAAGGAAAAGGGGAGGTTGTAATCTGCCGTTGTCCGCGTCTCCTGGAAGCCGATAGGAATGTTCTGGAGACGTTGCTTAATCGTTCGGAAGGCAGGATCCAGATTTTTATCGCTGCTCGTATTTGAGATTAACTGGCCGAATATCTCGCCGATGGCAACTGGAGATGTAACCACATTTCCTCTGACTTTTAAGAAGGAGACACCGAGCTGCTGATGATTTCCCGAAATGCTCTTCACCTTGCGCCAAACCTGTGCAAGTGGTGTGCTGATATTGACACCAGAGACAAAATTCATCCAAGAGGCCCTCTTTGCCTCCTTCACGACCTGACGGGCTTTAGCTCTCAGACGCCGGAAAGAGGACAGATTGTTTTGAGTGGGGTATTTATTGAAGATGTGCAACGCCTTCTTGCGTTGCCGAATGGCTTTGGCACAGTCATCATTCCACCATGGCACGGGAGTTCTCGACATGATGCGCCGAGACCGTGGTACGCTCTTATCGGCGGCGTTGTTGATGCTGTTAGTCAATAATTTTATATTAAAAGCGCTGTCGCGATTTATATCGCACGTATATTTAAAATTACTTTTAAAACAAGGCCAGTCGGCTTTCCGGACAATCCAGTTGCCTGGTCGGATAAAATCAGAGTTAAAAAATCGCTCCTTAAAAATTAAAAGGGGAAAGTGGTCGCTCCCACAAAGATCTTCGTGCACAGACAAAGATATTTTATTTGTTAAACTGCTCGATAAAATGCATAAATCAATGGCGGAAAAATCACCATTGGAAGAGTTAAACCGGGTCTTCTCCCCGTTGTTCAATAGAACTAGGTTAAAATCTAAAATAAAACTTGATAAAATGCGTCCCCTGCGGTTGCACTGCACCGCAGTGCTTCCCCATAGACAATCATGAGCGTTAAAATCTCCGAGTAAAATAAAAGGCCGAGGCAGCTGGTGCACAAGGGATTCTAGATTAAAACGGGTGACTGGTGCACCCTCCGGCAGATAAACGTTGCATAACGTAATCGCCTCCGGAGCGTGCACCGTAACCGCCACCGCTTGAAACGGTGTATTTAGCCGTATTCGGGAGGTGTAAAGGGCCTCCCGAATAGCAACTGCCACTCCACCCTGGGCTCGTTGGCCGCTGGTGTCGTCATGTCTAAAATCGTTAAAATCTTTTAAAATCCCACTGTCCGTGTCTTTAAAATGCGTTTCTTGAAGACAAACGCAAAAAGGGTTAAAATCTCGAATTAAAATGGCCAGCTCCTCCTTGTGCCTATAAAAACCGTTGCAGTTCCACTGCAAAATAAAAGCCATAATAAATAAATAAATAAATATATATAGTTAAATATAAAAAGGGATTAAAACAATAAAAACGAGCAGTTAAAACTTTGGGAGGATCAGCGCTTAATGCGGTTTTTCTTCCCCTTACTGCCAAATTGGAGGATTTCAGTGTCTGATAGACACTCCTCCATTGGCTCTGGTTGGCTCTTTTGAACCTTACCAGATGGGCCGGGGGATTGTGAGTTACCACGCTTTGTCTGCGTGGCCCCGGCGGTAGTTTTTTTGGGGTTCTTCTTAGGAGAACCCGGACCGGTGGTTGCTGTATTGTTTGCCGGATTTGTGGCCTTAGCCGGCATGGCCGATTTCTGAACAGAGGCTTTTGTTTTTGGGCTCTCGGTATCTTCCGTCTGAGTCGAGATGGTGACCTTGGCAATTCGAGGGGAAACGACATGCGCGTACGACTTGGAGAAAGTAGGAGCAACTTGTGCTCTATACTTTTTCCGAGCCTCGAAATAGGAGATTTTGTCAACCGTCTTTATTTCCATCACTTTTCGCTCCTCGATCATCTTTGGACAATTACGAGAGTACACGGGATGTGCACCCTCGCAATTGACGCAAAGTGGGTCTCCTGTGCACTCCGCACCCTCATGCTTCTCCAGGCCGCATCGGGGGCAGGTGGCCTTGCCCTCGCACCGTGTGGCCATATGGCCGAACCGCTGGCACTGGTAGCATCGCATGGGTGCCGGTATGAATGGCCGCACTGGGACCGATTCATAACCGACAAACACCTTGTCGGGGAGTTGGTCACGCGCGAACGTGAGTACAACAGACGTTGTGTTTACTCTTTCTCCGTTGCGCTTTGTAGTGAGTCGACGAGCATCGGTGACCCCCTGAGAGGCCATCTCCCGCTTGATCTCGTCGATCTCCACGTACAACAGGTCATAGTGACTAATCACTCCCCGACAGGTGTTCAAGGTGCGGTGCACCTCGACCTTGACGGGAATTTCGCCAAGCTTTTCCATTTTCAGTAGCTTGTCGCTTTGACCCCTTGTTGCCGTTTCGATGAGCAGTGTGCCATCGCGAAGTTTCTTGGCAGATTTTAGTTCCCCAGGAACAGAACCAGACAGAACTTTGCGAATAAGGAAGGGAGACACCTTTTTCAGGCTCTCCCCTTCCTTCTGACACCTCATCACTAGATAGCGCTGACTAGCGCCAGGAACATTAACTCCCCCGTCCGTTTCCGGACGGGATCTCTTAGGTGGTGGAAGGGATTCATCCGCCATGCCTAAACTTGATTCATCCCCCGGGCTCCCCACCCACCATGGAGCCACACATTTGGGACGCCGCACCGCAAACCGGTGCGGTCGCCAGGGCTACCCGAGGGGATATAGCACCCTAGAGGTGGTTGTCTGTTTCGGGTTGGGTCTTTAATGCACGGGCCCACCAAACCCATACATCTCCGACCGCCCTACGCAGACCCCCACCTCCCTGGCACTCGCCACCGAACGTATCGGAAGCCGATTGACCGGGAGTGGCTAGCTCCCGGCCGCCCGTTTGCAGCGAATCCGGGGCCGAAGAGGGGTATAGGCCCGTAGTCCATACCGAGCATCCGACACCCGGCTGGGAACCACGGACTTCACCCTCCAGGATCCCCTTCTCCTCCTTACGGGTCTCCGCACACGGCAAACATGCGGGTGGATCGCAGGCCAGGTGGTATGGCCGCACACAGACAGTTGACCCACGAGACTGTCCGGGCTCAACCCTTGTTGGCTCTGGGTTTGTTATCGGGGTTTTCTCCCCGCCCTTTTAGTCGCCTCTTACGACAAGCAGGGATACTGCGGGAGTATTCTCAATCCCCCTACCCGCAGGGGGGTTAGGTACTCAAGCTTCCCCAAAGGGTGTCATGGGCGTTAAAATCTCCTAGAAGTAAAAAAGGTCTTGGTAGTTGACGGGCGAGGTCTTCCAGGTTACTTCGCGTCACCGGAGGCTCTTCTGGTAGATAAATATTGCACACCGTTATCGTTTCAGGGATATGAATTGTCACGGCGACAGCCTGAAAAGGTGTGCTAAGCGGTACCCGGGAGGTGTAAAGGGCCTCCCGAATAGCAACCGCGACTCCGCCGCGGGCACGTTGACCACTCGTGTCATCTAATCTTAATACATTAAAACCATTTAGAGTGCCTCTATCCGTCGGTTTACAATGCGTCTCTTGTATACAGATACATGACGATTCCTCTTTGTGTCTGTAAAAACCGTTACAGTTCCACTGTAAAATGTCCATTAAAAGCAATAAATAAATAAATAAAAATATTTAAAAAATATAAATTTAAAAATAAATATAAATATATAAATTTACAAATAAATTAATAGACCCTATCGCCGTAGGCGATTATTCTTCCCTTTCTTTCGGGCCAATAAGACTTCCAACTCACTAGGACATTCTTCGTCTTCCATCGCCTCAGGCTGTCATGCGACGTTTGTTTCGGAAGGCCCAGGTGAGGGAGTCTTCTCACGTCTGTTAGGTGAGGGACTTTTTGGTTTCGTATTTTCTTTCTTGGGGGGACTTGATGGGGTCTTTGTTGCCTTTTTAATGGTGGGATTATCTTTACGCTCACTGTTTGGCTGTTTATTTTCCTTTACCGGTTGTTTCTTTTCACTGGGAGTTTTCTTATTTTCTGTTTGTATGTTGGGGTTCACGGCAAGAGCATTCTGTTGATTTTCCGTTTGCGTAGATGTGGTACGGACAGAAAGAGATGATACCGCTGCAAAGGAGCGAGAAAAACTTGGAGCTTGTTGAGCACGGTACTTCTTCCTGGCTTCAAAATATGACAGCATTTCCAGAGTTTTTAATTCCATTATCTTTTTCTCATCTTTGAGCCTTGGGCAATCGCGAGAATAAACTGGATGTTCACCCTCACAATTGACACAGCGTGCTTTAGAGGAGCAGTTCTCATTTTCATGTTTATCCTCACCACAGCGTGCGCAGGTGGCAGTTCCCTGGCATCTGCTGGAGATATGACCAAATTTCTGGCATTGGTAGCATCGCATTGGGTTGGGAACATAGGGTCGAACCGAGAATGATTCGTAGCCCACAAATACTTTATCTGGGAGTCTGTCGCAGGCAAACGTTAGGACAACTGATGCCGTGTTGATCACTTCACCATTTTTCTTTGTTGTGAGGCGGCGGCAATCAATCACGCCTTGAGGGCCCATCTCTCTCTTTATTTCCTCCACCTCAACGTAAAGAAGGTCATAACAGCTGACTACTCCTCGGCAGGTATTAAGCGTTCTGTGTACGTCAACTTTCACAGGTATAGCGTGAAGCATTGTCATTCCCAGTAATTTCGAACTCTGTTTTTCATTAGCCGTTTCTATTAAAAGTGACCATTCTCTTAGCTTTTTAACAGATACGAGTTCGCCAGGAACGGCTGCAGAAAGCACTTTATGAATAAGAAAAGGAGATACCCTGGTAAGAGTTTCCCCTTCCTTAGTACATCTCATTACGAGGTACTTTTTACATTCGTAGTAGTAGTATTTTGTTTTAAGGGTGCGTCGACATCAAAGGTCATTTTGCACCACTACTAAATTGGTTGGAAACATATTTACTTCGACACCTATTAACGGTTACATACACGAAAATAGATGGACTTTTTATTGAAAACAAATATATGAAAGCAGTGAATATTAAATATTATATTCTATTAAAGATACCAATTTCTTTTAAAAACTTTATAATTTTGTTGACATTCGCCACTTCGTCGCCTAATACTTCTCTTAGGTCTCCACGGATATTAAGACTTTCACGTACTGCCCGATACTTAACACACTCCGTAAAGATGTGTTCCACACTGAGGGGGGAGTCGCAGACATCACACCTGGGTTGTGTTTTCTCTTCAGAAAAGAGATAAGAGTGCGTGAGGGCACAATGCCCTATCCTCAGCCGAGTGATGGCGACCTCTTCACCTCGAGACATTCTTCTGGACGTGGGCCACTCCGATGTTACGGGCTTAATCGAGCGGAGTTTATTTCTTGTGATGCTTGCCCATGCATCCCCCCATTCCTTCAGGGCCATTTTCCGTAACGTGTGTCTCATATCGTCAGCGGGCACTAAAACTGAGGTAATAGTAGAAAGACCTAGAGCTTTTTTGGCTTCTAAATCAGCCTTCTCATTACCAGGAATGCCAACATGTCCTGGTATCCATACGAAGGATACACTTACTCCCCGATTTTCAAGGTGAAGTAGTAGCGATTGTATCTCTTGGACTATTGGATGGACTGGGAGGTATTTAGAAATTGAAAGCAGAGCACTTGAAGAATCTGTGCATATAATGAATGAGTCGTTCCGTCGTTTAATATTTTTTAGCGCCACCTTAATAGCCGTTATTTCTGCTGTGAAGATGTTACAGAAAGACATTAATTTTGTTTTTATTACTCCATGATGAGTGGAGACAACTGCGCACGCGCAACCCGAGGTCGATTTCGACCCATCCGTAAAAACGGGGGTTATGCCTGGGTGGTTCGCCAAGACTTCATTAAATAGATTCAGGTACTCTGCTGGAGTGGTGGAGGATTTACGGCATCTATGTAGATGAAATATGATCTTTGGCCGCGGTATTAACCACGGAGGGTGTTTGGATAGCCCCGTAGGGTACACGTCCGGAAAATTAAAATTGTTTACGTTGATAAAATGGCGAAAGCGAATGCTGATAGGCTGCGTTGCCTTTGTCCTTCGATTAAAAGCATCTAAAAATCTAGGGTTAAAAACACTGCCAAAAAATGGATGGTCCCTCTGAGATAAGATTCTCACCACATAATTACACATTAAAATTTTCCGGCGAGTTGTCAGAGGCGGTTCTCCGGCTTCGGCATATATACTAGGTACTGGAGAGGTCCGGAAGGCTCCAGTAGCCAATCGTAATCCACTATTGTGGACCGAAGAGAGAGGTTTTAGGTAGCTATCTCGACTGGAGGAATAGACTGCTGATCCATAGTCAAGTCGTGACCGTATGAGTGATCGGTATAGTGTAAGCAATGTAGTGCGATCAGAACCCCATGTTCTATGACTTAAAAATCGTAGAATGTTTAAAATCTTAAAACATCGCTCACGCAAAATCTTGGTATGCTCTCGCCAATTTAGGCGGTAGTCAAATGTTAAACCAAGGAAGCGGACCGACTCTACGTACGCCAGGTTTTCACGGCCAAGGCGAAGTGTCGGTGGACTATGAATACCTCGTAGCCGGTGAAAATGAACGCACTTCGTCTTTTCAGGAGAGAAACGAAATCCACTGCTTCGGGACCACTCATTCAAATTTTGTAGACAGAGTTGGATATGTCTTGCTGCGCTTACTAATTTGGACGATCTGCAGAAAATTGCAAGATCGTCTACATACAATGATCCTAACACTGGTGTCCTAATATTCTCTGCTATATCATTTAATGCGATTGCAAATAGCGTTACACTCAGTACGGAGCCTTGTGGTACTCCGTTTTCCTGTTCGTATGATCTTGACAGCGTGTTACCTATCCTAATTTTAAAAACTCGGCCCATCAAAAAGTTTCGGATAAAAATAGGTAACTTACCTCTAAAGCCCCAGTCATGCAGAGTCTTTAAAATCTTCCAACGCCAGACACGGTCGTATGCTTTTTCTAGGTCAAAGAAAACGGCTAGGACGTGTTGGCGGAGGAGGAACGCTTCCTGGATGAAATTGTCCAATATAGCAAGGTGATCAGTAGTAGATCTACCGTGCCTAAATCCACATTGGATATTTGTCAGAAGATTCCTCTTTTCCAAACACCAAAGGAGGCGACGGTTCACCATTCTCTCCAAGATTTTACATAAGCAACTCGTAAGGGAGATTGGTCGGTAGTTGCCAGGGTCTGCTCGGTCTTTACCCACTTTTAGGACAGGAATGACAATAGATTCTCTCCACTTCTTGGGAAAGATACCCTGTGACCAAATTTGGTTAAGGGTCAAAAGCATTTGTTTCAATCCTGACACCGGAAGGTTTCGGAGGAAGGCATTATGAATATTATCCGCACCCGTGGCGGAGTCGCGAGAATCTGAGATAGCAGAATCTAATTCCCATATGGAGAATGGGACGTTATATTCTGCCTCATCCGTCTCGTTAAAATTTAGAGGCCGTGATTCACAGATTCTTCTCCTCCTCTGAAAGGATTCGTCATATACGCTGTCACTGCTGGCCCTTGCGTAGGTTCGACCAAATATATTGCAGAGCTCGGGTGGCGACGTCACCACTAGTCCATTCACCTTTAAGTGAGGCACACCATAAGGCTGCTGCGTTCCCGAAATGCATTTTACCTTCTTCCATACTTCCGCTATTGGTGTTCTGTTATTAACAGAGGACACAAAAGTCATCCAGGAAGACTTTTTCGCCTCTTTTACAACTTGGCGAGCCTTGGCCCTTAAACGTCGGAAAGATGCCAAATTAATTTCCGTCGGGTATTTTTGGAATATTCTTAACGCCCGCTTCCGCTTCTTAATTGCGTCCGAACAGTCTGAATTCCACCAAGGAACTGACCGACGATGGGTTCTCAGCCCCGACCGTGGTATGGCGGATTCCGCGGCTTCAATTATTGAGGTGGTAAGTGCCTCTACATTTTGTTCCGCGTTTGTGTCATCATTGTGTAAAAATTTAAAATTTGTTTTGTAGTTATACCAATTTGCCTTTCGGATAACCCAACTGTCAGGAAAATTAGAACTAACACTATTTGTTTGTTCCTTATAAATAAAAAGAGGAAAGTGGTCGCTCCCGCATAAATCCTGATGAACGGACAATTTTAATTTAGTGATCAGGCTGCTAGTAGAAATGCACAGGTCAATCACGGAGAACTGCCCATTAAAACTGTTAAAATGGGTTTTTTCCCCCGAGTTTAATAAATATAAATTAAAATCATCAATAAAATGGGATAAAATCCGCCCTCTCCTGTTGCATTGAGCCCTGTTACTTCCCCACAGAGTATCATGGGCATTAAAAATCACCTAAAAGAATATAAGGTCTGGGGAGTTGGTTAACCAGGCTTTCTAAATTTTGTCGTGTCACTGGTGCACCCTCTGGGAAATAAACGTTGCACAACGTTACCTTCTCCGGCAGGTGCACCGTTACTGCCACTGCCTGCAAGGGTGTCGCTAGTTCCACTCGAGAGGTGTACAGGGCCTCCCGAATAGCCACCGCGACTCCTCCTCTAGCTCTCTGTCCAGTGGAGTCGTCAAATCTAAAAACATTGTAACCGGTCAATTTGCCCTGGTCTGTCGTTTTAAAATGGGTCTCTTGTAAACAAAGGCAGAGCGGATTAAAATCGCGGATTAAAATGGCCAGCTCCTCCTTATGCCGATAAAAACCATTGCAGTTCCACTGCAGTAAAAACGCCATGGTTAAAATAATAAAATGAATAAAAATTTTTTTTTTCTAATTAAATATGTAGATTGTCCGTCATCGTATTTCATCAGCGTTTTATGCGGTGCTGCTTTCCCTTCTGACGAGCTGCAAGGACTTCAGCCTCAGATGGGCAGTCGTCCTCTTCCATTGATTCCAGCGATGTGTCCTTAGAAGAAGGTCCTGGGGGGGGAGTCTTTCCCCTTTGCATCGCTGTGGCCTTGGGTTTCATCGGGTTCTTCATTGGAGAACCCGGAATTATTTTCTCCTTAGATGGAGGTGTAGTTTTATTTGCCCTGCTTGGGCTGGTCGAATCCTTGGCAACTCTTTCCTTTTCTTTGGTGATAACTGGCTCTTGTGTTTGAGTAGAGATTGTGCGTTTCTTGACTGTGGTAGCCGCTAGTGAGGCGAAGGAACGGGAGAAAATAGGGGCAGCTTGAGATCTATATTTCTTCCGCGCTTCGATGTACGGGATCTTGTCTGTTACCTTAATTTCCATTATCTTCCGTTCCTCTACCTGCATGGGGCACTTGCGAGAGTAAGCTGGATGGTTACCCTCACAGTTAACACATTGACACTCAGAGCTGCATTCCTCATCACCATGTTTTTCTTTGCCGCAGTTTGGGCAAATGGCCTTGCCCTTGCATCTCAATGCTATGTGTCCAAAGCGTTGGCAGTTGAAGCACCTCATATGTGCCGGTATGAATGGCCGCACTGGGACCGATTCATAGCCTATAAACACCTTTTCTGGGAGCTTATCACACGCGAAAGTAAGAATGACCGATGTAGTATCGATCATCCTTCCTTCACGCTTCGTCTTCAGGCGGCGACAGTCAATCACTCCTTGGCAGGCCATTTCTTTCTTTATTTCTTCCTCATCGACATATAGGAGGTCGTAGTGGCTGATTACACCCCTACAAGTGTTCAGCGTTCTATGCACCTCTACGTTTACTGCTAGTACACAGAACTGTTCCATTCGCAACAGCTTTTCGCTTTGCGCATCGGAAACCGTTTCGATGAGAAGTGTTCCATCTCTTAGCTTTTTTGCAGACGCAAGTTCTCCAGGCACGCTGCTAGAAAGCACCCGACGTATAAGGAAGGGAGAAACTTTCTGAAGTGTCTCGCCTTCCTTCTGGCATCGCATAATCAAATAACGCCTACTGGCGTGAAAACACGTTACTCCCCCGCCCGTATCTGGACGGGATCTTTTTGATGGTGGAAATTTATTATTTTCCATGCCATACCATAATTCGTCCCCCGGGCTCCCCACCCACCATGGAGCCACACATCCGGGACGCCGCACCGCAAACCGGTGCGGTCGCCAGGGCTACCCGAGGGGATATAGCACCCTTGAGGTGGTTGTCTGTTTCGGGGTAGAATCTTCGGTGCACGAGCCCACCAAACCCGCACACCTCCGACCGCCCTACGCAGACCCCCACCCCCATGGCACTCGCCACCGAACGTATCGGAAGCCGATTGATCAAGAGTGGCTAGCTCTTAACCTCCCGTTTACGGGGAATCCGGGGCCGAAGTGGGGTATTGAACTCCGGCCCATACCGGGTATCCGAAACCCGGCTGGGTGCCGGAGAACTCACCCACCAGGATCCCCTTCTCCCCCTTACGGGTCTCCATGCACGGCAAACACATGGGTGGATCGTGGGCAAGATGGTACCGCCACACACAGACAGCTGATCCACAGGACTGTCCGGACGCATCCCTTGCTGGACTGGGGGTTTGTTATCGGGGTTTCCTCCCCGCCCTTTTAGTCGCCTCTTACGACAAGCAGGGATACTGCGGGAGTATTCTCAATCCCCCTACCCGCAGGGGTGCTTTTTACATTCTCTGAAGGTCGTATCTCTCCCGTTCGTATCCGGACGGGATCTTTTAGGGTTAGGTGGAAGAGTTAAATCATCCATTCCATTCCCATAGCTTAATCCCCCGGGCTCCCCACCAACCACGGAGCCACACATTCGGGACGCCGCACCGCAAACCGGTGCGGTCGCCAGGGCTACCCGAGGGGATATAGCACCCTAGAGGTGGTTGTCTGTTTCGGGTTGGATCTTCGTTGCAAGGGCCCACCAAACCCGTGCATCTCCGACCGCCCTACGTAGACCTCCACCTCCCTGGGACTCTATAATGAGATTCATATGAGTGATTTTTTACTATTATTCAGTGTTTGAGTTTTTATTATGTAACCCACAAAACGTAGATAATACCTTTGTATGGTTAATACTTTTCCACTCTCAGCATCATTAAAATCGAGATGCTGAGAAA
The DNA here is from genome assembly GCA_933228895.1 of Platycnemis pennipes. NCBI lineage: Eukaryota > Metazoa > Arthropoda > Insecta > Odonata > Platycnemididae > Platycnemis > Platycnemis pennipes. The sequence continues at coordinate 111,797,575 of OW121856.1, forward strand.
TTGCTTTGCTTCTGAGTAAAATCAGGGATATGCTCCAAAAAAGTAGAATATTTTTCTTTGTGTCCTTAAGACTATCAGGAAGACTAAATGTCATGATGCAAAACCAAGGGTAGACTTCGATATAAAAGCAAGGCAGTTTATGGGAGAAGATTTTTCTGCTGAATGATATTGTGAAGAGAAGTTTTTCGTAGTAGTATTTTTATTTGGGGTGCGTCGACGGCTAAGGTCATTTTGCACCACTCAAAGTCTTATTATTGCTAATAATATGATAGGAAAAAACAGCATGAGGAAATAGCCTCGTAGGAATTATAACTATATTTTATTGTAAAATCCGTATTTTTTTAAAAAGTTTAAAACCTTGGTGAAGTTATCAGCGTCATCTCCTAGGACTTGCCTTATTCCGCCCCGGATGTCTAGCCTCTCCCGTGCTACCCGATACACATCACACTCCGTCAGGAGATGCCGCACAGTCAAGAGAGAGTCGCAGTCGTCACAGCGTGGCGGGGTCTTCTCTTCAGTAAAAAGATAAGAATGTGTCAAGGCACAATGTCCTATTCTCAAGCGAGTGACGGCGACCTCATCCCTGCGACTTCGCCCGGCGGAAGTGGCCCACGCTGATGTCTCGGGTTTATTTCACGGAGCTTATTATTAAGTTGGTCTGTCCAAAGCTCCTTCCACTTTTCCAAGGCAAAGTGCCGGAGCTTGGTCCTGAGATCATCTGCGGATACCAGAGGTACTGTCATATCTGAGGCGCTTAGTGCTTCTTTAGCAGCTTTCGTCGGCTTTTTCGTTCCCTCCTATCCCCATGTGCCCAGGAATCCACAAGAAGGATATTATCACTCCCTTCCTATTGAGGGATAGTATGGAAGAGTGGATGTCTTGCACAATTAGGTTAGAGGGTCAAAACTCAGAAATTGACTTCAACGCACTCGCAGAATCTGTACATATTAGGAAGGAGGCATTTCTGCATTTGATATTGGCCAGAGCCAATTTGATGGCAGTCAATTCTGCCGTAAAAACGGAACACATCGGATTGAGTCTTGCTTTGATTATTCCGTGGTACGTTGATACCACTGCACATCTGCAAGAGGTTCCAGACTTTGAGCCATCTGTAAAGTCGATGGTGAAGTCGCGGTGATGACTGAGGATTTCTCTGAATAGATGTCCGTACTCCGTAGAAGTGGTACAAGATTTCCGACATAGAAGTAGCCGCCAAAAATAATTCGGCCGAGGAATCGACCACGGAGGTTCTGTCATGTAGTAGTAGTAGAATTCGTTTTTGAGGGTGCTTCGACAGCGAAGGCCATTCTGTCATGTACCCGGTCGGATACACGTCTGGTAGGTTAAAACCGCGCTCTTTGATAAAAATTTTAAAACGTACACTTAAAGGCTTCGTAGCCCTTGTCCTTCTATTAAAAATGTCTAAAAACCTTGGGTTAAAAATAATGTTGTAGCACGGGTGATTCTTTGCTGATAAAATCTTGGCAACATAGTTGCAAGTCAACATGTCTCTTCGAGTATCAAGCGGCGGCTCCCCCGCTTCCGCGTAAATACTCAGGACAGGTGAAGTTCTGAAGGCCCCAGTGGCTAGCCGTAGTCCAGAATTATGCACGGTAGACAAGGGTTTCATGTGTGTATCACGTGCAGAAGAGTACGCTACGCATCCGTAGTCCAACCGAGAGCGCACAAAAGATCGGTACAATAAAAGCATTGTAGTGCGATCCGCACCCCATGATGAATGAGTTAGAAACCGCAGAATATTTAAAACCTTCGAGCATGTCTTTTAAAACTTTAAAATGCTCGCGCCAGGTCAAACGTTGGTCCATGACCACCCCAAGGAATCTGATAGATTCTACAAAGGGAAGTTCCCTACGGCAGTGATAGAGAGACGGCGTAGCGTGTAATCCCCTTATCCTGTGAAAATGGACACACTTCGTTTTCTCTCCGGAGAAACGAAATTCATTTTTCTGAGACCAGGTAGACAGCTTGTTGAGGGATTGTTGGATAAGCCTGGAAGCACTTGCTAATTTTGACGATCGGCAGAAAATAGCCAGGTCGTCAACGAACAGGGAAGCCATTACAGGAGAACGGATGCATTCTGTGATATCATTGATTGCTATAGCAAATAGTGTCACACTTAGTACGGAACCCTGGGGTACTCCATTATTTAGTGGATAGGGTCTAGATAGACATTTACCTATTTTAACTTTAAAAACCCGTCCGCATAAAAATTTTTGATAAAAATGGGTAGGTTTCCCCTAAAGCCCCAATTGTGCAACGTCGTTAAAATTTTGTGACGCCAAACGCGATCGTACGCTTTTTCTATATCGAAAAAAACGCCGATCACGTGCTGGCGTAAAAGGAAAGCTTCTTGCATGAAATTATCTGTTCGGACCAGGTGGTCGAGAGTTGACCTACCTTTGCGAAAGCCACACTGTATATCTGAAAGAAGGTTTCGTCGTTCCAACCACCACACGAGTCGGCGGTTAACCACTCTTTCCATTATCTTACAGACACAACTGGTAAGCGAGATGGGTCTGTAGTTATTTGGGTCTGATCTATCTTTCCCTGCTTGGGGATGGGCACCACAGCGGATTCTCGCCAGATTTCCGGAAAGCTCCCATCAGACCAGATTTTATTGAAACATCGCAGAATTTCCGGTAGGGCTGCTGGCGGAAGATTGCGGATGAACTTGATCCATTCCTGGTGCGCTGTCATGGGAGTCTGCGATTGCGGACGTCAATTCCCACATTGAGAATGAGTCATTGTAGGCTATATTGGGACCTATGGTTTTAAAGTTAAGCGGCGCTGACTCGACTTGTTCTTTCACTCGAATGAATGCAGCGTCAAAGTTTGAGTTACTGCTGGTGTTGGCAAGTAACTGTCCAAAAACCTCGCATATATCGAGGGAGGAGGTAACCACCCGATCAGCGACCTTTAAGTACGAGACAGTGAGGGTTTCACTAGAGCCCGAAATGCTTCTCACCTTTCTCCAAACATCCGATATGGGCGTTCTGCTATTTAGTGTGGAGAGATACTCAATCCAGGATGCCTTCTTTGCCTCCTTCACCACCTTCCGGGCTTTAGCTCGTTCACGTCAAAAAGAGGCAGGATTTGTCGCGGTGGGAAACTTGTTAAAAATTCGTATGGCTCTTTTCCGGGCTTTAATTGCGTTTGCACATGCTTTGTTCCACCAGGGAACGGCTGGCCTACGAATGTTGCCCTTGGTACGAGGTACTGCGGATTTAGCTGCATCGATAATTGTTGCTGTAAGCTTCTGAATATTCTCCACACCATCTTCGTTTTCTCCATAGATGAATTTAAAATTTTGCTGAAAACGTGGCCAGTTGGCTTTCCGAATTAACCAACTGTCAGGGCGAATAGGGTTTTGTCTGAAACCTCGGTCTCTCTTTATTAAAATTGGAAAATGGTCACTCCCGCATAGGTCAATGTGTACGTTTAAGCTTAATTTTGTCAAAAGACTGCTCGATGACATGCACAAATCAATGGTGGAATAATCCCCATTAAAACTATTAAAACGTGTCCTTTCACCGTTGTTCAATAAAAATAAGTTAAAATCATCGATAAATTTAGCTAAAATACGGCCTCTTTGGTTACACTGTGCTCTTGTAGGTAGGTAGGTAGGATGAGGTTTATTGGGTGCGTCGACAGCTGTGGTCATGTTGCACCACGCACAATCCTGTTTCAATCGCAGTCTTTATACGGCGAGCATTATGGACCTAAAAAATGGGTATATACCATCGTATAATATGTATAAAATTATATTATAACTACAATGTTCTAAAGTTTGTCTAAGAGGGTGGTTTGGCGTAAAAACTGTATTAAGTTGTTTACATTCGCTTGGCTGTTACCAAGAACCTGTTGCAACGTACTAGGAATCCCTAGTTTCTCGCGTGCAGCCCGGTATTTTACACATTCCGTTAGAATGTGATGCACACCCAGAGCAGAGTCGCATTTGTCGCACCTCGGTGGAATTTTCTCTTCAGTAAAGAGATACGAGTGCGTCAAAACGCAGTGGCCTATCCTCAGGCGGGTGATGGCGACCTCCTCTTTCCTATTATTTCGGACAGAAGTGGCCCATGCTGCTGTTGTGGGTTTAATAGCCCGGAGTTTATTATATGATAGCTCTTCCCAGGTGTTTTTTCCATTTATTTAGAACCACATTTCGGAATTTTACTTTGAGGTCTTCCACGGTTACCAAAGGAATTGTGGTATTTGCTTTCTCCAGAGCATCCCTTGCTGCTGAATCGGCCTCTTCATTCCCCGTTATGCCAACGTGTCCAGGAACCCACATGAATGATATTCTTATTCCCTTGATGTAAAGGGAAACAAGGGCAGTTTGTATTTCCTGGGCAAGAGGATTGCTAGGGGAGAAACGAGAAATTGCATGGAGTGCGCTAGAAGAGTCAGAGCATATCAGGAATGCCCCACGGCAGCATTTTATTTCGGTTATTGCCATCTTAATGGCATACAGTTCTGCCGTAAATACCGAACAGGATGGGTCCAGTTTGGCTTTAACGACTCCGTGGTATGCTGAAACCACAGAGCACTCACAGGAATTCTCCGACTTTGAACCATCTGTGTAGACGGGGGTGAAATCGCGGAACTTATCTAGGACTTCCCGGAAAAGGCACTGGTACTCCAAAGCTGTGGTGGAGGATTTGCGGCAGAGTAAAAGAGTGTTAATAATATCTGGTCTTGGGATTGACCATGGCGGGTGTTTCAGGTACCCGGATGGGTACATGTCAGGAAGATTAAAACCACTGTGTGTCATAAAATTATTAAAACGTATGCTAATTGGCATTGTAGCCTTTCTCCTTCGGTTAAAAACGTCTAAAAACCGGTGGTTTGTGATCACCTTAAAACACGGGTGATTCTTCATTGATAAAATCTTGGCAACATTGTTGCACATCAAAATTTCACGGCGAATCACCAAAGGTGGTTCGCCGGCGTCACAGTAAAGGCTCAAAATTGGAGATGTTCGGAAAGCACCCGTTGCCAGCCGTAGCCCAGAGTTGTGTACCGATGTAAGCGGTCTTAAATATGACTCCCGTCCTGACGCATAGATTATTGATCCGTTGTCAAGTCGACTACGGACTAATGACCGGTATAACATCAGCAACGAGGTGCGGTCTGCACCCCATGTTGAATTGCTTAAAAACTTTAAAATATTTAAAATTTTAAAACACTTATCTCTCAATAAATTTACGTTTTCTCGCCAATTTAAGCGGTGGTCTAGAGTCATCCCCAAGAACCGGATTGATTCCACATTTGGGAGTATCCTTCTATTTAGATGTAGCGTGGGCGGTGCGTGATATCCTCTCAGCCTGTGAAAATGCACGCATTTCGTTTTGTCGGCGGAGAACATAAAGCCGTTTTCGTGGGACCATTGAGAGAGCTTGTTCACAGTGAGTTGAACTAATCTGGCTGCGCTTCCTATTCTTGATGAACGGCAGAAAATTGCCAGGTCATCTACGAAAAGGCAACCCATAACTGGAGATTTAATGCACTCCATCACGTTGTTGATGGCCACGGCGAACAGCGTCACGCTCAATACGGAGCCCTGTGGTACTCCGTTAACCTGAGAGTGGGCACGAGATAAGAATTTACCTACTCTGACCTTAAACCTCCGACCATTCAAAAAGTTTCGGATAAAAATCGGTAGGTTTCCCCTGAGACCCCAATTATGCAACGTCATTAGGATTTTATGACGCCAGACTCTGTCATAAGCCTTTTCCACATCAAAGAAAACCGCGATGACGTGTTGCCGTAGGAGAAAGGCTTCCTGAATGAAGTTTTCCGCTCTCACCAAATGGTCTAAGGTTGATCTGCCACGACGGAAACCACACTGCGCGTTTGAAAGTAAGTCTCGGGACTCAAGCCACCAAACAAGGCGGCGATTGACCATTCTTTCCATGAGTTTACAAACGCGAGAAAAATTGGTGAGAGTGAGAGAAATTGGTCGATAATTGTTGGGGTCACTCTTTTCCTTCCCATGCTTGGGAATAGGCACAATCACGGATTCCCGACATGAATGCGGGAAGATAGCATCTGTCCAAATACGATTTAAGGTCTTAAGGACCTCCTCCAATGCCAGTTCTGGAAGATTCCGGAAGAAGGCATTGAGGATGCCATCTGCTCCAGGGGAGCTTTCCCGGGACTCAGCGATAGCGGAGGTAAGTTCCCATAGCTGGAAAGGGATATTGCAGTGTTGGGTTTCGGCGCTCTCTTCAAAGGATAACCTCACTGTCTCATTTTGATGTTTAATATTTAATTTTTCGAAGTTTAATATGAAGACATGGTCATAGTTGTCATCACTGCATGTCTCTTCGAGTAAGCAGCCAAAAACCTCGCATATTTCTGAAGGCTTAGATATTATCTTTCCGTCAATATTTAGGCTATATATTCCATAATCTTGGCGGCTTCCAGAGATGCAGCGGACTTTACGCCATACCTGAGATACAGGTGTTCTGTTATTGATGGTAGAGACGTATTCCATCCATGAGGTCTTCTTCGCGTTCGTTAGATTCTTTTCTGTTGGGTATTTATTGAAATTCCGCAGGGCTTTCTTCCTTAGTTGAATAGCCTCGGCGCACTCGGTATTCCACCAAGGAACTGCTGGTCGATGTTTAACTCCTTGGGAACGAGGGACACTACTTCTAGCAGCCTCGAGAAACTCCGATGTCAACCGCTCTACATTGATAACACCATCGTTATACTCGTCAAATTTAAAATTAAAACTTTTTCTGTAGTTTGACCAATCGGCCTTGCGGACAATCCAATTGCCTTGTCGAATAAAATCAGGGTTAAAAACATTTTCTTTAATGATAAAAAGGGGAAAATGGTCACTCCCACACAGGTCCTCGTGAACTGACAGTTTTACTTTGGTCATGAGACTGCTTGAAACCATACACAAATCGATGGAGGAATAGTCACCCGTATGGCAATTAAAGCGGGTCTTTTCCCTGTCATTCTACAAGAGTAGGTTAAAATCATTTATAAAACTCGATAAAATGCGACCCCTTCGGTTGCTCTGGGCCGGCGTACTTCCCCATAGAGGGTCATGGGCATTAAAATCACCCAGCAGAATGAAGGGTCTAGGCAACTGACGAAGAAGTGCTTCCAAGTTTAGGCGGGTGACAGGTGCACCCTCCGGGAGGTATACGTTACACAATGTAACCACCTCGGGGGCGTGTACAGTCACCGCCACCGCCTGGAATGGCGTGTTCAGCTGCACTCGGGAGGTGTAAAGGGCCTCCCGAGTAGCAACTGCCACTCCACCTTGGGCTCGTTGCCCAGTGGTGTCATCGTGTCGAAAAACGTTAAAACCTTTGAAATAGGCCTTGTCAGTAGGTTTAAAATGGGTCTCCTGTAGACAAATGCATTTAGGGTAAAAATCTTGAATTAAAAGCATCAGTTCTTCACGATGTCGATAAAATCCATTGCAACAAAAAATTCATTCCAAATGAGTTGTGGCTCATGGTTAGGGGTAGTTTAGGTGGTATTAACGATTGCGATTCACCGTTTTATTCTGTTTTTCTTTTTTCCCCTAATTTGGAGGATTTCGGTATCTGAGACACAAAAATCCTCTTCCATTGATTCTATGGATGCTGTATTTTTACGGCCGGGTGGGCCGGGAGAAGGACTTTTTTCACGAACGATGTTCGAGCATCCTGAAAATGTTTTTTGTGGATTCTTCTTTGGAGAACCCGCAATTTCTGTTTTCCCTTTGACCGACTGTTTGACCTTGTCTGTTTTGGTAGTTTCTTTTCCAGGTTCATTTTTTTCTGCGTTATGCATGTTTGAGTCGAGGTAGTACACTTTTTGACGGTGGCAACGGCCGCGAATGACCTTGAAAAGGTGGGTGCAATTAGCGTCTTATATTTTTTTCGAGCTTCTAGGTAAGGGATTTTTCTACGGTTTTAATTTCCATTATTTTCTTTTCGTCCTTAAGTACTTGAGAGTCTCGGGAATAAACAGGATGTTCTTCTCCGCAGTTTACGCACTTAGGATCAGTCCTACATTCCTCGTCATCATGCCTGTCCATTGCACAGCGCGGGCAGGTCGATTTGCTTTCACATCGAGCGGATATGTGTCCAAATCGTTGGCAGGGAAAGCAACGCATGGGATTTGGGATGTATGGTCGCACTGGTACGAAGTTGTATCCAACATTCCCCTTATCCGGAAGCGTATCGCGGTTAAATGTCAGGATGATGGATGTTGTGTTGACTCGCTCTCCATTACGTCTAGTAGTAATACGGCGACAATCTATTACGCCCTGGGAGGCCATCTCTCTTTTTATTTCGTCCTCCTCTACGTATAGCAGGTCGTAATGGCTAATTACACCTTTACAAGTATTTAGAGAATGGTGTAGCTGAACTTCAATTTCTATTCCGTCTAATTTATTCATTTGAAGGATTCTCTCACTTTGCTTATCATTCATAGTCTCTATCAGCAGGGTGCCGTCTCAATTTTTTTGCAGACTTAAGGTCCCCAGGGATCGTACTTGACAATACTCGCCGTATGACAAAGGGAGACACTTTCTGCAGCGTCTCGCCTTCCTTTCGGCATTTCATTACTAAGCACTTTCTGCTACATTGGAAAAGTGCTCCCCCGCCCAAATCTGGACGGGATCTTTTATTTGGTGGAAGGAAATTATCCGCCATACCAAAGAGAAATTCATCCCCCGCGAGTATTCCCCTACTGCGGGAGTATTCTCAATCCCCCTACCCGCAGGGGGGCTGTGCTCTTGTGCTTCCCCATAGGGAATCATGGGCATTAAAATCACCCGTTAAAATGAAGGGCCGAGGTAGTTGACAGACAAGGGCTTCTAGATTAAAAGCGGTTACTGGTGCACCCTCAGGCAGATAAACGTTGCAAAACGTCACCTCCTCTGGGGCATGCACTGTCACGGCTACGGCTTGAAAAGGTGTGGTCAGCTGCAATCGGGAGGTGTAAAGGGCCTCCCGAACTGCGATTGCCACTCCACCTTGGGCACGTTGGCCACTGGTGTCGTCGAATCTAAAAACGTTACAACCTTTTAAAATACCCTTGTCTGACGTTTTAAAATGTGTCTCTTGGAGACATACATGACGGATTAAAATATCTAATTAAAATAGTCAGCTCCTCCTTATGCCGATAAAAACCATTACAGTTCCACTGTAGAATGAATGCCATAAAAAGATAAAATATAAATAAATAAAACTATGGTTAAAATCCGGCACTCGTTCACGAGCGCCGAAGATGGTGCCTTCGACCCTGCTGTTTGTACCGGAGGATTTCAGTTTCTGAAAGACTTTCGTCTTCCTCCATAGATTCCGGGTCGGTCGGTTTTGCCGATCCGGATGGGCGAGGGGGTGGCGTTTTTTCACGCCTGCTTTGCGTGACGCCGGTGGTAGTAGTTGGCGGGTTTTTCTTAGGAGAGCCCGCAGTATTTTTATTTATTTTTTGTGTCGGTTTGGATGCCTTTTCCGACTTGGCCGAATCTTTTGAGGTTTGTGGTGTTATAGTTTTAAATTCTTCCGTCTGTGTTTCGATACTTACTTTGCTCACATTTGGTTAAACGGTTTTAGCATAAGACTTCGAAAAGGTAGGGGCAACCATTGCTCGATATTTTTTTCGGGCCTCTTTTTTATTACACGGTCTTTATTTCCGTTATTTTTCGTTCTTCGATATTCTTAGGGCACTTGCGGGAGTACACAGGATGTGTACCCTCGCAGTTAATGCAATGTGGTTCATTCTGGCACTCAGTATCACCATGCGCTTCCAGGCCGCATTTAGGGCAGGTGGGCTTGCCCTCGCAACGTGTTGCCATGTGGCCGAACCGCTGGCACTGAAAACAGCGCATGGGGGCCGGTACAAAGGGCCGCACTGGGACGGATTCGTACCCAATGAAAACTTTATCTGGGAGCCGATCCAGCGAGAAACTCAATACAACTGATGTTGCGTTTACAATTTTTCCATCACGCTTCGAGGTTAGTCGACGAGCGTCGACAACTCCCTGAGAGGCCATTTCCCGTTTTATTTCACGACATCGACGTAAAGGAGATCATAGTGGCTTACCACTCCCCGGCAAGAATTTAAAGTGCGGTGCACCTCCACTTTGACCGGAATATCGTGCAGCTGTTTCATTTTTAGGAGCTTCTCACTTTGGCTGTAATTGCTGGTCTCTATCAATAACGTACCGTCTCTTAGCTTTTTTGCTGACTAAAGTTCTCCGGGTATAGCATTACTCAAAACCTTCCTAATAAGAAAAGGGGAAACCGTCTGAAAGGTCTCGCCATCCCTAATGCAACTCATGACTACAAAGCGCTTGCACGCGCGAAAAGACGTTTCTCCCCCGCCCGTGTCAGGGCAGGTTCTCTTGGGTGGTGGAAATATACCATCCGCCATGTCACCTGAGGTATTCATCCCCCGGGCTCCCCACCCACCATGGAGCCACACATTTGGGACCCCGCACCGAAAACCGGTGCGGTCGCCAAGGCTACCCGAGGGGATATAGCACCCTAGAGGTGGTTGCCTGTTTCGAGTTGGATCTTCGGTGCACGGGCCCACCAAAACCCGTACACTTCCGACCGCCCTACAGAGACCCCCACCTCCCTAGCACTCGCCACCGAACGTATCGGACAGCCGATTGACCAGGGGTGGCTAGCCCCCGGTCTCCCGTTTACAGGAAATCCAGGGCCAAAGAGGGTTATTGTTTCTCGGGCCATACCGGGCATCCGACACCCGGCTGGGAACCGAAAAACTCACCCTCCAGGATCCCCTTCTCCCCCTTACGGGTCTCCATGCACGGCAAACACATGGGTGGATCGTGAACCAGCTGGTATGGTCACTCACAAGCAACAGACCCACACATTGCTCGGACGCATCCCTTGCTGACACGGGGGTTGGTTTTCGAGGTTTTCTCCCCGCCCTTTTAGTCGCCTTTTACGACAAGCAGGGATACTGCGGGAGTATTCTCAATCCCCCTACCCGCAGGGGGTGAAGTTTTTCGTATCGCATACACTTTACCATAACATTCAAAATGCCTGTAACTTAGGCCAATCGTTGTTATCGAGCCTGCTGCTTGGGTTTAGGAGCAGTTGTTACCATCACTCGCCTCAACCTCACTAATTGAACCATAAAATTCTGATAGTTGAATAGGCCTGGTACATATATATAATTTTTTATACTTGATACTTTTACCAGGTTTCATTTTTAACTTCACATTTTTTAAGTCTCATTTTACTTTTTTATGCACAGGTGAGTTACCTGCTGCAGCATTGGGTACTGCTGAGCTGCTGCTCATGCTTATCAATCTATTTGATGCCATGAATGGAGACAAAATGGGGATGAAGAGGGTCGGGAGCAGCAGTATGTACAGGGTCCCAATGACTGGTAGAAGCCGCCAAGTCAACACCTTCCAGCTCATGGAGGAGAAGATCAGGTCACTGAGGATCTTTAAGGGTCGCGGCCTTCAGGAAACCCCCATCCCACCAGAGTGGCGACCAAAATGGTCAAAACAGGCACAGATTTCTTGACTGGTTTCATGACTCCTCCCCCTTCCAAACAGGGTTGGCTGGCGACAATGAAGGGCATCACTCAACTTTGGGAAAGGTTTGGGAAGAAGTACGGCCATTTGAACACCCGTAGCTTGAATCAGGATCCCATTGAAAACTTATTCAATCTTGTGAGGCAAAATTGTGGATGCAATTCCCATTCAAATGCATCTCAATTTGTCTCTGCTCTGAAGACTGCTGTCATCAATGGATTAGTTACCACAAAGTCCCGTGGTAACTGTGAAGTTGATGACTGCAGCTGTTTGAGCGGGTTGAATGACCTTTTCAGTGGAGATCATGAGGAAAGCTCGTCCCTAGTGCATGAAGAATATGCTCTTGGACCGATTCAATTGGCCAAAATTAAAACATTAAAGCATAAAGTTATCCCTGAAAGAAATGCAATCATTTGCTGTCATTGCACAATATGTTGCAAGGGCAGTCTTGATAGGATAACACATGTGAGGTGTGCTCCTCATGCCTTCTTACAGACAATCCTCTACCTTGCAATCTCTTCCTAGAGATGAGGAGGGAGGACCACGAGCCATCTCAGTGTCCCACTGAGAGGCTAATGGACTCCATTGGGGAAGGGATGACAATTTTGGCAGAGGTATTTTCTGTTAGAGGACATGACCATCACAAACTGAAGGAGGAGCTGGCCCAAAAAGTTAACTTCTCCTTCATTTTGTGTGAGAATCATGGCGTTGCTCTTCAGGCAATGGTCATGAACCTAATCTCACAGGTTGCCATAAGGCAATTTTGTAAAAAGGTAAATGAAAAATTAAGAGAGAGTAAAGAAAATTGATGAAAACATTAATATTTAGAGGATAGGAATGGCAGGAATTTTTTGTAAAGTATGAAATAATTAAACTTTTTGTATTTAAAAATTATTTGTTAATGAAACTGTAATAATTCTGCAGAAAATTTTGGTTCATCTATGCCTTGAGCCATCAGTTTTGCCATATGCTAAATATCCAGAGGTAATGCACTTGAGTGCATGTCATTCAAATCCTTTGGAGCAATTATTCTGTAGAAGGTATTAATTGACCCAGTATCAGCAGTTTTGTCAAATGCAAATTATCCAGTGCTGGTTCACTGGCTTCTTATAGTGATGTCTTTGGGGATACATGTCTGTGATATGCTCTCAAGCAATTATTTTTTAGAAAGTATTGGGTGTCCCATGCCTTAGGTCAGCAGTGATGTCAATTGTCAGTCATCATTTTGGTAGCATGAAGGGTTTCATAGTATATTTGCCTTGGGGGAGGAATGTCATTTATACCATGTACTTGTGCCTTGTGTCAGCAGTTTTGTCAAGTGCAAATTATCCAGTGCTGGTTTAGTGGCTTATTAATGAAGTGGCTTATTAATGAAGTGGCTTATTAATGAAGTGGCTTATTAATGAAGTGGCTTATTAATGAAGTGGCTTATTAATGAAGTGGCTTATTAATGAAGTGGCTTATTAATGAAGTGCCTTTGGGGATACATGTCAATCATATCCTCTGGAGTACTAATCTGTAGACGTTCACTCATTGGCTGACAATATCAAGAGAATTGCATTCTTGGGAGTGTCGTCTTATGTGATGCTTGTCATTGGTATCCCCTGCAGCAATTGCTCTGCAGTATATATGTGCTCAGCTTGGTTGTGGAGGTCTTATTACTTCTTATTGTTAGATAATGTGATTGCCTTCTCTTTATTTTTCACTTGTAATGTGTAACTAGGTTTTTTGTATAATTTTGTCCATCATATGACGTTAAATTGCTTATATTAAAAATGTTGCAGGCCTTCCTACTTTTGTCTCATTATTTCCTAATGCCTCTTGTCAATTTTAGGAAATGTTTCGCAGTCATCTATAGTCTGTATACTATAACTTCAGGAATAATATTAATTTCTATAGTAAAATCGTATAGATCGGGTACTGGTACGCGCCAAAATTCAAATTTCTGTATCGCGCCATCTGTTGGCCAAAATGACAACTTTTTCCATAAGCTGTCGCATGTAGCGCTGCCTAGGAACAGAGCGTTGAACCTCGAGCGGACGAAATGAGCCTACAACGAATTTAACACGCTGATGCCAGGGCCTGTTTCCACGGACTGGCAACGCTGGTCGGCCGCTCGGAGGGGAAAAGTGAGGGGGATGGAGGGGAATAGTGAGGTGGAGGGGACAGCGCCTATGATTGGCTACTCATTCTCTCCCTTCCAGCCGCCAAGAGTCGGGAAAAGGCGCGAGAGGTCTCGTGGCGGTGCGTCCCGACCAGCCGATCGTCCTGCAACCCTATGCCACCTGCGGACAATTGCCACACAAGCCCAATATTCATGGATTGGTGAGCTTAATTTCGTCCAGAAATGCGAATCATCTACGAATATGGCTAGTACTATGCCAAGCGAGAGCTCCGCTAGTGCTGCAAATATTGCAAGTATGGCTTCAATTGTCGCGAGTAGCGGGGAGAGAGTTTTTGTTACAGTATCACTTAAAAAAGTATACCGAGAAAGTACCGAAGCGAGCATCAAGAATGTGATTTGCCTTTGATGGCAGAAGGGGAAACATCGATTTATGCGAAGGAACAGTAGAAACTCTTTGATTTATAACTTTAAACCTGTAAAAGTGTACCTTACACTTTGGTGCTTTCCCGGCGAATGGACTGCATGTAGAGCTCTCGGGATCTCCACCGGGTCAGGAACTTGAAGTTTGCCGACGTAAAGTATGCTTGTACGGGCGAAAGGTCCAATTGGACTAAAACACCTGGCGTCTACCAAGTTCCCTGTGCATGCGGGAAGGTTTATGTTGGGGCATCTTCCCACACATGGCTTTGTGTGGCACGCCGGCACCTTCAAAAACAACTGGACGAGTACGCAAATTGGGCCACAAAATGGAAAATTTCCATTAATCCGTCCAAATGTACGGAGGTAATATTCTTCCGTAGAACAAAGCAAAAAACACTAAGGCAAACAGGTCCTCCTCTCACTTACAACGACCAAATTATCCCCACAAACACTTCTAGTAAATTCCTTGGCATTCATTTAGATGATTAACTTAAATTCAGAAAAAAATTTAATACGACAGTAACCAAATTTCAAGCTGCGAGAGGAGGACTCTTTCCACTGTTAGGTCACTAAAGCCAGCTCTCTACGACTGAAGAAACTACTGTACATGGCCATAGTTCGGCCCGCAGTCTTCTATGGCTCTCCCACGTAGCACACTGCCTCCAAAAGGTGCCTAACCGGCGCACAGTGGGGCCAAATCGCATTTTGCCGGACAAAAGTCCAAAACTGCTATTTATGAGATAACGTCTTGAAATTTGGCACATATATACACAAATGATTGCTGATTATGAAATAGTAAGTCATTTTTCATAAGTTATACCCGTTACGTAGATACAGCGGCTCAAATACGACCAAATTTCGAAAAAAGCGCCCGCTCTCATTTTTCTTCGAAAATCTTAAAAGTTGAGCAGATATAGGAGTAATTAAAGGATTTTTATGAAATAAAAAACATTACCAATTGTGAACAGGGTACTTTTCCTATACTATGCATAAGTTTCAGACAATTTTGCCTATATTTGAGTGCTATTACGTCACAAAATGGCGGACCCTTTTTTTAGACAAAATTTTACATAAAGTAGACAATATAATCCTTATTCGGAAAATGGTCTCTGGGATACTTCATCAGAGTATAAACTGAATATATTTCTAGGTTATTCCGTAGAAATATTTGAAAAAAGTTTGCGACGCCGAGAATAAACTCGATTTTTCGATCGCGCGTCGCGGCCCGGCTCCGCGCAGCGGGACCTGGAAATACCGAGACTCCGTTGCATTGTTCATGTTGTGTGGATAATAACTCCTCGAAAATAACTTTTTCAGGCTTTTGCATGCTGTCACTGATTTCTAAAGATTCTATACTGAAGATTTTTTAGGATACTGGTTCGAAATAATGGATCAGTTAGTAGTGTCCATATTTTCTTCAGTGCACTCCATTCAGTCTACTCGTAACTGCGGTAAATTTGTTATTTGAACAATTTTCGGAATCATTTTCAATCACAACCACTCTTAGTAGGGCAAGGAGAGTGCTTTAAAATGTAGGAAAAGTCCTGATGTGGTGACAGAGATGTCACCTGAGGAGGTTTTGTCCTTACTGATCACTAGGGGGCTGACTTATAGTCAGTATAATACACTTAGAAGCTCCGTTCTTAGTCACGGACAAGAGTTGTATCCCCGATGCGGATTTCCCCGATGGAATAAGTATAACCGAAAACATGTGCGAGGTGAATCTTCAATATTTATTCAATCACACGGTCTCACGGGTACTGTACTGCGTATCTACAGCGCAAACCTCCAGCGATGAAGTTAATTGCACTTTAATATGCAAGTACGGATTTCATGGAAGTTCGGGCCACGCCCAATATAAACAACTGTGGGAAAGAGCAGATTCGTTAGATGACTTTTTATTCTTGAGATCCCTAGTGCCTCTTACTTTGGTGAATGAATCTTCAGGTAAGAGATTCAAGCGTATCTATTTTATCTTTGGCTAATCCGCATATAGAACAAACGGGCAATATTAATAATTTCCCTGTTTTAGCTGTGATTATCTAGACAAATCCGTGGCCGTCGTCCATCAGATTTTGCCGGCCCATTCGTCTTCGGTGGCTCATAGAGACGAAAGAAATTGCCAAGACAGAAAATAATTATTTGCAAAGGCAGATTGACGATTTATAAAATTGGATTTCGTGATGTTATTCATTTCCTATATGCCGACCACGGTCCATTAAGTACTCATACATGGCGCGGATTTTTCGAAAGGGGCAATTCTTCCCTTAGGCTAGCTATCCGAAGAGGCGATGGAGGCCCGCAATAAGGACGCCATGAAATTTCGAGAAAGATTCACGCGGAAACACTCCAGGACGGCCACCATTGAGGACCTATTCAAAAGACTTGATCACGTTCGATCCGTTGCTTTCCTCCACCATATCATTGACTTCGAAGACTGATAGTAGGCTTCCGAAGGAATTACGAGAAATATTACTAATAGAAGACAAAGAAGAAGCATAGAATCAAACTGAGATGATGGTTACGACTCGTCCAGGGACTAAGAATTTTTCTTGCAACGAACAATCGGCAAAGAAAGTTTGGTCAAAGGTGTTGAAGTGACGAATTCGTGGGGATGGGTGAGTGGTTAAGGAAAGGATAGTGAAAAGGCGATCGCATTGTCAGGACCCCGCTACCAACCACCCTTTCCTTAACCGCTCCCTTACCCACCCATGCTAATCCCTCATTGGAACACCGTCGACCTAACTCCCTCTGCCGACCCTCCACCCTCCTTTCATTTTCTCCGGGTATTCCTTTCTTGCTTTTTTCCCTTCATTGGCGCAAACAGACCTCTTCTCACACTTATTTCTCTCTCAAGGAGCGTATCGGTACACGTACGAACAACCCATCTCCTTTAACTGTTTCTTCGCCTTCTTAACCATTCCCAAATATTAACATGGTGTGTGCTTTCAGAAATTTGTCAACTACCTGAAGAGGACTCGGTGAGTTAAAACTAAGGATGCTCTGAGGGTGAAAATCATTTGGGATAATGATATTTATGTTTTTTTCAGTATCTTACAAGTAATGGCATTTCATTTATATTATTGAATTGATTTTATCGGTACAGGCAATATCAAAATGAATTTAAGTCATTCTCGTTTATTGCCATCCTCTTTTCAAATTACTTTCTCTTTTTAAACCATATGTAAGAGATGGCGCAGGAAATTCTATGCGAAACAACATCAGTTTTTCAGTTTTTTAAAATATATTATTGATTAATCTAATTGTGTTTCATCTATATTACTTTACTTTTCGTCGAGAGCATTGCAATTTGACATTATTACATTGTGTGATCAGCATTGCGAAATAAAAATGCAAAACCACTGTAATCTCAAGTTTAAATTAATCCATCCCTCAAACCTAATGATCCAGTATCTACAAACAGGTGATAATGCGCACAACAGTGCTTTTTGTATACACTCATGAAATCATGCTGATTTTAAACAGAATTTTGAATTTAATTGTAAGAAGCTATAAAGAATGATTTTGTGAAAATGATTCCCTTTAGATAATCCTTAAAATTAAATATCAATTTTCATATATTGTCAGTTCCAAGTTATTTAGGAGAGTATCCACTAATATTATTTCTGACGCATCAAAGGTTCAGATAACAAAAAGCATCAACAAGTTGTAATTTGCCAAGCAGGCATGTTTTTTTTAAGACTGCACATTGCCATAAAACGTTCCGTTTTGCGCCACCCTCCTCGGGTAGTAAAGGCGTAGGATGTAGTTCGGGGTGGAGGAAGAGAGGGTAAAGGGAAAGAGGGGAATCACAAATGTTGCCTTTTTTAGGGAGAACATGCGTGGTTCCCCGAGAACCGGCATTCTTGCTCAAGAGCTGAAAGACGTTCATAATTTTCAGCGTGATTCCGAAAATTATCCAAATAAAAAAATTACCACAGTTACGAGTGCACTAATCCATTCTCTAGAACCAATATCCTCGAAAAACCAATATCCTCGAAAAATCTTCAGTATAGAATCTTTAGAAATCAGTGACAGCATGCAAAAGCCTGAAAAAGTTATTTTCGAGGAGTTATTATCCACACAACATGAACAATGCAACGGAGTCTCGGTATTTCCAGGTCCCGCTGCGCGGAGCCGGGCCGCGACGCGCGATCGAAAAATCGAGTTTATTCTCGGCGTCGCAAACTTTTTTCAAATATTTCTACGGAATAACCTAGAAATATATTCAGTTTATACTCTGATGAAGTATCCCAGAGACCATTTTCCGAATAAGGATTATATTGTCTACTTTATGTAAAATTTTGTCTAAAAAAAGGGTCCGCCATTTTGTGACGTAATAGCACTCAAATATAGGAAAAATGTCTGAGACTTATGCATAGTATAGGAAAAGTACCCTGTTCACAATTGGTAATGTTTTTTATTTCATAAAAATCCTTTAATTACTCCTATATCTGCTCAACTTTTAAGATTTTCGAAGAAAAATGAGAGCGGGCGCTTTTTTCGAAATTTGGTCGTGTTTGAGCCTCTGTATCTACGTAACGGGTATAACCTATGAAAAATGACTTACCATTCCATAATCAGCAATCATTTGTGTATATATGTGCCAAATTTAAAGACGTTATCTCATAAAAAGCAGTTTTGGACTTTTGTCCGGCAAAATGCGATTTGGCCCCACTGTGCGGCGCCTTTGAGGTGCCATTATTAGGCATTAGTGCCTTAAGCCTTTTGCAGGCGCCTACAAAAGGCCTTCACGAGGCATGTATCATATTTTTTGTTGAAAGCAACAAATTACGCAGCTGGAAGAGGCTCTGAATCTTTAAGGTGAAATAGTATGTATTTGGAAGTTACCAAAGAATGAAACTGCAGTAATTTCGAGACAACTAACTGCAAATTGAGTAATTGAATATAATTAAGGATTCTGTGTTACCTCTTTCCTCGCTGTAAATGTCGTCATACTCATCTATCATTCCAGAAGACATTATTAAGTAGTAGTAGATTTGGGTTTATAGGGTGCGTCGACAGCTATGGTCATTTTGCACCACGCACAATCTAATTTATAACAATAAATATGTAGAAATATAAATATGTAGAAATTTAGTTATTAGAAATATATATATGTAGAAATATAAATATGTACAAATATAAATATACAGTAAAAATCAGAGGCAGTATAAAAGGTCCAGTTTATGACAATAGATTAGATTTTACTCAGTAGGTTTATTTCTTTTACAAATGTAATAACATGGCATAGGCGATCAGCATCGTTGCCTAGAACGTGTTCTAGGTCGCCGCTGATGCCTAGCCTGTTACGTGTGTCCCGGTATTTGTCACACTCCGTCAGGATATGTCGCACACTGAGAGGACAGTCACAGTCATCAAATCGCGGAGGAATTTTCTCTTCTGTAAAGAGGTACGAGTGGGTCAGGGCGCTATGCCCGATTCTTAATCGTGTGATGACCACTTCCTCCCTGCGACTACCCCTGACGGAAGTGGGCCACCCTGACGTTACCGGTTTAATTGTCCGTAACTTATTGTTTGGGACATCCCTCCAAAGTTCACTCCACTGCTCTAGGGCTATTTTACGAAGAGAGGCTTGCAGATCCTGATAGGGTACTAGCGTCGTTTTCGGCTCAGGGATATTTAGAGCTTTTGCAGCTGCATCTGCAGTCTCATTTCCAGCAATACCCATATGTCCTGGGACCCAGAGAAAAATTACTTTGATTCCCTTTCTATTAAGGGATACCAGGGTAGTATGTATTCGCTGGACAATAGGGTGTGGTGAAGAAAAGACGGAAATGGGTTGTAGCGCGCTCATTGAGTCCGTGCAGATGACAAAAGACCCCGAAGAACCCCTAATACCTTCAAGGGCAATCTTAATAGGCAGAAGTTCCGCTGCGTACACTCTACACAGCGTATTGAGCCCGGACTGGACGACACCGTGATGGGACGAGGTAACAGCGCACGAACAGGCTGCATCCGACTTTGATCCATCCGTGTATACTGGGATGAAATCGGAGTGGCGACAGAGAAATTCATTGAAGAGGCGTCGGTATTCTAGAGCAGTGGTGTGGGATTTATGGCGCCTACCGAGTGCCATATGGATGTTCGGCGGCGGAATAATCCACGTTGGGTAACTCGAATACCCAACAGGATAAACATCTGGGAGTCTTAACCCGACACCGTGAATAAATAAATTAAAACGAATACTGAGCGGCTTGGTAGCTCTTGTCCGTCGATTAAAAAGTTCCATAAATCTAGCGTTAAAAATCAAATTAAAACACGGGTGATTCTTGGTAGCTTAAATTTTCGCCACGTAAGAGCACATCAGTATGTCCCTACGGTACGGTAACGGAGGCTCCTTGGAATCAGCATAAATGCTGAGGACCTGACTGGTCCGGAAAGCACCAGTGGAAATACGAAGCCCTGCGTTGTGTACTGTTGTTAACGACCTTAAGTAAGAGTCGCGACTGGAAGCGTAAACAACCGACCCGTAGTCCAGTATGGAACGTACGAGTGCGCGATACAATAAAAGCAGGGACATTCGATCGGCACCCCAAGTTGTGTTACTTAAAAATTTTAAAATATTTAGAGTCCGTAGACATTTATCTCTCAGAATCTAAATGTGTTCACGCCAGTTCAGTCGGTAGTCAAAAGTCATACCGAGGAATCGGACAGACTCCACATACGTGAGAGTTTTGCCATTAAGTGACAAAGCTGGCGGAATGTAATGTCCCCTCACCCGGTAAAAATGGACGCATTTGCACTTTTCCGAGGAAAACTTAAAGCCATTCCTCCGCGTCCAAACCTCCAGTTTGTTTAGAGCCAACTGAGTCACTCTGGTTGCAGTGGCTATTTTGGACGACCTGCAAAATATTGCTAGGTCGTCAACGAACAAAGATCCCATGAGTGGAGGTTTAATGCATTTAGCTATGTCGTTGATCGCAATTGCGAAGAGTGTCACACTTAAAACTGAACCCTGTGGAACTCCAATGTCCTGCCGATAAAATTTGGATATGTGTCGACCTATTTTAACTTTAAAAACACGATCAGTTAAAAAATTCTTGATAAAAATCGGTAAATTGCCCCTCAATCCCCACTCATGTAGAGTCATTAATATCTTATGCCGCCACACTCGGTCGTATGCCTTCTCCATGTCGAAGAAGACACCTACGACATGTTGACGGAGAAGAAAGGCTTCCTGGATGAAATTGTCGGCGCTGACCAGGTGGTCAACGGTCGATCGGCCGCGTCTAAAGCCGCATTGAATATTCGAAAGAAGATTTCGGCGCTCTAACCACCAAACGAAAAGCCGATTTACCATTCTTTCCATTACCTTGCACAGGCATTTAGTAAGGGAGATGGGTCTATAATTATTCGGATCAGCTCTATCTTTACCCTGTTTGAGAATAGGGATTACTGTGGACTGCCGCCAGGAGGGTGGAAAACTACCCTAAGCCCAAATTTGGTTGAGGGAGCGAAGGACTTCCACCAATGCCCCCTCCGGAATATTCCGGAGGAACGCATTATGGATGTCGTCCAATCCTGTGGCCGAGTCGCGTGAGTCTGCAATGGCAGAACGCAGTTCCCAAAGGCAGAAGGGGATATTATAGTCTGCCGTCCACCGCTTCTCAGTAAAGATAAGTTTCTGAAATTCAATACGCCTCTTCATGTGTAGGAATTCTTCCTCATAGGTGTCGTCGCTGTATGTATTGGCGAGTGACTGCCCAAAAACCTCGCTAATAGCCGACGGAGATGTCAGTACCTTACCACCGATATTGAGGAATGAGACGCTGAGCTGATTGTGGTTTCCCGAAATTCGTCTAACCTTGTTCCATACCTGTGCAAGGGGTGTTCTACAATTCACATCAGATACATATTTCATCGAGGAGCCCTTTTTCGCCTCCTTCACCACCTTTCGAGCTTTTGCTCTGAGGCGCCTGAAGGAGGACAAATTTCTCTATGTGGGGTACTTGATAAAAATTCGTAGCGCCTTCTTGCGTTTACGAATCGCTTCAGCACAATCATCGTTCCACCAGGGAACTGTAGGCCTAGTCATGCAATGCAGTGATTTGAGCACACTGCAATTGGCGGAATCGATGATATTGCGGGTCAGCATTTCAATGTTTAAAGTCCCATCACGGTTCTCGTCATGTTTAATATTTATTTTTTCCCTAAAAGCGGTCCAATCGGCATTCCGGACAACCCAGTTGCCCGGCCGTATTAAGTCGGGGTTAAAATTATTTTTTCTGTGGAGAAAAAGGGGGAAATGATCACTGCCACAGAGATCATCGTGAACAGACAGATAAATCTTACTAATTAACGTGCTCGATGCAATACAAATATCAATACTAGAATACTGACCGTTAAAAGAGTTAAAACGAGTGTGTTCCCCTTTATTCAATAAAAACATGTTAAAATCAGTAATAAAATTAGATAGAATACGCCCCCTCTGGTCACACTGTGAACGTAAACTACCCCATAGGGTATCATGAGCGTTAAAATCGCCAGATAAAATAAAAGGTCTGGGCAACTGACGAACAAGGGCTTCTAAGTTGGATCGAGTGACCGGGGCCCCCTCCGGCAAGTAGACGTTACATAACGTCACAGCCTCCGGGGCATGCACCGTCACTGCGACCGCCTGGAAAGGCGTTCTCAGCTGCACTCGGGAGGTGTAAAGGGTCTCCCGAGTAGCAACCGCCACTCCACCCTGGGCACGTTGGCCACTGGTGTCGTCCCATCTAAAAACGTTAAAACCATTTAAAATGCCCTTGTCCGTGCTTTTAAAATGGGTCTCTTGTAGACATATACAAGAGGGGTTAAAGTCACGAATTAAAATGCCCAGCTCCTCCTTATGGCGATAAAAACCGTTACAGTTCCACTGTAACATAAAAGCCATTAAAATTTAAAAGGGGATAAAATACAATAAATAAATAAATAAAAAAGGGCGAGAGTCGAACTCTGAACACAGGTGGTGAGAGTCTAAGGCGATTCTTCTTGCCTTTTTGCCTAGCGACGAGGATTTCCGTCTCCGAGAGACTTTCGTCCTCCTCCATTTGTTCCAGCTCTGGCTGTTTTGAGCTGGCAGGTCCTGGGGATGGTGTCTTCTCACGCGTTACGCGTGTTACCCCAGTTTCTGATTTTTGTGGGGACTATTTGAGGGAACCAAGGTTGGTAATGGTGGTTTTTTCTGCTGGTTTAATAGCCTTAGCCAGCTTGGCCGATTCTTTCTCTGTTGGCTTTGTTTTTACTGCTTCTGTTTGGGTTCCTATGGTACTTTTCTGAACAGGTGGGGCAACAACAGTGGCAAAGGACCTGGAAAAAGTGGGGGCGACCATTTCCCTGTACTTTTTCCTGGCCTCGAAATATGTTAATTTGTCCAGTGTTTTGAGTTCCATTATCTTTCGCTCTTCCAATAGTTTGGGACATTTCCTAAAGTACACCGGATGATCGCCCTCGCAGTTAACACAGTGAGGTTCTTTTGAGCACTCCGTACCCTCATGCTCCTCCAAGCCGCAAGCGCGGGCAGGTGGCCTTGCCCTCACACCGCGTGGCGATGTGGCCGAAGCGCTGGCACTGGAAGCAGCGCATGGGAGCCGGTATGAATGGCCGAACAGGTACCGATTCAAAACCGATAAAAACCTTGTCGGGGAGTCGATCTAGCGCAAAAGTGAGGACAACGGACGTTGTATTTCTCACTTCTCCGTCACGCTTCGTAGTAAGCTTACGAGCATCTGTCACGCCTTGAGACGCCATCTCACACTTGATCTCGTCCACTTCTACGTACAACAGGTCGTAGTGAGAGATAACTCCCCCACAGGTGTTGAGGGTGCGGTGCGCTTGAACTGCTACCGGTATATCGTGCAGTTTTTCCATTTTTAGCAACTTTTCTGCTTGAATGTTATTGCTGCATTCGATGAGACGTGTGCCGTCGCGGAGCTTCTTGGCCGATTTCAGGTCACCACGCACCAGAGAAGACAAGACCCGGCGAATGAGGAAAGGAGAAATCTTTTTAAGTGTTTCTCCTTCCTTTTGGCACCTCATCACTAGGTAGCGTTTACTACCACTGAATTCTGATTCTCCCCCGCCCTTATCAGGGCGGGATCTTTTGGGAGGTGGAAGATTAGTTTCCGCCATACCATAAAGAAATTCGTCCCCCGAGCTCCCCACCCACCATGGAGCCACACATTCGGGACGCCGCACCGCAAACCGGTGCGGTCGCCAGGGCTACCCGAGGGGATATAGCACCCTAGAGGTGGTTGTCTGTTTCGGGTTGGGTCTTCGAGTAGTAGTAGAATTAATTTTTGGGGTGCATCGATACCTAAGGTCATTTAGCACCGCTTCTTAAACTTGAAGACATTAGCTAGTCCGTGGGATATTATTGTTTCAAAAATTTTGAACTGTTCAGTTAACTACATTTTATTAAAAAGATCTATGTGCCTTAGAAATTGTAAAATTTTTTGTATAACAGTCTCGTCATCGCCTAGTATTTTGCGTAGAGGGCCGTGGATATTCATCATTTCACGTTCGTCTTGATATCCGACGCACTCCGTCAGGATGTGTCGCACAGTGACTGGAGCACCACATTCGTCGCACCAGGGCTGGATCTTCTCTTCGGAGAAGAGATATGCGTGGGTTAGGTTGCAATGCCCAATCCTCAGCCGGGTGACTACGACCTCCTCTCTGCGATTCCCCCTGACGGAGGTGGGCCACGCAGATATCCCAGGCTTTATTGTTCGTAGCTTGTTTCCAGCCAAGTTTGACCATTGCTCCTTCCACCTTCCGAGGGCTAAGCCCCGTAATGAAGCCCTGAGGTCTTCTGCCGGTACCTTCGACGAGTATATCTCCCGATTTTTCAAGGCTTCTTTGGCTGCATGGTCGGCGTTTTCATTTCCAGTTATTCCAGCATGTCCAGGGATCCACAAAAATGAAATTGTTACACCTATACTCTTAAGGGATGAAATGGTAGAATGTATCTCCTGAACAAGGGGGCATTTGGATGAATAACTAGACAAAGATTGTAGGGCGCTCAGTGAGTCTGAGCAGATGAGAAATTTTGAACGACAGCTCGTAATGTGTTGCAGCGCTAACTTGATTGCAAAGAGTTCAGCGGTATAGATGCTGCAGATAGGGTTAAGTTTAGCTCTGATTACACCGTGATACAGGGACACTACTGCACATCCACAGGAAGTATCCGATTTCGACCCGTCTGTGTAAACAATTATGAAGTCTGCGTATTCCCCTCGAATTTCGTTGAATTGTTGTTGGTATTCAGCAGGTGTTGTCGTAGATTTACGTGATTGAAGAAGCCGGAATATAAACGCTGGTCGATGCATCGACCATGGTGGGTCTTTAGAGTATCCCGTAGGATATACGGTTGGCAGGCTAAAGCCATTGTCTACAATAAAATTATTAAAACGAACTGTAATTGGTTTAGTGGCCCTCGGTCTTCTGTTAAAAGTTTCTAAAATTCTCGATCTAAAGAGTATATCGTAACATGGATGGTTACTCATGGATAAAATCTTGGACACGTAGTTCAGCATTAACATATCCCGGCGAGTGGCCAGAGGTGGTTCCCCAGCCTCCGCATAGATACTTAGGACTGGAGATGTTCTGAAGGCACCTGTAGCGAGCCTTATTCCCATGTTGTGGACTGTGGACAGTGGTCTCAAGTATGTCTCTCGTCCAGAAGCATAAATGAAACATCCGTAGTCAAGTCTTGATCGCACTAGTGCCCGATATAGTAGAAGCATTGTAGTGCGATCGGCGCCCCATGTCGAATTACTTAAAAACCGTAAAATGTTTAAAACCTTAAAACAT
Organism: Platycnemis pennipes; assembly: GCA_933228895.1. Lineage (NCBI taxonomy): Eukaryota > Metazoa > Arthropoda > Insecta > Odonata > Platycnemididae > Platycnemis > Platycnemis pennipes. Next base: position 111,823,494 of record OW121856.1, read on the forward strand.
CTGTTCCTTAAAATATGAATGTGCTCCCTCCAATTAAGGCGATAGTCAAATGTCATCCCTAGAAAGCGGATGGTTTCCACGTATGGAATAGCCGTGCCGTTAAGGTGTAGACCTGCCGGGACATGGTTTCCTCTAGCCCTGTGGAAGTGGACACACTTTGTTTTCTCGGAGGAGAAGCGGAATCCATTTCTCCGGGCCCATTGAGCAAGTTTATTGATCGTAAGTTGGGCCTGCCTTGTTGCGTTAGAGAGCCTTGTTGATCTGCAGAAAATCGCCAGATCATCCACGAAGAGGGATCCCATCACAGGTGTACTGACGCAATCCATTATGTCATTAATCGCCACAGCAAATAGCGTAACACTCAACACGGAACCTTGAGGTACTCCGTTCTCCTGAGTGTAAAAGTGCGATAAGTGCTGCCCTATTCTTACCTTGAACACTCGACCTGTTAGGAAGTTGCGAATGAAAACGGGTAGATTTCCCCTTAGTCCCCATTTGTGTAGAGTCATTAGGATCTTGTGTCGCCAGACTCGGTCGTAAGCCTTTTCTATGTCGAAAAAAACGGCAATTACGTGCTGCTGTGTAAGGAATGCCTCCTGTATGAAAGTGTCCGCTCGGACTAGATGATCAATGGTTGATCTCCCACGCCGAAATCCACACTGGGCATTCGAGAGAAATTGCCCTCTTTCCAACCACCAGATGAGACGGCGGTTAACCATTTTCTCTATAACTTTGCACAGGCAACTTGTTAAAGAGATTGGTCTATAGTTCTCTGCGTCGCCGCGTTCTTTACCTTGCTTATGGATAGGGACCACCACCGATTCCCGCCAGGATCGAGGGAGAATTCCTTCACTCCACACTTGATTGAGCGTCCTTAAAACATCCGGCAACGCCGTGTCCGGTAAGTTCCGAAGGAACGCGTTGTGGATATCATCTAAACCTGGAGATGTGTCCCGGGAATCGGTAATTGCGGACGTTAGTTCCACCATCGAAAATGGAATATTGTAGGACTCGGTGTCGTCTTTCTCTTTAAAACATATGATTTTCGATTCCATACACTTTTTAAAATTCAAGAATTCCCGGTCATAGCTGTTATTGCTGTAGCGCTCCTCAAGTAGACGCCCGAACGCGTAGCATATGTCTTCCGGAGCAGTGACTATTTTGTTGTCTATTGTCAGGTGGTTAATACAGTTTTCAACGCGGGAGCCAGAAATGCTTTTTACTCTTTGCCACACCTGCTTAATGGGAGTCCTATTGTTGACTCCAGACACGAATTCTATCCAAGAATCCTTCTTAGCCTGCTTTACGACCTTCCGAGCTTTCGCTCGCAATCGTCGAAAGGAGGCAAGGTTCCTTTCGGTGGGAAATTTGTTAAATATTCGTAGCGCCTTTTTTCGCATCCTAATTGCATTAGCACACTCCTCGTTCCACCAGGGAACCACCGGTCGAGGGGAGATTCCTTTTGAACGGGGGACACTGACCTCTGCTGCTTCCAGGATGCGTTTGGTCAATCTTTCAACGTTTTGTGCTCCATTGAGATGCAAGTCAAAGTTAAAATCAAAACGTGTTTTAAAAGCTGACCATTCTGCCCTACGGACTATCCAGTTGGCTTTTCTAATAAGTTCTCTGCTAAAATTCTGCTCTTTGAGAATAAAAAGGGGGAAGTGATCACTCCCACACAGGTCATTGTGAACTGATAATTTGAGTTTAGTCATCAGACTACTAGAACACATGCTTAGATCAATAGCGGAAAAGTCGCCGGTATGGCTATTGAACCGTGTTCTTTCCCCGTTGTTTAATAAGAATAGGTTAAAATCATTTACGAAGGATGATATAATGCGGCCTCTTCTATTGCACTGGGCCCTTGGACTTCCCCACAGGGTATCGTGGGCGTTAAAGTCTCCTAAGAGAATGAAGGGCTTTGGCAGCTGCTGTATGAGGGCTTCTAAGTTCCTTCGTATGACAGGAGCCCCCTCTGGAAAGTAGACGTTGCATAACGTTATCGTCTCAGGTGTGTGCAGCGTTACCGCCACTGCCTGGAAGGGAGTGTCCAGCTGTACTCGGGAGGTGTAAAGGGCCTCCCGAGTAGCTATCGCCACTCCACCTTGAGCACGGAGGCCACTAGTGTCATCTAGTCTAAAAACATTAAAACCTCTTAGAGAACCCTTGTCTGTAGTTTTAAAATGAGTCTCTTGGAGACAAACGCAGACGGGGTTAAAATCTCGGATTAAAACGTCTAGCTCCTCCTTGTGCCGGTAAAACCCATTGCAGTTCCATTGAATGGTAAATATCATAAAAGGTAAAAGATAAAATTAAACACTTAAATTCGAGTAGTCCTGACAATAGGGTGGTCCGCGCCGTATCCGGTTTCGTCTGCCTGTAGGTTTTGCGAAACCTTCGCTCTCGGAGAGACTTTCGTCTTCCTCCATCGATTCCGGACGGCTTATATCCAGTCCAGATGGATTTGGTGATGGCGTTTTCTTGCACCGATTCTGCGACAGTGCAGCGGTGGTTTTAGGTGGGTTCTTTTGGGGAGAGCCCACACTTGTGTCACTCGTCTTGTTTGCCGGTTTAGGGGCCTTAGCCGGCTTGGCCGATTCTTTTTCTGTGGCAATTGGTTTTTTTATTTCTTTGGGATCTGTTTGGATAGCTACGCTAACCTTCGGGACTTGCATTTTCGTGGCAACTTCGGCGAAAGATTTAGAAAATGTAGGGGCGACCGTGGCCCTATACTTTTTCCTTGCCTCTAAATACGTGATTTTTTCCACAGTTTTTAGCTCCATGACCTTCCTTTCTTCGATTTGCTTAGGGCACTTGCGAGAGTACACTGGGTGTGCGCCCTCGCAATTGACGCACTGTGGGTCTTCTGTGCACTCAGCACCATCATGCGCGTCCAGGCCGCAGCGCGGGCAGGTGGCCTTGCCCTCACATCGCGTGGCGATGTGGCCGAAGCGCTGGCACTGGAAGCAGCGCATGGGTGCCGGTATAAATGGTCGCACCGGGACAGATTCGTACCCTATAAAGACCTTGTCAGGGAGTCTATCGAATGAGAAAGTGAGGACGACAGATGTTGTGTCGATCACTTTCCCATTACGCCTCGTGGTGAGTCGACAAGCATCAGTCACACCTTGAGGAGCCATCTCTCTTCTGATCTCGTCGACATCAACGTATAGTAGATCGTAATGCGTGATAACCCCCCGACTGCTGTTTAGAGTGCGGTGCACCTCAACCGAGACTGGGATGTCATTGAGCATTTTCAGTTTCAGAAGCTTTTCGCTCTGTGCAGTGCTGCAGGTTTCAATCAGTAATGAACCGTCTCGTAATTTTTTGGCAGATCTAAGTTCTCCAGTGACCGAGGCTGACAAAACTTTCCTAATTAGGAAGGGAGATACCTTAGTCAAGGTCTCTCCTTCTTTCTGACATTTCATCAAAAGGTAGCGCTTACAAACTGTAACTGGCGATTCTCGCCCACCCGTGTCCGGGCGGGGTTTTTTAAGTGGTGGAGGTTTAGTTCCATCCATCCTTTTGAGATGTTCATCACCCGGACTCCCCACCCACCATGGAGCCACACATTTGGGACGCCGCACCGCAAGCCGGTGCGGTCGCCAGGGCTACCCGAGGGGATATAGCACCCTAGAGGTGGTTGTCTGTTTCGGGTTGGGTCTTTAATGCACGGGCCCACCAAACCCGTACATCTCCGGCCGCCCTACGCAGACCCCCACCTCCCTGGCACTCGCCACCGTTAAGCAAAACGCCACGGAAGCCGATTGACCGGGAGTGGCTAGCTCCCGGCCGCCCGTTTACACAGAATCCGGGGCCGAAGAGGGGCATCAGCCCGTAGTCCATACCGGGCATCCGACACCCGGCTGGGAACCACGGGCCTCGCCCTCCAGGATCCCCTTCTCCTCCTTACGGGTCTCCGCACACGGCAAACATGCGGGTGGATCGCAGGCCAGGTGGTATGGCCGCACACAGACAGTTGACCCACAAGACTGTCCGGGCTCAACCCTTGTTGGCTCTGGGTTTGTTTTCGGGGTTTTCTCCCCGCCCTTTTAGTCGCCTCTTACGACAAGCAGGGATACTGCGGGAGCATTCTCTATCCCCCTACCCGCAGGGGGGTTGGGTCTTCGATGCACGGGCCCACCAAACCCGTACATCTCCGACCGCCCTACGCAGACCCCCACCTCCCTGGCACTCGCCACCGTTAAGCATAACTCTACGGAAGCCGATTGACCGGGAGTGGCTAGCTCCCGGCCGCCCGTTTACAGCGAATCCGGGGCCAAAGAGGGTTATTGGACACCAGTCCATACCGGGCATCCGACACACGGCTGGGAACCACGGGCCTCACCCTCCAGGATCACCTTCTCCTCCTTACGGGTCACCGCACAAGGCAAACATGCGGCTGGATCGCAGGCCAGGTGGTGTGGCCGCACACAGACAGTTGACCCACAGGACTGTCCGGGCTCAACCCTTGCTTGCACGGGGTTTGTTTTCGGGGTTTTCTCCCCGCCCTTTTAGTCGCCTCTTACGACAAGCAGGGTTTCTGCGGGAGTATTCTCAATCCCCCTACCCGCAGGGGGGGACATTATTAAACCCAGGTACGTTTCATTATAAGCTGTGAGTAATGTCTGGTTAAAATTCGTTATAATCCTTGTCCTACGTAATCTCTCTTAAACTTGGCGGCAATGGCATTTCTACCCGCCGCTATCCAGCCAAATGTCTCCGAAAAGAACACCGAATATTTACCCATAATTCTCGGAACCCACGCCGTTGTGTCACCTTGTGCAACCTCGCCTTGTCTGTGTTCGAGTGGTTCGAGATACCTGCCTTGTGCTCAAACGAACTCAAAATGGAGCCTACAAGAGAAGCAAGTAAAGTTAATCTGATCGCTTACTGGCATTGTGAATCCTTGCACGGAGTTACATTTTTACGCAGGATGGGATTATTTCTTGCGTGCGTAAATCTTTTCCCGTAGAAATGTGCGTGTGTTCTTTCCTTTGCAACCTTGATTCCTCTGAATAACCTTTCACATAATTTTCCTGAAACTGCCCTTAGATTATCGTAAGTCAACAAGCAATCGCAGATTTGCAGGCTAGGCTCATTGATTGCTTCAGTTAGGACTGAGTCCAGGGAAAGGTCTCGTAATCAAATGTTTGTGAACATTTTGTAAGCAACATAAATTGTGCTTTAATTAAAGTCGCGTTACATAATTTAACTTCATTGTTGTATTAAGGGTATATAAACCCTCAACTCATAGTTACTTTTGAAGGAGTATACATGCAAATTGAAAGTAATTTTTAACGTTTAACTGCTAGTTATTCGCGACTAATTTTGTTCTTAATAGTAGTGTCGGAACATACATATTTTAGAACGAAGAAGCCATGACGAAGAAGCTTTCCTAGGAACTTCAAGACCAGATGGATAGCCAGAGAGAACGCCTCTTGCATGTTTGCAGGAGTTCAACGAGTGGGAAAGATTAATGAAGAATGAGGACAACCATTCTTTTGCAGTAAATCAAAATTGACTGGGGAAGGGGGTTATTTAGGAGAGGTGCTTTAGTAGGGAGATTTTTGGAAAATGGGGTGATTCAGGATTCAAGTTAGACTCATTATAGTACTACATAAGTCATTAGCAAATTAAACTTCAGGTGAAGTTAAGTACATAAATTGAAACTAGCAGTATAGACTGCTTAAACAGCAGGGAATATCTTTAACTAAATTATATATTTATTGCGCTGGAACCTCTTCCAGTACAGCTGCGATGGTCACAATGCATGATGTGACATTTGTAACGAATCGTGACCTATGCAGCTGTCCCTGAAGAAGTTCCAGCGTGATTAAGATTCATTGCGGAAGCCTTTCCTGTGAATATAAATTTATCGGCTGATCTTCATGCTATGGCCTAATTATTCTGTTTAGCGTAGCGATCATCCTCATTTAAGGGAGTATTTGGAATCAATATGTCTGTGAAAGAAGTTGGATTTGTTTTTGATGGCACCGTCCTCAGCTTTCATGATATTTGTGTGAATAACAGATTGTTTTAAAAATTAAATGTGACATGCCCTATTCATTAACTGTTAATTAATCTTCAATTTTGGGATGTATTTCAGGTTGATTATTTCAGAAAACTTGGGGGGGAAAATTGCAGTGACATGTGTCGGCGAATAATGAGAAAGCTGTTCACGGTTGGGCTGTCAACAAAATTAAATATTCAAGGAAGTGAGAAGAAGTGTGGCCTTAAGTCTACAGCTACTTTAAAGATCATTCAAAGTAAGCAATTCATTGTACTATTTAGGCTGATGAATGAGTTTTCTAATATGCTGTTTTATTGCTATGAGATAAACTGTGCGTTCATTACGGCAATTTCATGTTTTTCCACCAGGTGCATGCCGGAGATATTTTTCTGATATACCCTACAATGCAGTGGAAAAGGAAACAGTATCTGCCATTGGGAAATGGTTAAGGAATCAGTGTCCAAAAAAACCTGTTATGAAATAAATTTAAATTGTTTCTTAGATAAATATTGCCTTTCATTAGCATATTTATCATATTTTGCTGCCCTAGTGTTGTAATAGTTTGATCCAATGGTCAATTCACTGTTTAGTAACATTTCCCAGAGATTAGACTCATGGTAAGACCTCAAGAGGGGTAAATTGAGACCTGGATCAGTGAGGTAACTTGAGGATTTAATTCTTTTCAGGCCTGAAATTCCGGAAAATTATTTTCAATTGCAGTATTGAGATGTATACTTTATAGAAGTTAGCCCCAGAAAAATATTCAAACTTAGTTTTGCATTTTGTACAGCTGGAGATGCGCTGAGAAATTCACTCCTGAATTTTAAACTGTAAGTATAGGAAGTAATTTTTCCGTGTGCCTAGAAGTTGCCTGTATGGTGGCTTTTTAAGGCACACTGAATAGGCGCCTAAAAGGCATATATAAGCTAGACGGTAAAGGCGCCTGATGAATGCAGTGCCTTTGCCTTAAAAAGGCACCTTTTAGGCGCCTTTTAGATGCAGTGTGCTATGTGGGCTTAGATCTGGGCAGCATCCCTCACAAAAACCCAGCTTCGCAAACTTCAACTTCTCCAGAACAAATCCGTGCGCGGCAAAAGGGTGGTTTCACACAAACAAACAACCCCACAACGAACTCGGGATTGACTATGTGTCTCAACACCTGACCAGAAAGTGTCTCTCCTTTAAGAAAACAATAGACAGGCACCCAAATCCCCTCATAAAAACCCTCTGGAAACCCTTTCCTAGTACCCATCTCAACATCCCTCAAAATGTCCTTCAATCCACTGCAAATTTCGCCAAGAAACCCAAACAAGTCTTCATTCATCCATCCATCATACACCTCGATCCCAACATATCCAACCTTAACCTTCAAGCTTTCTCTCAGTTACCCTTGCACGATTTAGCTGCAACGAGTTTAACAAATGACGCTCCCACTGAGGTTCCTGTTAATCCAGCCATTTTTGTTCCCGAAATCCCGCCAGCTCCGGATTAATTCTCAATCAAATAAATCAATTCCTGCTAAAAATGCTTTCATACGCCATTAATCCCAAAATGGTACGATAGTAGTGAGACATACATTTTGACGAAAAGACGCCAACTTATAGATCTTCCTTGTAGGTGAACGCGACTAGCGACTCTGCGTCTGTGCGATCTTCGTCTCCGCGCCGCTCGGCTTGCCTTCCTTACCTATCCCAACCCTATCGATTCCCATCCTTTTCACTGACCTTGCTTCGCCTGGCTAACCCGAATTTGGACTCAACTCTGACCACTGCACCGTCTGGACACACCTCTACCAGAAACGACCTTGGCACCGATTGGACACTACTCTCCTGGACACGACTTTGCATCTCACGGACAAATCTACTGGAAAACACCTATCCCCTGGCCCCTATCAACGCCAGCAATCAACAACTCTGCGCACGAAAAACCCTGAGTGGTAAGAACATCAGAACGGCAAAGGCTCCCGAGGGGAAGGCTAACTAGCTCCTTCTTGTCACCTCGGAAGGCGCTGTGACCGTTCCAACACCTCCCTCACAACTGGTCGTCTACCCGGGTAACTCCAGCATAAGAGTGCTCACACGCTTGCGGAGGGAAGCCCGGGCGGTCCGCTTGCTAGGGATCCCAAACCCCAAGAACAATAGAAGACCAGCTTAGGCAAACTCAGACAAACTCAACAACTCAGCATACTTTTGACTTACTATAAATACGCGGCAAAAATCCAAACATTTTTTGGCCAATCCCAACGACTTATTGTCGTGCCATATTGGAGCAAACTCCAATTTCTTTTAAATACGCGGCCAAAAAGCGGAAAATCATCTTGTCGTCATCCGCAATCGTAGCAGACCCTGTTCTGCCATAACAATGGCAGAACATTCGTCAACTCCCCAGGAAATGACGTCCGAAGAAGAAATCGATGACTCCTCAGCGCCAAATATCCTAACGAGGCAACCAACCTGCCACACAAGGCCAGAAGAATCGCGCTCCACAGCAACAAGCGGATCTGGAATTACCATATCTTCGATCTCCAGCGACTCTGAAGCAGAATTCGACAACCAGGAAACCGACGTTCAAAGCCCGGACAGAATGATTACCAGGCTAAGAGCTCTAAGGAAATCTGCACTCCTGCAAGCCAAACAATCCGCCACGAACAGCATCCCCCAAATAGGCGAGGCTTCAAACTCTAATACCAATAAGGCTAACACTGATCAAATCCCTCAAATAATACCCCCACAAGTTGAAACCCAAATTTCTAATCCCCCTTCTACATCAGCAAACACTGGGTGGATCAAGTGGTTCACAAAAAAGGAACACCCAGAAGGATGTACGAAATAAAGCAGCAAAAATCACTCGTCAGCAGCCCAGCCCAGAAATCTCTAGGTATCCCAGCCATCAGGCTTTATGACTTTGCAAAATACGCAATTTTATACGACCAGATCAAAAAATCTATCAGCTACCCAATCAATAATAGTCACCAACCAATGTGTTGTCATCCAGGCCAGGTCACTGGAAGACTTTCGTACTATCAAATCAATATTACTCAAAGAAAAGGCACCCTTCTCCACAAACGCCCTCCCTACCGAACACAGACGCATATATGTTATAAAAGGACTAAAAAAAGAAATTACTTCATCCATACTCAGGAAGGAACTTGAGGAGCAAGGATTCGAAATAGAAATTTTCGAAACTATCACAACCACCAGACCACTGAAAAACAACACAGAAGAAACGGCACCGCGGAAAACCAATCTCCGCAAAATCCTCTTAACGAACCAGACCCAAGAGGAAAACCTTCTCAAGATTACCACCCTGAGAGGACTGCCCATAACCTGGGAGGAATACCGAAGGTCAAACGGTCCAGCCCAATGCACCAAATGCTGCACACTGGGCCACACAAAAAACTACTGTGAATTAGACCCAGTCTGTGCAAGATGCGCAGCTAACCATCACACAGGAGACTGCACACTCCCAGTTGGCCATCCGCTTAAATGCTCTAATTGCAAGGGCCCCCACGCTGCAACCTACAAGAAATGCCCGAAATTTCTACGAAAACAGTCAGAAATGAAGAGCAAATCTGATTCAGAACCCATTCCCTCAAAACCCGCTTCCCCAACAAACCCGCAACCAGCACCTCCACCCAAAACCAATCCCTGGACCTTACCTAGCACTCCCATTGTTGCAAGGGAGCTCTTCCCTACCTCACCGAATCGCTTTGCACCACTTATGCAAGAAACAGAAACGTCTAGCAACCAGCAGCACTCCTCAACCAACGTGGAGCAAACCGACGGAGCAAAATCACAACCACAGATCGACGATGAAACGATATTCCCAGCTATCACCAGCCGCAAATATAGAAATCCGCTTAAACACTATCCAACCTCTCCACCCAAGCCCCAAAGACAAACACCAAAAACTCGCTTGGAGGTCCCAAAAACCTTTAGTGGGACGACCGACCACCTAGCTCCCTTAATGCTGCAAAATAACAGCCACAAAACCACTGAGTCATCGACGGAAATCCCAAACACCCAAACCTCTACCAACCCCAACACCCAACCTCCTTCCACCATCCCAATTCCTACCCAAAATCATGATCCCGAAATCACCACTCCTTCCACATCATCAGAACCCGCCACCAAACCACCTAACTCCAATAACCAGTTACCCATCTTTACTTTTAAATTCCCTGACGGATCCATAAACTGGGCAAGCATTATTCACTGGGTACTTTCCAAAATCCCCTCCTTACTAACAATTTCATCATTCACCCAAGCCATTACAATCCTAGGAAACGTCTCCCTTGAATTCCTTTCCTACTTTTATGCCGCACAAAATTAACACCACCAAAATCCAAAACCTCCGAGATCTGCAGTGGAATTGCTGCCACCAGGCCCCACGCATGGAAGAACTGAATCTCATGTGCGAGTCTCATAAACCAGATATCATAGCCCTGTCAAAAACATGCCTCAAAGCTTCACAATCAATAAGGATCCCAGGTTACACCTTTTATAGATCCGATAGAATGCAAACACAACAGTACCTTCCGGTGGAGTTGCAATAGGCATCAAAACAACGATACACCATGAGAAAACATTTATACACAACCTCACTAACTTAGAAACATCTCCACTCACATTATCCACACGCACAACACAAATCAGACTAATATCAGCATATATTTCCCCCAAAAAGGAACTACTAGAAGAAGATCTAAATATATTGTTACCACCAACCATTCCGGTCATTATCTTTGGTGACATCAACAGCGAACATAAATCATGGGGTTGCAACTCCACCAACACAAAAGGCAGAATTTTACACAAATACACACTTCAACACGCCATTCAAATCATTACACCACATGAACCAACACACATGCACCATACAAATTCATCAGACATACTGGATATTGCAATCTCAAGGAACATCTCCACAGCTTCAGCCTCTAAAGTTCACCACGAGGGCTCCTCTGATCACTTTCCCATCATCATCGACTTCGATCTGAATCCCATTATAGCTCCCTTCAACAACAAACGCCGAAACTGGGAACTATAGACCGAATTTGTTGAAAATAACCTAACTTACAACACCCAGAACACATACATAGACAACACCCTACCCTCCATTGATCAAGCCATCACAATTCTCAACACGTGCATCACCAATGCACTAGACCGTTCCCTAAAATCACACAAAAAACCCCCAGAATTAAACACATACACTCTGCCAACACATAAAACAGCTAATCACCAGACGCAACAGAGCCAGGAGAGAACATGCAAACACGAAACACAAACACCTCAAACTGATTATCAATCAACTCAATAAAACAATCAAAAAAGAAATCAGCATACACCGGAACAAAACCTGGGAAATTAAACTAAACTCGCTATCCACTCACGACAATTCGATCTGGAGGCTCGCACGTTCCCTTACAAACAAGAAGCAATACACACCACCACTCCAATTTGAAAACCAAACTTACACAGACTCGGCACACAAAGCAAATATTTTCGCAAAGATCCTACAAGAGAGATTTCAAATAAATAACACACAAACAAACACAGAAAATGACTTACTTGTCCAGACTGACTTAGACTCAATCTCACACACACCCTCATCCATTCCTAAGTACACATCCCTAGCCGAACTACAAGCCATCATCAAATCCCTACCAAACCACAAAGCCCCCGGCCCCGATAACATTTCCCCCAAAGCCATCAAACTCTTACCGCCAAAATTCACCCCTCTCATCCAAGCCATCATGAACTCATGCATCCATCTAAATTACTTCCCCAACATCTGGAAAGAGGCTAATATTATTCTTATCCCAAAACCTAACAAGGACCTTTCCAACCCCAACAACTTCCGACCCATTTCCCTTACTAACACCTTCTCCAAAATACTAGAAAAATGTATCCTCACTAATATCAAGTCCTTCTTCCTTCCCTTACAAACACATAACCAAGCCGGCGTCACCCCTAAAACTTCCACAATTCACCAAGTTGCCCGTCTAGTGGAAGACATAGCCACAAACAAACTTAATAACAATCTTACGACCGCAGTATTTCTAGATGTGGACAAGGCCTTCGACAAAGTCTGGCACCAGGGTCTTGTCCACAAAATGATACATCTCAATTTCCCAATCAGTCTTGTGAAAACCATACATTCCTTCCTATCAAACAGAACCTTCACGGTAACCTATGAAAACTCCAGCACTAATAAATACCAAATCCAAGCCGGCGTGCCCCAAGGCGCGGTCCTATCTCCCTTCCTCTATAACATCTATACCAACGACATTCCATCCACCCCACTAACAAAAACATACCTATTTGCAGATGACACCACCTTCTCATCCTCTCACAGATGGCTTTGTGTTGCACGCCGAAAAGTTCAAGCCCAGCTCGATGCATATTCCACCTGGGCATCTCGCTGGAAAATTGCCGTTAATCCTAACAAATGTGCGGAAATTGTATTCTTCAAACAATCAGGAAAGAAAACACTAAAGCAAACTGGTCCACTCCTTACTCTAAACGATACAAACATCCCTTACAAAGAATCCCACTAATTTCTAGGCATCCATATGGACAATAAATTTACCTTTCAAACAAATTTCCTATCAATTCACTCTAAATTCCAAGCTGCAAGAGCAGCACTATACCCACTACTAAACCCAAAAAGCGTTCTTACTCTAAAGCTAAAACGACTCCAGTACACAGCCATCATCCGGCCAGCAGTAATGTACGGCTCAGAAATCTGGGCTGCATCCCTCAACAAAAAGCAAATCCGAACCTTACAGGTACTCCAAAACAAAACGATCCGGAGCATCACGGGAGCCAGGTGGTTCCACACCAACGCCCAATTGCACTCAGAGCTCGGCGTTGACTACATCACTTAATTCCTGCTCCGAAAGTGCGTCCAATTCCAAAAATCTATCACCCGTCACCCAAATCCTCAATTAAACACTTTATGGAAGCCCACTGAATCTGCCAAAATCTGCCTTCCACAATCACTACTTGAATCCGTCGAGAATTTTATCCCTCCCAAGCGAAAAGTCACCATTCACGACTCCATCATCCACCTCGACCCTAACTTCCCAAGTACCTCAATCCTTCCATCCTTAACTCAGGCTCCCCCCTCATCACTATTCAAAGTTACCAACCATCTTGCGCCTACTAAGGTACCTCCAAGCCAACTGACATTTATCAACCACATCCCACCAGACCCAGACTGAACAATCAAAGCATAAAACGCCTCTACTATCAAACCTCTTTCAATTAATTGAAATCGACACAAACCAATTCCACAGTCTACACAACCCCACATCTTCCTACACACATAATTCAAAACCAAAATCCCCCAGCCCAAACAACATCTAGCTACAAAAAAAAAGACTCTACATAGAATTAAATACGCCAGCGCACTCCCATAAAAGCCTCCCTATAGGGGGATATGCTGTAAGTGGGACAGAAAAGGGGACCACAGCCCTCGTAGAAGAAAAAGGATGCGAGGAAGGATATATATCAGTTATATATAACTTATATATCAGTCAGAAAAGTTTGCTACAAAATGGTACGACAGTACCGATACACAAAAAAGACCGCATTTTCCCCAATCACGAAACTAAACACTAACAGCCCAGTCCAAAAAACGCTAGGAATCCCAGCCCTCAGGCTCTATGACTTTGCGAAATATGCACTCCTTTACGATCAGATAAAGAAAGCTGTTAGCTACCCAATTAGCAACACAGTTTCAAACCAGTGCGTAGTAATACAGGCCAGATCACTTGAAGACTTCAGAACCATAAAAGCCATATTACTGAAAGAAAAAGCCCCCTTCTCCACAAATGCCCTCCCATCAGAACACCGACATATATACGTCATAAAGGGTTTAAAAAAAGAAATTCCAACATCCATCCTCAGAAAAGAACTCGAGGATGAAGGCTTCGAAATTGAAATTTTCGAAATAATAACCACCACCAGACCACTGAGAGACACCACCGAAGAAACGGCGCCGAGGAAAACTGATCTCCGAAAAATCCTTCTTACTAACCAAGCACAAGAAGAAAAACTCCTTAAAATAACAACATTGAGAGGACTGCCCATCACATGGGAAGAATACAGAAGATCTAATGGCCCAGCACAATGCACCAAATGCTGTAGACTGGGTCATACTAAGAACTACTGCGAACTGGATCCAGTTTGTGCAAGATGTGCCAAAGACCACCATACAGGAAATTGCACACTCCCAGTTGGCCATCCACTCAAATGCGCCAACTGCAAGGGCCCCCATGCTGCAACCTTCAAAAAATGCCCGAAATTCCTACGCAAGCAGACTGAAATGAAAAGAAAACCCAATCCAGAAACCATCCCCACAAAACCCACCTCCCCAACAAACCCGCAGCCAGCTCCACTACCTCAAACCAATCCCTGGACCTTCCCAAGAACTCCCATTGTAGCAAGGGAACTCTTCCCCACCTCACCCAACCGGTTCGCACCACTTCTGCTCGAAACCGAAGGAATCAACAACGAACAGCATCCCTCAACCGACGCAGAACAACCAGATGAAGCAGAATCGCTGCCGCAGCTTGACAATGAATCAGTATTTCTAGCCATCAATAGCCGACAACAAAGAAACCCGCTAAAACATTACCCATACTCCCCTCCGAAGCCCCAAAGAACAGCACCAAAAATGCGCCTAGAGATCCCAAGAAACCGTAACAGAACGACCGATCACTTAGCACCCCAATTATCGCACAACAACAACAGCAAATCCCCTGAGCCACAGACGGTAGCCTTAAATACCCAATCCTCTATCAATTCCATCATCCAACCTTCTGTCAATATCCCAATTCTTACCCAAAATCCTAACCCAGAAACTCATAATCCTTCCACATCCACAGAACCTGCAATAATTCCCCAAAACTCCAATACCCAGCAACCCTCCTACACCTTTAAATTTTCCGACGGATCCACAGACTGGGTAAGCATAATTCAATGGGGACTTTCCAAAATCCCATCCCTCTTAACCATATCATCCTTTTCCCAAGCCATTCCAATCCTAGCAACCCTCGCACTTGAATTCGCTACCATCCTCTATGGAGCACAAAAATAATACTACCAAAATTCAAAACCTCCGAGTTCTGCAATGGAACTGCTGCCACCTGGCCCCGCGCATGGAGGAACTGAAACAAATGTGCGAGTCTCACGAACCTGACATTGTAGCCTTGTCAGAAACCTGTCTAAAAATTTCACAAACAATCCGAATCCCAGGCTATACCTTTTATAGAACCGACAGAAAGCCTACTACAAACCAACCTTTCGGCGGAGTTGCAATAGGAATCAAATCAACCATTCACCACGAAAAAACACATACATAATCTAACAAACATGGAAACATCAGCTCTCACACTATTCACACGAACACTTCAAATCAGATTAATCTCGGCATATATTCCCCCCAAAAAGAAGTTACTCGAGGAAGACCTAAACTTATTATTCCCGCCAACCATTCCGGTCATCATCTTTGGCGACGTAAATAGCAAGCACAAAAATTGGGGCTGCAACTCCACCAACACAAAAGGTAAAATTCTACAAAAATACACTCTGCAACACTCCATACAAATCACTGCCCCACCCGAACCAACACATATGCATCAAACTAACTCATCAGATATTCTAGACATTGCCATGTCAAGAAACATCTCCACAGCATCATCCTCAAAAGTTTACCATGAAGGATCGTCAGATCACTTCCCAGTCATCAGCGACTTCGATCTGAATCCCATTATCGCCCCCTTCAACAACAAACGCAGGAACTGGGAATTATACACAGAAATCGTCGAAAACAATCTAACTTATCACACCTTAAACGCATACATTGATAACACCCAACCTTCTATAGATAAAGCCATCACCATCCTTAACACATGCATCACAAATGCACTAGAACGCTCCCTAAAATCACAATCAAAACCAATAGAACTAAACACATACATTCTACCCTCTCACATAAAGCAACTAATCACGAAACGCAACAGAGCCCGGAGAGAACACGCACACACCAAACACAAACATCTCAAACTAATAATCAACCAACTAAACAAAACTATCAAAAAAGAAATTAGCATTCATCGGAACAAAACCTGGGAATTAAAACTAAAATCCCTATCCACCCATGATAATTCAATCTGGAGACTCGCACGATCCCTTAGAAATAAGAAACAATATATACCACCACTTCGACTTGACAACCAAACCTTCACAGATCCGGCACAGAAAGCGAAAGTTTTTGCAACAATCCTGCAAAACAGATTCCAAATAAATAGCACGCTAGAAAACAATCAAAACGATCTACTTGTCCAGGCAGACTACGAATCCATAGCACACACGCCCACCTCCGCCCCTATCTACACATCACTAGCAGAAATACAATCCATTATTAAAGCCCTACCCAACCATAAAGCCCCCGGCCCTGACAAAATTCCCCCTAAAGCCATCAAACTATTGCCACCCAAATATATCCCTCTAATCCAAGCCATCATAAATTCATGCATACACCTAAATTACTTCCCCAACATCTGGAAAGAGGCCAACATCATACTTATCCCCAAACCCAATAAGGATCTTTCCAATCCCAATAACTTTCGGCCCATATCCCTTACGAACACTTTCTCTAAAATCCTAGAAAAATGCATTCTTACCAACATCAAATCTTTCTTCCTCCCTATACAAACTCACAATCAAGCCGGCTTCACTCCTAAAACCTCCACAATCCACCAAGTTGCCCGACTAGTGGAAGACATTGCCTCCAGCAAACTCAACAATAACCTCACATCTGCCGTATTTTTAGACGTGGACAAGGCCTTCGACAAAGTGTGGCATCAGGGTCTTGTCCACAAAATGCAACTTCTCAACTTCCCCATTAGCCTTATCAAAATAATTCATTCCTTTCTCACAAACAGAACCTTCACTGTTACCTACGAAAACTCCAGCACAAACAAACACCAGATACAAGCAGGCGTGCCCCAAGGCGCCGTTCTTTCTCCCTTACTGTACAACATTTACACAAACGACATTCCTTCCTCCCCACTAACAAATACATATCTATTTGCCGACGACACCACCTTCTCATCCTCCCACAGATGGCTCTGCGTAGCACGCAGACAAGTCCAGACACAGCTTGATGCATATTCCAGTTGGGCATCTCGCTGGAAAATTGCAGTAAATCCCAATAAATGCGCAGAAATTGTTTTCTTCAGACAGCCTGGTAAGAAAACTATCAAACAAACTGGACCACCCCTTACCCTAAACAATACAAACATCCCCTCAAAAGAATCCCATAAATTCCAAGGAATCCATCTGGACAACAAGCTATCATTCCGTACAAACTTCCAATCAATACACCACAAACTACAAGCTGCAAGAGGAGCGCTATACCCGCTATTGAACCCCAAAAGTGTACTTTCACTAAAACTAAAAAGACTCCTATACACAGCCATCATCAGACCAACAGCTACGTACGGCTCAGAAATCTGGGCCGCATATCTAAATAAATCACAGATCAGAACAATCCAAATCCTCCAAAACAAAATTATACGCAGCATCACGGAAGCCAGATGGTTCCACACTAACGCCCAACTTCAAGCAGAACTCGGAGTAGAATACGTCACTCAATTCCTGCTCCGCAAATGTGTAACCTTCCATAAATCCATCACCCGGCACCCAAACCCTCAACTAAACTCCCTATGGAAACCCATTGATTCTACAAACATCTGCTTCCCACAATCGATACTGGTTTCTGTTGAAAAATTTATCCCCCCTAAACGTAAAATTCCCATTCATGCTTCAATCATTCACCTTGACCCTAACATCCCAAGTACCCAAACCCTTCCATCCCTCAATCAGGCATCCCCCTCATCAAAAATCCAACCAGCAAACTCACCTTCACCTAACAAGGCTACCCCTACACAAATCCAAATCACGAAACACATTCCACCAGACCCAGACTAAACAACTACAGCCCAAAACCCCTCAACTCAGAAAATCACCTACACCAAAAAGAAAACTGACACACAGAACCCACAGAACAAATAACACCACATTCCCTTAACAAACACCTACACAAAAAAAAGCCAGAACAACACTTAGACACCAAAATAATAAATGACACTACATAGAATTATACTGAATTAAATCATTCCCATAAAAGCCTCCCTACAAGGGGGAAAAGCTGCAAGTGGGACAGGATAGGGCAAAAAGCCCTTGTAAAAGAAGAAATGGAAATGGAATCCCCAATCACGAACATGATAAATTGATTCCTGCGGCTTCGGACTGATCCCTATCCTTAAACCTTTCCTCCCGGTCTGAAGCGCCTATTAGTGCGGAAACAGACTTGAAAACACCCATGAACCAATCACGAACACATACATACGAAATTAAAATACACCACTTGCATAAAACAACACGCAGAGAGCACACTACGTAGAATTAAACTAAATCATACGCACTCCCTAAAAAGCTTCCCTGGAAAATGCTGAAGGAGGGACCAATAAAGATGCTTGATGCATCTTGTAGAGCACTGCGAAAGTTCGACATCATTAGCCCTGAAGACAATGGCCACGTCGGACATCGAAACGTCGGCAAGCTTCAAGTTCCTGACCCGGTGGAGATCCTGGGAGCTCTTCATACAATACCTTACACTTCATTTACATATTTCATTTGAACCTACTATAATTGCTGATGGTGGTGATTAAAAAAGCCCTCCATGAGTACTAGTAGCAGCTTGTCTGAATGTTAAGTAGCAAAATAAAATGTATAACGCAAAATAAAATGAATGATAGGTTTCTTAGCTCATTTTTCTCGATTTCAGATGGACATAACGAATAAGATTTTTGCAGATTCGAAGCCAGAGTTAAGGCAGAATTGAAGGAGATTAGATAAGGGACTCACCATAAGATTGAAGAATTTACCTGCCAGGGAGATGCGCAGCCTCTCCACCAAGATGCTATTTAATGACTTAGAGGACCTGAGTGACTTTCAGCAAACAATTAATGACAACTTCCATTATTAAGTATAGGCCATTCGTGGTAAATGGCCCTATGCATTCCATGACAAAACAGCTATGGTGCCTCTTACTTCTGCATTTACTGTGCATGCTCTTCACTTAAAGAGTAGAGGATGTCCCCAAAAGTGTCTCATTAGCCATTTATGCAGTTTATTATAGATTTAAGCAATTTTTTCAGTGTTTGTGCACCAGATAAGTGCAGAAAAGGGTAGAGACCCTGTGAGGAATGCTGACTTGCAATGGGTCGGTGTTTGAATGAGCTAAGAAGATTGCCAACTCCAAGAAAGAATAGGGCCATCGGGATGCTGGAAGGACAGAGATTGTGTAATTGTGTGTATTTGTCACTTATGTAATAATGTGCAATGTGAAAAATGGATAGTATGATTATAATTTTTATAATGTAATGATAAATCTAAATGTTATAACAGTTGTACTAATAAATATAATTGTAAAAAATTCAACCACCCAATTTAACACAGCAAATAATAATAGAAATTTTTCGGTAAGTTTTTGATGGAATGCTCATACCCGTTTTGTGGGAAATGTATTTTGTTATGCAGCTTGCATACAATTTTTATATAGGCTCAATGATCAAATTGTACACTGTATACAAATTGTGCACATTTTGTATACAGGCTGGCCCTATACAATGAGTAAAATTTGTATACAATATTTTCACTGAGGTTAAGCTGAATTTTGCCTCGAGTCTATGAACTTTGTAACATAAACAAATGCAGTTCATTGAGCAAATGGCGAATAATGTAGGGCTGATTTTTGGAGTTAAATACTTGAATCAGAATATGCATGAGTGACGTGCATATCGGCAATCATATATCATTGCTCCCTAACATATGATGGGAAAACTGTATGATCCTTAAAATTGAGTTTTTCGATTAAACAAATTTTCACAATTATATGTCTTCCTCTTTTTCTAGCATATGTTGTAAGTAAATTATTTGATTGTACAGAGGCACTAGTGTAAAGGATGACTAAAACAATATCTACTCAAAGGCAGAGGCCAAATTAATATTAACTGTTCCTTTTTATGTTTTTCAGGGTGGCAAAAATTGTAAATGCGATAAATAATCTTGGAACATTTCATTGCTGCAATTATCACCAAGCTGTCATTCCCTGCACAATTTAAATGCACTGGCTTAGAATCTGAATTTTAATTATTGCCATTTTCCATCAATAATACCAATAGTCTACTTATTTCAATTAACTACAGTTCTTCTGAGGTTAATTTTGCTAAGGGTTGTGCTCTACGTGGAGCAGTTGTTGAGCAAATGTTGTTAATAGTAAGTTAATGTTTCTTGTGCTTCGACATCCTAGGTCATTCAGATTTAAAACGTGGTAATGAACTCGTAAGACAGAGTGATAAATATAGCTTACACTCTTTACAGTGGAAGGACGTGGGTCTATATACTTGTGGTGCCTACATTAGAAGTAACTCAATCTGAGAAGCTCGATGTACGTTAGATACTTTAGAGCAATTGTATTTGCTAAGCAGTTTGCTATCTGATGGCAAATGCACTTGAATGTACCCCCCCGGGGGAAGCTTTCTGTGCTAAGATAAGCACAATTACATGCAAAAGTGGCAGATAATTGCTGGCGGTTCTGGTCTTAAAGGTCAAACTGTGACTGACTTTAAATTTAGATGGTTCAGAACTTTTCTTTAGCAAGAATTCAGAAAGTAACACTTGCATAAAAACACACTAACTCACCTGGGCCAACTCTTTCAAAATGTACTAACTTTTTCTTGCAAAATGATCACATCCTCTGATATTCACATTTTTTTGCAGTCCGGAAAATTAAATAGCCCACTCTGTCTGTTTTTTCTATGAAAAAAGTTCTGTCCATACTTGAGTTTGGATATGCAATTATAAGAGATTTAAATGTATCTTGTGTGTAACATTTGACCTCAATAGTAATCGGTACGTAAATTAATTAAAAATCACCTCAAGAGTACCTGTTCAATAACAGGAACCTTGCTCTAACAATACAACGCAACGGTTACAATGAAGAGCAAATGCTTGTGGAGATGAGACCGAGCAGTCTCCACTCTTTGTTGCGTCCTCCATATGCACCCTGGTGCACTCCCCCTAGCACAGTGGTCTCCCCACCCTTTTAGTCGCCTCTTACGACAAGCAGGGATACTGCGGGAGTATTCTCGATCCCCCTTCCCGCAGGGGTAAGCAACAACATGAATGCTGCTGACATCAAGCCGTTGAGGCACAAGTAATTTTTCACAGGAATGACTAATGTGCCTACAAGTCTAAAGATGACTTGAAAGTATTGCATTAGTTCTCGTAGTACTAAGAAAGTAGAAAAAATAACCATGCAACATAAACCTACATGTTTATCACAGAACTCTGAATTACAACATTCTGCACTTCCACTGGCCGATACATGTCTAAGCTATCCAGTCTGAAACTGGTATGACATTGAAGAGGCACTGCACATTCCCTCAAATTCGTGAAATGAGATTGTAATGTCTCCCCTATCTGTAGTGATGCCAAATTCTAACATTAACTGTCAGCAAATAATCCTATGTTTTTCTGGTCAAAATCAAACCGCTGCACAGGCAACAAGCTCAACTAACTCCGATATTTGTTTAAAAACAGTATTCACATATATCCTTCTTCTTTGTTGAAAAGTAGGATTTGAACATTAACCTTCATTAAATTAAAACATAACCACAGCTGAAGTTCCTTCCAGACGACAACGATCCCAGTACCATAACAAAACTTATACAAACAAAGCACTGCAACTTTTAGATCATTCATACTGTAATTACTTATCTTTCCCACTCACCTGAATCATGTGAAGTTACCATTGTCGGTGAAGTGGTGACTTTTCCAGAAATCTTCCAACACAATTATAAAAACAAATGTAAGGAATAAAGCAGGAAAGGCAAAAATTCAAATGCAACCACAGTAGAAACTCAAAAAATATATTTTTTTTGCTCATTTCAATTTTTATATGAATTTCATAAGAAACTCACACTAAAACAGAAACCTGTACAAGAACAGTAACTGTTTTCAAGCAGGTTCCTGCTTCTCTCCAGCAGATCACATTTCAGTACCATCCCCATGAAAACATTCCATGCCAACAACACAACACAATTCTCTCCAATTCACAATTTGCCCCAATGAGACAGACGGCTGCATTTCAGCCACTGGCCCAAGACACTGACTCCTGTCGGCCCAAAAGGGTGAACTTCCTCCATCACCCCGTAGTTGAAATAATGCAGTAAGAGTCATGTGAACAACAACAGCAACATTTTTGCAGAAATGTGCCACTCTTTGGGACAAAAATTATAGCTACCACCACAAATTTCCTTCGCCAACCCAGGCAACCAAAAAATATTTAGAGACATTGGTTGAAAAGGTTGTAGGTCTTTCCTATGCAGACTTACTAGGATTTTTAATAAACTTTCACTGTTAACAGCTAAAGAATTGATACCAATAAAATATGGACAATCACACTCCACAACAATACATGAGCCATCATTAACAATAAAAAGTTTCCACAAAATATTTTACTGCCTGTTGTCTTATGATGATTTGTACTATTGATTTCTAAACAAAAGCTCCATTAAATAATTCAAAAACATTTTCTAAGGATAAATAAGTTAAGACCAACTTAAAATAACACAAAGCAATAAAACACAGCAGTCACATTTTTAAGGGCAGTACTAGTGATTTCAATACCATTCCTACAGCATCCCACAATATCACATCTGAATCCATGAATTCCTTAAATAATTTTTAAAAAGGACTTCTTCATCCAACAGATCAGGGAACATATTCTTCTTACATAACTTTACACAATATTTCAACTGAATACACTTCAGAGCATACAACATTTGGATATTTACTTTCCACCATTCTAACATCCACATTTCATTTGTAATATCTGTACAAAACTGCATTGCATAACCATACAATCATACAATAAGTATGGTCCCAACTTGGCATCAGCGTCCAAGCCATTACTTGGTATTGATCACTTTACAGTCCAATGGTCAGGCGCTACATTTTTGAAAATTAGTTTGTCAATGGATTGATGACACACTCATGAAGCATTTCAACACGGAGTAAACTGCTCGTGTAGCCCAGAACCATTTCAATCGCATTCTTTAAGGAACTTCTGCTCTTTGAATAGAACAAGGTGAGGTGCACAGCACTTGCTTCAAACGGCAACAGTCCTTTGCGATGACGACCCACCGAGACTGGACGAGAGGCCGTTGTCATCCTGCACGGATGGCACTAACCCCTCGTCCCCAGCCCCTGGCCCCCAACCACCACACGACACCCCTGCCACGAACATCTCAATGGCACCCTGAAGGCTTAGCATGCGGCACGTCAACTCCTCTTCATCCCGCAAGCAATCCAGCAACTTTCGAAGTGACATGGCAATCTCGGGAGACTGGTTGACTGAATCACCATAGACATCTAGAATGTTTGACAAGAAGTTATAACTGGACAAATGGTTGAGAGACAAAGGCACGAGAGCATACACATCTCTTGACAATCAGAAGCAATTCACCTGGTCAGGCATCTCTAGTGTTCATGTGGGATATACAACGTTTATTTAGAGTCAACACTTAAGCATGCATTAATATATTTCACAGTTTTAAGTAACACTCAGTTAAGTATTGACACAATTAGTGAAAGGTTACAGAAATAATAGAAGGAAAATATGAGGTCATTAAATTATATTATTTAGTGGCTATGCCATTTCATTATCCAGTGTTTTTTGTCCAACCATTTTAATAGTGCACTTCCAAAATGCTCTTTTTCCTAGGGCATCTTGCAGATAATACTGAAGACATTATAACCATCTTTTACAGTACGGCACGATGCACTTGGGCAGCATTTCATTGCAATATTATCTGAGATTCTTACAAGTCAATCACATGTAGCCAAATCAACTGCTGCGTTTACAACAAGGGTCTAGCATCTTTATCCCACAACCCACTTGCTGTGTTTGCACCACGTTATCGTGAAATTGTAGGACTACTCATCCAATTAGACATAATAGGAGTGCTAAACTTTTCCAATTATGATTTCTGAATGATTAAAATCACAAAATAAGAATATTTTAAGATTACATGCTGCCAGCACCTGTTATCCATTAAATACATAACTTGGAGGCTGGGAGGCATGCCTACAATTTGTGAGTGGGTGCCTCTTTGGGATGGTCCACAACAGTTTCAAAGCCTCGGTTTCTGGGGGGGAGGGCGGGGAACTGCCTCCGAGCTTAGGTTCAACTTTGCTGCGATTATTATCCCTAACACCTTCAGCCGAGCAATCCACAGTACCCTCAATGACAGAGGCCTAAGGGGGGACTTGCCATCAACCCTCGCCGTAAAGGATTACTCCTGGCCTACACCCAGGAAAGAAACAAAACTGAGGGCAGATGGATGTTAAATGCAACACGTTTACACCACACCAGGAGAATGAAGGCCATCATTGCATCAAGAAGTAAGACTCACCCAGCAAAACATTGGAGGTGTCCATCAGCACCCTTGCGAAGCGATAATCACCAACATTCCTCACAATAAACTTGACAAATCTCATCAGAAACTTGCTGTCTCTCCCAGCCAATGCACCCTGAAGTCCTTTTCGCCTGAAAATATTCAGCAAAACATGAGGACCCAATAATACACCAGAAAGGAAGTGATAATTTTTGTTGAACACTGACCGAGGAAATGCAGAATGGTTTCCAAGCCAACATATATGCAGTAATAATGGCTGAGCTTCAAGAATGCAATGAAAGAAGTGGCGGGCAGTGACAGAGTAAAAGTAACTAATTTACTGGCAACAATTACTTTTTAGGTATTTTTTACTAGTTAAACTTTAATTGATGTAACTACACCAAAACCCCATATTTGTGTTATCAGAATTCACATTTTCTCACTATTTACAAAATTTTTATCGCATCCCATCCAATTTTCTACATCTCCAACAAATGGAGAACATTTAAACCATGTTATTTTCTGTTTTCCCACTATTTGCATTACATATGGGTTGGATTAAAAAAAGCCAAATCACTTATAAGACATTTAGCCATACAAACCTGTCTATATAAAATACTTTTCTATCTCCATTTAGAAGAATGAAAATGACTTTTTACCAAGACATGCAGAAATGTTAAGAATACAAGAACTGAACTGGTGACCGATAACTGGGCCCATTTGTGATGCCTTGATTCAACAGCTTTACTATGACGGATCACTACAAAACAGAACTTATTGCAACTTGTTTTCTTACAACAAAAACACACTGAATCAAGAAATTATTTTCTTTTGAAATTTTCAAAGTTGTGTACCTGCCATTTTCCTGTTGAGAAGTCAAAGCAAAATATAATATTTTCAAAATTGAAGAGTAAAATATCCCCAAAGGCGTAATCTTATGGGTTGGAGGATTACAAAGGGGGAGGTGAGGGGGGGAAGGAAGGAGGATATACAAAGTAAGGGAGCTCACAATTACACGTACAAAATCAAGCGCACAAAGAAATTTAAATGGAAGTAAATAAACTCATACACTCACTCTTATTGTTACAAACAATCATCACACTCAAAAATTAGGGAATCAAGATAAAAATAAAAACCAACAGTGACACACACAATCACTCACACAAGCAGCGTTTATGAGGATTTCTCCAATGCCAGTGACCTGTCATACGCGCAAGATAAAAATAAAAGTGGGGGCTAGCAAATTGAATAGAATAAAAAGGAAAACTAAATAACCTAAGTACCGTATTTACGCGTGTAAGCCGCCAACTTTTTTCCCGAAACGCCGGAGAAAAAATGGGGGTGCGCGGCTTACACGAATCCTCCAGATTCGGGTAAGCCGCGCACCATTTTTCCTCAGATTCCTGTTTTTTTTCTCCTAAGTTTCGCATTCTGTCTAGTAGTATGGTTAGTAGTCTAGTAGTAGAGGTATACTAGTCTTCGAAGCATCGTCTAGTAGTAAATCGTACATTGTAAAGTATTCTGAAATTTCGAAGTATGTAATTAAAAATAAAAATCCGCGTTTAACAAAGTCTGAGTGTACAACGGTACTGGAAGAAACGCAAGATCAGAAACACCATTTGTAAAAGCAATAGATTTATCGTGTATAGATTGTAAGTAGGACAACACATTGTAGGACTGATATGTATTAAAACATACTGTATCCTGTAAGCTGCCGCAAGTGGCTTTATGTTTTTTTTTAAATTGTAAGAGGAATTTGTTTCGGTATCACGTATCTGTAGCAACATTTTTACGTAATAGATAGCTCCTTTTGCATACACATTAAATTTACATTGCAAAGACACAACAAAAAATTTGTTACGTGGTGGCAATAGTCGTATGCTCAGAGATTATGCCTTCTTCCTATCCGTGCTATCCGCTCCAAACATGAGAGTAGTAAACACGTACGAATCGAAAATTTAGCATTTTAAAATAATTTGCTATTCACCCTAAAATGAATTCTGATGTGAAATTTTGATAGTTTCTTGTGAGTATAAAACTACATATTATAAGCGATGCCGAAAAAAATAAGAAATCGAGCTCCATGAAGGAAATATGGTGCATCTGAAACTAGCAGTGACGAAAACTAAGAATGAGAACTGTTATGATATGAATATTCATTAGTGATTTATGATTATATTTCCAGGAATGTGTTTTTCTTTAGTTTTATAAGAATTATGATTGTTATTACATTGAGCTTAGTTTTTTCCGTGTGTTCCCAAGACTTTCCGGTGTTGTTAAATCATGCCAGTCCACAGCTACTACGCAGAGAGCAGACGAGATCACCGCTATCAGGTACGGATGGCGTTTGGCTTTTATTTGTTGATATGCCAACGGATTTCCGTAATAATAGAGTAATCACGGGCTGAAATCGTATATATGGCTGATCGTATAACTTTCAATCACTCATTCACGTGGCTTTGCATACAATACACAGTCACCCTCGTGATTCTCATTCACACATACATGCAGGGTTCAGGGACTTCTTTCACAAGCACTCACTCGGGTTTGTACATACATTCACAGAGTACAGTCACCCTCGTGAATCACATTCACATACACAATCAGGGTTTACGAGGAATCTCCTTCGCCAGTGGCCCGTCACACTCACAGGGAAAGGAGTAAGGATGGGGAAAGGATGCCCAACATCAAAAACTGACACCGGCCGCCAAATTAGCCTCGTCAGAGGAGAATGTCAGTCCGTAAGTGGAATAGGAAATATGCAGAGTCAAGAGGGGAAGCTAGAAGGAGAGAGGGTTTTATGTCATGATTGGTTGGGTGATCAGGAGGCATATAACAGAGGTGTGGGGGGATTAGGTGAGGGAAAGGGGTGGTCACTTGGTTACTTTGTGCACAAAGAGAAATTAAGCAGAAGGAAATTGGCCCTTGGTCGCTATTCATGCTGTTGCTGCAACTCTTCTGTATATAAATACTTTCGTATGTGTCTTATAAATGGTCTGGGACATGTTTCAACAGTAATGCAATGTGCTTCAGAATGTATATGTACGGCTCCTGATGATTGTTGGAAGTGGCTTAACCTAAAGCAGGCTTCATGCTCCTTGAATCTACTGTTGAGGTTCCTGCGGGTTTGGCCAATGTAAGACGCATTGCATTCTGGGCAAGAGATTTAGTATATACCTGGCTTGTGAAGGGGTTCTATGGGATCTTTGGGATTATCAAGGTTATATTTAAGTTTATTAGTGGACACAAATGTGGGTTTGAAATTATGTTTTTTGAAAATATATTCCATGGTTAATTTGGGATATGAAAAGGGGGAGTTTTACATATATCTCATCTTTAGAAGGGACCAGGGCGGTGTTTTCCCTAACTCGTCTATTCTTTTGCCTATTGAGGAATCTTTCTACTAGTTCTTCAGGGTAGCCATTGCATGTAGCAATCTTTTTAATAAAACTAAGTTCTTTATGAAATTCTGATCTTCACATGGGGATATCAAGAAGTCTGCTGATGGAGTAATGGAAGGCAACGGGTTTGTGAGTGTGGTGGTCAAAGGAGGAACTATGATTATAGTTGTTGGTATGTGTTGACTTCCTGTAAATACCACATTCAATTTTGTTGTTGATTTTTTGATTACGAGGTCTAGGAATGGGAGGGATTTATTACTATTAACTTGGCAGGTGAAGTTGCAGGAGGGATATCCGACTGTTGACATCTTGGAGGAAACTGTCAATTGGACAGTGTCGAAGACAGCAAAGATGTCATCAACATATCTGTACCAGGTTTTGGGGAAATTTGCAATTTTTCCCGGCACTGTAGTTCAAAATTGGTCATGGAAACCGAAATGTATGCATAAGTAGCTTCAAAATATAAATACACTTCTCACATTTACTTTATGAGTTTTTCAGTAGATAATAAGGAAAAATGCGCTGATGAATCTTCATATGCCTAGTCCAAACTGCACGAAAATTTTGCAAAGATGCTTGAATGCTTCTCTGACTCATTAGAGAAAAGAAACAAGTTAGCTGTGTTTAACTTTATGAACCCTGTTGGCTTGAATACTCATTTATAGATACAGAACTTTACAATCGTAAGTCATTTAAGTGCATTGCGGGAATGCATATATTTCAGGATGCTGCTTTTTCGCAATCATGATGAAGGATACTGGTTCATACGATATTTGATATTACGAATTGTCGATTTTTCCAGTCCCATTGAATTCGTAATTTAAGAGTTTCTCTTGTAGAAAGAGAAAAAAATTAAAGATATTGCAGTCTATTTCAGTTTTCTTATTTTTATCTTTAATCTGAGGTGAGTAAGTATTCATGTGAATGTGAAAATTCTCCTTTCGCGCTATTTGCATTTACCTGTGATTTACACCTCTTCCTAGCAATCCCTAGAAAATAGCAAATAAGGGTTTTCACGGTTATTTAACTAATCACTTTTGTAAAAAGCAGTGGGAAGGACAAAATAGCACAAATATGCAGTGGAATGAGTACACCCAAGGCCAAAAATGTCATAACAAGCAACAAGCTGAAAAATGCTAACATAATTTTACACAGGCATAGCGC
The DNA here is from genome assembly GCA_933228895.1 of Platycnemis pennipes. Taxonomy (NCBI): domain Eukaryota; kingdom Metazoa; phylum Arthropoda; class Insecta; order Odonata; family Platycnemididae; genus Platycnemis; species Platycnemis pennipes. Next base: position 111,852,613 of record OW121856.1, read on the forward strand.
TAAACGCACCTTATCAGTTCCTGCAGTACACTAACTGTGACAGACGGCCTCTTGTTCACTACATAACGTGCCATCACACAGTCCAGGACTTTTGAGTACTCAAACTTCCTCAGGAGCCTGTCGTGTTTCGCCATCATTTTCCCTGTCTCCTCTGCCACAAAGACATCTGCCGCAGTGGGCCGGAAATCTTCTGGAATGTGCCGGTAACTTGGTCTACTTCGCTCTCTTTTTGTTGGCCTGGTCTCCGTTTCCCGCCTTGCCATCGATATCAGTCCATCGGTGAACCCCACTGCCACAGTGCTGTCATTTTTCTGGAAGAAACATTTACCTTTAGCAACAATGCAAAGCACCGGAGTCAATGACTTTCATGCCCCTAGTGTTCCACCCTTAAGTTGCTAGTTGAGTCAATGGTACAGCCATTACTTTGGCACAATAAACACTTCTGTTGTGTGTCAAAAGAGTAGTATTACTACAGTGATACCTTTTCCAGTGCCCGGACTTACCAGAGCCCCAACTTTCAAGTTAATCGAGTAAACTTATGATAAAAATAGCAAAGCAAGCATGCAAAATATTATTTGGGTGAGCTTCAAGTCCTAATACCAACATGCAGCTACCAATGCTATCCACTGCCATACTGGTATTCGATATATTTACCGTTATTCATATCCCTAATTGTGCGAGGAAAAAAGGACATTTTGAATCTGTCACTTCGGCAATCAATTTCTCTAATTATGTGATCATGGTCCAGTCTACCATAGTAAGTTGTGGTTTGCAAAATATTTTTAACATCATCACTGAAAATATGGTCTTGGAATTTGTTTAAGAAATTAAGTCTAAATTTCAATTTGCGATCTGACAATGATTCCCGATTTAATTCATTTAATACACTGGATACGCTAATTAATTATCGTATCATTAGGGACATGACATTTTCGTGAAACGTTTTTTGCAACAGGATTCACGAAATAAGCGACTTTAGGGTTTAATCGCGAAATTAACCGTGTCTTCTTTGAAACACGATTTTTTTTAACGAAATTTGAGATATTTTGCTAATGCCGAATTTTTGTAGCATGAAATATTTGCTTTAGTGATGGCCGGATCGGATCTTTCATTTTTCTCACTTCCGGATTCGGATCCAAAGACACGGAGTAAAATCGGATCTGGATCGTAGATTTTAAATTTTCACGGCTTAGCGATCAAAGTGCCCCGTGAATGGAATGTAGGTGCGGTAGATATCGACAAGAAGAGTATGTGTAACTAAGGTCACGTAATTAGATGAAAACGTTCCCGTGCAACTAGAAGCAAAATAAAGATAATAACAGAAGCAAAATAAAAGATATATGACTTTTTTCCCCCATGACCTGGGAAATCGCGGGTATCACGGGGAAAAAAATACGTATGACGTCATGCAGGTAGCCTACATTCGCCGGGATCAGGCGTACAACGAGAGCTAGTGTACTGTGCGAAGTTCGATCCCAATCGCAGTTTAATTTTTTCTTTCAGTCACTGCATCGAAAATGTTATCATATTCAATTTCAAACCATTACATCTGAATACTCACTTTATTATACTTTGTTGTTTAAATTAGATTTACAAATGTACCACTCATAAATTAAGGATGGTCGGGTCGGATCCAAAGAACCGCGGGTCTTTCATTTCATTCGCTACTGAAACCATATCCAGGGACAGTAAAAATTCAGATTCGGATCGGTGATTTTAACATCTCGCGGCCTCGTGATCGATGCGCCCCGCGAATGGAATGTACGTATGGTAGATACCAACAAGGAGAGGTTAAGTAACTCGGGTCACGAAATGAGAATAAGATTTTTTCCATGCCACAAACGAGGAAAATAAAATAAAAAATACTCGTCTTGACCATTTTCTCCATAGGCCCGGATGTGCGAGAAAAAAAATTAAGCCGAATGTCATGCGGGTCGCCTACATTCGCCATATTTCCCGTGAACCAATGAGAGCGTAGTTGCTAAAAATGAGGGCTAGTGTACTGCCAGTCGCGAGTTCAATCCTTAACACTACCTAAGAATACAGCCGTGCTGTATTCCTAGGGTAATGCTAGTAGGCAGTTAAAAAAGTAGATTATCAGAAATTTCACGCCAAATTATAAGTAAAAAAAATAATTAAATTAGGCGAAAGGAAATGATTGGAAAAAATTTATATTACAGAATTAAGAGGGCGCAGGAGAGGAAGCTTTCCGCAGCCTTCTCTCAAGAGATGGCTCTGTTCGCAGCCTGCGACGTCGCATGTAGTTCCTACAATCGCCTATAGTCGCGCCGAGAATACGTCCCAGGTGAGCTGGGGGAGGGGAGTGGGGTCTCCCTCTCCCCCCACCCCCCTTATGTCGCAACTTGCCTGCTCGTCATTCCTTTTCTCGGAAGACAAAAGACAGCGGAGTGACCTCTCAAATTACAATCCCGGCCATCGTCCTCGCTATCGGTGTATCTTCATCAGGCCACAGCGCAGCTAAAATTTCGGTAGACAGGGAAATTTTGGGTGCTCGCCGAAATGGCACATACAAAATGCAATTGACAACATTTATTTACTATGTGCTTATACAATGACCATGCAATCAATGCATGAGTACATGATTGAATGTACAGCTTACATATAAGACCCGCGGCAGACCTCTACAAAAATGAAAATATGCAAGGAAAACGCCGTAACATTTAGAGGTGTTGTCAAAATCGAAAATAAACACACACGAGCGATGTAAGTCATTGAGGAAGTAAAGCTGGAGAAATGCGGGAGAAAGTGGGGAAGTTGCTCGTAACGGGCGTAATCATTCAGCTTTGTGTTGAGTGAGTAGAACACCAAAGCCGTTGCTTTCAAACCTTTTTCATTATCTCAGAACTAATTTGGATTGTTCCCATAAGAGCCAAATGTGTCGCAAAAACTTTTTTTTAGTGGGGAAGTGCTAATGATTTTAGGTATGAGACCCATTTGCTTTTCACCTGTGAAGTCTGGGGGAAATTCGGCCAGAGCCAGGGGCTTTCCTGTTGGCTCGAGTGCCTAGGCATTATTTTGAAATCAGCAAACTGCTTGTAAATCCACATTAATCGATATAGAGAATCCTTGCGATTGCAATCACTCTGCAAATATAAGACCAAACAGTGGCATATTATTCCTCATATGCATTTTGTACGAGAATACAAACTTATGCTCAATACGCGTCGGCTTCACTTCTACTTGGCAGAGCCCTTTGTTCCATTTGGTTTTCATTAAGCTGTCAGGACATACAACTTGCTTTACATCAAAACTTGTCTTTTCAGAGTCCAGAAGGAAGCCACTGGCTGAACACTGGGACCAAACGCTGTTAATGAAGTACAGTATAGATTTAAATGATATCATTTCCATTGGTAAAATCCCGTTTCTTATCCATAAAGTATGAAGAATTTATGGCAGAAGAAAATTATATTTTGACGGACACAAAATTAAATGTCCTACGGCTGAAAAATCGGAGTGACGTTGGTGGTGTTACTTGAATGCACTCTGGTAACTTTGCTTCGACTTGTGCATGTTGGTTGGCTGAAATCATCCATGGATCGTTCATCTAAAACAGAAATATTGGTTGGCCCAGCCCAATACATAATGAATAAAAGGAAATTATTGTTGTTCACGCTCGAGCTAAGTTATTGGTCCAAATATTGATCATATGCTTTGCGTAATTTTTTCCCTGACTATGATCAAGTCACAAAAATTCTGAAAACAGTCTCTTCAACTTCTATTTTCATTTTTGAGTCAAATTGCCTGGACACCCTTTGGAAACAAATACCTCGAGCAAAAGTGTTCCCGAGTAACATATTCAGTATTGAGCTGTATTTGAATCGATAATTTTACTTATTTGGCCAATACGCTCTTCCTTAGTTTTTTCTACGCAAGAAATAGTTCGCTAAATTTTTGCTTTATAGATACTTAAACCCCTTTTAGACCACAAAAATTGTGGAACTATTTCTGGCTTTGGTGTTGGAAGAATTTTCTTAGCCGTTTATTCTGGTGGTCACATGTTCTACATTTGCCCATTACTTGCAAAATATATGATTAGTCCACAAGTTTTTAACAAGTTCCACAAGTTTAACTTTAGGATCTAGTGGAATTTTGTTACCTTTGGAGAGATTTGCACAGAAGATGACGTTGCTTCGACTGTGTGATCATCATCATCGCCTGATGAAAAAGTAACGAAAGAAATTCCGTTGATTCCGGTTATCTGTCTGTTTTGGTGACGTTTTAGTGACCAAAGAATATTTTTACCGTACAAGGTGATCCAGTGAGATATTTCATAATGAGTAATTAATTAAACACATGCGATGAAAGATCATTGAAAAATAATTATCTTGAAAATGTTTGAGCTGATTATTTGCATTAAGGAAACAAAAAAAAGTTGCATACAAAAATTCAGGTGGAGTTAAACTTCGATTTCTCCAGCAATGCATTTTAAAATTATGAAAAATTCACAAAATTGGATAAGGAAAGGTGTTGAAAACCCATTATCATTACGTTGTAGGCCTCAAAGCGTCATCATGCGGCCTGAATATTGCACATTGCACGGCCTATATGAATGAATGAACGAATGACTGTCTTCCTACTCAATACTTTATGATGCTGACATACCTTGCACGATAGCTGGCAGTATTCGAAAAGCAAATAGACAGCAATAATCCCAGGCAAATTAGGTGGAATGATATTCTTGCTCAAATCCAGCACAGGGAGGGTGGTTTTCAGGAAGCCGTTAGACCAGGAGACGAAGAGATGGGCATAAAAAGATTTCTTTATCTACTATCCCCGATAATTTCTCTTAAAGCGGCGAAATAAGACTACCTTTCTGAAAGCAATTGCAACAGTAGAAGATAGAACCATCCGCCTATCATGAGATAAGATCCGAATTCCCTTGAACGACAAGACATCGGTATGCACGGCGAAAGAGAAGAATAGGTCGACGTAAACAAATGGCATTACATTCTTTTAACGTATCTTCGATATAAATATACAATATGTATGCAGGGCTTTCATAAAATAAAAAATGGTGGACGAAAAACATTCACCATCGTCAGGTCTCAAATTGAAAACTTCGTATTTATTTCCAGTCAATTACATTACAGCTCGACCAATCCTCACTGACATTAACAGAACGTTTTCATGGTTTATATGGTCATGGAAAATATTGAAGTTCGTTTTTTGTTAACTTTTTCAAACGAGTGAAAGAGAGCGAAGAGGCGGACACCGGGAGAATCCCAGGATCTTGCGAGAGTGCGGGAGAAGGAACGAAGCTAAATAAAAAAAAGATAGGAAAGACGGATAATGCGGAGTTGGCGAGAACGAGATAGCTAAATGCAGCGTTTAAAATGCATGAACGGAATAATATACGTTCATTCTGGATGCTAGCTGGTTTACATTTCTAAGCAGGCGAGCTGCCTGTATTCCGTTACATATCCGGGCCAGACAAGGTAAGGTGAGTCCATCACCTTACCCTGTTTGAAATTCCCCCGTGGTGGCCAAAATCTAAGTCTAATGTTCCATCAGAAAGGAATCCGATTTTCTCTCCGAGCGATAGTTCAATTTCTTTGGAAAATGTTTTCTCCCATAGTACATCGACACCTTGCTGCTGCCGCAGTAATTTTATAATGCATTTTTCATTGTCATGTCAGGATTGCATGGCTGCAGTATTGATGTCACTGTATAACATTTTATTTTGCTTACTAAGGTGGCCGAACCGGTTGTTTTTCGTCGGAGGACATACGCTACCGAAATTAGACACCGTCAACCACTTTCTACGTTTCTCCATTCCAAGTTGGCAGCCTACTTGGTCGACTGTTGTCTTTTCTAAAGCGTCTCTCTCCAAATTTGTTAATTTCAGAGACGCAAAAAATTCCTGCGCTTCGACTGAATCCATACCACTGACTTAAATTGGCACATTTTGCAATTCAACGTAAACACTGACCTTAGCCCCTCCCGTTTTTCAAACATGGCCTACACAAGTTCGAAAGATTCAGGCTTAACTATGTGCAAATCCATAGTGACAGAGAAAAATAACAATAGATATTTCCATTCGTAAATTTATTGACGGAACAACTAGTTTCAGCGCTTCTGTGCCATCGTTGGTTCCTTCCTGCACCATCGTCAGGTGCAATTTAGAAATGCAAATTGTTATTTTTCTATGGCCTCAATGCCCGAAAATCGACAGTTCATCGGACTATGGCACTCGAGCACAGCGATCTGCTTGAAAAAAGGCAATATCCATGATTCTTCTTCCAGTTACTTAGGCTTCCTCTGAGCCGTGTCTTCTGCATCATGAAACTCCTTGAAGACCACGCAGACGCGGGAATCACCAAATGCCTTCTCAACGTGATGGAAATCCTCATTGAAATCAATGTTGTTGAAAGGGTCATGCTGACTTGATATGCTTTTCTTAACCTTGTCTTTTTTCTTGAAAATTTTCAACTTATTGCAAGATAACTTTGAGTAAGAAACCCCATTTCTTCCCATTGTCACCAAAGCAGATAAATACCTACGTTGATTCCTAGACGACACTAACACACTGACCTTGTCCTAGCGCTACCCATTCACGTGATCAACTCGAATGAGGTGAAGGAATATGAAGGGAGAGAGGGGAGGGAGGTGAAAAGGTAGCGTAGTGGTAGCAGTCACTCCACTGTCGATACGGGATGTCCCCATGTTGCGAAACCGCTGAAGCGACAGAATGGGCTAGTTGTTCCTCCTGCATCTATGCATCTAGACGTGGCGGCAGGAGCCGCCATGTCTAGATGCATAAATTTTGCAAAACATATTCGAGCATTTTGCGTTAACCGAAGGGTTTCAATAATACTTTTTTATTTCTCCTTTATTCAAATGATATTTCAGAGGTCTTGTGAGAGTCCAATTTTCGCGTCGATGCATAGTTATCCTAATATAATTAACAAAAAAAAATTAAAAACTCATTTTCTCAAAGTAGCTCTCACAGAACCTCGGGAATCTCGCCTTGGTTACATACAAAAAATTTGAAAGTGATCTATTAAATATTAAGTCCAAAAACATTGGAAGAAAATTTAGACACCACTTCTGTGCCCTCTTAAATCGTGGAATCATTACGTTAACTTTACAGTAGTGATGGCCGGATTGGATCCGTCGGATCCAAAGATCCGCGGATCTTTCATTTTTTCGGTTCCGGATCCAAAGACACGGAGCAAAATCGGATCCGGATCCTAGATTTTAAGTTTTCGCAGCTTAGCGATCGAAGCGCCCCGTGAATGGAAGGTAGGTGCGGTAGATATTGACAAGAAGAGGATGAGTAACTCAGGTCACGAAATTAGATGAAAATTTTCCCGTGCAACTAGAAGCAAAATAAAGAAATATGACTTTTGTCCCCATTAGCGCGGTATCGCGAGAAAAAAATACGTAGGATGTCACGCGGGTAGCCTACATTCGCCGGGATCAGGCGGACAACGAGAGCCAGTGTACTGTGCGAAGTTCGATCCCTTTCGCAGTTAAATGTTTTCTTTCAGTCATTGCATCGAAAATGTTATCATATTCACTTTCAAACCATTAAATCTGAATACCTACCCACTTTATTATACTTTTGTTGTTTAAATTAATTTACAAATGTACCATTGATAAATTAAGGATGGTCGGGTCGGATCCACGGGTCTTTCATTTCATTTGCAACTGAAATCATATCCGAAGACAGTAAAAATTCAGATTTGGATCGGAGATTTTAAAATTTCACGGCTTGGTGATCGATGAGCCCCGCGAATGGAATGTAAGTATGGTAGAAACTGACAAGGAGAGGGTGTGTAACTCGGTCGCGAAATGAGAAGAAGATTTATTCGTACCAAAAAAACAAAATAAATAATACTCGTCGTGACTTTTTTCCCCATACGCCCGGATGCGCGAGAAAAAAATAAAGCCGAATGTCACGCGGGTTGCCTACATTCGCCAGATTCCCGTGAACCTATGATAGCGTAGTTGTTAAAAATGAAGGCTAGTGTACTGCCGGTCACGAGTTCGATCCTTAACACTGCCTAGGAATATAGGCTATGCTATATTCCTAGGGTGATGCAAGTAGGCAGTTAAAAAGAGTGGATTAACAGAAATTTCATGTCAATTTATAAGTAAAAAAAAATTGGAGTTAGTGAAATGATTGGAAAAATTTTTTATTGCAGAATTAAATCGTGGAATCATTACGTTAACTTTCCCATGTATTTTTAGCAACGCATTAATAAATCTAGTTTAAACGATAGTAGTACAAAAAAGTCGGTATCCACACAGAAATGTTGGAAATGAAGGAGGATAATTTTTTTGATTCAATGGCTGAAAGAAAAATTTTAAACAGCGATAAGAATCGAACTGCTATTGTCGGCTTACCTGATTTTGGAGAATACATGCTCCCCACATGCCATTCTACTTTTTTCTTGCAAACCCGAGCCAATGGAGAAAAAATCCGAGACTTTTTAAATTTTTGCTTCTAGTGGCATGAAAAACGGCTAATCTCATTTCAAGATCAGAGTTACACAACCTCTCCTTAGGAGTATAAAATTCTCAAATTTCATTTTAAAGGTTATTATTAATGAGAATTGCAAAATTACTAGTTTAGCAGCTTGAAATATTCTATAATAATATGTTCGTCTTGAAAATGGAATCCCCGGATATTCCATAAATGGAATCTCTTGGCCGCATTAAAATACTTTGTGTTTCTAAAAAAGAATTTGAAAGCATTCAAGGATTTGATTAATAATTGGAAAATAATTCCTTTATTAATGAAAATAAACTTACAATGTTTCTTTCAACTGCACTCTAAAGAATAGTTGTGCAGGTTTCAAAAATGTATTGCATGATGAGTATGTGATAAGGAAGTTGATCTTTATATTAGAAGTAATAAGATATAGTTATTGCATCCGCAAATCTTGATCTAAGAAAATATTATCCACAAGGATGATTGGAAGTTGATTTTTTTGACAATAAATTCACTTTTTTTTGGCAATTCTATTGTTGCTGTATTTATATATTTTAAAAAAATCTAGGTTTTGAAAATCTGAATCGAGTATGTGAAACTAAGGATCCGAAACCGAGATAAAGATCCGAAACCCAGGCAAGGATCCGGTTCCGGATCCGACAAAAAACCTGGATCCGTCCATCACTACTTTACAGTGTATTTTTGAGTGACTCATTTGTAAATCTAGTTGAAGCAATAGAAGTACAAAAAAGTCAGTATCCACACACAAAGGTTGGAAATGAAGGATGATAAAGTTTTTTATTCAATGGTTGAAAGAAAAATTTTAAACAGCGTAAGAATCGAACTTCATTACCTGCAGTCCACTACTTAACTCTGTTATTGTTATTACCATTATCTCATTAATTTGCCTTTAACTTAATTTTGCCTACTGTGTTTTTTATGTTGCGTAGGGTAGCCATAACTTCTGTATTGGATCTCAAATGTATGTACTATTAACTGTTTGTTCACATTGGTATGAAGTCTTTATTAATAATATTTAAAGAAAACCCTTTCTTTAAGACTCCTTTTTCCCAATATTAAACACAGCTTTCAACTTTTTAAAACGATTTTATTTACCGTATTTGTCATTTTTAAACACCGCTTTTGATGATTTTTATTTACCATTTTTCAGTGTCCCTACGTATCATCCATTTACAAATCTTGCTGAATTTCGCTGCATACGTTCAAGCTCATTATTTAGACCAATTTCGTAGGGATCCCATACACTGGCAGCAGATTCCAAATGAGGTCTAACAAGGTAAAAGTAGCCGATTTCTCGTACATGATCGTCACATTTACCCAATACTCTTTTGATGAATCCCAGTCTACGATTTGCTTGACCCATTATTTCATGAATGTGTTTACCCCAGGAAAGATCATGTGTCAGTCTTATTCCAAGATGTATGCTTGTTTTTTGGGTGTACCATATACCAGGTTCTATACCAGGTGTGTTACCTGATGTTGTGTGCTGGTCACTTTATCAAAGGGAATGAGGTATCTGTGGATTTGGTGGAGTTTATATACGGGTTCCTTATGAGATACAATGCCAAACTTGCGAGAAGGAATATATCGGCAAAACCGGACGCTCCGTTAAAACCCACTTAGAATAACACAAGCGGGCTATTCGACTGGGCAAACCCTTAAAATCAGCAGTAGCGGAACATGCAGCCTCGGCACACGCGATTGACCTCAAAGAAACAAAGATAGTGGCCAAAGTGAAAAACTTCAAGCCCCGGCTGATCCGCGAAGCTTTGGAAATAAGGAAATGCCAGCAAAATTACGATAGGGACTGTGGCCTCCAAGTCAGCCACACGTGGGATCCTGTTTTGAACCAAGATAAGAATGCAATGACTACTCCTTCCACTCCTCCCCTTCCCATCCTTTTCCCACCACGAAACCCCTACACATAAACTCCACCAACTCGACAGACATCTCACTCCCTTTGATAAAGTGGCCAGCAAAAGGCCACGAAACGTCAGGTATCACACCTGGTATAGAACGCGGGGTACACCCGAAAAACAAGCATACATCTATAATGACCCGTGAGTTTTAACCAAGAATTATTCCAAGATATTTAATGGATTCAACGTTTGTTATTCATTATTACTTAATGAAGTGCTAGGAGGAGAACAATTCTTTTTCCAAAAACGCATTACTACACATTTTTTAAAATTTAATTCTAATGGCCATGTATCACATCAGAGCTTCGAGAGCAGGCTGAGTATACATCAAGGGTTAGGGAACTCAGAACTCCCGAGAAGTGACTGACAGCAATGATGGACGAAGAGACATATGCTAGGATCAGCTTGGGGTGGAGGCACTGGACTCGGACCACTTCGAACTGTAGTTGTGCATCAGCTACCATGGTATGAGATGTGCAACTTAAAAAAATATGACACAAATGTTTCCAATTACCATAACCTTAGAATAATCACAATGATCATAAAGCATTGCTATTACCACTTAAAACACCTTCCGCTAGGCAAATATCATGACTATAAGAAAGGGACTCAGTGCACATCTGAGATTTAGGTTCACCACTTAGGGCCAGTTTCATCTACGACGGTAAAATTTCCCATCATCACAGTTTACATTATCTCTGTTAAAATTATTATCTTGAGTATCTCTCATTTGCGTTCCACCACTGTTATTATTATCTCGGTTTATAAACAAATGTTAACATAATGATGCCATAGAAAAATTCCCACTACACCTAAAAAATTCCTTAATAGTTAATGAAACTGAGCCACACCCATTCAATAAATGAATTTCAACCAAATGCCTACGCCAAAGTCAGAAGAGAATTATATACAGTAGAATCCTGATTTAAGGTTTTTCAGGGGGGACAAAATTTAAAACACTAAATGCGGACTTGCCATTTTTTTGAGGTTTTAGGGTCTGTAATGATTAGAACAGCTTTCTACGAAAAGAAAATATAATTATAATATAATAAATAATAATATAATGAATATAAAAATATAAAAGTCACTAAAAGGGGTCACATAAAACAATAAAAAGTTTTCATTAGTTTTATATGCTCTTCCCAAAGAAGGTTGGATTCAGTGACAAAATGAAAATAAATGAAAAATGAACCAAAAATGAAAATGCCTTAACCAAAAATACAATGCATTAGCCTTCTGACTACTCAGGAATTCAATATCAATTTAAAAACTTTTAGGAGAGACTAATTAATTATGTTTTTGAACAGCTATACTTTTTAAAAAAATCTGAAATTTTACTCTGCTTATTTTTTTTACTATTCCTAAGAAGTAGCTCTTTTCCAGTTTTGAAACCATCAGTAAAGTAGATTGATTGTTCTCAATGGATTAAAAGTATGATTTCAATTTCTCAAGTCCAACCACAGCCTCCGAAAAGATAAGCCACTGTCGGCACTTCCTCATCCTCATTCTCACTGCAGTTAGAAACTGTTTCATTTGATGTACCACACAATTCCCCTATTGAAACAATGCCACTGGTCTGCAGGTTATCATCACATTCAACAAAATCACTGAACGATATTTCTGAATTCAAAGTTTGCCATTCATTATCGCCCACAAAAGTTTGCAAATCACATTCTGTTTCAGTGGTATTCAGGAACCCCCCTTTGGCAAAACAATTTTAGATGGTTGCACTATTCACACTTTCCCATGCGCTTGCAACAAAATGGATTGCCTGTAACAAATTTATTTTGGCTTGTTGCTGCCCACAATTTATTGATACAATTGCCTTTCTCACCAATGTAATGTAAATGGCTCTCCAGTTCCTCAAACGAGGACTTTTTTGAGCGCTTACGACGCTTAGATAAAACACCCAATGCTGTGAATTCTCTTAAAATTGCTTCCCTTTTCATTATGATGTTGTTCAATGTTGTTACTGGCATGAGCAGCTTTTTCGCCAAGTCAATTCTCTTTAAGTGAGGATTTTTATCCACCTCCTCAATAATTTTTCTCCTCTCTTCGAAGCTAAGAGATTTCCTTTTCGAAGCCATCCCAAAATCAAAGCCAGCAGCCTCTGCTCTCTATAAACCAATAGCACCCAGGAGACTGGTACTGGTCAATCAATGGTCATGTTGAAAAGTGTTTCCTTGTAACACTGCCAACTCGACTGCCGAGGAGCATATGATTTAATAAGAAGTCGCCAACTCTCTTTTCTGAGCCACTTCTCACTAGCTTCAAATGTGGCTATATAATAAATTGTATTTTTTTTATCAGTTACGCAACTAAATAAACCCTTACTACCGACCATCCAACCCTAACTCGTAAATGCTCTAATTTGAACCTTCAGGCAAAACACATTGTAATTCAACCCTCCCGCCTTTTTTTGTGCGGCCATAACTTAGCATGAAGCTAACCTCTGCATTTTCTGGGGTTAAATTTTACTGTCGTTGTCACTGCGGCACCTAATAGATGTTGGAAATTTTCCTAAGAAAAATGGAGTTAAGGAAAATTCCCACTGGGAATGTTAGTGTGGATGGTTATCAACGTTAAAAATTCCATTTTTACACATTTCTCAGTGGTCTCGATGCATTTTTACACCCATTTTATTCTGTAAAAGCGAGGTGTAGGCGGCTATGTACTCGAAAAATCATCATCATAGCATCATTAAACACGAGCGAAAGAAAGACATTTCAATTCGCAAAATATTGATACTTTCCGATTATGAGAATATTACTGATGGTACGACATAATGAGAATGCCTTATTTAGCAATCAATTTTGATTTGTAGCTCCTAGAAATTAAGCTGCTGTTGCACATGCAAGTTTCTCACATGGCGCGCAGTTCCACATTCATTTTTTCTACACAGCGCCCGGGAAAATTTCGACGATTTCAACTGCGTAATATGGCATATCATCATTGAGTTAAACCTACTATAGGGGAAAATGCGGTTTTACATTTAAGAATGTATTACCAAGAGCATACAATATGTTAATGTTCGTATGTTCATTATACATTCATTCATTGTACACCCGTCCACAAAAAAATGTTACCACCTCGGAGGCCGAAATTTTCTAAGTCCCGAGTTGACGGCGATTTGACAACGCTGCGTCACGGCTTCCCTCTGGCGGAGCCTGGGGAAGCTCTAACCAAAAACAAACCCCCTTCCCTCCTTCCCCGTCCTTTCCTTCTTTAGCAGAAGGGATTACTGAACGGATGGCCTTCTTCTCATGCCATAAAGATGGTCGTTTCTCCGACTCCTACTGAGGTCCCGAACATACCTCTACGCTCGCCACCGTCGTCACGCATTGACATAACATCAAAAATCGACGTTCACTTAGAAGAGGAAATCACAAATCATCAGTGTTCATTATCACCCTCCAATTTATGTGTCCCTTAAATAACTAATTCGTTGATTTATTGGTGTTGTTTCACGTTCATGCCATTTCAGAGCGAGTTCATTGACATTTTTTATTCTCACATCAATGTGGTCAGAAGCTTTGTAAATATGTGATCCCAATGTTTTAAGACTAGGAATAGGCTCAAAAGAAGAAAATAACGTTCCGAATGTCGTAGCATTTCCACGAGTGAACCTAAGGATTTATGGAATGGGACTCGTAATTTCAATAATAATAATACCCACAAGATTTTTGCTTGTATAACACCAATACACATCTGCTCTTGACCACGCAGCCGTTTACCTAAAATCCGGTCGAATGTCTGCTACGTTAAGAGACGAGGGCCTCCCTGCGACAATGATGCAATATGGGGAGCTGCGCGAGATAAAGGACCTAGGTTGAGAGGAGAAGAGAGAAAAGACCTCAGGCAGGAGACCTTCCTTACGCGACCAGTTTCACCCAAGTTGTCAGCGTATAGATCTTTAGTTGCAATACCTCATATTACGATTCTATTCTTCACCCGCGAAATTCTGCCGTCATAAACTACGGACACAATGTGCCTATTCCTATAATGCATTGAAAACAATCTTAGAAATCTCCTTAGCGGTCCATTAAAATTATCTACATCTACACGATACCCTGCAAGCCACCGGGAGGGTGTGTGGCAGGGGGACTACCTTTAGGGCTTTCTCCGCTATCGGAACTGCATTTTTACACTCATTATCTCCAACGTCCTTTTTTCAAAAACATTGACCGCAATGGGCGACCGCAACCTCTCGCCATTTATTGGGGGTACCCTTCCCTCGAGAACAATTCCCTTTTCGCCCTTTCTCAAGTGAACAGCAGACCGCCTTGACCCACGACCACGATATTTGCTAGAAGACGAGTCGTCCGAGACACGTAGGTACCCGTGGCCACAGAACGGGAGAAGGGGCACGAGATGAGTTCCAATCACTTTTCACCACATTTCTAGTAGAAACATGATGGAAAATGACACTCGCTTTATAACCTCTTTCGAAAATACCTATCATTTATTCCGAGACCACTTTGGAGTCCTATGACAACTGGACGATTTTCCGAAGGTAATGATTAACGTGCTAAATGGTCGTTGCGCTTCCACGGGTATTATAAGACCGTAAAATATGCAATGTTCTGGTTGAAATTTTATGTCCTCTAAACTTAACACTTCAAAACGCCTACATTTATTCATCACTAAGTCACTAATTAACTTAGATGCATCCAACGTTCATGTCGCAGAGCGTAGGTGTGAAGAAAGTCTTAGGAAGGTGTAAACAGAAAGCCTTAGGTTTATTATTCCGTAGTTTTTTTCAATTGATCACTGCTTCAACTACTCATGTATTACGTCTATATGAAATTAGATCAGCTGCTAATATGATCATCAGTATTTTTGTAAGGCTTGAACTCCTGGAATTTTATTCAAAAACCATCAATTTATGATAATCAATAGCTATCGGCTTATGCGGGCCGAGCTTCTTACAAAGGAGAAGTCTCTAAGTTTTTCCAGCCTCATTACATAATTCTCTCTAAAAGAGAGTTGCATAGAACGGCATAATCAGAGAAGCCTTTGAGCCCTTAGCCGATACCCTACTTTCGGAAATAATTCCGATACGTTCAGAAGTCGGTCTGTATATTTGTTCACCCTCAGAAACATTCCCGACACGATTTATGATACCCACAACCCCGAACAGTAAGCAGGCGGTGAAAATAGAATCAAGCGATCACAACAAAAAAAAACTCATCCGGGAAATGAACCACAGATCTACAAATGTGCTGTTATGCGCGCTATTCCAAGCAAGGTTTGAATTTGGGCAGGCTCTCCATTTCTTGACATTTCCACCTTCCGCTATCTAAATAGTGTATTTGAGAAAAAGGGGTATAGCAGCATTGATGACAGAAGGAAAATTGTATTGGCAAGATAAGCTTTTGGTCATAGACGTGAACTGTTGACAGGGGCGTTAAGCAGGGAAGTAAAGAAAATACTAGTGTAGAGTTTGATATGGAGCGTGGCACTATATAACGCCTAAACATAGGCTTCATGGAACGAAGATGGAAATATACTCGGAGCTTGATGTGAGTATGTAGAAGGATGGAGAAATTAAAGTGGGTCAAAAGGAGGACAAAAGATGAAGTATTAGAAATGGTAGGAGTTTTATTTTTGAAATAGCATATACTACGATATGAATTGCCGATGAGCATTCATTCTGAGAAATAACCAAACGAGTATGCGAGAGTGCGAGGATTGTGTGTAATTTGAAATAAATTCTAAATATATCCGCGATAATTTTTCCTCATTTATTACGCAATTAAGCTTGGAACTTTACGCTTATATTACGTAAGGACGTCCACTAAGTCTTCTCTTTCCTAGTTGAAATCTGTATATGTCAGTTGTGGCGTAAGTATTTTTGCCATTTACTATACAAGCGCAGTTTTCGAGCTCATCGCGCAGTCAAATAAAATTCACCGATGATATAAAAATAACACCGATCGTTAAAAGATATATAAATGCTGATAACATAATTCATCTGTTATTTATGTTATAAAATCAAAATTTTCTACGACGAAATAAAGGCAAAAATTCAACAATTTCAATGAAGAAAGAAGAGCATGATCTATTAACACAAGGATTTGCCTTTAAATTACCTAAGCTTCAAATATTTTTTAAGCATTTTAGTGCTATTCCATTAAAAAATGTCGGACGCTGTTCTCAGATAAAATTTTTACAAAATGTAGAGAATATCTAGCGTTTTTGGGAGAGACCTGTCAAGTGACTTATATCAGACCACTCTTTGAAGACTCACAAGCAAGTAACTGAAGATAAATTTAAAATAAATCTGCGGCACCGAAAAATAATTATGATTTTCCGATCGCGTCTCCGGGGTCTGGCTCCGTGCGGCGCGGCGGGGGCTGGAAGTGCCGTGACTCGCTTACATTGTTCCAGTGGCATGGACCCTAAGGCTTCCCATTCATCGTTTTTCAGCTGTACTCCTATGTTGATGAAATCGCGAGAATATTGAATCGGGCGCCCGGATAAGTTTACGCGGAATCACGTTAAGTTATTTCTCCTTGCGTATGCTCCGGGAACATACTTCTAATTCACGCCCTTCAGTCCTTGAAAAGAGTGGAGTCTTTCTAGGGCCCATGTAACATTCCAGAAATACACTAATTTTTCTCTTGAATTACTTTCGTCCCCCTCTTTTTATTCACGCTGCAAGAATGCGTTGCAGGGACAGTGCCAAAGATACGGTATGAAGATAAATCAGAATAAAACGAAAATAATGCGATTTTCAAGAACAAAAAGGGCCAGTATAACCATAAAAGTAGGAGGTCAGAAACTAGAGCAGGTGGAGCAATTTAGCTATCTAGGTAGTGTGTTTGAAGAAAAAGGGTATAGTAGCATTGAGGTGAGAACGAAAATAGCAGGCAGGGGGTTCCGGGTTCGAGAACCGGTCTTGGTGGATTTTTCCTCTGAGGATATTCCGCTCTAAACCCTTTTTGTAATGTAATACTCTATTCATGGATTAGTAAATACTAACCACCTAGTTATACGTGACTCTTATTTCTAACATGTCTCCGTGAAGTAGTGGCACTGTAGCTCTGAATTGCTTTTCAGTATTTCATATTGGACGAGCTTCACCCTCTGCCACACGCCCTCGAGGTGGCTTGCACGTTAATACGCAGATGTAGATGTTAACATGTTGATAAGTATTTTCAGATTGGTTCAAATGTTGTATAATCGATTATCTAAATTTAAAGCCTCAAGCTCCCTAAGGTAGACCGAAGTAAAAAAATCCTAATTTCAAAACATTCACCTCTGCTGCTTAAACGGCATTCACAACTTACATGAGTCTAAATGAGAAAGGAAGCATTGCGATAGTTAAATTACTAGAGGAAATAACAACCCCCATACGAACAAGGATAACAAAAGTTTTGTGGGAATTGTGATGCTGTCCAAGTTGAGATGTAATGTGAGAAGGCTTTTCCACAAGAGTCAATATAAAACACCGATAGCGCTAGATTGCCATTACGTAAGTCTAGATATGGCCGAAAACTACTAGCTAAAAGCGCAGTATACCCGATAGGTAAAATAATCACCGATAATGTGTGCGAAATAAATCTACTACCCATACTGAATTACAATTCGCCAAGAATCCTAGCGTGTGTCCACTGTTCATCCACTCAGTTATTAAATAAAATTTGCGTGCGTTTTTATGGAAATGTAGGAAATCACTCCGTGAGGATATTCGCCGAATATTAGGGAATTAGACCGCGAGGATTTTAGTTGGGGGTGTCCCGAGAGTCTTCACCCTCCAGTCCGCATTGCTCTTCGTTTCCTCAGCCTCTGTCCTCACCTTTTCCCCTTTCCTCAAAGGAGAGCTGAATGCCAAATGGGGGGCGGCATGTTCCCTCTGACCACTCTGTTGAGTCCCTGTACTGAGACAATGGGGATGGGGAGGACCGGTCTCCGCAAGGAAAAATTTTCCCCTGCCCAAAAACCTTACTCTATACGTTTTATTGCACCCACGACCCCTTGCACACGGTATGCCTCAGGTCAACATCCTGAGTTTATGCCCTTGCAGTCCAGTGCCCATGCATAAGGGGTGATCCGGAAGCAGGTAAAACATCGCAGACATCTGTCCATCCACTCTTCCACCTGATCGCTTTTAGGTTTGTTTCTACTCACATTGCCGGGCGAATATTTCAAAACATGCCCAAGAGTGAACACATTTATCAACATGGTTTCATGATCTAGGTTTGATAGTCTCTTATTAATTTCATACATGGTGTGAAGGAAGTAACCGTTCACACGCAGAAATGAATTGAATCTGTCCATTTAAGAAATATATCTGATGATCCACCGGTATCGATTATATCGAACAGTGGAGTATCGATGGGTCGGCAACCTTGCGGGTACCCGGATGTGGGAGACGGAGCTCATGGGTGGAATTCAGACAGTGTCGCATGTATAAGTTTAAATCCGGTGTCAGCCATGTAATCACCGAGTAAACAATAACACCTCCGTTCCGTTTGCCGTTGTTTTATTGAACTCCAACATCACTGCAATATTCAAACATTTTGGCGTTATTGTTTGGTATGCAATATGGTCGAATAATAGAGCACCTGTCCATCAGAAGGGAAAGAGAGAAAGAGCATATAAATTTGCAATTAGTATTCTCAGTTGCAATATAGATTCGTAAGAAAATTTACTAACTGCCGACCACCCACTCCGCAATCCGAGCAATAGGCCCCTCGAGAGGAGATCGCCGGGAGGCGGCCGGGTGCCCGCGCGTCACGTGTGCAAACCCCTCCTGACGAGGAATTCCCAACCAGACATGCTTCCTCGCCGCTCCTCCCCTACGGGAGGAGGAGAATAGTGGGTGACGATCCTTCGGCAGGGGTAGGAGGTCTCGTGGCTCAATGCCGCGGTCGGGCATAAGGGTTAGGAGCCGGGGGTATTTTGCGACCGCCTGAAGGTCTCATATAAACAATGGTTATTCGGGAATATTCGTATGTAGTCACTGTCCTCATCCTTTGAAGAACGGAAAAAGACATTGAATAATCAAGTAGGTACAGCCTAACATTAGTAGCACTTTGACCAACGGAAACGTCTTCACATGCTTACGGAGCTCTTGCTCGACTCGAAGTTAAATCTCATACGAATAATTATTTAGTTGTGGATGCATGCGCGTGCAATTAGCTGCATTAGGACCGGTAACTCTCATACATCTCCCACCTTCCACATCCATCAACGCCCATTGCGGTCAATGTTTTTGAAAAAAGGACGTTGGAGATAATGAGTGTAAAAATGCAGTTCCGATAGCGGAGAAAGCCCTAAAGGTAGTCCCCCTGCCACACACCCTCCCGGTGGCTTGCAGGGTATCGTGTAGATGTAGATAATTTTAATGGACCGCTAAGGAGATTTCTAAGATTGTTTTCAATGCATTATAGGAATAGGCACATTGTGTCCGTAGTTTATGACGGCAGAATTTCGCGGGTGAAGAATAGAATCGTAATATGAGGTATTGCAACTAAAGATCTATACGCTGACAACTTGGGTGAAACTGGTCGTGTAAGGAAGGTCTCCTGCCTGAGGTCTTTTCTCTCTTCTCCTCTCAACCTAGGTCCTTTATCTCGCGCAGCTCCCCATATTGCATCATTGTCGCAGGGAGGCCCTCGTCTCTTAACGTAGCAGACATTCGACCGGATTTTAGGTAAACGGCTGCGTGGTCAAGAGCAGATGTGTATTGGTGTTATACAAGCAAAAATCTTGTGGGTATTATTATTATTGAAATTACGAGTCCCATTCCATAAATCCTTAGGTTCACTCGTGGAAATGCTACGACATTCGGAACGTTATTTTCTTCTTTTGAGCCTATTCCTAGTCTTAAAACATTGGGATCACATATTTACAAAGCTTCTGACCACATTGATGTGAGAATAAAAAATGTCAATGAACTCGCTCTGAAATGGCATGAACGTGAAACAACACCAATAAATCAACGAATTAGTTATTTAAGGGACACATAAATTGGAGGGTGATAATGAACACTGATGATTTGTGATTTCCTCTTCTAAGTGAACGTCGATTTTTGATGTTATGTCAATGCGTGACGACGGTGGCGAGCGTAGAGGTATGTTCGGGACCTCAGTAGGAGTCGGAGAAACGACCATCTTTATGGCATGAGAAGAAGGCCATCCGTTCAGTAATCCCTTCTGCTAAAGAAGGAAAGGACGGGGAAGGAGGGAAGGGGGTTTGTTTTTGGTTAGAGCTTCCCCAGGCTCCGCCAGAGGGAAGCCGTGACGCAGCGTTGTCAAATCGCCGTCAACTCGGGACTTAGAAAATTTCGGCCTCCGAGGTGGTAACATTTTTTTGTGGACGGGTGTACATATAAAAGCATCTTAAAGCGAAACCTTAAGGACCATCGACCTATTGAAAACTAATGCTGGTGATAGTCATCACTGATGTATAGATAATCATTTGCATGAATCGTCATGAGTAAACCTTAAATCGGATAAAAAATCTTGAGTGGGAAAATTTTTTACGACCTAGAATGCGGAAAAACGCAGAATGCGGAGACGCTAAATTAGGACAAATTTTACATTGTTTTTATAGGGAATGAATCGGGACCTCAAAAAATAAACGTTAAATGCGGAAAAACGTTAAATGCGAAAACCATAAATCCGGATCCGACTGTAATTCTAAAGGAGTGAAAAGGTACATTTTGGCAAATAAAAACAGCACTTTTCATCTTCATCTACAAAATACACTGTGAGCCACTGCAAGAGTGTGTGGCAGGGGGTGAAGGATCACCATACAAACACTACAGACATGCAACTTGCTTTTAGGGAACTTTGAAATGTGGAAATCATTGCCCAGAGATATGAAAACTAACACACCTTGGTTATCAAAGAGCAAAGTTTGAAGCCAGTACATGGAGTCTAGAACCATAAATGCAGAGAAAAATGAAACCACGGCACAAAATGTGAATGCCTCTCTTGATCAGCTTAAAAAAGGTAATTTCTAATACTTTATATTGGTATGAATCACAGATTACACAAAAACAAGGCACTCACTGAAACCAATGAGTTCCTATACATCATCTTTTACTTCCATGAATATTCATGAATGATGACTCTTCATGAAGTTATTGCTCAGATAGATACAAATTAGACAAGTAAATTGAAAGTTCTAGTTACTCTATGGTATTAATGAAATATTTCATACATAAAATATTATTTATCAGTACAGTAAGACAATCATTCAAACACAACAACATGAGATGCCACCAGTCACATAAGCCCAAAAATATTAACTCTCTTAACTCCTTTGTTTCTTAGGTCTGTATTCATTTCCATTAATAAATTTCAAGGTTTATTTTGACTATCAATGAAAGATTATAATCATATGGAGACAGCAATGCCGACACAGGATAGGTAGGACAATAGGAATGCCCACACAGAGACATCTTCCACGACAAAGTACAAGGGAATCAATGAGTAAATTATGCCACACAATCAGGGATGTACAGAAGCACCAGTGACAACTATAAATGGAGCACGACACAGCACTACTCCAAATCATTTCCCATCCAGCCATGGCCCTTCAATTCTCACCTCCCATGGTGCATTTCCACATCCAATGTAGGGCGGAAAACAATGATTTCTACTCACACTGACTCCAAGGCTCAGAATAGAAGATGGGTAATCCAAGGTGTGGACCACGTGATAGCTCGAGACGTCATAGATCTTGACGTGGCGATCGAGTGAGCCTGAGAGCAGGCGCTTCCCATCCGAGGCCAGTCTCAAACAGGTCACTGTCTTGTGGTGCTGCGATAGCTTTGCCAGCAGTCTGCCACCCGCCAATGCATCCCACACTTTCACCTGAGTACCACCTGGAGATAGAAGCAATCATTAGCGTTGTTTCTCATTTTTTTTAATTGTCTTGATCCAGAGTTTATAACTCCTCGAGTATGCAATCGAAGTCATTCCATTTCTAAAGACATTTATTATCATAAGTATTTTTCCTCGTTAATTAAAAAGTTAATAATTTCAATGGCGATAAAGTATTGCATGTCCGTCAATTCCACGTCTGACAGCAAAGGTACATACACTCTTTCCTCCCCCTGTCACCAGGTGGTGCTGCTGATGCCACTAAGCAGATAATGCAGACAGCTTATCAATAAGTATCTGAGGAATATTTGTACAGTTAATTTATTATATTTTTTCATATTTATTTTATGTAAAATTATTTATTAACTCATTCAAAAAAAGTTATATTGCTACACATAGTAGTTACTGATTCATTCAAAACAAGTTATTCATATTGCTACGCACAGTGCAAACCTGGCCCACAGTAGGCCAAGATCTCTAATGATGCTTCATGTTAGCACAGGACTCCACAACCAGGAATAGATAGATTACAAAGAGAGGGAGATAGCTTACAAAAGGAATATTAATTCCATATTCAGCGGAGAAGACTTTTGAAGAGAAGGCTGTAAGAATTTTCACAGGTGATAATTAATTCACATTATCCAGAGCTTAGGGGCTCTGAAATATGATGGTAAGTTTAGGCGATGCATATTCCCTCTGCTTTGCAGAGTAAACTACAGAGGGACCTCGCTAGTACGAGTGTGGAGGCCTATTGTGAGACCTCCGCAAATATGAGAGATTGCAGGGGCACCGTCAGTTGACCCTATAATTGCAATGTGAAAAAATACGGTTTTCACGAGGTCCTTTTGGCCACCACCATTGCGACAGTTTCCATCACCGGCATACATGCACCAAGAGTGGCCAACCTCAGCCACTGCATGCGATCAGTTAGCAATGCCATTAATATGAAGTGTTAAGTATCAACTGCGCGCCATAAATCACCATCCAATTAATTTATTGTTAATATTGGTGGAAATACTGCAGCATTAGCAGTTGCAAACATGTATTTGATCTTCTTGGTTTTTGTTCCAACAGTAGATCATTCTTCGGTATTAATTGAACACTCCAATTTCTTTTAGAAATCTAAGCATTGAATTTCAATCTACACCGTCAAAAGCATTCTCTAAATCCATAGATGCAATGAATGTCGGTTTTTTCTTCTCCATTCTCTTCTCTATGAGCAGTCCAAGGGCCAATATTGCTTCTCTAGTACCCTTACTTTTCCTGAATCCATATTGATCATCATCCAGGAACTCCTTTGCTTCTCGTACTATTCTTATGTAGATGATCCTTGTTAATATCTTTGATGCATGCGTCATCAGGCTTGTAGTCATAAAATTTTCCTATTTCTCTGCTCTCTTTATGGGAATAGGAATGATGATGCTTTTCTCAAAATCCCTGGGTATTTCTCCTGTTGAGTACATGTCGCAGATGGTTTTGGAAAGAAGGGTTAATGTATTCTCATCTGCATTTTTTTTAGTTCTGCAGGAATACCATCAATTACAGAAGCCTTATTCATCTCTACGTCCCTTACTACTACGTCAAATTCCGATCTTAACCCTTTCGCTACGAAGGACGTGTTAAAACGGTGTCAAATTTTCTACGCAAGCGAACGAACGACGTGTTAACAAGTCGTAGTCGCTAAGCTAGCCCCAAGCAGGCCAGAAAGGTGTGTGTTATAAAGGCCCTCTTCTCGGGACGTCTTAGGTACCCTTTCTCAGTCCGCGGGAGAGGATTATCCTGACCCTTCGTTGCAGTGCGCGCCCCAATCCCAGCAGGGGTCCACGGTCATTTGCTTGTTGGTGCAGTGGAATAACAAACTAAGAAGTTATTGTTTAATTTAAAAATTGAGCATTATAAGTATATTCCTTATGTTTAGTTCTACAACTGCAAATTTTAAACGGAGCTCTACCGTTATTTTTAACGTAGTTCGTGAGTAAAAGAATCTCCGAACAAATTTTTGTTATTTATTTAGTTGGTTATGAGTGATTTTTTCATGTTATTATTTAGTTAGGAAGTTATAATGTTTTTAGATTCAACAACTGAATGCTATTTTTTCATATGTGTTGATGGCCATATTTTTCGTGAGTTTCAATGTTTATTTTTCCCTGCAATTACTCAGTCTAATATAATCATGACAGCTGACTATTTCACTTTCTTTCGTTGGTCAATGGTTTCCGCCTAAAGAATACAGTGATTTCTGGCAGTCCTTCGAATCGAAATTAAGGATTTCGTAGACCGTACATCTCATGAATTAACATGCTGAAGATTTCGAAGTATCGTTTCTTTGATTTGCGCTCTGATGATGTCAAAGGCCTGAATAAGGCTTTTTTAAATTCATAATAATTTTCTCGCAGAAAAGTGGTCAAAATAATTTACGAGTGTGACAAACGGCAAAATTATTTGCTTAACCCTTTCGCTCCCAAGCACTTTTCCTGTGTACATGTCCAAAAATACCAGCCCTTTTTAAAGAAATTTTCTCTCTTCTTTTAAAAAATTCTATTGTCTTTATTTTACAACATATTACCATGAAAAAAAATACACTTACGGATAAGTGTTGTTTGTTTACATGTACATTTTTATTTTTCCTCATGCTTCTTTAGTTTTTTTATAAAAAATAAAAATAAAATTATTTTTTAAATTTTTTTATAAATAAATTTATTTAAATGTTTACTCAGTAAACTTTGGTTATTAGAAGCGAATTTAAAGGTTATATTTATATAGTACACTTTATTATTAATAAGTTGGCTTAATTTTGTTCATATTCTTCCATAGGTTATGGTATAAAAAATATATATAGTATACCTTTACACTAGCGCTATTGAGGCCTACTGTCGCTGTGTAACTGTGGAAATTGTCCAACTGTTTAATTTTGTGAATGGCAAAATGAATATGATAAATATCATATAATACGCAGTAAATCTAACAAAATACATCTTTTTAGTTAACATATTAGTTATATAACCATAAATAATTGGATTGCCAGAGCATATATATTGAAATTAGTAAAATGTTGACGTATAACATGCAGCATGAAAACAACTGCTTTTACAGCACGTTTCTCGGAAGTATTTTCCATGTCAATTAGGAGGTTAGTTGCACTTCTGATCTTCACATATGAAATATAAATGTAAATTTGTGAGCTACTCGCGGTCTTTCGGGCTAGCACTTATGTTTAGCTAAGCACTCGCCGTGCAATCCCCGGTTGCATCGGACGCACACTGTCCTGGATCTTCTCCTTTGTTCCTTTGTGCTGCAGACACAACATCTGGACTCTTTACGGCCTCCCAATTTCCTAATTCCTGGTGAACCACGTCCACTCCCTCTGGACTCATCCCTATTCCTCAACCATTCTGTCCCTAATACTTCTATCACATTTGTTGTGTATAAAAGTCTCAAAAGAGGTTTTCCGGGTTCACTAAAATTTTCTTTGTATAATATGTAGCTATTCAACACCATCCTTCCAATAATATGGAATGCTACCTTTTTCCAATATTTTATAGTTTTCCTTTCATCTAAATATGTGTACAGCATCATGTCTGATGTGTCCACTCCTCCCATGAACTTGTTGTATTCTAATATTATTCCTGGCTTTACATTTTTTTTCTCCCGGCCTTGCCTTACTCTCGTAACTTCTCTATCCTCTGCTATTGACTTGCTCGAAAGGAGCATCACCGGTCCTTTTTGGGAACTTTTTTCCCTAAATGCACATCCTAAGACACATCCAGCACGGCAATAAACCTTCTCACCGACGGAAAACTTCTTCTTGAAAAGTTCTGGTAGATATTTCCGATTTTTCCTGACAGTGCCTGTAATATACGTGCCCATTTCATAAAGAGTATTCACCAGTGGAATTGACATGAAAAAATTGTCCACAAAAACATGGTAGCCCTTGTTCAAATAATTATTCACTCCAAGAAGCTTCATCACCACCGTATATCCCAGTCCATGTTCCTTTATCTCCAATCTTTCTTCCTCACTTGCCCTACCTTTATACGTAAAGAATCCCAGGCAATAATTGGACACTGCATCACAAAGCATCCAAAATTTGATTCCCCAGCGGTGATGGTGCTTATTTGGAAGGTACTGCAACAAACTTGAACGGTTTTTAGTCCCTACTAGACTTTCATCCACGCTTAGTTCCTCGTGAGGGGTATAATGGTATCTAAATCCTATATTGGCATGATCTAAAAGGGGTTGGTACCGGAAACATGGGTCATAACCGGGATCATTGCGTGTTTTACACTTCTCAGAGTCTACCAAATGAAAAAATCTCAAAATTTGCTGAAAACAATTCCTCGGAAACATTTTTCCGAACCAAGGGGTCCTTTGGTATGTTGATTGCGACCAGTACGAAGCAATGGTAGGTTTCCTGATTATTCCCATGTTCAAAATACATGCCAAGAATCCTTTCATTTCTGCAGATGAAATGTTTTCCCACTTCACTGATGGTGATGATCTTCCAGACTGAGAGGAGATGTACTGTTGGGCTTAGCGATTAGTTTCAGTAACAAAGAGAGTAATGAGAAAATCTGTGAAAAATAGTTGAAAATATTGAATCGGAGGAGAGTTACGGGGAGGCACACGCTTGGGGCCGGTCATTTCCTGGAAATGGTAATGTGTGGGAGTCGATTCTTCTGGTGGCACTACTTCCCTCCATTCTCCATTTTCTACATTACAATTGTCTTCATTACTGCACTGCTCATCAAAAGGCTGCAATGAATGTTGATCTTCATCCCTGCCATTCCCCGTCTCACTGTCACTTTCAAAGAAATCAGTCACACTTTCATCGGATGAATCGTCTAATATATTCAAAATATCTTTTTCTCCTATATGTGATGGTCCAGCCATTGTGTGGTTATATTTTTACAAAAAATATTCACCACTGTAAAAGAATGCTAAAGTTTTACAAAAATTCTTATATTGATACACTACCAAATGAATACCTTCAGCGATTCAAAACAAAATAGAAGGTATGCAAATAGCACTCACACGCGCGTGTGGTTGCAAACTAAGCCGTTAGAACTCCACAGGGAAGCACGCAGTCAGAGACTGAAGACCATTTGGAAAGGCGTTCACTCAAAGAAAGCAAAGTCAGCAAGGATAAAATGATTCAATTACGAAGATAACAAAGTATCATTTCACGATAGAAAACTGCAGACGCAAAGCTTCTCCGGCGATTCCTCGTAGCATTAGTCACCAGTGTGATGAGAAAAAAATCGTTCGCTACGCCATATGATATTACATGGTTATCTTCAATGTAAATGAAAAGCTACATTATATTTTACCGATAGTTATAATACTAGTCTCCTGTATTACATTTCAAATGCAGTTTATTTTTACGCATACCTTTTGATAACATTTGAAATGAAGATATCCTGAACTTATCACGTACCAGACGTGGGAGGAGGATTATTCGCTGTATATTTCAGGACTAGAAAATTACGTAGATTCATGAACGCATTAGAAAAGAAAGATATAAACTGTAAGGAGTAGTTGGTAGCATAGAATCTCATAAGGAAATATCTGGTTCACTGCGAACATCAAGAGCAAATTAGTCACCCGCGGAGGAATTTTCCACGATGCAACGAAAATGCAATAGATCAGAAAAAACGACATAATCTTAGTAGTAATGAACAAAAGAAATATCTTTCGATAATATATCATTTCCAGTTCTTTTTTCCAAAAGATTTTAACGGAGACTATATAGGGTTCAGATTTATAAGCGTTTATCGAACAATCTACGCTTCACTTCAGCACGTAAAATATTCACGCAAGATGCTGAAAAAAAAGTCTTTAAAAAATACTCATAATGCTGTAAATATTTTACAATTACCACCAAATGACGAAGAAAGATGTTGTCTTTCATACAAAAGAAACTTAAAGTGCATAAACATATTTGTTAATGAACAATAGTCTCCGAAATTAGCGGCCGATATATCGGCCGCTTGGGAGTTTTGGCTTCTAAGGCCGCGGCCGATATATCGGCCACTTGGGAGTGTAAGGGTTAACCATTGATACGATTTTTTTACTAGAGGGTTTAATATTAATGGTAGAATTTCGTTTAAAAGCTGTAAAGGCACTGTAAAACTAAAATAATTCGTTTCTGATAAAATTAATATCGACGCTGCAGCAACAATTTTTTTAGCAAAACCATTGCATAAACAAATAGTTGACCGCGACGGCATGCTGTTAAGGGGTCCCCAAGCAGGAAAGGGTGAAGATTATCTCGGCCCGGTGCCCGAGAAAAAGGTTCGACACCCCTCTGGGCCCCAACCCAACTTAGGGAAACAGGTACCGGAGAGGATCCTAGCGTAGCGAAAGCTCCGTACTGGCAATGCAAAGAATACTTTATGGCATTCGTGAGGCAAGTAGCATTTTCTAACATGTGGCTCCGTCGCGAAAGGGTTAATATTGATGCTCGCTCATCCTTTTCGACTTCCCGTTCCTCTTCAATCACTCTTATGCTTAGATTGTTTCCATTGTATGACTAAATAACAATAAATTGTATTACCAATTCTCTTCCCGTCTCTTCCCTTTGCCTTCATTTTCAATCAAAAGTTCTTGTCCCTCATAGCATTGCATCTTGCACTCCGTTCCTTGAAGTGGTTCCTCACTATCCTATAGGCAGCTTCCACCTTTCCAAGTGCAAGGTTGTTTTATGCATCTTCGCATAGATTCTTCATCCAAATTTCTCTGGCTTTCCTGGCTTTTCGAGTTAATTCATTCAATATTCTTTTGTAGCAAAGCTTTCTTTCTTCAGTTTTTCGCATTCTTGTACCTTCTTCTTTCTTCAATCAGCACTAAGACTTCTTCCATGGTCCATGGCTTCTTCTTGACAACTTTTCTTCTTCCGAGAACTTCTTTTGCAATTTCCTGTGGTCTACATTTATTATTTTCCCAGCGCTCATCCACTGATTTCTCGGTCAGGTCTTCTCCTATGTTGTTTCCCATTGCTTTCTGAAATGCCAGCTGATGTTGAGCCTCCTTCAGTTTTTCTACATGCCATGTGTTCTTCACTGTTTTCTTCAATTTCTTGAATTTTAGATGGCATTGCATCATCACTAAATTATGGTCACTGTCAATGTCTGCCCCAGGGTAGCTTTTGCAGTCCTTTACTTGGTTTCTAAATCTCTACTTCACTAAAATGTAGTCTATTTGACATCTTCTTCTGTCTCCTGGCATTTTCCACGTGTATCTTCTTCGGTTGAGATTTTTATACAATGCATTAGCGACCACTAACGTATGTTGTGTGCAGAATTCCATCAGTCTTTCTCCTCTTTCATTTCCCAATCCGTATAATCCAGTTATTCTTCCATCTTGACCTTCGCCGATGTTCCAATCTCTTAAAATAATTAGGTTTTCTTCTCCTCTTACATGTTTTGCGACTTCCGTGATATCTTCGTTAATACGTCTTCCACTGCTTCATCTTCGTAGTCCGACGTAGGCATGTAAACCTGCACCACTATGGTATCTACAGGTTTGGTCTAGATCTTAACCATTATTATCCTTTCATTGTACTGCAGGAAGCTCTTCACATGCATTCCGGCGCTCTTCCTGAGCATTATGCCTGTGGGATAAGGCGTTAAGAATTACACAAGCGTCCGTGCGTATTTCCTTTTATTCTCTCGTTCACTCCAAGATACACTCGCGGGTGGTTCGTTCCGGTCTGTCTGCCCGGGTGTAGCGGGAGAAAGCTTTTATACACGTCGACGAGGGTTCCACACCTCTCCGGAACTTTCTCGAAGCCCCGTCTCGAAGTTTCGAAGATGTCCAGACCGGGAGCTGGTTGAATGGTGCCTCACCAAGACGTTGAAGCCAGACCGGGAGCTGGTTGAATGGTGCCACACCAGCCCCCTGCGGAGACTGGAAGTCCGTTGTAGGCTAACAGTTATGGGAGATAGCGATCAGGAAAATCCAGGACGTCCAGACCGGGAGCTGGTTGAATGGTGCCTCACCAAGACGTTGAAGCCAGACCGGGAGCTGGTTGAATGGTGCCACATGCCTACCCCAGCATTGCCATTTAATGATCCCGTGTGTATAATCCTGTAGCTTCCGCTCCAGAAATCTCCTTCTTCAGGCCACTTCATTTCACTGATTCCTAATACGTTGAGGTCCATTCTTCTCATTTCCACCTTTAGGTTTTCCAGTTTCCCGCAGGCCCGTAGCGATCTTACGTTCCATGTTCCTACCCTAAAATGTTTATCACACTTGACTGATGTCCAGGCACTTCCAAAAAAAAATTAACACTTCAGAGCCGAAATTTTTCTAAGTCTCGAGTTGACGGTGATTTGACAACGCTGCATCATGCCTTCCCTCTGGCGAAGCCTCGCGAAGTTCTAACCGAAAACAAACCCCCTACCCTCCTCCCCCATCCCCACCTTTCCCTGTTTAGCAGAAGGGATTACTGCACTGTCAGTCTTGTTATGCACTAAAGAAGGGGGCTATTGTGGGCACTCCATTGTTGTTTCTTCCGACTTGCGCTGCGAGACTGAAGTCCTGAACACATCTGTACGCTCGCCACCGTCGCGAAAAAACTGGACTAATTTCCAAAATAGCTTGCTTCGAGATATAGACTTGAAAATTCACATAAATACTCAGAAAACTTTGCTAATTAAGGAATAATGCAACGTTTGACATGATTCTTATCTGTTAGCCAGATATAGGGGCTCAAACATAACCAAATTTCCAAATAAACACCTGCATCATTTACCTATTAAAACAATGCTATGACTTTAAATTGCCTGAGCTACAAATATTTTTTTAATCATTTAATTGCTATTCCATTACTTAGAAAAACTAGAGTATATCTAGTTCACATGGGCCCTGGAAAGACTCCACACTTTTCAAGGGCTGAAGGGCGTGAATAAGAAGTATGTTCCCGGAGCGCACGCAAAGAAAAATAACTCGATTCCACGTAATCTTATCCCGTCGCACGGCTCAATATGCTCGCGATTTCATCAAATAAGAGTGATGGAGGTTACTGACAATGGGTACAGCTCAAAAACAACGAATTGGAAGCCTTAGGGTCCATGTCACTTCAGCAATGTAACCGAGTCACGTCAATTCCAGCCCCCGACGGGTGGAGCCAAACCCCAAACACACGGTCGGAAAATCATATGTATTTTTCGGTGTCGCAAACTTAATTTTAATTTCTCTTCACTTTTGTGTATATGAATTTTCAGCGAATTCTCAGATATAAGTGACTTGACAAGTGTCTCCCTAAAACGTTAGATATTCTCTACTTTATGTAAAAGTTTTGTCTGAGAACAGTGTCCGCCATGGAAGTGATGGAATAGCAAATAAACGATTCAAAAAATATTTGCAGCTCAGGCAATTAAAAGCAAAGTATAGTGTTAATAGATTATGCTATTTTTATTTGATCAAATTCCTCCCACAACGTCATCATACTCTTGTAAGATATTCGGATAAATGTTATTATAGGATTTGTTTAAAATTTCGTGATGTTGAGCCCTTGTGTCGCACTACCGGATGAGAATCATGACAAGTGATGCATTATTCAGTAGCAAACTTTTCTAAGAATCTGTGTGAAAATTGTCTCCCTAAAACGTTAGATATTCTCTACTTTATGTAAAAGTTTTGTCTGAGAACAGTGTCCGTACATATCTCAAAAAGTATATATCCAAGTATATATCTCAAAAAAAAGTTATTTTAGGTTTTTGTCCAGATTTTTTCGATTTCCGACTAATGTGGGTTGGCCCTGTGTCCTGAGATTGTTGTTTTCTTCGACTAGACCTGCACGACGTCTGAAGTCCCGAACATATCTCTATGCTCGCCACCATCGTCACAGAAAAAACCGTCGTCACGCATTTGCATAACATTAAAAATCGACGTTTTACTTTGAAGAGGAAATCACATATAATCATTGGTTGTTATCACCCTCCAATTTGTATGTGTCTCTTAAATAATTAATTCCTTGGTTAATTGGTGTTGTTTCACGTTCGTGCCATTTCAGAGCGAGTTCATAGGCATATTTAATTCTCACTTCGACCTGGTCAGAAGCTTTGAAAATATGCAATCCCAAATTTGAAGACTAGGAGTAGGCCGATAAGAACATTTTAACGTTTTCGCCGTATTGGCGCAGTAAAATGCTCAATTTTCAGGATGAAGTAAATAACGTTCCCAATTGTGTTGGCATTTCCACGAGTTAACCTTAGCATTTATAGTTTAGGAGTCCTAATTTGAATAATAATAATAATGCCCCTGAGATTATTGTTTGTATAATACCAATACAAATCTGTTATTGACCACGTAGCCGTTTCCCTAAAATCTGGTCTAATGTCTAATCTAACGCTTTGGAAGAAGGTGTTTAAAGAATTGGCTTTTTCTACACTGCTGGTGAATCTAATTCCTTTATCGTTTTTAAGTGTGTGCACTGTGGACCTATTTGCCCGAAGCTCTCTCACATATGACCAAAATACTTTAGGATTGCTATCTAAATATTCTCCTAACATCTTTCTCTTGAAATGTTATAACGCTTGCCAACATGATTTCCTTGCTAATGCTCTCGATTTTTTATAGTTTTGAACTAACTCATTTTTTCCTCTACCGATAGACCCCGTCCTGCATTTTTCATCCTAGCGTGGCATACCCTTTGTCACTTTAGTGATTTCCTAACCTCCGCATTATACCACCTTGGCGCTGTATTATCACTAATGAATTTACTTGGTATGTATTCATTAACTGCTTTACGGGTGTCCTCGAGAAATTCTCTCCACGAATCCTCTATATCTAATCCTTTGCTTTGTTCGCTAAGTATATTAAACGATTCCCTTAATTCCTCTTTCATACCGTCGTAATTAGCCTAGCCTTGCCTTGCGGTAATAAGTATACCCTCTTCCTTTGTTGAAAGACATTATAAATGTCTTTCAACGCCTACAATAAATTTCGCATTTACTATTTTATGATCACTAAAGATAAAGGTCCGAATACAGCTAATTGCGCATGCATGCGACCACAACTAAATAATTATTCGTATGAGATTTAACTGATTGCAAGAGCTCCGTAAGCATGTGAAGACATTTTTCGTTGGTCAAACTGTAACTAGTGTTGTGCTATAATTGGTTATTCAATGCCTTTTTCCGTTCTTCAAAGGATGAGGACTGTGACAACATACGAATATTCTCGAATACCCATTGTTTATAGGACACCTGCAGGTGGTCGCAAAATACCCCTGACTCTCGCCTTACCCTTTTTCCCGACCGCGGCGTTGAGCCGCGTGTCCTCCTAACCCTGCCGAAGGATCGCCACCCACTATTCTCCTCCTACCGAAGGGGAGGGGCCTCGAGGAATCATGGCTAGCTGGGAATTCCCTCTCAGAAAGGGTTTGCACACGTGACGCGCGGGCACCCGGCCGCCATACGGTGATCTCCTCTCGAGGGGCCAATTGTTCGGATTGCGAAGTGGGTGGACGGAAGTTAGTAAATTTCCTTAAGAACCAATATCGCAACTGAGAATAGTAATTGCAAATTGTTAAGCTGTTCCTATATTTCCTTCTAATGGAAAGGTGCTCTATTATTCGACCATATTGCATGCCAAACAATACCGCCAAAAGCTTTGGATATATTTCTTTAATGGACGGAATTAATTCATTTTTGTGAATGAATTGTTACTTCCTTGGCATCACATATGAAATTAATAAGAGACTATCAAACCTAAATGATGAAACCATGTTGATAAACGTGTTCACTTGTGGGCATTTAAATGTTTTGAAATATTCGCCCGGTAATGTGAGTAGAAACAAACTTAAAAGCACTCAGGTGGAAGAGTGGATGGGCAGACGTCTGCGATGTTTTACCTGCTTCCGGAACACCCCTCATGCCTGGACACTGGGCTGCAAGGGCATAAACTCAGGATGTTGACCCGAGGCATACCGTGTGCAAGGGGTCGTGGGTGCAATAAAACGTATGGAGTAAGGTTTTTGGGAGTGGAAAATTATTCCTCGCGGAGACCGGTCCTCCCCATCCCCATTGTCTCAGTACAGGGACTGAACAGAGTGGTCAGAGGGAACATGCCGCTCCCCATTTGGCGTTCAGCTCTCCTTTGAGGAAAGGGGAAAAGGTGGCAGGGATAACTAAGACCAAGGCTCTGAAATCGTCGGTGCATCTTTTACCGAGTGAATAAAAAGAAGGGGGCAAAAGTAATTAAAAGAAAAACAAGTGATCACTTCCGAAGGTGAATATCTAGCTCAAAGTGGACTGTATAATTTGCTATTACAAAAATTATTAGAGACAAAAGGTTGAGCCACGACAATCTGCCACTCACCGATCGCGTGCCCGACCGACCGATGGTGATGTGGCAAGCAGCTGGACTCCACAGGGTTGCTTCTTTCACTTGATCCTCACTGCTCAGCGTTCACAGGTAGACTCACTTACACACACTCATTCAACATCCACTCACTAGGCACACAAACAAATGATAATCGAAAACCGAAGTCCAGTGGCACCGCCAAGTGGTGGCGCGGCTCAACCTTGACATACCATTTGAAAACACAACTGAACATTCCCCCGCCCTTGGAACAACGTTCCAAAAAAAACAAACCAACTAGACAATAATTAAATTAATTGAGAAATAGAAAATCAAACAATTAGGGTATTTCCCCCTTCGATGTGCTCATATGATCCAGACTAACTAAATCACACAATGGGAAAGGGAAAAACATGGAAAACAAAAACAAAAAAAAAACAAAAAGGGGAAAGGATTTATCTTCACTCCAAGGGGGCTATCAAGGAGATTTATTAGGAAGGGGAAGCCCACGGAAAGGTTCACAAATACTAATAACCAACAGTCAACTAAATAAACAAACCTAACTTTACTACACTACCGAATCCTACTCACTAACATTAATTATCTTTTATTGGTAATGGACATAAGTCCTTCACTGACCGTCTATACACCCCCTGCTTGGTTTTAACCTCAGCGACTCTAACTAGGCCATCCGTTCCCGGGAAACAATTGCTAATTCGACCAAGTCGCCACCTACAAGGGCTACATTTCGGGTCCTTCAATATTACTAGGTCGCCCTCCTTAATATTACTACTTTTGGTAGTCCATTTCTCTCGCCTCTGGAGAGTAATTAGATAATCGTCCTGCCATCGCCTCCAGAATGTCGCCACTACTACTTGTCGCCCTCCATCGCCTCCTATATCCCCCTGGACCATGCTCCGGTTCTTCAGGAAGTGTGTAAATTGGCTCTTGCAGGAGAAAGTGGCCGGGAGTAAGAGCCTCGACATCGGTAGGATCCATACTAACTGGAGTAATAGGTCTCGAGTTCAATACAGCTTCTATCTGAACGAGTACTGTGTAGAATTCTTCGTACGTTAGTACTTGATCGCCAAGTGATGCTGCCAAATGTCTTTTCACCGACTTTACACCGGCTTCCCATAGTCCTCCCATATGGGGGCTGCCAGGAGGTATGAATCTCCATGCGATTCCTCTATCACCCAGATACCGTTCGGCTCTACTATTGACGTCAGCTGATGACGTTACTTTCCTCCAAGTCGCCATCTTTCTCTGCGCCCCTACAAAATTCGTTCCATTGTCGCTATGAATTTCTGTCACGGCGCCTCTTCGCGAAATAAACCGCCTTAATGCGGCTAAGAAACAATCGAACTCAAATCCGAGACAAGTTCCAAATGTATTGCCCTTGTTGCGAAACAAACAAACAAGCAAATATATCCATTTAATATCTTTGCTTTGCGTATTTTTCCCATTTTTAGGGCATACGGCCCGCCAAAGTCCACGCCTGTTATGCAAAATGCATTAATTTTCTCCAATCGAGAGGGAGGTAGATTACCCATAAACTGCTCTTTCGGTTTGGGGTTTGCACGAAAGCATTTCATGCAGTGTAATATTCTCTGACGAATAACCTCTCTAGCATTTATGATCCAAAATTTCGCCTGGATAAGGCAGTGCAAATGAAGTGACCCAGGGTGTAGGTGAACCTCATGATAATAATCAATAATCAAAGTCGTTAAATGATGAGACTTCGGAAGCAGCATTGGGTGTTTTTGGTTGAATGCAATCTTGGCATGCTTCAATCGGCCTCCAACCCTTAGGACTCCTTCCTTATCTACGAATGGGTTCAAATTTCTTAACAGACTGGGCACTACTTCTTTTCTTAATAAATCTAATTCCTTTTGAAATTCAATTCGTTGCACTAAAATTACCAAACGCACCTCTGCCTGTGCTAATTCTTCCGTAGTGAGATAACCACTATGTTTCTCCTTGGGGTGCTTACAATTATGAATGAACCGCAGGCAATATGCAGTAATTCTCTTCAAACGTGAAAATGAGGAAAACTTCAACAACCAAGCTAGTGTATCCTGTTCTAGTACCGTATGGAGATTAATTGTTCGAGCTTCCACTTCAAGGGCATCACGCTCCGTGTGGTTAGCTAGTTTTGGAGCCCTCGGCCACCCCTCCAATGGTTGACTCAGCCATAACGGGCCCGTCACCCAACTCGCGTCCTCGATAAATTGACGAGGAAAGGCTCCTCTCGATGCTATGTCACTAGGGTTAGAGTCTGATGGCACATACCGAAATTTGTTTGGAGATAATTTCTCTTGAATCATCGTCACTCTATTTGCAATAAAGGATTTCCAGCGGTGAGGGGACGACTTTACCCACTGAAGAGCAACCATAGAATCACTCCATACGACAACATCTGAAATTATGCAGTGATGGTACAATATATCTCTGGCATACTCAATAAGGTTAGTAGCTAAAACCAGGCCTAACAATTCTAATCGAGGCAGTGATATCCGCTTGATCGGTGCTACCTTTGACTTAGCTATCAGTAATGAGGTAGCAACAGTCTGATCGGCACTCACACCTCGTAAATAAACCACCGCAGCATAGCCCCTCTCTGAACTATCCGCAAAAGCATGCAACTGCAGGTCGATTGCTGAGTCTAAATTCAAGCAACGGCGTAATTCAAATTTCGAAATGAGTGGCAACTCACTGCGGAATTGCCTCCATTTGGCAACTACTTCCTCTGGAAGAGGGTCATCCCAATCAAGTCCGCTATGCCAAAGATACTGGATGAGCCATTTTCCATAAAATGTGACAGGACTAATAAAACCAAGCGGATCGAACAAGCGGGCAACCTCCGACAATATGGTTCTTTTCGTAATATCACCAAACCCGCAGGATTCAGTGATAAATGTTCCCTGACTTGCGGTGTCAAGCAAGAGTTTAATGGCACGACCTTTGCCATTAGTATCCAATACGATTGCCCTAGCAGTTGCAAGCATCACTACGGGCCCCGACCGATGAGTGCAAGTTTGAAGTGTGGAAACCTCGTTAACCGGATTTTTTTTCGTCTCGCCTGAGTCCGCGCTCGCTAATTGAGGGTTATGCTGTCGATACTCTGCCGTAGCATCACCTTTAGCCTCAAATTTCGAACTTGAGTTCCCACGATTGGCAAAGCAAAGCAATTCATTATGTCGCATTTTACAGTTGGGGCATGGCTGTTTGACTTCGCAATCTTTTAAAAAGTGGTCTTGGCTAAAACAAACTAGACAGCAACCTTTTGCTTTTACTACCCTCAGCCGAGAACCCACAGGTAATTTCAAAAACTTCCTGCATTTCTCCAATGAGTGCGACAATGAACAATTTGGGCACGATTTCTGGCTGTCCGTGTTAACAACCATACTCGTAGATTTTCTAAACGATTGTGCTGGCTTATGGGGCCTTTTATGCAATCCAGTTTCCAGCAGTAACGATGAAGATGCCTCCAAAACTTTGGCTTCCTCATTCAAAAAATCAAAAAAGGTTTGTAAAGACGGCTCTACAACGTTCAATGCTATCTTTTCCCATCGCTCTCGCAACACGGAATTGAGTTTTCGACGCAACAGAAAAATCATTGGTACAGACCAACTTTCGACATTGTGCCCCACAGCGCTTAACGCACCAACATACTCAGTGATTAACGTGCAAAATTTACGAATAGCTTGAGCTTCCCTGCTGATTGGGGTCATATCAAACAGAGCCTCCAGATAGGCATTTGTCAGCCTATTAGGATCCATATAGCGTGATTTCAAACTCTCCCACGCGACCGAATAATTTCCCGAGGACACAGGTAGGGATGAAACACACGACAATGCTTCCCCTTTGAGAACAGATTTGAGGTACAAAAATTTCTGCACGTCACTCAAGGAAGGATTATTATGCACCGCGGATAGGTATAAA
Source organism: Platycnemis pennipes (assembly GCA_933228895.1). NCBI lineage: Eukaryota > Metazoa > Arthropoda > Insecta > Odonata > Platycnemididae > Platycnemis > Platycnemis pennipes. Next base: position 111,891,102 of record OW121856.1, read on the forward strand.
TCATAAAATGCCTGCCATTGCATTAAATTACCGTTAAACTCTATCAAATCGAGTTTAGGGAGCGCTACTGCATGACTAACATTACTCTCCACGGCAGCATGATGCCCCGTTGACCTTAAGCGAGGATCCACATCGGGGAAGTGAGTGAGGAGAATTGCCTTCGTATTGTAGAACATCGCCTCGAACTCCTCAGTCCTCTTACGCAATTCTTTGTCCCTTTCAATCGGAGGGGACTGTTTCGCGTACAACGCAGCTAATTTTGGAATGCCCTCATTAAAATCGTCCGCAATTTTATCAAACTGGTCTGTCATAGCTCGTAATAAATTCCTCTGTTTTACATCACTCGCATTCTTTTCGAACTCTTTAGCGACATTATCGATACGAACCATCTTCGCAAGGAGAGATGCAATACGAAACTCTAAGTCGTCGATCGCCGGCATTTTCAGCTACCTGTTAAACCAAGCAAGGGTGAGCAACCGACCAAATCCTGTCGATATCTACACTGATATTTAACGATATCCGGCCCAAAGGACCATATGATCACTTCCGAAGGTGAATATCTAGCTCAAAGTGGACTGTATAATTTGCTATTACAAAAATTATTAGAGACAAAAGGTTGAGCCACGACAATCTGCCACTCACCGATCGCGTGCCCGACCGACCGATCGCGTGCCCGACCGACCGATGGCGATGCGGCAAGCAGCTGGACTCCACAGGGTTGCTTCTTTCACTTGATCCTCACTGCTCAGCGTTCACAGGTAGACTCACTTACACACACTCATTCAACATCCACTCACTAGGCACACAAACAAATGATAATCGAAAACCGAAGTCCAGTGGCACCGCCAAGTGGTGGAGCGGCTCAACCTTGACATACCATTTGAAAACACAACTGAACAACCAGTGTATTTCTGAATGTTACATGGGCCCTAGAAAGACTACATTCTTTTCAAGGGTGTGAATAATAAGTATGTTCCCAGAGCGCACGCGAAGAAAAATGAAGTGATTCCTCGTAAACTTATCCGGTCGCACGATTCAATATTCCCACGATTTCATCAACATTGCCGCTGAAAAATGACGAAATGGAAGCCTTGGGTCCATGTCACTTGAGTAAATTAAGCGAGTCACGGCACTTCCAGCCCCAGCCGCGCGGAGCCATGCCCGATTGCGCAATCAGAAAATCATATGTATTTTTCGGTGTCGTAGACTTATTTTTAATTTCTCTTCAATTTCGTGTTTATGAGTCTTCAACAAGTGCTCTGATGTAAGTCACTTGACAGGTCTCTCCCAAAAACGGTAGATATTCTCTATATTATGTAAACATTTTATCTGAGAACGCAGCGCGAGTCTGAAAAAAACGACCATGGAGTGCCCACCATATAGCCCCCTTCTTTAGGATATGAGCAGACCGACCGTTCAGTAATCCCTTTCTCCCATCTGGTAAAAGGGTAAAGGAGGGGGGAGGAGGGAAAGAGGTTTGTTTTCGGTCAGAGCTTCTCGAGGCTCCACCAGAAGGAAGCCGTGACGCAGCGTTGTCAAATCACCATCAACTCGGGACTTAGAAAAATTTCGGCTCTGAAGTGTTAACTTTTTTTTGGAAGTGCCTGTACTTTCTCGTGTAGTCCCCACCCAGAGATCTGAATGGGGGACTATTTTACCTCCGGAATATTTTACTCGAGATGGTTCCATCACGCCTTGATTGAAAGAAAAAGTGGAGCAGCTGCAACTCCTCGGGATATTCATGTGGTGGTTTCCCCTTGCCTTCCACATTGCAGAACTACAGCTGTTAAAGTAAATGTTACCACACCTGTAGTGAAATGAGTGTCACTGTACCGACCACTGTGGTCCCCACTTTCACTCACATGAAGGAGAGCTGCTGCCCTCTCCTCCGGGTGATGAGAAGCATAATTGTTGGTGACCTCCCGTTGCCAAGTCACGGTATCTTCAAAGGTTCTGTATTATTTAGAGGCCTATCTTACCCAGGGATAGACCAATACCCCCTCGGAATGCCGTCGTGAGTGAACTCGCATATCTCGTAGCCAACCTCTACATCTAGAGGTCTATCCCTACCCTCCTTCCCCCGCCCCCCCTCTCAGCCCGATTCTTACCCCCCCCCTTCCCTTTGGACCCCTATATATTCATGTGTCTCATCTTTTTCTTGTACATGTACCTGATGATGCTTCAGTGAAGTGAAACATGTCGTATTAAATCTCTTTACCCTGTGGAACGCTAAAGTTTTTACTTCTCATCCTATATTATGGAATTCCAAAAAGCCTTGGCCTCTACGATCCACCGCGTCTATCCACCATCCGCAACCCGGTGAATGCACTCAGTGGCTTTAAGCTAATACCCCAAAATTCCCAGTTTTCAAGGCCTAAATAAAATTCAAACCTTTTTCCCATTTCTTAAGGTTAGTAGAGACACCATGATTTTAGAAACATAGGAAAAATAAACCTAATCATCCTGACCTGGAACTCCACCAACTTTAACTTTGAATCACATCCGAGGTGTAACCCAGTGGAATTTCCAAGGGCTTTTCACCATTAGTAATTGCCAGGAAAGCATCAAGTCAGCATGAAAGCATCACGAGGATACCAAAAAATGCAATTCCACCCAAGGTATTCCACCTCATGAAGCCTGCGTCAATTAATTAACGATGATACCATCAAGTTCTTTTAGCATCAGGTTGTTTTCATATGACAACAATTGCAACAATGCACACTAACCGACACAGCCAGCAAGCCAACTACCACCACTCCCACAAGAGTAGATGCTGGGGCACAATCAATATGTATGTGTAACATGCACGAGAATGTGACGTCTCGCCATCAAACACAATTCGAACCAGAACCAGTGTCATAAACCTTGGCTTTTGACCTCAATTGAAAGCGGACCCCGGTAGCAGAAAGGGACCAGGATCTAATTAACCATGTGCAATATGTTTTCAAAAATTATAAACTATTCAAATGAGCATCAATTTATTATTTCCATTGTATCACTCATCCAAACAGAGCATCTATTGAATGTCGTTCTACAATACAAATTAAAATTTTTCATACGTCCATTAGAAACTTTTAACCCTTTCGCTGCCGTGAATGTACCTAATACGATCACACGGTAGGCTGCTGTGAACGTACCTTTTCGTTTTCCCTGTAGCGCTTTCACTTTTCCGCTGCATTTGACAAGTAGGTTTCCGGAGATTGACCCGCAACGAAAGTGTTAATTTTTATCGTAGAACTTCAACCATAAGATGTTTGTAACTCAGTTTGGACGAGTGATGTGATGGAATTCATAAACGGTTGCCCAATTGCATCGTTTATAATGCTTTAAATCTCACTGCACATTGTCAGTTTGGTCCCAGTCCATCCCTGCTAGAGGGTCTGGTTGCGAAAGAGGTCAGAGGCCAAGCAGGGGTACGAATTACGGCACCGACCCTCCAAATGACTGACCACGTGAAAAATCCCACACAATTCTCAGCTCCAATTGGCTCTCCATGCACGGCAGACATAAAGAGATTAAAGTTGCTCATCTCCTCACATACCCTTGCGTACATACATGCTGGTTGTGCCCGTTGCCGACACTTCGCTCTGTTTGATGCGTTTCACGTACATGCTATACGTTACAATTAAATGTCCATAGCGTCCCAGCCTTCACACAATGAGACCAAGTAAACTCACCAGCGGAGATGAATATCCCTCCCGTGGGAACAAAGAGCACACTCTCGACAGGAGCACCGTGGTCCACACACATGGCTGCCTTCCCCAAGCGGGCATCAAAGAGCTTCACACTTTGGTCGTAGCTTCCCGACAGCACCAAGTCAGGTGATATTGGTGACGTCGCACCAGCGCGAATGTAATCCTATTGAACAGAAATGTACAGGCCAAAAACTGTAGACATGGACATAAAGCAACTTAAACAGAAAATCTGCATCACTGGGGTAAATTACACATACACAGTAGCAGTTTTAAACAAACAGGCTCCGACCATTTCATGTTCAGAGAGAGAATGACACATAATGTAGCAATACTACCTGGTCATAGTCAGAACCAAAGCCCAGTGATCCTGTTCATCCTCAGTTCATATTAAGGATAAGTCAATGCCAAATTTTTACAATTCCAATTTTCAACTTTTTATTCCATAATTCCGTTGAAAACTCTTGCATACTTACTTTAGAGTGTTTACTAATGGAGCTTATAAGAAGATAAAAGCCAAGGATAGCATTACACAATAATACAGATCATATACATGTTTCCCCAAGTATTAGGGTAGCACATGCCTACAATACATCATTCCGTATGCTAACAAAATATGAAGAGACATTATTCAACACATCCTAATATGTATTAACCAATAAATGCCGATTAAACATTATATCCTCATGAGTACAGCACATTTTAATTAAATCTGTACAAAAATTCCAGCATCAAGTGTACATAATTCACTTTTAAAGGGGCTGTATACCACAGCCGAAAATGCATCCACAGGCATCTACACATTCTTGATTTACGATTCAGCTTTGCTAATTAGTGAAAATGTTTGAGCAGGACTGTAGAATAAGGATTAATGTTTAGCCTAAGTATTTCATTATGGGCTTTCCACTTTCTAAATAATTAGTTCAATAGCGGAAAAACGTAAATTTGTCCAAAATCAGGAGTTCGCCATGACTACGACTTAAATTTCTTTTAAATCTTGTCATTTAGGGTAAATAGCCACCCTTCACCTCCATGTTGAATGAAGCATTTTGTGATGCCCCTCGACATTGTATATCCCTTGGTATTGTATTTCAACCTGGTATGATGACCCCCTTGAAAATACCAATACCATACCCACGGGGGGGTAGATCTCGCAGCTGTGTCTTTGCTGCTCACGCTGACTTATTCCCAAAGAGTGTTGGTCGCACGTCGGCCGCAGCATTTGCTTTCTGTCAACTCCCTATAGTGTTTTCGAGTTCATCAAAGTTGTACGTCTCAGAACCACAGAATTGAAGAGTTTCTTAGTCGCAACTTCTTGGCTGTGGTATAATTGCTAGCAGTGAAGACGTTTTCGATGCAATTCTACATAGAAGTTGAAGATTTTCCGGGCTTCCTGAGCATCTACTGCAGGGGCATTGGAACTTTTTTCGCTGGGAGGGGCCAACCTTGAAAAGTATTCTCTAAAAATATCATATTCTCAGATAAATAACATCATGACATTCTCTCTTGAGACTTGCCACCAATGAAAATGCTGCTATGTGCTTTGGAAATAAGTATATATGCAAAGCGGATGTACTTATTAAAGTATGATGAATTGTGGGATTGTAACAAGCATTTACTTACAGGTTGCAAGTACGATATGCACTGGCCAAGGATATTCACAACTACATCTACATAATACCCTGCAAGCCACCATAAAGGTGTGTGGCAGGGGGTGAACTCTCACCAAACATGCACTACTTATCATGCATAAAAAAAGGATTAGTACTTGTATAGGTACTGTTCAAAACTAGGCTATTTAAAAAAAGATAAAAATAGCAAAACATACATGCAAAAACATGCCGTTAGTTGGGTTAGCTATAAGTCCTTATACCAACATGCAGCTACCAATGTTATCCATTGCTACACTCGTACTGGATATATTTACCGTTATTCATATCCCTAATAGTACGAGGAAAAAACGACATCTTGAATCTGGCAGTTCGGCAATCAATTTCTCTAATTTTGTGATTATGGTCCAGTCTACCATAGTAAGTTGGGGTTCGCAAAATTTCTTTAACATCACTGAAAATATGGTCTTGGAATTTGTTTAAGAGATTAAGTCTAAATTTCAACCTGCGATCTGACAATGATTCCCAATTAACTAGCAGTGCAATTCACGATATGCCTAGTACTACTCCTAGAACATACCAAAAAATGCAACAAAATGTTACCTCGGGAATTCATGATGCTGCATGGGAGGCGATGAGGCGAGCCAGGAAGGAGGGATATGATATCGCCATACAGGCTGGAGATGTGGATAGCAATGGTTGCCAATGGGTCTTGGGGGAAAAGATCGTATTGGACTAACTAGGAAGACGCATAAAAAAAGGAAACTGAAGAAGTGAGTCCATGAATTACGATGAGAGTATCATGAAATGGCTGAACATGATACTGCTCCAGTAAAAGCCTTCCCATGAAGCTGAAAAAGGGAGGAGAGGCATACGTCCCTCCACTACACTCCACTCACCGTGTGCTCCGCATATGTCTGTACCGGTTTCTCACTGGGAATGTCCCATACTACCACAGACTTATCATCGGAGAAGCTCGCTATGTGGGTTTTGTCAGATGTGAAAAAGCTGCGATGCACAGCACTGCAATACAGAAAGAGAATGAACAAAGTAAACCACAATCCTTCCTGGATAAAAGTTTGAACCTGAATATAAAATCACATTGTATGCACTTATAGCAACAACCATATTCACCAGAGTCTAAGATGAGTCCTATTTTGCAATCATTTTGGCCTTTGTCAAACACATTTATTTTTTCCTCCACTTTCCTTAAAAATTAGTACCTCAGTATGAAATCTGAAATCATTTCAAATACAACCTTTCAGGATTAAAAATGCTCAGTGTAGGAAAACAAAAACTTTAATTACATATTAATAGTAATGTCAGAGATTTGTAGTTGGAGGACATTTTGTTTAAGTTGGATGTTTGTACTTTGCTGTAGTTGTAATGTGCATTCCTACACATCGATTACGTTCGGCGCTGCAGATTGCCCACGGCATGCCGTAGACAAGAATTTTGCCACATCATGCTTTTATACCAGTGTTACCTAGATTGAAAACATGATTCAATACGTTATGTCCTCAACCAACTTTACCTACATCTTTTCTAGTCCATTGAAAGGGGCTTGCCAATCTGCCACTGAGTACGCACTAACTTCACAACTTCGTGTTCTACATCATCATGGTTCTAATCTACTTTTCATTTTGGATCCTCCAATGACTTCATGGCATATTCACCCATTTCACTATTTACTTTTTCCACTTGTTAAAATATGTCATGCCCATATTTTAACAAGTCTATTTTTAAGGGTTAAGTATTTCATTTACAGATCCACCATGAATTCACCACTCATTGATAGATTTAAAAGTGCCAAAAGTGAAACCACCACATGAAATCCGCATTTGCTTTTTTTAGTGATGGATGGATTCAGGTTTTTTTTCGGATCCAGATCCTTGCCCTGGTTTCGGATTTTGTTTTGGTACTGGATCCTTAGTTTCACATACTGGAATCTGAATTTCATTTCTTTTCTGATCCTAGGTTATTTTAATGCATTCAGAAAAACAGTAACAATAGTATTTCCACAAAAACGAGTAAATTTATTATAAAAAATCAACTTCCCATCATCTGTGTGGAAATATTTTCCTGGATCAAGTGTACAGATGCTATATATGTTATTACTTCTAATATAAATAGTGCTTCTCCTAACATATACTCATCAAACAACATATTTTTTAAATCAGTACAACTATTTTTTAGAGTGCAGTTAAAATAAACGTTACAAGTTCATTTTATTAATATTTATGAATTATTTTCAAAATATTAAATCCTAGTGATGCCATATTGTATCACCCTCTAAATGGTTTAAATTCAATTACAGACAAAAGATTTCTGAGTGTATCCCATGCCAAGAATAATAAAATACTTAGAATATTGAATAATTAAATAAATAAAAAACCTAAATTAAATTCAGTGCACAACGGGTTTACATTAACTTATTCCATCATGGGTTGCTGTTGAAAATCAAATCCTTGATTTTTTTCAAATTCTTTCTTAGAAACATGAAATTTAAAGCGGTCAGATTACATTTATTGAATATCTGGGGGATACCATTTTTAAGAAGAAAAATTATTACATAATATTTTACGCTGCCAAACCAGTACTTCTGTAATGCTTTATTAATAATAACTTTTAAATTTAATTTGTGAGTTTAGACTCATTGGGAGAGGTTGTGTAACATGGATTGCGAAATGAGTCATCAGGCCATACCTAGAGACGTCATGGCCTGTTGAAGACAACTGTCGGACAAGTGGACGGGAAGAATGGCAAAGGAAGACACATGAAGAACACATGAGAAAACATGCCTTGCTAGGCAGAGAAAAAGTGACAAACAAAAATAATTATGAAACGATATTTAATATACTGCTGACATTTAAAGTGTATGCTCTATGTACCTGCATTACTTACATTCTACGGCATACAACAGTACCAATCAATTTTAAATTGACCGATTGGTTTCGAAGTTAGCAGGGGTTTGCGATGTTTACAACAAATCCATCAATTTTAGTGGTACAAACAATTTGTTTGCTGCAAACTGTTACTAATAGATCTGGCTTCCTTATATCAAAATCGCAAGTTCTTGGAACAAAAACTACGGGAATACCAGGCGCTCAAAGTTGGGCAACTTGATTTTACGCACAAAAAACGGGTACTTTCTTGAGAAAAAATTAAGTACAGGAAATACTATGGAGCCGAAGATTTTTTGAAGTAAATGATCCAACGTAGAAATAAACTCTCTCTCGTATGCTTTTTGTTGCATTGAAATTGATCGCTTCGTTTAGACGATAGAGCTCCTCAAACTCGGGTGTCTTGCTTTTTTTTACAGACAGTAGAAGACCTCACATGAGTACAGAACTATTGATGAAGGATGTGAAAGCAAAGAAGTACGTAAATATGAAGAGGCTGTGTGATGGGAAAATGGAGTGGAGGGCTGGGTAAAACCAATCTAAGAAATGTTCACCGATGATGATTCAGTATTAAATACTCTAAGCTGGGATCCAACTGCAAGTGGATTAAATAATGAAAGAATAACAAAAATATTTCGCTCTTCTCATTAAGCGATAATTCCTCACTCACATCCACTTGATTTTCAAAATACTACACACATTGTGGCTCAGGTGAGACTTACAACTAATAGGTACGAGTGTTGGATCCTTCAGATGGTGCTATGTAAATGTTTCCTGGATCAAGATACCGAACAAGCAATGACGATTATGAATACAAAACTCACCCTTTATGCCCTTTGAAGACTCTTAGCAATGATTTGGTGTTCACATCAAACAATTTGACATTGCAATCGTCATCTCCAACAACTAATAGGTGTCCATCAGACCTGAAGGTAGCACCATGAGCAGCCTTTCCAAATCTGCTGAAGTTCCTCGTAGCTTGCTTCAAGACAGGATTAAATAACTGGACCTGAAAAAGGTAATTACATGCAGTTACAGACTCCAAGGCACCCATTAACAAATACTGGTAACATTTAGAGCTGTAAGGGTGTAAGAAATCACAAACAAATAATAATGTGACAATCTCAATAACCATTACTAGCCATCTCCCAATAATAATAATGCATCCCTGTCGAATGGCATAATAGGTATGGGAGACTTATCCAATCTGAAAAACTACTGCCCCATTGTAGGTTTTGAGTTTCCGGTTTCTCTGCTGCGTTATTCCAATATACGGAAGATAATGTTTCATAACCATTGCAGGATACATCATCCGATCTATGATCTGTGCCGATGAATGAGATTGGCCAGGGTATTTATAGTGTCTTCAGGGAGGCCTCCTGTCATTGCAGCCAATCAGAATTGAAAGGTCAAGAGCTGGCGCACTCCCATTGGCTTGAGACTTTTGCTTCAAAATTAGCCGTTTCCAATTGTAGAGTAGACAATGTCCATCATCCCGATTGAAGTTTGTGTTTTTTCACTTTCAATGGCTTCACATACAAGGCGAAAGAAATAGAATTTTTCCTTATCTACCACGTGCGGTTCATTAATGTTAATTTGGAGATCAGGGTTGGAGAAAGCGTGCTCCGCAACCGCTGACTGCATGCAGTGCTTGTTTTGAGGAGCCCTCTTATGCTCTGCCAATGATACTGCTCTTTCCGTTTACCCCATTTATTTTTGGCCACAGCTACAGGGGATTTCATACACTCCTTCATGTTTTTGGTTCAATGGTGTCTTTTGCCTTCGGAAGAAGATCTTGCATCCTATGTACGGTGGAATACCTTGCTTGAATGTCGAACTTTAGAACATTGTTCAGGTGATTCTTTCCGTTGTGCCTGCTACGTAAGGTAGAGTGGCAAAAGTACTCACTTTAGAAGTTCCCTTCGGAGGTCCTTCAGCTGTTTTTTCTTATGCTATCGAGGAGGTGCTTTTTGTAGCCATTTTTAATCAGTGCCGATGATAAATGTTTCTCCTCTGTTTTTAATGATCTCTCATCTGAAATAGCTTCTGCTCTGAGCATCGGTTTCAATTAGGGAAGTTTTATCAGTGGATGATGGTGGGAAGAAGCCTGCAAATATCTATCCGTGTGCGTCTTTTTTCTGTATGGACTAAGTCCTACTGATCCATCGGCGTTCTTGAATACTAGGAAAGGGAAAACATCCATCATTCTTAATTTCCATTTATTGCCTGATGTTGGGCATTTAGATGTTGAAGAAATTCTCCCAGTGGTCCTCTCCTGTGTGGCTAAATGACGAATGTGTCATCAACATATTGTAGACGTGGATTATTTTGATGTGATGCAATGGTTCTCTTCTCAAGATCTTCTGTAAAGATATTTGCCAATACAGGTGAAAGAGGATCCATCAGTTTGTTCGAAATATTCGTCATCACAGCGGAAGTAGGAGTTTTTTCAGGCAGAACTCAATAATATCGATGTATTCCTTTGGTAGCCCTTCTTCCGAAAATTTCCATATTATGTCCATGGTTTCATTGACAGGAGCATTGGTGAATAAGGATGCTACATCAAAGCTTACCATCAAATCAATTGGTCCTAGCTTGATATCTTTCATGATTTTAATGGATGACTAAAGAAGAGTGCACTCCTCAGAGCAACGCCGTGGACACCAATGAAGACACCCTGGGTGCCATTAGCGAGGATATTTTTCAAGTCAAGATGGTCTCATCAAGATGGTGCATTGACAACGGAGCGAAGAAGCATGTGACAAATTGTCTGGATTTGTTCGCCGAGTTTCAGGAGTTTCAAAGTCCCTGCATCATCCAGGCCACTCAAACATCATGCAGGCCAGGCAAAAGAAGCTCTCAAGGCCATCAGGAAAGGCACCATTGAAATTTTAACATTCACTGAAGAAAACACCTTAAAGATGACCTTGACAGACACTTGGTAAGTTCCAAATATTTCATGAAACCTGTTTTCTGTTTTAGCTGCCCAAGATAGGAAAAACCTTGGAAAGGACAATGGTCAGATATAAGCTGAGGATCAATAATAAGAAGACTAAGATTTTGGTGTAGTACAGCAAGAGAGAAGAGGCCATATAACTATGATATACTAGGAAAACAAAAATTGGAAGAGATGAAAGATTTCTGTTACCTGGGAAGCAGAGTAACCAACGATGGACGAAGCAAGAAAGTAGTCTGTTGAATAGCCCAGGCAAAGAGGGCATTCTATCAAAAGAAGAATCTACTTACAGCTGGAAATACTATGGTAGAAATAAGGAAACAATTCATAAGAACATACATCTGGAGTAATTCTTTAAGGCAGTGAGGTATAGACGATGACAGCTGTGGAGTAGAAAAGGTGGAAAAATGTGGTGCTACAGAACAATGAATTCCAAGAACAAATGGATCACGCTAGTGACAAACGAAGAAGTCCTAAGAAGAGTGGGAGAAAAGAGAAGTCTGCTGAAAACTCTAAAAAGAAGAAGGGACAACCTAATTGGCCATATCTGAAGACAGGATGAAGATAATCGTCGAGGGAAAAGTGAACGGGAAGATTGGAAAAGGCAGGCCACACATGAGATATACCTATAGAACAGGTTGCAAAGGATGGAAAAGAGAGGAGTTAGGTAGTATGAAGAGGCTGTCCGATAATAGAACAGAGTGCATGGCTGCGTCCTAGGATTGTTGACCAATGATGATGATGATAGGAAAATAGCAAACTCCATTCCACGACAACTAAGTGCTGGCTGGAAGTCAAAGGAAAGGTAACACTGTGCGGAAGGACAAATAAAAATAAAATAATCTCCAATGGCCTTAAGAATTAAAATTATAATAAAAATACCTCCAAGAATTAAAATTACTATGGTTTAAATTTTAGCATTCAACCAAAATCAGTCCCCACAGAGGACTTGGGGTGTAGTCCAGTACACGCTCCCAGTGCTCCGGAGCGAGTTCTTGAGTGATCCACTTGAAGCTCCAAGTGCTCCAGAGCGCTTTCAAAAGTCACGCATGACGGCACTATATTCACCTCTCTCTTTCTCTCTCGCTCCAAATGCTCCAGCAAGAAACGTCGGCGAGCTGTAGCGAACCGTTCTCTGGTGCGATTTTGAAGATGGAGGACACCTACAAAAATGAAGCTGATAACGTTGGTTGACTATGAGGACAACAACCATGCCTACCATTTGGAAGTGACGGAGGAAGTGGTGAAGAGGGCCAGGGATGGTGAGTATTAAAAACAAATAGTTTATTTAATTGATTTGAGAATTATTCTAGAGAAACTACCGTGAGGCGAATGTTTGTAACTCAATGTTTTTACATTTCAGATCGGATGTTCGCCACGGAGTTGGTCGAGGAGGAGGCAGAGCGGCAAGCGCAAGATATCTTTTTACATTTGTTGTGATGATTTATTATTAATTATTTAAACTCGAATTGAGTCATGTATTGTCATGTCTGTTGTTAAATGTTTTGTTTTGTGTGTCATTAAATATTTTAATTTGAGAGTAATGTATTCTTGAATCTTTCCAACCTTTCTCGATGAAGATTATCTCCTACGTTAAACGATGTGGGATATGGTACTCCCTCTAATCTTCAAATTTGACGTTCGGGGTTTATTTTAGTCATTGCTTAAAGACAGGCTGGCATTGGTACGACAAATATACATAAGGCCTGTTGTTAATAAGAGGGGTTCAAGTCTAGTGCTTCATTCGAGAAGCATCATACATATTCATGCGGTTGCAATTAATTAATGACTCCTCGCAAAGAACATCAGTTGGAGTGAACTGATTCTGGTTTCACTATAAAATTTCATTATATTATAAGATATTAAAGAAGTGTGATTGACAAGGCCCGTTTTCTATTCCTATATGTAAGTCGTTCCTCAAATGCGACGCATGTCTTTTAATGACGACCACTCAATATTGTTTGCAGTGGCGTACGCAGGATAATTCCTTCTGGGGGTTTCATTTATTTATGTGCCTCACCATAAAATATTTAGATTATTATTCACTAAAACAACAATTACATTTACATTCTCTTTTCATAAAGACAAATTAACTACCTATATGTTTCAGTACAATAAGCAAAATTCTAAACGATAGCGCAAAATATATTGAAAGGGATAGTAATAAATATATATATTACGGGAATGTTAAAACCCTCCATCAGAACGCCACTGATTGTTTGTATAATTATTTCAGGTTTTGGAATGTGGAGATCACTTTCCATGCCCTTACTCAATCCGAACGATTAATTTGCATAATTAATATGCTCCGCATAGATCATCTACATGCGTAGAGGATTGTGTGCTACATTGCGATTAACCATCATTATCATGCGGTTGAGGAAGTTTGTCCTCTATTCTTATAAATTGCTGAGGAATGTGGGCTCCATAACAGCACCTAATAATAATAATAAATTTACTGAAACTACTTTAAGTAGGTGGAGCCCCGGTAGCGCTGGGAGCAAAAGTGGACCACGAATTTGTAGCATTTGGAGCAGGAGCGCTCTGGAGCGTGTACTGGACTACACCCTTGATTGCCCACATAGAAGGGTCCCTCAGACCATTTGACAATGCAACCAAAGACTTCTTTCGGAAAGCTTGTGAAAAACAGATAAGAAATAACCTATGGCAATCCAACATCCCAACTAAGCCTAAAATAACCAATTCTAACGATGTTGCATGCTCTCTGAAATCCAAAAATAGCTTTTACGTGAAAGCAGATAAAGGCAATATTAGTGTAACTAAGAACATTGACTATTACAGTAAAGTTAACACCTTGTTATTATCCGGGCCATATACTGAAATAAAAAGGAATCCTCTCAACAAATTAGTCAATCAAGTCAAAAATGTACTTAATGATTGTCCTGTCCTCATTGACAAGAAGACCAAATTCAAACTTCCAGTGTCTAATCCAGTGTTACCTAGATTATATTGCCTCCCTAAAATTCACAAAGATGGTTGCCCCAAGAGACCTAGTGTTTCCGGGGTTGACTCTCCCACTTACCTCTTGTCAAAGTGGCTGGTTCTCAAAGTTAAATTTTCAAAGCCCCTACTCAAGAATAACTTGGGACTTTGTTAACAAAACCAAGGACTATACATTTAATGAGAGAGAAATCATGGTTTCATTTGATGTTAAAAACTTATTCCCAAGCATGCCAATAGATATAGCATTTAATGCACTTAAAAGTTGATTGATTTCCATAAATGTCGAAGAAAATAAGGTAGACAAATACATTTAGACTTACTTAGTCATGAACCATAATTTCTTTGTCTCCCAGTGTAAATTCTATAAACAAGAATTTGGCACCGCTATGGGTAACTCCCCATCCCTGTTTTTGGCCAATACCATTATGATGCATTTTGAGAAAATTTTTAAAAGCAAGTTTAACTATTTCCCAACTGTATATATTTAAGGTACGCCGATGACATCTTTGCCATTTTGACACCAACAAATATGATTTAAATCAATTTGCTTGTCATTTAAACAGTTTACGCCCCTCTCCGTTGTGTTCCCACATGAGACGGAATACAACAACCAACTTCCATTTCTAGATCTTCTTCTTCAGACCAGGATGGTAAACAAAAACTCTCTAATGACGTTTACCACAAGCCTACGCATACAAATAACTATACTCATGAGGATTCATTTGTTCATAACAGCAATAAACTCTCTTCTTTTCATGCTCTGGTCCGCAGACTGGTTAACATCCCACTTGAAAAATATAAGTATTCCAGAGAGCTGAATAACATAAAATGCATTGCTATAATTAACAGCTTTAAGGAGTCTGTAATAGATAGTATTGTTAAGAAAACTTTAAGAGGCTTGTAAAGAATTCCACCACACACACAGATGATGAGCCTGTCTGCTATATCATACTTCCTTACCACCCACAATTAGGTAACTAAAGGTCTTGAAAAGATATTTAAAACCATTAACACAAGGATCTCTTTTAGTAATAATGACAAGCTTAAACACTTCTTGGTAGGGACACCGAAAAATGGTAAATAAAAATCATCAAAAGCGGTGTTTAAAAATGACAAATACGGTAAATAAAATCGTTATAAAAAGGTGAAAGCTGTGTTTAATTTCGGGAAAAAGGAGTCTTAAAGGAAGGGTTTTCTTTAAATATTATTAATAAAGACTTCATACCAATGTGAACAAACAGTTAATAGTACATACATTTGAGATCCAATACAGAAGTTATGGCTACCCTATGCAACATAAAAAACACAGTAGGCAAAATTAAGTTAAAGGCAAATTAATGAGATAATGGTAATAACAATAACAGAGTGAAGTAGTGGACTGCAGGTAATGAAGTTCATTCTTACGCTGTTTAAAATTTTTCTTTCAACCATTGAATAAAAAACATTATCATCCTTCATTTCCAACCTTTGTGTGTGGATACTGACTTTTTTTGTACTTCTATCGCTTCAACTAGATTTACAAATGCGTCACTCAAAAATACACTGTAAAGTTAACATAATGATTCCACGATTTAATTCTGTAATATAAATTTTTTCCAATCATTTCCTTTCGCCTAATTTAATTATTTTTTTTAACTTATAATTTGGCATGAAATTTCTGATAATCTACTTTTTTTAACTGCCTACTAGCATTACCCTAGGAATACAGCACGGCTGTATTCTTAGGTAGTGTTAAGGATAGAACTCGCGACTGGCAGTACACTAGCCCTCATTTTTAACAACTACGCTCTCATAGGTTCACGGGAATCTGGCGAATGTATGCGACCCGCATGACATTCGGCTTAATTTTTTTCTCGCACATCTGGGCCTATGGAGAAAAATGTCGAGACGAGTATTTTTTATTTTGTTTTCCTCATTTGTGGCACGGAAAAAAATCTTCTCATTTCGTGACCCAAGTTACTTAACCTCTCCTTGTTGGTATCTACCATACGTACATTCCATTCGCGGGGCGCATCGATCGGGAGCTAAGGGGGCCATTCAATAATTACGTTGAGCGTGAAAGGTGGGGAGGGGAGGAGAACTCTTCTTGTGGTCTCGCGAAGGGGGGTACAGAAATCGAAAATGATCTCGCGTAATATTTTGTTTACACGTGTGATCATACTTGTATCACCGTTTTAATAATCATCGTCTCGTATTTTTAGAACTACAAGCTAGTGTGCTACAACTACCTCTTGACCTGAGTCTTGGAAGTTAAAAAAAGACGAGAGGTAAAATCTTACGAAAAACAAAGCCTCGGATTCCTTGTGATGAGCAGAATACACTATGATCATGAATTTTAACACGACTAGGCAAATATCGCACTAAGGATATACACAAGGGTTACATTGTACGACTGATTCACAACTAAATAACTAAGATTCACAACTGAATGTTCAACGAATTGACGGGGCTTATTCTATGCACTTCGGCGACGGACATTAGTTTTAGTTGGTGAAATAGAGGGCGGGGAAGACAGGGCAGGTAAATATAATGGCAGAAAAATACTGAGAATTTCCTATCCCAGTTTCTCCCTGACTGTTATGAGAATTCCCTGACTTTTCCCGATTTCCAAAATTCCCTGACAATTCCAGGTATTCCCTGTTATTTTAATTTTTGATTTATGAGTGAATGGTTATGGTTGGAAGATTAATTTTTTCGCTAAAATTCTTTTTTCGTTTCCATCTAACAATTTAGTGTACAAAATTGTGATTTCGGTTCCGAGTAAACGCCCCCATTCCAAGAGAGAATTAAAGAATGTGAAGACGAAGTCAAGCTACCATTGAAATATATCAGGCATAGAGATGAATTTGATGAAAAGGAGGAGGAAGGAGAGCCACAGATCAACATCGAAAAAGAATCATCAATTAGGGATGTAAAATCACTTGGTGAGGTGAGTCAGATACAGATGAGGAAGAAAACTCCAAGCACTCATCTGAGAGAATTCTGAGAAATCGATCAACTTTGAAGAGATCAAAACATCTTGAAGATTGTGCAATGAGAGTGGAGGAGTTCTTGAATCAAGTGATGGAGGATCCTGAGACCTTTGAAGATGCATTGAGGAGCAAGGATTCAGTTGAGTGGAAGAAAGCTATGGATCGTTCATTGAAAGAGAATCAAACCTGGATTTTGACAGAGCTTTGACCAGGTGCAAAGGAAATTCCATGTAAATGGGTCTTTCGACTGAAGAAAAATCCAGATGGCAGCATTGATAAGTACTAGAGTACAAGGGGAGATTGGTTGTTAAGGGGTTCAGTCAACGTCACGACATTGATCACAGCGACACCTTCAGTCCCATGGCGAAGATGGGAACGATCCGCTCAATTCTCAGCATTGCAGCAAGTAAGAAGATGCACCTAACACAATTCGACGTGTCAACAGCAGTTCTGCATGGAGAACTTGAAAAAACAGTTTTCATTAATCAGCCTCAAGGATATGAAGATGGAACCAGCAAGGTTTGTCAACTGAAGAAGTCTTTACGGACTTAAGCAAGCACCTAGATGCTGGAATAAACAACTTGGAGCATTCCTACAACATGGGTTTAAGGCCAGCGATGCTGATCCATGTTTATACATTCAAGAGACGAATGGTTTGAAGCTCATACTTGTGATCTACGTAGATGATAGCTTGATAGCAGCAACTGATCTACAAGAGATGGAAGTTTTCATTGAAGAGTTGAAGACAGATTTCAAAATCGTTGCAAAGCAAGCTATTTTCAGGGCCTTGAAATTCAGCTAGAAGAGAAGTTCATCAAGATAAGTCAGAGAGCATATGCAAAGAAAATTTTATAACGCTTCAATTTTTCAGAATGTAGACCAGTTTCAACTCCAATGCTCAAAGGTGCAGAAATTTCCATGCCAGGGAAAGATGACGAGTCACCAAGGTTTCCCTACAGACCCAAGAAGACGTGTTGCGAGTCAAGAGAGTCGTCAGATACATAGTAGGGGCATTGGATCTAGGGATAGTCTATCGCAGACCCAAGGAGACGTGTTGCGAGTCAAGAGAGTCGTCAGATACATAGTAGGGGCATTGGATCTAGGGATAGTTTATCGAAGCAATGTGGAATAGGGTTTTCTGGACATCTACAGTGATGCAAATTTTGGAGGATTCACATCAACAGGTCGTTCAACCTCTGGAGTCATTGTTAGGTATGTAGGATGGGTGATTTCATGGATGAGCAAACAATCCGTGGAGGCAACTTCGACAACTGAAGCAGAGATCATCGCAGCAAACGAAGGGACCAAAGAGGCAATTTGGCTCAGAACACTGTTCAAAGGGATTATACGGCTTAAACATGTTCCAGACATTCAAGTTGACAATTCAGCAGCAGTACGACTGACTAAGAACCCAGAGTTTCATCACAGGATGAAACATATTTCCATTAAGCACTTTTTCATCAGAGAGAAAGTGACAGAAGGTAAGCATGAAGTTCAACAGATCTCCAAAGAACATCAAGTTGATATCATGACGAAGCCGTTGCCAAAGACACATTTGAAGATTTTGTCTGTAAAAATAGGACTGATGTGAACTAGAAAGGACAATGAAAAATTACTGGTGTGCTTTTGTGAATTGTGACAGTAATTGCATCTCTTTCAATATTTCTTGTTAACGGTGTTAAATTCAACTTTAATTAGCAAGGGAAAGAGTGGAAGTGAAAAAGTAATGTTGAAGTCAAGTAGAATTTTGTAGTTGATGGTTTGATCCAGAGATGACGCTGCAACGCCGATTTTGGTATGTCATTTTTGTTGTTGTTGTTTAACTAAGGGGGCAACAAGGACCTAAAAACAGCATTCGAATCTAAAAAGCAAAATCAAAATTTTACTATGTAAATAATGGAAAAATATATATCTAAATAAAATACAGGCAGACTCTCAGGCAAATCTGGTGTACCTACTGACCTGTCAGGGGAAAAACGCTGCTCTGCAAACATACCGAAAAGCCCATTTGTGGAAGACGGAAATGCCGAATTTAATAGACGATAAAAAAATTTAAGAGATTGACATGACCGGCTTAAAAGTATGGGCAAGTTAAAAGTATTTAACGTTAAAGCGCGAAAGTTAAAAGTATTTAACTTTCGCGTTAAATTTTCTCACACCACCAAAAATTAATGAAACAAACTTACCCGGACGGAACACGTCACAGCGAAACAGTATGGTTCCACAGGAGAGAAGTCAATGTAATCAATTCCTCCAAATTCCTTGAATATCACTGGCACCTACAACCAAACGAAAGGCACGTGTTTAGAAAAACGTATTTGGCCAAAAACTGTTATCCCCAAAAATCAACTTACTCCCAACTTCTTCCAGTAGAGAAAATCGTCAGTTATCTTTGACTGCGTCCTCGAGTATGCCTTGAAATTCGTCTGCTTGAACTCCCCCATTGTCACCTAGAGAATTTAAATCACGAATATTATATTTTAAATATCAGGCTCCTGCGCATGTGCGCACTTACGACATTCTTTTTTCTCTCGAAAAATGATCATCAATGATCATTCGTCTGATTTCGATTTCTCTTCCATCCACTCGATCCAATCCCACTCGATATAATAGTGCCGTGATTACATGGGTAGGTCTACACGCCATTTTGACTCCAAAATTATGCCTTCAACCACTTCAATATATTTTTTACTTGAAAGAGATTTTATTGCAACAGAAAAAATATGTTTTCCGTAAACCAGGGTATAAAATTAGGCCTTAGGATTGGGATAAAATAATGATGTACCATGAAAAGTAATGGATTATGTCCAAGGACGTGGATAGTGTGATAAAAAAATTCCACGGAAATATCTAAAATGCATTGTACATGGACAAATCACAATAGGAAGTGAAATTCTATCTGGAACTGCGAAAACTCACTGATAAGAGCTTAATTATATATTTATAACCTAGCCGGAGGAATATACTGCCATTGAGGAACTCTGACTCTTCCTTCAGGTTAATGTATCGACAGCAAAACTTTTAGATTTTACTTCTACCTTCTAAAAATTGGAATATTATAATTTACACGCATGCTATGTTGCAGAAGACGAAGGCAATGATCTGTCATGGCGATCGTGCGCAATCGAATCATAATAAGTTTCCGTTCAACAAACGTTACTAGACTCTCCGGGTTTTCGGTGTATCAGCTGCTTTCATCTGTGATGCAGTCCTTCAAGTCCTTGTTATGGATGTGATGTTTCAAATGCTTTGTGCATTGAAGTTTTCAGCCTAATATTTTCATTTAATGTCAGTTATGGGCTTGTGTTAGGGGAATTTAACAGTCGGTTCAAAGAATTTCAAAAGTTAAAGGAAATAGCAATGCTTGAGAGGATCCAAGCGTCGTATTTTAACAATCCAATTTTCATGCGAATAAGTTGTAGGATGTTTAAATACTTGGGTTGAAAAGAGTTACTATAGTGCTTGTGTAAACATCTGCCCACACTCTTAGAGACTTCAAGAATCTGGACGAAATCGAAGGGGTGAGCGGGCTACCTCCATGGCCCTTTTGTGTTTACGTTGTCTTACATAATTTAGCAGCAAACGTTTGTGTTTATAGGGTTGTTTTAGTGTTTTGTTCTCTTTTGATGTTTTTATTTTCACATCTGATAGTATCTTGATCATTTTCTATCGATTTTCTGGTGACTGTAAAATTCTTTCAGTTTTACAATGGCGCAAATTCAGAGGCTTCCAATCTATGGAAATCGACCTTCCTGTGCTGAAAGTTCCCGTCTTGAGGAAAGAAGGAATCGTGTCCGAGCTTTACGGTTAGATAGAGCTCGGAAATCAGACAAACCAGATGACTTCATGTGCTATGAAGACAGTGATGATGATGAATTGGAAAGCACCCATGTTCTGAATACTTCGTTTAGTTTTGTGGATTATATACGGAGTCGTGAAATGGGTAATCAGAGATTGGAGCCAATGTCTGTTAGTTCCGAATATGGGACAAGGCATATGTTAACACACGAGATGTTTAAAGAGCACACAGTTTCATTGAGAAGTATGAACAAAGTATTTTGCTCCCAGTGGCTTAGTGATCGCCAAGTTGTTTTCGGAACCAAGTGTAATAAGGTACATGAAGTTTACTTGTCTTTAAATTTGAGTTAATGAAATAATTCTGTTTCAGTTTGTATTGTCAATTCACACATAATAATCATCCTTTGCGGAAATAATAATTCTCTGTATTCGTCTGGGGACAATTCCTCTTTTTTTTTTAGCTATACTTCCTCATTTTCCTTAATTTTTTTCTGATCTTTCCATCAAGTGTCATTCTATTTCGTGTCCTCTCCTAATTTGGTAGAAATAACATCATGCTCAGTTTTTTCTCACTGTCCACAAACCGTACAGTGAAGGAGAAAAAAATATCGCCTAACATGCCTTGTAGTATGCTTTCTTTTAGTGTGACAAAATGTAATTTATATTATTTATTTATATCGAGCGTTATCTTTGTGCAAAATTAATGGGAGTGGCATTGCTTCAAAATGCCATCTCATGTACGTAATATCAGAATAACATTTCTTCCTCATTTCAGTGATTCATTTTTCATGTGGCTGTTTTAAATAATATTTTACCACATTGCTTTGATGAGTTTGAATGTAGCCTGTTTTCCAATTGAGGGATTGAAAGGGATGCTATCTAGGTCCAATAGCTTAGTGTCTTTGTAGTTTGACTGTCTGGAGGGTAAAGGTTTTGGAGGTGATTTGTGTGAAGTAATGAAGGGTGGTGTTAAAGAGGCAGGGTTCAAATTCTGTTATTTGAGTGAAATTGTGGTTGACTAGTTTCTTTAAAATTTCAAGCTGCTCTCGGACATAAAGCTCGGGTCTATTCTTGCAAACACAATATCAGTGTTGAAATCACTCTTGATGACTTTGCAGCAGATGTTTTGCAAAATGGACTTAACTTCGGATTTGTTAATAGTAGGTACTATTAAGAGTATTTCAATCGATAAGGCAATTTCCCAGGAAGTACTTCTGAAAGATGTTGGTTTTACACAGTAAATATTAGGCGAATCAGGGAGATATCAATTACTTTTCATCAGATGCCATTAGATTCATTTCAGAATTTTTTTGAACATTTGTGCTAGTGGTCATATCTCTAGAAATATGAATTAATTAGATTTGATGGCACAGTAATGACAGATAGTATGGCCAGGAAAATGAGGGGACATGAACAAAATCAGATGAATAAGTTCACTTATTTGTGTCGCATCTTTAAGGGTAATGGGTGTTGTGCCAATAATGTTAATTGGAGAATTCTTCGTGTGAAATGTGGTTATTACTGGTGGATGAGGGGATGACTTGGATCTTTAGATGAGGACATTACAAAAGAAAACCTATAAACAGTGTGACATGAAGCTCACTGATCAAGGCTTGTACTTGTGGACCAAAACTCTTGTGTTCATTGTTTGCATCAAGTTATCCCATTTCCCCTCTAGGTTAAGCCCATTTCACTCGATACTAGATCCAGCACTAGGTCAAGAATAGTTGCTAGTACTCTGACTTTCTAGTATCATGTGAAATAGAACCAGGTTGCTGGCTGAAAAGCATGATATTCACAGAGCTACTTCATTTCATAATTGATGCGGTAATAGTTTGCTAATTGCTCCTAGTTGTACCCAGTGCACGTCGACCAATCTCATCACGTTTCTGTTGCTGGGCGAGCTTCTCTTTTTTAAATTAGTATGAAATACCCTTTCATAGCAAGCAAAAGTTCAGTAATCATGTGAAACCTTCTAGGATGGATTCTGTCCTTAATATGAAGTAGCAGCTACAACACTATGTCTTATGCTGGATAAAGTGTGGGGTGAAATGAGTTTCATGTTCACTTATGCATGCAGTGTGATCTAGTAATTGCATTTCGTTTGCAGCTCATGGTGTATGATGTGGCGACTCAGAGGTTGGATCGGATTCCATCACTGCAAGGGCGACTGGGTTGTGGGCCACCTGAGCAGCAATGTGGCATTCATTCAGTGCAGATCAACCCGTCAAGGACTTTGCTGGCCACTGGTGCGAGGAACTCATGTGAAATAGCTGTTTACAGGCTCCCTACTCTGGACCCTGTTTGTGTGGGGGAGGTAAGAATGCTGCCAACAGATGAGAACTAATTATTCTCTCCCATATATTTAGGGTTATATAAATATAAAACATTTAAGCCCGTTTCACACGATACTTGATCCAGTACAAGGTCCAGGATACTCGCTAGTATACTCGCTGAGTTAACTGGATTTCCTACTTGATGCAGAGTACTAGTTTGCTACTAGACCCAGTAGGACCCAGTAGCCGTGGACCAATCACGTCACGTTACAGACGCTGTGCGAACTTCTCTTTTATTAATTAGTATGGAATCATATGGAACAACCGATTCATAGCAAGCACAAGGTCGTGTGGTCGTGTGAAACCTCCCAGGACGGTTCCAATCCTCAATATCAAGTAGCAGCTAGCACACTAGGTCTTGTGCTGAATCAAGTATCGTGTGAAACTGGCTTTAGGAAATCTGGCTTCCTAAGGTTGACTGGACCATGACCAGAATATTAGGGAAATTGATTGTGGAGTTGACCAGTTGAAAATGTCTTTCTTTCCTCGTACTATTAGGGATGTGATTAGTTGTGAGTATAATCAATAGTAATATGTAAAAGTGGATGGATAGCATAAGTTGTTGCATGTTGCTACAAGGACTTTAAGCAAATCAACTGACAGTATGTCTATGCCTGCTAACTTTGCTCTTTCAATCCTTTTCAAATTGCTATGTTTCAACTAGAATATAGCTGCTAATCCTTGAAACATGATATGTAATGCATGTTTGGTGTAAATTCACCCCCTGGTACACATCTTTATGTTGGCTTGCTGGGTATTATGTTGATGTAGGTTTTTCCATTTGCTTCAGAAGTACATTGTTGTGCAATCACCATTTATTGCCTATAGCCATTCATATCTGTGAAGTATTTGGGATTAATTTGATCTGTTGAAACACTCATAAATGAATTGTTTCAGTGATGGTTCCACTAGCCATTTTAACCTCATGGCATAAGTCATATGACCTTTAAAGCTGGAATTTGATAAATTGGCAAAATCTGTCTCCAGTGGCCTTGTCTTGAATGAATATTATGGAAGCCATCTGCTTTATCTGCTAGTCTTTTCAAGATTACTGAAAAACATGGTACAGCTGTTGGTTAGTTTGATTTCTTTGTTGTATCTGATGAGGAATTACAATCCTGTGACCAGCCAGAGAGTGTGTGTTGAGTGATTGAGTCATATGGTTGTGTTTGGTTGTTTTTGTGTGTTTAATGGCATTTTATATCCCTGGCAGCTCATTAAATTCATTGTAAATATGCATGAATTCATGTGGATATTTTTTTTGCGATGCTGAGTCAAAATTCTTATTTATAGCCAAAATAGCTTACTTTGAGGAAAGAACCAGAATGATAATGTCAGAGACATTCCATGTGTGTTAATCCATTGGGGTAAAGCACCGGCGATTTGCCGGTCTACCTTATTTTGCCTTAAGGTAAAGAGCCTGCAATTCGCCGGTCACGTTATGGAATTCAAGGTTCTATTGCCATTCTTTTTTCCCGATGATATGTACCTAGTCTTTTTTTATTCAGTGAAAATAAGTTTTGAAATATTTAATGCATAATTAATTTTAATTTTAAAAAAATTCAAAAAATTCCAAGTGAAAATTTTCAGAGAATTAAATAGAGCTTAAAGGGCAGAAAATCCATGGAAAATTAAGAGGCAAATGGGTTATCTGTGAAGGTTGTTTTCCGCAGTGAATGATCATGCACATGGCATTCATGCATTGTGTAAAATGGAAAATTCCTTTCCTGAAAATTCATGCACGTGAACATGCGATCAAAATTAGAACATGTTTTATTTCAGGTCATCCCTTGAATTCATTTGCAAGTTAATGCTTCAATGATCATGCGCATGATCATTCCCCATGTAAAACATCCTGTAATCATTCGTGGGCATTCTCCCCTTTCAGGAGGCGCACAGAGACTGGGTGTTTGACATGTGCTGGCTGGATGATCAGTTCCTCGTGTCTGGCTCGCGGGACACGCACATGGCGCTGTGGAAGATAGAGGATGAGCAGGGGGAGGAGGGTGCTCCGCACGAGCACCACAAGGCCAGGAACCACGTTTGCAAGTCGAGCGGGGAGTGGCCCAAGAGCAGCTGCGGGTCGTGTGCACCAGGGAGGGTGTCTCGGAGGGGGGGTGAGGGAGGGGAGGAGGAGGAGGAGCAGACGGCCAACGGGGCCACCAAGCTGCACATCCCCTCGTACCAGCACATCAAGGCCGTTGCCGTCAAGGAGTGCAAGGCAGCGCAGAAGGTGAGGTCCCTGGCCTTCAACCGCTGCTTTGAGGAGATAGCGGCCCTCTCGCTGAACGGATACATCCACATCTGGAGTGCCTCCAACTTCAAGCAGGTAGATAGCAGCTTACTGCATCACAATTTCTAATACTAGCATTAGTTGGCTATTTCCCTGCTTTCAGTGAGATACAGTAAAACATGTAATTAAATTAACCATAATTAAATATTAATTAATGATGGTGTTCCTGCAGAACTAATAAAAAATGCTGAAGAGAAGACATTAAACTATCTCTACAAAACTATCTGCGACATGTACTCAACAGGAGAAATACCCAGGAACTTCGAGAAAAACATCATCATTCCTATTCCCAAAAAGAAGAGAGTGGAAAAATACGAAAATTTTAGGACTATAATCCTGACGACACATCGAAGATAATCACCAGGATCATTTACAGAAGAATAGAATGAAAATCAGAGGAGTTCCTGGATGCAGATCAATTTGGATTCAGGACAAGTAAGGGTACAAGGGAAGCAATATTGGCCCTTAGGCTACTTATAGAGAAGAGAATGGAGAAGAACAAACCGACGTTCATTGCATTTGTGGATTTAGAGAAGGCCTTTGACAACGTGGATTGGGATTCAATGCTTAGAATTCTGAATGGAATGGGGGCGTTTACTCGGAACCGGAATCGCAATTTTGTACACGAAATCGTTAGATGGAAACGAAAAACAAATTTTAGTGAAAAAATTAATCTTCAAACCACAACCATTCACTCATAAATCAAAAATTAAAATAAGCAAAAGGTGACGCCCACCGAAAATGCTGCTGTGATAACATTGACGTCATTTTCCTCCCGTCCTTGACTGCTTTCAGGGGAGGGGGAAGGGAGTGGAAGGGGGTTCTCGGAAGGTCTGCTTGCACAGATGCTGTCGAAATCGCTCCCATTGGCCGAGTCAGCTGTGTCCCCCCCTTTGCGATGAGGCGAAGTAGCTTCGCGGGCTCAGTTGTGATTGGACGAAGTCGATATACGTCAGAGGTTGCACCACGCCCACTTTTCCGAAAGGGTTAAAAACATCAGTTTTTCGCCGCTTATAACTCGGGAAATGATTGTCGGATCACAAAACGGAAAAATACGGGTCCTTTTATTTTACAAACTCTATCAGATTCAGCAATTAAAAAAATATGGTAAACGACCCCATTGGAGTGAAATACAATGTCGAAGAATAATACACAGTCTATATAAAAACCTAGTAGCTGTGATTAAATCTGGACCCAGCTGTGAAGAGGCAAGAATAAGGAAAGGAGTGAGACAAGGCTGTGCACTGTCTCCCGTAATTTTTAATGTTTATATTGAGAGAGGAATCAAAGAGAAGTCTTCTGGAGTGACTATCCACAAAGAAAAAATAAGCATGCTACAATTCGCTGATGACATAGCACTCATAGCAGAGACAGAGAAGGAGCTGAATAAGATGCTAACAACCTTGGAAAGGACAATGGCCAGACAACAGCTGAAGATAAATGAGAAGAAGACTAAGATATTGGTGTGCAGCAAGAAAGAAGAGGCGAAAACCAATGTCAAACTAGGAAAACAAAAACTTGAAGAGGTGAAAGAGTTCTGTTACCTTGGAAGCCGAGTAACCAACGATGGATGAAGCAAGAAAGAAATAGTGAGTAGAATAGCCCAGGCAAAGAAGGCATTCTATCAAAAGAAGAATCTCCTTACAACTGGAAATACAAGCTTGGAAGTAAGGAAGCAATCCGTCAGAACATACATCTGGAGCATGCTTCTGTACGGCAGTGAGGCATGGACGATGAGAGCAGCGGAGAAGAAAAGGGTGGAAGCATTCGAAATATGGTGCTACCGAAGAATGCTGAAGGTTAAATGGATCGACCGAGTAAGGAACGAGGAAGTCCTGAGAAGAGTGGGTGAAAAGAGAAGTCGTCACATCGTCGAGGGAAAAGTGAATGGGAAGATTGGAAAAGGTAGGCCTCGTATGAGATACATGGAATGGGTTTTGAAGGATGTAAAAGAGAAGAATTACGTCACAATGAAAAGGTTGGCCGACAGAAGAATAAAGTGGAAAGCTGCGTCAAACCAATTCTAGGATTGTTGACCAATGATAATGATGATAATTAAATAAACTAACACCTTTATGACGAAAACCTCAGAGATCGGGTTGGTAAGTTCTGGTCTTCCATCCTGAGGATTTGGGTTCGAATCCCTGGACTGGTGGATTTTTCATATGTATAGCAGCCCCCAGGGCTGGCTTAAGACAAAATATTCTCCCAGGCGAGAGAGTATTCCCCTCCCGCTTATCAAACCCTCTTGTAACATGTAAGTCATAGTTAAACGTAGATGTAAAAAATATTCAGAAATGAATTGGGTGAGCAAAAATAGGTAAACATGATCCATAATAAGTACTGTATAACAATAGCTCAGGAACCAAAAGACCACTCACTATAATGAACGCTCGTTACTACCAAATATATTTAAATTATCTTTTCACAGCCAGTTCCTGAAGGCCATTTTACACAGTACATCTTTTTGTACAATGTCTTGTACAAATGCTTGTATGAGAAAATTGTGACGTGTAAAGCGGCAAATTGTGTGAATGCTTGTGCGAATGTTTGAATGACTGAACGGAAAATATAACCTGTTCTAATTCCATTCAGACAAACATACAATTTCATTCAGTTTCATACATTCGTTTGTACAATAAAATGTACCGCGTAAAGTGGCCTTCAAAATTTAACTCTAGTTTAACCAATATTTAGAGGTCCGTGAAAGTGGTTTTATTTTTTCTTAAAATTCGTTTTAAAACTATGTGATTTCGGTGTTATAGAAAATCTTGGCGGTGTTATTATAATGGTACAATTTTTGCGCATTTCTAGGAGTTTTATTATTTTTGGTACATATTTTGTGAATGCTTATACTTTTATTAAGCATTTTACATAACAAGAAAGGCAGTGAAAGAAGCACGCATAACTAAACACAATTGGAAACAAAGAAACTTGAACTGGGGGTGTGTCGAAATGATTTTTTTTTTGCATTGAAGCTCAGTGGAGCGCCGAATATCCGACGATCAACCGCTAATAAGTAGCACCCCCTCTCCTCCTATCTTTTCTGTTACTTCCCCCCTTGCCTCAACTGCTAGTGCTTCCGTTCCCGGATAGCGGCCGTGTTTAAGTCTACAAAATTGTTACATTAGGCCCACACTAAAGGTTTTCCTGCAACAAGTTATCCAATTACGCTGTCTACTGCGTTGTGATGAGTCACCGGAATTACTGCTCGGCATTGACGCGTGCGCGCGGGTGCGTGAGCTTATATTTTCGATCTTCTGCGGCCGTGTTCAGTACATTATTGATTCAGAATATCTAATTCTTCAGGAGAGAAAGCGCATCATTCTAGATATTTCCGAGAATTTCAGGATTGATAAATGTGAATCGAAGAGAGAGGCGGTGATTAATTTAACGGCAAATTCCGGCGGAGACATCACTACAGTGCGCGATATTACGCGAATGCAATATGCGCGAGACAAAACAAGCCAATTGACCTTTGAATTGTAATGAGATATAGCGAATGAACGTCATCAGCGTTAAACAATGAAGGCTTAGACTAGAATCGATTATGACTCTTTACATGTGATTTTTTTCGCTAATTCACGTAAAAATCGTGAAAAAGGCAAAATTTCGTTTTATTTCCCGATTTCGCGATATTTCGCGTTAATCAATGAAGGCATAGACTTTAATCGATTTTGACTCTTTACATGTGATTTTTTCGCTAATTCACGTAAAAATCGCGAAAAAGGCGAAATTTCGTTTTATTTCCCGATTTCGCGATATTTCACGTTATTTCGCGATATTGCGTCCCGCGAATTTCACAGATCTCTTCCAATATTGTGGGTGTTTTGGGTGAATGGCAAAGAGATATTATCAAAGAGAGCTATTAAGAATGATATTGTCTCTCACTTCATTGACCCGTGGTTATTTTTACTTTACATAACGTTAAATATCGAGTTAAATTTAAAATTATTTTGGAATACAAAATTTAATTTTGCACACATACCCCCTCTCATTACTGTCCTTTTCTGGGTTCCAAATGTGTCACGGGAGCAAGTTATATAGTAATACGATTGAATATCTCACAGGGAAAAACATTGGAAACCAGAAAAATAGTCATATGTACCTCTTGTGGAATGTATTCTCTTGATATTCAATAAAAATCCTTATCGATGCATGGGCCACAAACAAATAGTAGTAAGTTCCAAATTGGATTTCATTGAGTTGTGTGTCATATCTTCTATCATAATGACTTCTAGTGCCAGCAACGTGGTCTTTTTGATAAAAATGCCTCTTTGCCCTTCTCCCTTTGCATTCATTAATTAAATGCAGTCTGGTTTTATATTTAATGACTTACTTTTCCCAGCAATGACGTTGACTCTCAAAGTTAACTGAACTCAAGAGTAACAGAAGCAGGGAAAAACAAAAAAGCAACAAAAGTGCATGAACTATGGTGAAAACCACAAGCCCACTTACAATTATGCTCGGAAAGTTGTAAATGTACACTTGACCCACTGGGTTGATAATGCGTCAGGATTTGTTCATTTTAGAGGCCATTGTAGCTGTATTGCCAGAGGAAATGTACAACTCCTGTGCGCTGTTAATTGTAAAGATGAGGAAAATGAGGGACTAAATCAAATCATCTTCCTTAGCTGCGTAGGGTCAGTCTAAGAGTTTTTATTGAAGACATATTAAGGTTTGTAATTAAAACAGTCTACATAAGTTTGTGTGCTGACAACTTCCCTTTTCCCTGAAAAATAGTGAGTGAGTGAAAAATATATAGTGGCCACCAAATCGATATGTCCACCTGATCACTACTAAGAAGTGGCGTAACAGCTTTGTGAATTTGGGAAGGTGGTGTTCAAGTGGTGTTTTGGTGCCCCTAGGATTGCATGGTGCCCTTACCATTTCCTAATGAGTGGTGCCACGCCTCACATGGTGTGGCACGTTCTTCATACTTCTACGCCCTTTTAAGGTAGAACCTCTATTACAAGTACCTCAGATAACATGCCTTGATATTTTGATATATTGTGGAGAAATAATTCCTTCGTCAAATCATGAAAAATTAAAAGGGGATCATTGGCCTCTGCATAATGCTGATTGCAAGATTTGAAAATCATCATTTTCAGCCTCAAATTACGTTGTTCTTATGGAGGACGCCCCTCCCTTAAACATTTCATTTCTCTAAATTTCTCCTGACAACAGTATTTCAAAAACTAGTACCTAATTGTGACTGAGTAATCATCGCTAAACATATGTTTTTTCAGGTTGCCTCTTTGGCCATTTAAGGTTATTATTACTGATTGAAAAATGATGAAGAGTTTAACTTCCATTCCTTAGCCACCATATTGACAGAAGTTTGGTAACGATGTTAGGGAAGTAATCAAAACGAAATGGCCCAGTACCTCTGTCATTCATGTCTCACATCACGATTGCTGACGATTTATGCTAGGATTGTGTCATTGATCAGTACCATCTGTACTTTTTCTGCTGTCGTCAAACACTAAAATGTAGGAAGTGTATGAAAAAAATGGAATTTGGCTATGCCTCACTGTACACCTTTCAGTTAAGAAATGGAGAAAAGTTTGTCAGGACTAAAAGGTCTTGACTTGATTACATTACTTTATTTTACAAAACACTGATAATGCAGGTCTGCAGTTGTTATGTAAAACCAAGGTTCTACTGTATTACTCTAACCAATGCATCATTAACTTTACTTTTGCTGCTGCACATTTGAAACTTTTTTTATAAAACTGCAGTAATGCTGGATCTGGAAAAGATCGCTATGCCACTGCATTTAAACATTATTCTGCTACAGGAGGATATCAGTGCGTAACTAGCCAATTTATGCAAGTTATGCTCTAATTTTTATTAATTTGATTCATATTACCAAGTAATTAGGGCATGTGTAAATTTAATGATAATAATTTTATTTCTGTTAGGTTACAGGGTAACATATAAATCGT
Organism: Platycnemis pennipes; assembly: GCA_933228895.1. Lineage (NCBI taxonomy): Eukaryota > Metazoa > Arthropoda > Insecta > Odonata > Platycnemididae > Platycnemis > Platycnemis pennipes. Next base: position 111,922,574 of record OW121856.1, read on the forward strand.
CAAGTTATAGAGGACAAACAACACATGAATTAAAAGCATAAAAGGCATAAATGACATAATTTTATCACTCACATTTATTTATGCCAAGAAGTCATTTAATTGTGCTGATGGTCCTTGAATTCTCACAGAAAGATGATTTGTTCTGCCCTACACTGAAAAACTTGAATAATCATTTCAGAAACTTTCAAGGAAACTTCCGTCATCTCAGGAGAATGTGTGCCTGGCCATTCAGGAGGGTGGAATGTATGCAGTGGGATGCCGGTCATACACGTTGCTCTTGGATGCGCGGACACTGCAGGCTGTGAAGAAGATATCGACTCGATACAGTGGTTGTGGTAAAGTATAGCATTTATTCTTTCAGATCTCTAGGCAGTGGCATTGTGAACTGCATTATTTTCTCACTCATTTCTTATAGGTCTGTCTTTCCCATGTGTTCTTATGCCAGTCATGTTAATCAATGCCTTTGGTCAAAATTTGCTGTCTTGAGAAACAAGGTTTTTCAAAAAAGCAAAATTTTAATGTGTGTCAGCATATTTTATCAAAGTTTTCCGTGATTTGGAAAACTATGTTCCATGATATTTCAGTAAAGTATATGTCATGAATTAAAGAGTCCTCATGGAATACCTGTTCTTGTGGTTCTTCTCTGCTTTCTTTAGGATATTAAATGATGATAAATATAAATTTCAAAAGGGAAATACATTAGAAAGTTGAAATTACGAAGTCAACGGGACCAGAAAAATCGACAATTCGTAATATCAAATATCGTATGAACGTGTATCATTAACATTGCGATGACGCTATCCCCCTGAAACGTATGCTCTCCCATGGTGCACTTGTATGGTTTACAATGTTAAAATTCATGAATGTATCTTAAAATGTATATTCATGGTTCATAAAGTAAAGCACAACTAACTTGTTCCTTTTTTTCCAATGAGTCGGAGATTAGGCAGTCAAGTGTCTTTGCAAAGTTTTCTTGCTGATTGGACAAGGTGTATGAAGATTCATTGCTGTATTTTTCATCACAGGAAGTCCTCGACTTACGTGGATCCGAGTTACATGGATCCGGAGTTACGCGGATGTTCAGTTAGGCCAGTGTTAAGGTCTGCGCACACCGGTGCAAGATGCGGGAGCGAAATTCATGCAGGACATAATCACTTGGCAGTGCAGCATTTTCCACGTCCGGTACTCTAGAGCAAAATTGCTATGAGAAATGTCGGCAGAGGAGTTCATTGTAGTGGTTAAGAAGTATCTGTTACTGAATCAGAAAGTCAATGAAGATGATCAGATGAAATACTTATAAATAGGCACGCTTTTGAACATTGCTTGCAAATAGTATTTTTTTAATTAGAAAGTATTGCATGCTAATGTTCCTTTCACGGTCTAGGTCTTCTGCAAATGCGATTAAGAAGAGAGCTTCCTCTTTGTCAGATGACACTAGTCTTTACACTGATTGGAAGTACATGCCCTGAAATCCCACAAATGTATCGCTTTTGTCTGCGGAACATTTGAGCTACGTTTTCATGTGGCCGTTTTTGCATTGACGCACACTGCGCCACCAATCAGAAGCGAGCACGCCAATGCAGCCTGCCTTGCCGTCTGAGTTGGTTATCTTTCAACTTTCTGCGTTGACACAGCCGCATCATAGCGAGGAACAATGCATTCTGCCTGTCATTTGTTCGTCACGTGATTCTTTTGCTACGGATTATCACCTATACCACGGTTTACCACCGTCATATGTTTTGGTGCGTTGCTGCTGGCTCTGCCGGTGACATGAAAACAGGGTATTTTCCTGCCGCACAACGCAGCGTCAGCGCAACGCAAAAACGGCAGCATGAAAACGTAGCTTAAGTTCACCTCTAGTTTACGCTCCCACTTACCGCTCCGTTTGTGCCGACCCGGTGACATCCCGCGACTCATCGTCAAGTGTGCAAGAGTTGATGCTAAACTACGGGAGTTCCGAATACCCACTCTAGTCACAGTAAAAGTTGGACCCTGTCAGGTGAATAAAAATAAGCCTCTACTCTGGGGGCTGATGACATTGGATGATTTCCCAAATTTCAAGTTGTGCAACACTAGCTTTCCAAAAATGTCAAGCATTACATAGAAACAAACCAGATTTGGGATTACCTTTTTAAATTATAGAATTGGTAGAGCACCGTGACCATAAATGGTTATATGTATACTTTTTTGCCCATAAACTTATTTAATCTAATTTTGCAGTGGGGATAATGATTTTTCTTTATTTCTGTCCACATATTCATTTTTCAGTCTGCCACTTGGCTATTTCATGTGTCATTCTGCTTAACTTTAACTCTATGTGTTTAATTTTTTGGATGCTCAGCTTTGGTGTATTATCACGACAGTATTAATGAATTATATCTGAAATTAGGTAAGCTTGAGTTATACATCTGGTTGTATGACCGTTGAATATTTATTATTACTGTCCTAAATTACTTTGTTAATTCTCTGTTCTCTTGGATTTGTGCATCTGCAAACTGCTATTGTTTCCTTTCCAGGAATAAAATTGTTGAGTATTGGAAATGAAAATCCACTTTGTACGTTCCACACAAAGGTTTTATTGGTTTCAACCATGGTTTCGACAATATATGTCATTATATTTTGTCAAAACCATGGTTGAAACCAATAAAACCTTTGTGTGGAACGTATAAAGTGGATTTTCATTTCCAATCGAGTGGTTCCACAAAGTAAAGCCTCAAACTTTGAACTGTTGTTGAGTATTCCTAAAATGCCCATGGCAACTCTTGAGTGGTCAAGGTCCACTTTAAGTCTATGACGTCAATTTTTTATCATATTCTATTTCTTAATTTCAAGAAATAATTGGTTCTTCTCAAGGTTTCTACTTACTAATACTGTGTGTGTATAAATAATGTGAGGATTTGAGTCATTACGTTCAACCCACCATTTAAAATTTCTTCCAAAGGTATTCGGTCTGCTAGTTTCCAAAGGAATGTGCTCACGATAGGAACTGGGCTGGGTGTCCTCATGTTCTTTGACCTCCGAGCTGGGAAATACATGGAGTCGAGTATTAACTCCAGCCGAACTGTTGTGATGAAGGCATCAAGAGGTTGGGTGGTAAGTCGTACTGTTGTTACCTCTGCTAAATGTTTCTTTCTTTCAATTATAACACGCCAAAGAACAGCCACTTAGCCTTTTACTTAGGGCCTAGAACAAAATGGGGTGAAAACCTACCAATGATTACTACTGGAATACTTATGCTTTGGAAACTTAACTGATCTTTCCATTGATGTGCTAAAAATGCTAAACAGTAGAAGCTCCATACAACAGAGCTCTCAGGAACTAAAAAGTAACTCACTATATCGAACTCTCTTTATTGCTGAAGATATTGACGAAGATGCTGGCATGTTTCTGATTCATATCGTGATTTTTCATAATTGTATCCATTGTAATGGCCAGTAATCTTAGATGTTTCTCTATATCAGTGCGAATTGCATCATGAGAATCCATAATTTTCAATCACGCCTAAATTGAAAATACAGTAAAACCTGTATGCAATGAACCCCCATACAGTGAAATTTTAAGAAAACCTTCCTATTTCGAAGTCATTGGCCCGGTCCCGGACCCTTCCAATGGACAATGGACGCAAAAAAAAAACCTCCTATGAACCTCTCTAATTACGAAAACTCCCTACAACGAAGTCTGAGAATGGGCCCAAGACATGAAAAGTGCCTTTCTAGAATGAATTATTGAGAACAAACGTAGTATTTTGCATTTAAAGGTAATTTTTTCCATTGATATTTACGTAATAAGCAGGAAGTAGAACCCCAGCGGAGTGTACCGTGTCTTAACCGTTCTACTCAGAGCTTCAAAGGAATTCAAATCCGAGACCTACAAAGCGGAGGGCATGAAGGAAATTTGACGCTCTGGCTCGGTGAAGGCCATAGTCAACCCTGATGGTTCCCATCATAAGAAACGTGTAAGGGAAGCCAAAGCTCCGCTCCGTGTGGCTCCGTCTATTGCTCCGCTCCGACCTTTGTGCCGCTCCGAGCAGGAGCGCTTGGGAATTTTGCACTCCTCTCTGAACCGCCTAGGTGGTTTACAAGTTGAACTGGTTTGACAGAAATTCCGCGGAGCAGTTCTTTTTAAATTAAATTTCGATAATATCCCATTGAGCATACCTTATCAGGGTGTCCACTGACCGGGAGAACCTGGAAAATGGGGAATTATTCGTGAATTTTCAATGCAGGGAAATGTTCATGGATTATTCATGATTTTCTGGTCTGGGTCGGGAATTTTAAAAATTCTTAATTCAAGACAAAAAATCTTTATTTTAGAAATAGAATCAACAACAATGTCTTTAAGATACATATATATTATTTGAAAATGGCACAAGATGTAATGGATTTGCCGTTGGTATGAATGAATAAATAAACGATGATAAAATAGTTAGGCTCAATGAATCTTCAGTGCTGTATGCATCAGAGATGTCAACTGATCGAATGTTGTCAAACAGATGCCTTCAGCGTCACGTCAAGTGTCCTTTGTTCTCATTTATTTCTCAATTATTTCTATCGAAAAAAAAAAATTTCCCTTGAGTCTGCATAATTTTGTCATAACATGCATGCACGTTCTTTAATAGAAATTCTGTGCCTAAATTACGTGTACGTCTTTCTCATTAATTGATTGAATTACGTGTTATTATCGTCATGATCATCATCGCGTCGTGCATCAATGCACGGCCCGCACAGCCTCTTTTACTCTGCATCTGTTTCTCGTAGCATCTCACAGTAATCAGAGTTACATGCATTCACATCATCCAGTTATAAAAATGGCATCAAAATAACATCCAACTGAAATAATTGCAAAAATATATACAATTTCAACCCGTGATTACTCTATTATTACGGAAATCCGTTGGCATATCAACAAGTAAAAGCCAAATGCCATCCGTACCTGATAGCGGTGATCTTGTCTGCTCGGCGAGGATGGTAGATGGTCCTGTATTTATATTTGTGAGGAGGTAAGTGAAGGAGAGATAAATCGAAAACCAGATTAGTTATTACAGGAATTATTGTACTTCTGTCTGTGTGCCTAACCAGTTGGGCTATTTGAAGAGAAGCAGACCACTGGGCCACAATATATCGGAAACACATGAGCTTTCGGTTAGGGGTAAGGGGAGTCATTGAGGAGTAGAATGGGCAAGGGCGAGCATTGTAGAGAAAGAGGCGAGTAAGGGCGTGGTTATTCTTTCTTTTGGAGGGGGAAGGTTATTGAATAATAGGCATTTTGGTATGGAATGTTTGGGAGGGGTTAGTTGGCAATGCACTCCTTACTCTTACTCATTTCAGTGCATGCGCTAGGTTAGATTTCTTGTCCAACTAAAACGTCTTCATTCCAAATTGTTAGCATGCAATATTACCGGTGCAACTAGAGTTTTCAGAACAGCGATCTTCGCTCATCTACTTGGTTTAGAAAGAGGTCCTTCTAATGTCTTACAATTCGCGAAAAGGAGTGGGATCAGGTTCTTTTACGTGTTTTTATTCTCTAAATTGCTAACATAAGACATATTTAACTCATGTGATTCTGCTTTAGCGACTAATTATTCCAGTTTAATAGTTTTAGCCTGCAAATGGTGCATATTTTAAAATGAGAGACGTTCTGCTAAGGACTGAAAAAGTGCAAACCTGGTTTAAAATTTTCTTCAAGTGTGAAGAGGTAATTACTGGATGAATGGCGACACTAGGCGTGAATTCAAATATTACCTGGCGTACTCGAGGGTGCTCCTGCGTTTTAGCACTGAAGAACGGGTGTGCCAACAGAGTACCGATGGTGTCCAGCTTCTATGAAGGCATCATCAATGCATTATCATCTGAGATTGCCATTGTGACCTCAGGGCATTGCCGACTGCCACGTTTTTACTCGTGGTAACTAACTCACCCCACCGAATATCCATCGTTGTTTAGCGATATCTAATATATATTGGTCACGAACATAGATATTTACCAGTATTTCAATGGGATTTCAATTTCAATTCCAACAATGCATTTTATTTCGATAGTCTAAATGGCAATACGTGCTCTTTCAAGCAAAATTGCTGTATAAAACTGCCAATTGATATTGACTTAAATTATTGCACTCCAAGAATAATATCGACTAGATACTCAGAAAATTATTGAGCACTTTAAAAATATGTAGGGCTGTGCGAGCAGGGGTTTTTTTAATTCGAGCGAGATCGAGCGAGAATTTGAAAAAATCTTGAATCTCGAGCGAGATCGAGCGAGATTTAAGCACACTGAAATTGCAGTAGAGACTTTTATCTATGCATGTACTAATTTTGTTGTTACACAAACATAATTTTAAGCTAAGCATTACAGTAGTCTTCATTTTACATAACACCTTGGGACCCAAAAATGGGGTGTTACAGTAGAAACTCGAAAATACGAACTTCGAAATTACGAAATTTTGATTTTACGAAGCAAAATCTTCGGTCCCGACCAAAAGGGTATCTAAGTGTATGTAACAGTACGCGATATTACGAAATAACGAAGTTTTAAAATTACGAACCTCGGATCTTGGTCCCGGCGTGTAAAAGTTACTCGTTCATACGAATAGTGATGGATCACAGTAACGTTTTCCGGCGCTCCTTGTCAGATTTAAACATCTAATTAATCATCGTCGCCGAATACATTATGCACTGAATGTATTACCTGAACGATATATCATTTTTCAATGCTACAATAGTAAAGGTGTGGTTTCGCTGGGGCATCCCGCGGCCGCGTGCGGCGTCCGCGTCCAGCAGCCGGAAGTCACTGCCGTACTCATCCAATCTATATCAAATGGGTTCGGTTTCACTGATACGTCTCGGCCGTCGTGTTCGACGGCTGATGCCCGACGTCTGCGTCTCGACTGTTTCGAGAGCACCTAGGAGACGCCTAGTCGGGCAGTCCCAAATTTCGGTGATTTTTCTGCTCTCCTCTCTCCGCATTTTATATTACGCGTCCTTTCCAGCTCTTTTTTGTAAAACTACTTGCAACAGTGGTCGTCCTTTTCTTCGTCTTCCAACAAAACTAAATCGTCACCATCCATTTAAGCGTAAAATCAACTCATTCTCAGGAAACACAAACCGATAATAAATTTTTAATTAAACTAAATACGCATTCTCCCACATCGACCAGCCTCGGAAACAGGATGTAGACGCCTGAATGAAACCACCCGGCCGCGTCATCCAGACGCAGCGGTTGGACGTGGTCGCTGGACGCCACAGTGAAACCAGACCTTAAGGACGACTTTGAATCGTAGGCATCGTAGCTCATAAAATATGAAACCAATCTGACATAAAATGCGTTCGGCTTTGTAACCACGAGTCCACAGAGTTGCCAACGAGTAAAAAAATGTTAAGTAGTCGTGTACGGATATACTCGCCGGCGAGAGACTAATTGCTACAACCAGCATTTTCCTCTCATGATCCCTGGCATTTTTTTGTTACCAGTTTTCCCAAACATAAATCCATGATGAATATTCATGGTATAGAAATCTTTTGCTGCGCGTTTGCAATAACTACGACATGTATCGGAGATGGTGCTATGTTGTTCGAGCGGTAGATTCAGTCGTGAATATAACCCAAGGAAGCTTTTTTTCTCACTATTCCAGACTGATTACACTCAACCTTGCTCGACGGCATAATTATTCCGGCTGGCAATAGTTATCATCGAAGGACTCATGTTTAATTTACCGTCCTCATTGAGCGTTTTGATGTAGTCATCGAGCAAGGCTCTTCATACGCATTTCCCTTCCCTTCTTCCAACAGCAAAGAAAATCAGAGAAAGTATGAGTTCGCATGGTTCATAGGGCCACTTAGTTTAACGCAAATTAATTCTAAAGGAAGACTAGTTCTGGGCGCATGCATAATCAATGGGAAAAAACGCTCAAGCACCCATATATATATATTTGTATCGGAAAATGGTGTACCCTCCTCCCCTTTCACTCCAACATAGTGATCGAAGAAATATCCTAAAAGAGAGATCAGCTGCGTTCCTGCAGATCGATAAAGAAACTTTTGAGTGTTTTGTAGCTTAATCCTTATTAGAGATATAATCAAGAAGAGGATAAGTGGAACCATCCTATGAGATGCCGAAAGTCACGCCGTCGGAGAAGGAGCAGAAAGCCTCGTCAGCATCCTAGCCCAAATGGAGGCGCTTTCATCTCTTCCTTGTGCTATCGGACGACACCCCCTCGGAGGACATCGGGGGCGGGAGTTAGTTGGTACCTAGTCAGTGCGGAAGCAAGAAACGAATTGGCCAGGATCTGTGGGTAGCGGCGTAGGAAAGGAGTTCCGAGTGTTTTAACGGTCAAGGACATGGAACCATCACAACCAAAGAGAAAGAGAAGGGGAATATCGTTGGAGAAGGTGAAAATGATTCAAGAAGTTGAATCAAATAAGTTAAGAAAAGGTGCTTTTTCTCTCTCACTTGCGGCTAATCTATCCCTCCCACACTGGCTATATTTCCCCTTCAAGTGACCCTCCGTGTCCCCCCTTCCCGCTCTATGAGTGGGCACGAGCCATCCCCCTCACACCCAAGCCCCCCGTGCCCGCCCTCCGGGATATCAGGCCCCTTCGAGTGCCCCTCCGTCCCACCCCCTCAACGCTAGGCTAGCATGAGATGCCCCCCGCTGACTTTGCAGGCCCCCCATACCATCTCTTGGGCCCTTTAAGAAGTTCCCTCCCCAACCTCAAGGAATCTGTGTACGCCGATGGGTCTAACTCAGCGTAAATATTGTTTTGCGGGCATATCTTGATTCATGGTAAAAGCTCCACTCGCCAGAGTCATGTTTTCCCTCTCCGCCGACGCAGCAAATTGAGGTAAGGGAGGAGGAAGATAAGATGCGACTATTCGGCGTAAAGCTGATGATTCATTCGAGGTTTATTCTTCGCGCGCAGCCCTTGGCCTTGAATCCCAGGTGGATCACCCTCACAACAGTCGTAGGATACTACGAGGTCATGGGCCTCGCAGCTGTTTTTGTGAGCGGGCGAATGGAGTAACCCCCACCCATAGCGAGGGGGAAAGGAGAGAAAGAAGGCAGCTTCCAGCTTGATGCGTGGCCTGACCTGGAGCTGCAATGCTTGGACACAAGTCTCCTTGCTTGATCGTAAGCAAAGGAAAAACGATTAGCAAAATATCCCAAATTTCAATTCAATAGCGAATGTTTAAAAGAATTCTGAGATATAATAAATGAAGAGCAGGCAGGCAGACCTAATCTGAATAGAACCACAACTGAAGCTTTCGTGTAGTAGAGTGAAAAACGAAAATTATTGATTTGTAATGTTAGCATCGTTAGTAGCCGATGAAGTGTAAAAGGAACTATCAACCTTCACCGTTGAAGTGCGTGGCTTGTACACCCTACTTCTGAAAGGAGGTACACAGCTGGACTCTTCTATAAGCTCTTCTTTCAGCTCTATCATCTCGGAAATAACCACGCACAAATAAGCTGAATCCAAGGGAGAAAAACGATTGTTATTTCGTGAAATTAATGGGCTTAGCATTATTTATACAAAATACATAACGTATCCATCGCATAGCATCCGCGAGAGAATCTTATTTTCACTGTCTTAGCTTAACGTAGGTAGATACATATATTATGCCTGACGCGGAGAAAAGACCCTCTTCTAACGAAATTTTATTCCTCTAATTTCAATGTCAGGTGCCAATGATCGCGCAAGTCGCACACTTCCTTGTTGTATGCATCAGTCAGTATTACTAATGATTAAACATCGCTTCAGCTTCAGTTAAAGAGTTCTACAGTTAGGAAATAATATAGAAAAATGCGCTATGAAGCTTCATAGGCTTATTCCAAACTGCACAAAAAATTTTGCAAAGACGCTTCATTGCCTAATCATTCATTGGAAAAAAGAACGGCAAGTTAGTTGTCGCGGTGTAAATTTCCGCGGGGCTTAGATGGGAGTTTAATTCTTCCGAGTTTCGGGATTTCCGCCGTGAAAAGATGGAACGATGTGGTGGAAATCCCGAAAATCGGAAGAATCAACCTCCGACAAATAAGTTGCGTTAAACTGTTTGCACCTTGTGGGCATGAACACACATTTAAGTATACTTTTATGAATTATAGCTTCGTAAATCATGCAAGTACGTCGCGAGAGTTCATCTTAATTTAAGGAAACGAAAAAGAGCTTCATCGCGATGTTTTTGAAAGATACTCGTTGATACGAAATTTGATATTACGAAGTGCCGATTTTTCCGGTCCCGTCGACTTCGTAATTTCGAGTTTCTACTGTATATAAAATCAAGATGAGTGGATTTTGAAAAATATGCTAAGATTTCACAACGTTTGAGAACACAATGACATTGGAACTATTTTCACTATTAAGGGATCATTATTGCAATACATATTACACTGTAAAAATTAAAACTATTTTAATTATCGTGGAGAGATAATTATATTTTAAATCAAAATGTAAAATAGAATTTCAGAACATAATCATCTAGCTTTTTGGCTGCTCAGGCAAAAGTACAGATTTAGCATTTAAATATGTGGCAATCAAGTGTTAATCAAGGGTGTAAATAATTAGAAAATCATGCAAGTGGAAGAGTATGAACTGAACAGAGATAAAATTTGAAAATAAGGCAGTTTAAAAAAGTTATCCAAGATAATTAAATAAAAAAGTACACCACTCAAAGAAAGTTAACTAGCATTGCATAGCAAACAAATAAACTGCCTGGGCAAAATGATAATGAAGAAAAACCCCTCTGAAAGTAAAATTTCATTTACAGAATTAACTTTAAAAAAATATTTTTTGATGTTTTTTTGCACTTTTTACCATTCCATTTTGAGTGGATTACTTTTTAAATTTTTATTAAATTATCTATAAAATCATCATAAACTTCGTGAAGTAATGGGAAATGATGCAAGGTATTTAATGGCTTGAGGATGTCTTCTTTTTTGGGATGATGCCCTCATCACTTTCATCTTCTTCATCGTCACGCAGCACTTCACTTAAACTTGTGGCAATCAAGTGTAAATCAAATGTGCTTATGAAAAATCATGAGAGCCCGTTGAAATCTATCCGCGAAATAGCTACGCGTCGCGCCAATGCATAGAAATGTCGCAACATTGCAGCACTTTTTCGCACTTGTTAGAAAGCTGTCAGTTCATCCGTTTCGATGAGGAAAATTCATTATTCTCATATTAAATTTCGTCTGTTAGATGGGATAAATAATAAATCCAAGCAACATTTTGAACGGTAAAATTTCGTATTCCGCCATTTCGCAGCGAACTTAACGCGCCCACGAGTAGATTTTTCAATTGAAGCATAAGAATGTCATTAATAAATGGCATAGATCTTTCCACGCAAGTGAACTAACGGCATGTCAACATCGCTTGCATGTCGCTGCTAAGCGAGATGCAAGCAAGCATAAAAAGGGTTGGCTGCAGAAGCCCAAAAATGTGACCCAACTCCTCCCCCACTAGTGGTGGCCACCTGGGTCGAAGCGAAGCTGGGCGGGGGTAGACACTGATAAGGCGGAGAGATCTTCTCGGGTTACTTACTCCTCTTTCTCGCTGAATGAGTCACGCCCAGATGAATTTCGTCGTGATCAGGGATAAGAGACGAAGAACTCTTCGTGGGTGAAGGGGGTCTTCTGGGGAAAACCGGTTCAGTTGCGTCAATTATGTAGACCCGACTGAGGGATCGACCCTAAAAATGACTACTTTATCGTTTCCCCACCCCGCTCTTCGCTGGACCCTTCCGTGGCATGCGGACAGGGGTAATCTCCAATCTTTCTCGTCTCAGCATAGTAGATGCTTTCACTGTGTGTCCGTGGTCAAGCATTTGTTTACATACTCGGTGGATATATAACGATAACAATAAGTATCACAATATTTGTAGCATGCTGGGAAAGTATGAACTCAGAGTTACACTTATAAAGTTTTTTACTGTGCATTTCCACATTTTGAACGGAACTCTATTATCAAAAAAATTGTGGAGTGTGTTCATTTTGCAAAAAGTTTGTTAATAATAACGGTAAAGTTCCGTTTAAAATTAATAAATGCAGAACAGAACATTCGGTATGAACTGCTGGGCCTGTATTTTCATATAAGGCGGCAAATATTTTTAGTAAATGGGTAAAAAAATAGTTGGCTGAGTGGGGATGGTACTGAGAAGAGGGTCGTTATCACCTCTGCCAAGTGATCGAGGAAAGGGTCCGGCTTCCCTGACTTGTGATACAAGATAAACGAGGAGTATGTCTGTGCGATTCCTTGCCAAGAGTGAGTTCCGTACGGAGAAATACAAGGATATGCTCACGGTACTAATGACTAGGGAAGCATTTTTCATTGCAAGGCTCCGGCGTGAAAGGGTACTTAAAAACAGCGCAGGTAGCATCTACGATAACATCAATTGTAATTGTCATTTATTAAAAATTGTAATTTCTTTGTCTTAAATTACAGTGTGTTCGCTATCATTTTCATATTCCTTAAGGAACCAATTGGTTCTTCAATTCAATTTATTTTAATTTTTGGCTAACCCGAACCTTTTATCGAATTCCGCTTAAAGCTCTAGATTGGAGTAGTACAGACAACGCAACTTAAACAGACCTATATACGCAGACATGGGGAAAGTAGTGAGTGAACATGTTTATACCGGAAAAA